>JAVTVJ010000051.1:2400000-3600000 GCA_034509425.1 Eopsaltria australis | reverse complement strand
CTGGGACTGGTTTTATCTGAGCCTGTATTTGGCCAAGTGATTGTTACCCTCCAGTGAGTACATGACCACATACAAAAAGTTCACGGCATGATCAGTTTATTACATGAAGAAATGTAATAAACTGTGATTTGAATTTAATAGCCTCAGACAAATTTGCCTGTTTGTTCAACAGAGTGAACTCTCAACCTCCGCTCATTTACAGAGATCCAAGATTCCTGCACTGCACACAGCAATCCAAATTGCCTCAGCAAGTCACAGAATGATGAAAAGGTTTGGGTTGCAAGGGACCTTAAAGACCATATAGTTCCAATCTACTGCTATTGGCAGGGACACTCGACTAGGCCAGGTTGCTCAAAGCCTCATCCAACCTGGCCTTGAACACTTCCAGGGATGAGGAATCCCCAGCTTCTCTGGGCAACCTGTGCCAGTGCCTCACCACCCCAAAAGAAGTATTTGTTTCTCCTAATAATTATAAGTCACAACAACAACAATAATAATACAGCACATGTGGTTCTGATAAGATTGAGCCTCAAATTCCTATTTGATTAAGAGACCATCATATGACAAATCCAGCAAAATCAAGTATCTGTCTGAAACCCAGGGAAAGTGCTTGATTTACAGCCCTAAGTGGATGTCTGCCATGATTTTCGCACACTTTGCTATCTTGGCTGACCTCTCCCAGACGTATTTTCTGCAAACCAACAGATTTTACATGTTTTTAAGTACGGTGACAGCCGGGAATTCATAAATAATATATCTGCACTGAAATATAACTGCCATGTCTGAGCAGTTCCGGCTCCAGGCTGGATCTGCAGCAAAGCCAGACAGCTCAAGTTTATAGCAGCTCTCCCCATTCTGCAGCTACGTTATTAAAACAGCTCCACTTGTGCTCAGCTGCCCAGACATGGACAACTCAAGCTAATGGTACCTAAATACAAGCATGAAATATTGCCTCTTTTCAGCAAAAGTTACAGTCATGCATGACAAATTTAGGTAGGAAAAAGTGCACAAAGTACATCAGAAAAAATGTGTACGTGAACACTTTGTTTCAAAAAACAAAGATGAACTTGTGGGATCTATGTTTGTTCTGTCAATTTGTCTTCGGTGTCATCCCTGCCCATCAGATGGGAATGTCAAACAGCATCCATGGACTGGAATAACACTTCACTCTTGGAACCCAGGCCATGTCCCCTGCACCCATTAGACATTACTTTCAGGACTATTAATTTTCTGTTTAAACGCTAAATATAAAAGTCAAGCTTGCTGGAAATCCCTCTATTCCCTCTTGCTTCTCCAATTGTCTGAACTGTTATCCTGGATCAGAAATCATAGTAAAAACAAGATTTGCTCTAGACCCCAAATTTGCCATTTTAGCCTTCAGCATGAAAAAGGAGAAGTAAAAAATAACAAACATATAGGGGACTTTTCACGGAGGCAAGGACACATCGTTAGATACTTTGGTCTCCATCTTCCTAAACTATTTCCATTTTTCTTCTGAATTTTTTTCCTATGTTTCCTGAGCACCTACACTAAAGACACTGAATGCTGCTTGGGATACCTCAAAGCTTCTGATCTGAAATCACTAGTCCCAGATTGATGCTAAAAACCTTCTTCTCTGCACACACACACTCTGCACTGCAAATCATCAGAATATACCATGTTCTGCCTGGTTACAACCGTAAGGCACCATCTGAGACAGCAACTGAGACCGGACTCCCTTGTTACCCATCTCATATTCAACAGATTTGCAAATAAAAATGTTCCATTTCTCTGCCCTGTAAGACATGACGTAGTTCACACAAGAAAAACTGCTCAAAATCCTAAATCATGCCCCAAACAGCCATGTGAGATAAGACTTCTCAGTATGCATGGAAAATCTTATCATCTTCAGTATCTTGGGTGCTTGGAGCAACTTCTAAACTTAAATATTCCATGTAGGCACCCACACACAGATGATTTATAACTATCCTAAAAGTCTTAAAAATACTTAGAGAAAAGTTAAAGCAGTCACCAAGGTGCCTTCAGCACAAGCAAGAGCCTGGTATTCTGCGGGTGTGAGAACCATAAAAGCAGCCAAGACCTTCTGGCACCAAGAAAGGGAGTCCTGGGACTCGCTTCACTCAAATGTACAGCCCTTGAAATGAGAGATGGAAAAGCCCAAGATATCTCCCAGCCTAAGAAGAAGGATCATTTCCCTGGGTTTATCCACCCATCAGTTTCCAATTACTCAAGAGATGCATTCTTCTACCTCCCATCCTGGGAGAGTATCTGTTGGTGTAATGAATCTCACAGCTATGCAAATTTTCTACTTGCTCAGCCGAAATTTGTGTTTCCTTTGTCTCATTCCATTACTCCTAAACACCATTTTCAGAACATCCTTCTGTTGGAAATTATTTAACTTTCCTCATTAACTCTTCTAATTAATTGTTTTAATTAGCTCTTCTAATTAATTATTTTAATTAATCATAATAATAAGCTGTGTAAACTTCCACTTTAGCCAGCACGTAGCAAAGATTTTTCACAAACTGCTCTGGTTAGAATACTTTGGGAAAAGCATTGAAACTTTAAGTTTTGCTAAACCAACCTTGATATGCTTAATGAACAAAGCCTGAGGGAGAGACATATTGCTGAAAACTGGACACCAGGAATGCAGGATTTACAGACCACAAGGACATGGTGCAAAAACCAGAGATGAAGAAGAGACTACAGAAGACGGTTCAGCATTCATACTGAAAACTCTATCAAGGAAAAAGATAATAGAAATGCTGAAAATGTGGATTAATTAGCATAAGACAAATCAATAACCAAGAGAAGATCGAATACTAATTAAGATAATTACATACTTTGTAACCAATGAACATCAATTTATTTGTTTGCTAAAGATATATAAATAGTGAAAATTTTTTTAAGTGGGTGTGCATCCAGGTGGAGCTATCCCCATGTACCACAGTGCTGGGAATAAAGAAATGCCTACTTTCTAATGCCAAAAAATAGTTTTGGAGAGTTTGATTTATCCCAATGTTTCCAGCAACACTTCTAGGAGGAGTTGTTCATTCTCCTTCTAAACATTACACGTGCATTTCTAATTAATCACATGGTTCTTTTCCACGATGATGATGTACTTTGGCCATTTCAACCTTTCACTGCTGTTACCAATGATGTCATTTCCCACTCCAGATAGGTGGAACTAGGGGAAAGAAACCTTTGTTAAGAAGAGGTAGAGTCTCCAGGCTGTTGCTGCACTGACAACATGAATTAGTCTGCCTTCTGAGGACATTGTAATGAAAGGAGAGTACATTCTTCTAAGCACTAGAAAAAATCTAGTGACTTCTCTCTCCTGAGGTGTGTACTTCCCTCCCTGTTACAGAAATGAACTACAATACAGGAGGCAGCAGTGTGCTGGTTGGGCTCATGGTCTTGCTTGCTGCCATGGATATGGATGAGTCAAGGAAATGTATCTTGGAGTAGAGTGCAAGCTGGTCTGTAAGAATTATGCAAAAGCTCAGCATCATCACCAGATGGACAGTTAGGGCAGATCTGAGAAATCCAGAGCAAAGCCAGGCATGGGGTGTGAGTTACAAAACATCCACGTCCTCCAGTGAGGGCAGAAGAGCTCCACAGGCTCAGCCGTGTGCCTGGCTGAGAGCAGTTAAGTGCTTGCTCATACCCTATGCACGCACTGGGAGCTGTAATGGCTCTTGGTGAGACGTTTTCCAGACACTGCCTGGCTCTTCCACAGTTAGCAGCTCTTATTAAAATTTTAATAAATTGGGTCAATAATTGCAGCAAAAGCCCCAATGCTCTGACATAGTGCTAGGCTGAAAAAGGACAGGGAACAGCACTTGTCTGGAGCACATCTCAGTGCTACACAGGGACACCTCTGCACTTGTAAATCCAGTCAAACTCAGTCTAAAGGTCATAGTTATCCTTCTGGGAAATGCCATTACAGTCAGAGCTGCCATGCACCAGGGACAGGAATCTTTCATGGTGTGCTCCTAGCAAACAGTCAGTGAGCTGCTTCAGACCAGCAAAGGCAGGCAGAAATCCCAGGAGCACAGCAGGCACGTACAGCCCATCAGCACATCCACACAGCAGGCAGCTCTCTGGGAGGTCTAAAAAGCAAATGTGCAGGTGGGCACAAGGGTCTGCAAGGGCAAGGTTCTGCTCTCCGCTCATGCACCAATGCCTTGTTCATTTCCTGTGATGGGCCCTAAACCAGAAAGACACATCCTACATCCCATCTTTATCTTGAGACAGACCAAAAAAGCTAACTTAACATGATAAACTCTTCCCAGCATTGCAACCCTTTTCTTCTGTAGGAGGTGGACAAAATACATATGTTTTGAAACCAAAAAATAGTTCTTGCTGCTCTTCAAAACCAAACCTTTACTCTTCCTTTATGCAGATCTTTCAAAGGAGTCCCAGCTCAGGTTGAAAGGCCAGATACTTCCACAGTACACATAATGGCATCAGAATTGCCTGTGAACCTGCTGGTAACTATTTGCACTGTGCCGTGCTCCTTCCAACAGCTGTATTTTGCCTCATTGTTCTGGTAAATTACCATGTCCAGTCTTCTCTGTTGTGTAGCTTCTTCCATCACTGGCTCTGAAAACAGATCCTGAGGAGCAGAGAAGTTTTGAATGTCCAGGCCATATGGATGACTGCCTGTATTAGCTAACACCTCTTCCACAGAGATACTTTTCTTTGGTTGAGGGTATAAGAGGAAAACTAATGTCTTTACAATTTGATGGTGAAGGTTATAGGTGTTAACATCTTTGAAAGGGGTCTTAATGGCTCTACTAACTTTGGGCAGCAGGTTTGTTGCAGAGCTCAGACAGCTTGGCTCCTGAAACACACAAGGGTCTGCACAAGTCTGAACTTCTGAATTTTGGGGTAAAATGGCAGGTTTAAGGGGGGAATATGTGGTAGGCAGTTTGGGAAGGCTGTACCTTCCTAATACCTGAGCCAATGGGGAAAGGAAGAGGAGAACATGCGGTTGGGAGTTCAGGATAAAAGGAGGCTGCACCCTCCAAAAACTTGAGAGAGAAAACCCTGCAGGCCTGTGCCCCAGTGGACTCTCTCCCTGTATTCACATAAAGTTGCAGGACTCTTCTGTCTCCTTTTTGAACATAAACCTCTGGCACTTGTGAGTTTTCCTGACAAGTATGTCCAATCAAATCTTCTGTCATTATGAAGAACTGATTGAGCAAATTATGTAAGCTTTTATACAATATAGCATTCCACAGAATAAGGTATTTTTCTTCTGTTTTAATATAGGTGAACATTTTAAATTTCTTAATCTATTCTCCATATGCAAGTCTCTGTCACTAGTTTGTTCCTTCTGTTTTCATTCTTGTTTTCAAGCTTAAATCATTCTGTAAGAAAAATAACTGTTGGTGGATTTTTTAAAGCTACAGTAGCTCAATTTTATGGGAGGCTATTCTAGAAGTGTACAAAGGACAAACTGATAATTTAAAGGTGCAAAAAGCTGAGATTTAGAGTTATACCTTCAAAAATCCCCTATCAAACTACAAAACACCTTAAACTATTTCTCAGACTTTCAAACATCTCTTCTCTGTACAGTTCAGGTTGCAGAAATGGTCAGCCATCTTCTGCTGTAGATTTGCAAAATTTCCATTGTTATCTCACTTTAAAAGGGAGCAGAGGTCAAACTCTTTGAAGCAACAACTAAAGAACCTCACAAAGAACATCCCTCTGACCAAAAGTATTGCTTTTCTTAGTGCTGCTTCTATGGACTGAAAAATACTTCAGAAAGAGTAGCAGCAATTGTGGCATCTAAAAAGGTAACGCCTCCTGTCAGGTAAACAGCTTTAAAAAAATTCATGCTATCCAACAGGTTGGGGTTTGTTTTTTTTTTTTTTGCCAGAGGAAAATTTCTTTGCTTTAAAGCATCTGATGCTGTCTGTTCTCCTTCCATTTTCTGACATCTGCTCTGACATTCCACTACTTTGCAAGTGTGTGACAAAATTAGTTTTTGACAAAAGCAAAGGCATCCTTTAAGGAAATTCACTCCTTCCATCAAGAATAAAACCCAGCCTCTACAGCTGCAACTATAGTGGACTTTCCCCATCATAGTCTAAGAAAAGTGCCCTCAAATGGAGGTTTGAAAACAGGCTTGTCTCTGCAACAAAAAATGGACATGCAGAAATACATACAATTTATAGAATAATGCATAGCATTTTTTTTTTGTGTTTTACTTTCACATAAACTTCTTATTATGATACAACAAAACAGGGAATATAGGTTGAAGCCCCCTGAAAACATCAATGACAAGGATAAACAACTGCTCAGTTACTGGTGATGAAATAGACATGCAAAAAGCAGAAAAAACTAAACCAAAGATTTTCACTGGAGCTATGTCATAATTTTCTTTTTTTTTTTTTTTTTTGATAGCTTATCAGAAATTAGTCCAAATAGCAACTCAAATTCTGTTTTCCTTTGAGTTCTTTTTCATAATAATGAGTCAATGGCAAAAAAATGTTATGTAAAAGAGATTCATATTCATTCACATTGAATCACAACCAAACTCAGCTGCAGACTTGGACTCCAAATATGCCAAAGTTTAGACACAGAAAAAACAATACTATTCATTCTAATTTTGCTAAAATTATTTCTAAGTCACTTTCTGGCTTCTGCTGGGAACAGAATGAAGAAATCCCTAAGTAGGCATATGCTGTACCATCCATTTATACACTTGCACAGGAAGGGAAAATACTGAACTCTGCAATGTGCAACAGGACTGTGAGTCAGAACTGCAACTGGAATCCCAATTCCGTACTTCCGGACCTTTAGTTATTTTAAATGTGCAGCCTTCACACTAAGCTGGCACGAGGTTTTGCATTTGTTCTCCACCACAACGCTATTTTCAGGAGCTGGGTGAGGAAGCAAAAGCTCTCCTGGAGCCTTGCTACTACTGTCTGTCTGTATTTGTTTTGTGGGTAGTTAAGGAAGGCACGCTTGGCTTTGCTTGGCAGGATCCTTGCACATCCCAGCTTTGCACTGCTCCTCCCCTGCCCCTGCTGCTCCCAGGCACTGCTCATGGGCTCCCAGGGCAGCTCCAGGGCTTTCTACTAGCACTCTGATCCCAGCTCATCCCACACAGTGTGCAAGGCCTAACAGGGTCTTGCCACAGCAGCAAGGTAGCTCAGGAGTCTTCTTTCCATCCATTACTATTTTCCCAGGGATTCACTTTCTCTCCATATAATGAGCAAGTAGGAAAAATGTAGCTGTTGCAAACAAGGCTGTCAAATGCTATAGTCATCTAAATGACCACAGCACTGAGATCCAGGACTGAAAGTCCCTCGACTGCTGCCTAGGACAGATCATCTCAACATCTCTTCACTTCTGCTGTTGCTTAACAGCTTCCATTAAAGATTAAGTACCTCAGAGAGCAAACCAACTACAGCAAGGATGATAAAAACACATCCAGCAAGAACATCTCATACCTCTTCCCTCTCCCTCTTGGCATTAAGGCAACCGTATGCTCTGTGTTTGAAGAGGAAAATATCAAACCCAAATCAGAAACCCCAAGCACATTATTTTCACATCCCATTTGCATAACAGATGAATAGCTTCTAAATCAAATCACATCAGTAAGCCCATTACCATCCATAGTGAGACACTGGAACACAAAAGAGGCAAAACTTGCTTCTCAAAGATATGTCCCTCCTTTGACCCCTGCCTACACTAGACTAAGGGTTAAAGGGGCCTGACCTGTGAGTTAGGAGGCCAAAGCCACCACACATCTCATGGCATGGAGCAGACACTCATCTCTGTTCACTGAGATCCTTTACACCCACCAGAATGGTGTCTAGCTGACAAGGACTGTCAAGAGGCAGGAGGGATGTGACAACAAGAATTGGTGCAGAACACAAGACTTTATAGCCAGTACCTGCCTTCTGAGATACCTGGTGGATACTAAAACACAGTTCGTAATAAACTGGCAGTGCTCATAGTACTGCACAAGCTGCAGGAGGATATAAACTGATACAAGTCAGCATAGAGGCTCTGCTGATTTACACTGCCTGAAAGCTGGCCCCAAAGATTTTGTTACCTAGACAACCAGAAGGAAACTAATTCTTCTAGTACCACAGGAATTGGCAAGATTGAGCTGTTTATGAAGTCTGTTCTTGAACAACATTTTCCTTTTTTTTGGTTTATAAATTATTTGGACCCTTTCATAGTAAGCTGAATTATATCTGTCATGGTTAGCACAGATACAATTCATCTCATTAAGGACAGGTACAAACTTATTTTCTGATGAATTCTCCAGGCTTGCTAAGCAAAATAAGGCATTTGGTACTCGAAGCAGGTTACAAACAACCTCATGGTTAAAGCATTATAAGCACTGGTCCGTATCAGACTCCTCAGTCTTTTTTCAGCCAGACACAGCTCACAAGATGCCTGCTCAAATCCACTGTGCAGCTGGAACATGTAGAGATGGGGACCTAGAGCTCTGAAGTGCTGTGACAGCATGGTCACAACCCAGGCTGCCCCCAGGACAGGGGTTTCTGCTTGTTGGTTCTGCTGCAAGAAAGAGGGAACCGGTTTCCTCTAACAGGCTTTATTTACTGGCTTTACAAAGGATGCCATGGCATTCCTGAAGCCCATAGCACACCTTGTCTGGAAAAGCTTGACTGCATTCTTCCACAAAGTAAATCGTGTGACTGACTTCAGTTGTGCTTCAGAAACTGGCATAGCCTTCCCTGAACTCCCCTGAGCTCCCAGAGAACTCACATCTGCAGACAGTGAAAGGAAAAGACTGGGCTGGTTGAGCCTTCATCATTACCTGACCTCACCTTGTGTCCTTGTAAGGCATCACCACCAGCTTCAGCAGGGCCTGAACAGAACTGCAAAGGATTCAGCAGCTGCTCCAAAACTCACATCAGCCTTTGGATGGGTGCAGGCCAGCTTAGGGTCCTGTGGGATCTCTGTGAGAGTTTTGGAAGGAAATTCCCCATTTCATACAAGGGACATAGTCCTGCTATCCTGGACAAAAGATGGGGAAAAAATAATTTGAAATTAGTTCCTTCTTAGTCCCTTGCATGTTCATTTCTGTGGGAGAAAACAACTAGATCCTTGACATTTAGATCAGCAATCCATTTTCTCTCTCTTCCTCTTTCAGTTGAGAAAATGCATTGTAAATATTAAAAAAACCTCCTCATGATGTTAAGGAAAAACTAGAAAATTCAATACTCAGAACAAAAAAATATAGAAATATACAAGAAATAAATTTGTTTGTGGGTCTAAGTGGAAAATGAGAAGTTTTCAGCCTTTTAGTCCAGCAATAGATCTATCTGCTTTCTGTATTTAGACAACAAAATTATAAAAAAAAATAATTAAGAAATGGAGAGGCAATTAGAGTAGCACAGTCCCTGCTGGAAAAACTGTTCCAAGCAGCACATAAACTTTGCTAGAGTGTTTACACCTTGGAAAAGCAGCTTCACTATGGAGAAGACACGAACAATACGCAGCAGGAGAGACCTTTAGCCTCCTGGGGAAGGTCTGTGCTAATTACCTGGGGCAAAGGGAGGCACAGCTATGTTCATCTTCATTGGGAAGAGGAAATCATGTTTGGGTATGGACAATATACACCTCACTGAAGCAGTGAGGCTACTAAAATAAAAGTTGTCAGGAGCACCAGCTCATCTTGCTGGCTGCTCTTGCAATCCACCAGGAAATGTAGAAAAACCTTGAGGAGCTTTTCATGACAGCCCTCAGCTGTGGGACTGCAAGGGGTCAGTTTTCATTCTCTTATGCCTGTGACACACAGCAGACAACCAGGCCTGTGAAGTGAGAGGGGTTCAGTGTTCTGCTGAACCAGGTTAGTGCTGGTACTTCATGTTCAGGCAGGATGTTTTACTCTGAGACCCATATGAATATTAAATTCAAAACCCCATTACATGCCTCTGTAAAGGAAAATTCCTTTTATTGCACAGAACTATAGGGGCTTGAGTGAAGGAAAGCCCAGTTATAAATAATTCACCCAAATAATGAAGCGATCTTAGGACTTATGAGAAATGGTTCATGTGCCATTCTTTCACGAAAAACTGGTTTCTTTTTGTCTTTTTCTGCAATTCAGATTTTCTGTCAAAATACCCCATAAAATTATTGAATGCTAAGTTTTCTTAGCCAACCAAAACGCTAATTTTTTTTAAAGAATTGGTCCATATAAACACAATCCTTGGCTGACTTTCCTGAAAACCTTTGAAGAACCCACTTTGTTTTCCAGATCAGCTGCTTAAGGAATGGGAGGGAAGCTGAGCAATGTATCCATTGGTCCTATCTCCAGCTTCCCACCACTGGTATTGCTACACTGAGATCACAGTAAGGTCTTAGTTACGTACTGGGGTAGACAAACTCACAAAAATTCAAGTGTAGCTGAAATGCCCCCAACCTGATTTTTGCCTCTACAGGACACAAGCTAAACTTGCCCCCAACATATTAAAATTTGGGTTCTGTAACACCAAAACTTCTAGACTCCAACCCTTGCAACACCCTAAAGAAATAATATAAACATTTCATACAACAGAGACACATTTTGGCATTTAGACACTGTTCCTGCAATACAGCAGCTGCTACAGAGCATCACAAAGCCTGTATTTGTACAGTGCCACCATCTCTGTCCTTGGCACAGGGGCAAAGTCAGGGATAGGGGTGTGACTGAGGCATTCTGTGCTCCAGAAACAGGAGCAGCTGGGTACAGCGTCTGCAGGAGCACCCACGGGGGCTGCTCTAATTTAAACTGGCCCCTGAGCAGCTCAGAAGCTGAGGAACAGAAGCAGAGATGCCTCAAGCCACTGTTGTACTCTCTTCCTGGAGCTGCACCTTCACAGAAAATAACAGCAGATTGTAAAAGGGCCAGGAATGGAGCCAGGCAGAACAAAGTCTCCTCACCCAACAGCATCTTTTACCCAGGCACCAACAACCCTAAAATTGCACCCTGCCGCAAGTCCACATGGCCTGCTTTGTCACCTAAGAGGAAGAGGGAGATGTCTCAGCTTCTGGTCATGTTTATCCCGGCTCTGGTACTGACTAATGTCATTTCACTTCCACAGCATTACTTTGGAATTACCTTCTGGAAACCAGGAGCAGTCAGCTCCAACTTGCACACAGAGCTGATCAAAACTGGGGGTTTGATCTTCAGATCATCCCAGATGGAGCAAACACTTTGAGGCTTTTCTTAATCACAAGAGGGTTAAACAGGTAACAGGCAAAGAACTCTGCTGAGTCATACAAGTAATGAATCTTACTCAAGCACAAAGCACTGACAGCAGACTGTGTCTGATGGATTACACTGGCTGTCAAAGAAACTGCTCTTCCCTAATAATACATACTCTCAATGGGGAAAGTTCGGAATGGGGGAAGAGGGAGAGAGAGGGGAGCAAAAGGGAATTTAAAAAGCAATTCAACATTTATACCACAGCACGGTGAACACACAGAAGCTGAAGCAGGAAGCTGGGAAGTCTCTCATGATCCACACAAGTTATAAGACAATCTCCTGGATGTCCAGCCCTGCAGGTGAAAGACTTTGGCAAATCCAGAGAGGAGAAAAGCATTTTTATCTGCCACTGCTGACTGCTTATATCTGATGGCAGGGCACAAGTTCTAGCTGAGCAGAGTTCATTTCTCATCTGGACTCACTCACTTCATATCTGGAACTGCAAGGAATGGCATGGCCTCCAGATATGTCTCCAGACACTATTGAGGTTCAAGTCCATGGAATGTTCAGAATTTTATTTCAAACCAAATCAGCTTCTCCTGTAAATTCAAAAGTGATTCTCTGGAGATATAGGTTTGAAGAGCCTTCTGTGATCCATAGCATTTCTGGGAAATACCTAGTATTCTTGGGCCTAATTACTGACAGATTCAAGCACACAAATAGATCCCTGGTCAAATAATTTTAAACAGAAAATCTTTGTTTATTTGCCAAAATAAACTCAAAAACTGAAGCTGTAGTGGCTACAGTATGCCAATGAAAGCATTTCTCTAACCACCTCTCTTGCCCTTCAGTAATGGCCACCCTGCCTCTCCTTGCCAGCTACAAAAGAGAATGAAAACATAGTGCTGAGTTTTCAGATATGGAAAGGCAGCATCCTCAACACCCCTGAGCTGGCCAGCACAGGGCACACCAGCTACAAAATGAGAAGGCATTGATAAACTCCCCATTGAAAGACAAGCTTTCCTGAGCCCACCACACACCATGTCTGCACACTTGGCCTGGGACACCCATCCCCCCTCAGGAGTCTCTTAGCAAGTTATTTACAGGGTTTCCTCTGCCTCAGGGCAAGAGAGTGAGCAGAGAGGAGCCAGCAGGTGTGAAACCAGCACTAAAGGGGTTTTCATGCAGCTGGTGTAGTTCTCAGTGAAAGGCAGCTTCTCCTACATGACCTTATTCCTCTGTGGGACCTCCCATTGCTGCTATGAGGGCAGCCATACCACCCACCTCATGTGGGTGTTATAGTCTTCCAAGCACTGTGTAATCAAGTAAACCAGTGAAACACAACAATTTGTTTTGAAAGCAGACTAATTTGTGTATTTATAAGAACAAATGCAAAGAAACTAAAATAACAATGCCAATTTTTGTGTTTTGGAGGGTAATTAATCATTTTACAAAGACAAGAAGGGCAAGAAAGCTGTATTTTAGCCTAATTAATCAGAACTAATGAGCCCCTAAAACCTTGTTTCTCTCAATCAGCACAGTATCAGCAGTGACACTATAGTAACCTTTTCTCCATCAAAGAGCAGCCCAGGGGCCATCTAATGACACTCCAATGTGAGTGTCTCCGAGTTCTTCCATGAAGTAAAGCTTGCCTAAATTTCCAGACCAGATGGTGGGACTGCGAGAAAAACTGTCAGATGGCTCTGAAGTGTTTAATACAATTAAGGATATGCAATCTGGAAATGCCCTGGGCTCAGACAATTTGTCCACAGATTTCTGTAAAGCTTTCAGAAACAAATCCACACAGTCTCCTTCTGAACAAGCTTAATGATTTTTTAGCCAACAGCAAGGGAATCAGGGATCACAGGAAGCAAACAGAACCCCTTGCTGAAGCCTCCTCACCCCCATAAGGGAAGGACAACAAAGGAGCAGAACATCATCTCAGGAAAAACTTTACTGAAAGAGTTTTTAAGCATTTGAATGCGTTGCCCAGGGTGGTGGTGGAGTTGTGCAGTATTCAACGCAGGGTCAAGGACTTCTCTGATGAGACTGTGATGTTGTACAGAGTTCTTTATTATACAGACAGAGACTAAGACTACTACAGATCACTCTATGACTACTTGCTAAGACTACTCCTATGACTCCTACTATGGCTACTGCCATGGCTACTCCCTTATGACTACTGCCCTATGGCTACTGCCTAATAGCTACTGTCTGATGGCTACTGTCTCCTACTCCGCAGTGAAAATTCCCTTTATACCATCCCACACACAGGATGTGTCCTCATATAAGCAGGAAAGATAAACAATACCCTATAAGGTCACAACCTACAATACTCATACACAATAGGTCCAGAAGGCTATAAACCCATGATCCCTTTCCCATGCCCATTCCTGGTGACCTGGATGTGCTTCCTGGTCACCTCTGGGCCTTCCAGGCCTGCTTTTCTATAACACACAGAGTGTAATCCAACAGAGTTGTCATCCCAGTAACAAACATCATACATGTGACATTTCTCATTTAAGTATTTTATCTACTGTGGAGTAAAGGGAGAGAGCTACTGCCTAAAACATATACTCACAGGTGGAGAAAGAAAAAGAAAAAAAGAAAAAGAGAAAGAGAAAGAGAAAGAGAAAGAGAAAGAGAAAGAAAAAGAAAAAGAAAAAGAAAAAGAAAAAGAAAAAGAAAAAGAAAAAGAAAAAGAAAAAGAAAAAGAAAAAGAAAAAGAAAAAGAAAAAGAAAAAGAAAAAGAAAAAGAAAAAGAAAAAGAAAAAAGTTGGAGGAGAGTCTGAGTTGCTGTAGCACAAAAAGCTAAAACTGACTGCCCATAGCAGAGTTCAAGATCTCCTGCTTACAGATGTGTGGTCTATTAAAGGGCAACAGGGAGATGATCACAACACCATAGAGGGTGGTGTAAATCACAGAATCCTTTAGTGTTGGAAGGCATGCCTGGAGATCATCTAGTCCAGCCCTCCTGCCAAGGCAGGGTTACCTCACATCTAATCCACTCTAGGCAGGAATTCATCCTCTTTGATCTCCAAACAAAAATACAGGAAGAGCTTGAGAGTGGTTAAAATAACTTGAGGTACACTGTACAAAAGGAATATTACCCATGTTTCCAAAGCAAGCAGTAGAAATCAAGATATTCAGTTTAAAGAAATCTGTGTTAGATCTGGGGAAAAAAGCTACATATAACAGCATGGCTAGAACTAAAACCCATGAGCTCTGGTTCCACGACTACTTTAAGCCAACATAACTAAACCAGCCAACTGCTGCTAAGAAACAACATTCACACTGCTGTCACTCCTTCCCATTCACACCAGCAACTGGGATCTGCATCAAGCTGTATTGGTTTATGAATGCCAACAAGACTGAAGAAGCAGAGGTGGGAGTAATATTCTGGGAGTAATTGTGGTACTGTCATCCCAAATTAAATTCATCTGCCTTCAAAAGATACATGTGACCTCTTTTCCTACCCATCACACCAACCTTGCAGCCCATGTCTGGCTCTTCCTGCCAAAATGCCTCCTCGCTAGGCTTCACAGCCCATAAGAGTTCCTTTGGACCCTGCAGCTCATGGAAGAGATGGTTGTACAGCCACACAAGTCCCATACTTCCTACTGCTCAACAGCCAGATGGGAAAAGATAGGAAAATGCAGCTGAGAATTGTATTGAGAACTGTATTTGTTGCACATGCTCAAATGAACAAATAAAGGCCTTTATCTTCTTTATCTTCAGCTCCTGCTCCACCAGTACCTGGGTTTTGTTTACACACTTTTCTACTTCAGGTATTTGATTGTGATATATCTATGCATACAGGGAATATCCTTTTCCACTGTGCAAGATTCCTTATGGAGCTATTCCTGGTTAAATGGAGCCACACTACACCTGACAGCACACCTTAAAAAGCCAGTGAAAACCTGCTACTACGTATTTGAGTATGTATAATAAATGGAAATGTTGCCTATAAAAACAGAGCAGGGAATCTGATGCTAGAGAACAATCAGAGAGCAAACAGGCTGCAAGAAGATATTTCAGGCTGGAAGAAGTGATCTGATCTTCTAACATGCCAGAATATCAGAACTCAGCCTGTAAGTGTATCTTTAATAAAATAGGATCTTCAAAGTCTGCAAATACTAGTCAAAGGCACCTTACAACCTTTAAAGCCAGGGGCTTGTGTCATAACAAAATTAAAAGGTTACATGCATTCCTGCCTTAAATATCTTGGTTTATATCTCTCTGAGAAAGCTGGGAGGGTAACAACACAACTTTGAGTGTTTGGGATGTTAGGCGTGCTGCTGAATGCAAGACAAGTGCATAGGGATGTAACAGGAGCAATTAATTACCCTCCTTGCTGCACGTGAGCCCGATCAATCAGGCACTAGTTGGAAACCCCTCCTGTTCAATCAATCAGGCACTAGTTGGAAACCCCTCCTGTTCAATCAATCAGGCACTAGTTGGAAACCCCTCCTGTTCAATCAATCAGGCACTAGTTGGAAACCCCTCCTGCTCAAAACAAGTTCCAAGCTGCCTCATCCAAAGAGGGGAGAGAGTATGAGCTCCCTGCCACTTCCTACAGCTCAGATTCACCACGTCACTCGAGCTGGCAGATGCAGCACCAGACACGAGAACTGCAGGAGCCATTTCGATTCAAAGCATCACTGTTCCCAGAAGACTTTTCAGTGCTTCTCCTTGAATCACTGATGCACTCAGCTGACAGGTTTAAGGGGGCAAGAAGTGACCTGCTATGACCTTATACATGAGCAAGTGATTCCATTCTTTAGAGCTGTCATGCAGCATTAAATTCACAGCTTTCATGCAGATTATTTGTAAATGAGTTCTGTAGTTGCTGGAACTTTCTTTAGTGTTATACAGGCAGATGCACAAAGCTTGGCAGTGCTTGAGACATTCTCTAATTTCCCCAATACATATTTGTAATCTTCTCACATGACCTGTCTCACACATTGTTCATCAGCTCCCTGTGCTCCACATGTCAATATCTCACCCTGCACGTGATGTCTGTCAAAAAATCCTCTGCACAGCTCCGGGTTCACTTTCAACCTGATACACTCCCTCTCTCTCCAAGCTCATGAAAAACACGTTCCCCAGGAAGTTTCTTCCAATAAATTCTTGTCTACAGGTGCTTTGATAAACAGCCTGTATTACCAGAAGGATGTTATCTATTAAGTAGCATGACTGGTAATTCTGAGATCTGGTCTCTTGGTACACTTCCATAAAGTTTTCCTACTGCTATTATCCAGCAGAAATACTGATGAAAGTCAGATAATAAAGATAAATAGTAAAAGGCAAATAAAATCTTCATGCATTGTGCCATGGTCTTTCTTCCACAGACAGAAGGCAACCTGCAAAATACTAGGCTTCAAACTGTGTGTGACCCAGTGGGTCAGTGATGCTGTACATCATCAGCTGCCTGGCCCTGGCACAGGAAGACAGGTGGGATTGCACACAGGAAAGACTGATTTGGCCTCCGGATGGATGGGGTGGTGTGGGGCTTAGCAAATCACTTCATTCTGCTCTAAATCTGCAGGGTGGGACATTCTGGCTGACAAAGACATCTCCCTTATTTGTTTTTGGACAAATTATCAAATGTACAGTTTTATATAAGCCAAATATGACAGTTTCAGATGCTGTCCTTTTCCTGCACAAGGACAATTTCAGCCTCTGTGTGTAATTCAAATCCCATAATTTCATTGGACAATTGCAGATTAGAGCTCTGAAAAGGTCTCACTTTCTTCTCCCTGCTTCTGAGGCGAAAATTAAAACCAGAGGGGAACACTTGATGAAGATTTTGCTGATGGGATCGCCTACAGTTTTCTTTATTGGCACTGATCACAGCCAATAAATTCAGATATAAAGAATTATTTTCATTAAATAGCATGCCACAAACCAAATTATTTTTCCATCCAGCAGCAGCTATGACAGACAAAAAGGATGTTAGGCATAAGCAGTGTAGTTTGAAATGTAAGCACCTCAAAAGAATGTCCAGTTCTGAATTACATGGCTAAAATTGTTATTTAAAATCACTGGTTTCGATTGTTATAGGCTCAGGCTGGCATCTGGCATAGATCAGATCAGCAGGGTATAAGGCAGGATCCAGGCTTTACAGCATGTATCGTGTACATGGGTACATAACTTCCTCCTAGTAGTAAGAAACTCCATGTCCTTCACTTCTCCTCTAACCTGCTATGCAACTCATGTAAATTGCTCATCCTCCACAAAGGACATCAGCTGGATGTACCGCAGCTCTAACACAGGAACCAGCTGAACTCAGTCAGCCAGAAGAGCTTTGTGAAGCTCCACCTGTCATGTTGCCAAGAGGACAAAGTACCTTCACCTGTGCCTGTCATGGGCACACAGAATGTAGGATACACCCATGGGGACCTGCCAGGCAGCCACTGTCACACCAGGTAATCATCCAAAGTCTGACAGCTACACCCAAGCATAAGGAGCACTTAAGGAAGAAGCTTCCTCAAGGACAATGTGTTGTTGCCTTCCACTGGTGATACCAGGAAACCATGACTCCTTGCACCTGGCAGTGCCCATCAGCACAAGTAAAACTGAAGAGATGTATCGAGGGTTGACCCTGGCTAGGTGCCAGGTGCCCACTCAGTCATTCTATCTCTCCCTTTCCCACTGGGACAGGGGAGAAAATAATACGGGGAAAAAAACTACCAGGGTGAGATGAGGCAGTTTATTATAGCAGGAAAATAAAGAAAACAAGCAGAGATCTGCACACACAAGAGCTGAAGAGAAAAACATTCAGTCTCTACTTCCCGTCAACAGCGATGTTTGGACACTTCCTGGGAAGCAGAGCTTCAGCATGCATAGTGGTTGCTCAGGAAGGCAAACACGGAAGACTCATGAATGCCCCCCCTTCCTCCTCTCTTCCCTCCCTTATATATCTGAGCTGATGTCAAATGCTATGGAATATCCCTTTGGCTGACTGGGGTCAGCTGGCCTGCTGGTGTCCCCTCCCAGGATCTTGCCCCCCCCATCCCCTTCAGTGGGGGAAGGAATGTCACAGGGACAGACAGCACTGCTTGGCAGTAGCCAAAACACTGCTCTGTTACCAACGCCAGCTACCAAAGCAAAGCACAGCAGTGTAAGGGCTGTGAGCTTTACCCCAGTCAGACCCAATACAAGGTGGATGCGGAACAAACACTCTTAAAAACACTGCTCCCACCTCTGGGGCTATATTTGGGTACCACGCACCAGAAACAGCATCAACACATCATTCCAGCCTGGCTGGGCCACAACGCCCTGATCCACGGCATGAGTATCAGTCTCACTCCTGCTCCTTTACCAAGCAAGACTTCAAGAGAACACAAGTTTTGAGCTTCCTTCAGTTGCACCACTAAGAGGGATGCTAAAATGGGGACTGGGTAAATGAGCTCGGAGAAGGCATTTAAGGGAATAACCCTAGGTCAGAAGTATGAGATAAAGGTTTTCAGGCTCTTCCAATTCAGCTAAACAATGCTGTGGTCAGGGCCCAAGGGCTTTGACATTTTCATCTAAATAATCTTCAATTTTATTAGGCTTTCAGTTGTTTTTTCTCTTGGCAAAGGTGGATTTGTAAAAGAAACAGCATTACAACTAAGCTGGAAAAAGCAGTCCCTCCCAGTTTTCCCCCAAACATGCACATGGGCAAAGGACATTAAACATACGGCAGCAGCCAATAGCTGTTGGTGTTATCAATATTTTCTAATCTGTCTCCCAGCAGGTCAGGTGGAAAGAAAGGGCCTCTCTGGGGTTTCTTCAGCTGAAGTTTGATTGATCAGCTCTAGCTGAACCAAATTGTTCCTGTAAGTGCTTCTGTAAACAAACTAATTACAAACCCCTACTAGACTGTATTTAGTTTATGCATTTAGCAGTGACATCTGCACCAGCTAAATCAGCCTGGAACAAGCAAACCTACCTCTGGCACAGTATCTAGTGGAGAAAGCATATTAGACTTCTTTTTGTTCACAGATTTTTCTCTCTTCTCCCCAGCCCAGTGACCCTTTGTGACAAAGATTTATAGAACTAGTAGTCTAAAGTGGGTCATTGCAGGGCAAGCAAACATAAAATGAAAATGGAAGAGGCAACTGGAGATTAGCTTAAACTGAGATTCATGTTCTACAATTATCACAGTAAATTCAGGAGTTCAGAGGAGACAGCACTGTGCTTTACTTCTCACTAAGCATGTCAGAGTGATTTAGAAGTGACCATTTGTCCTGCTACAAACAACAACTTAGTCTTGAAATTACCTTGACTTGCTACTTGCTGCTTTAACCAGGAGCTGCGACGATGCACTTTCCACTCTGCACCTCTCAATTCTCATGAGGAAACACAGCAAGGTCTGAGTATTTCAGCAAGATATTTGTAAAACATCTCTTTGCTGGGACTGCTGAGGAGCATTCACTGGGGAAAGAGAAAGGAGAAATGAACACCAAAGAACAGAAAGTCTGTTTGCATTGATTTATTCTCCAGTTCACGTTCTTAGGCACTGAATTATCCATCTTCCACATGAAATGATGTATTTATTACTATTTATTTTCCAGACATCTCACAATATATACCAAGAATTTTTTTACAGCCAACTCTCAGCCCAAGGATATGTCTAAGGGGCTGGGTATCAGCAAACCCACACTTCTTTGCCTTTCCTTTTCAACTTTGAGCACTAAATATTATGTGGGTCTCTCAACTCCTGTTTCATAGACATGTCCAAGGACTTCAAATGTTAAACCTGTATATGAAGCATAAGAATGGTTTGAGACTGACAACATGTCCACACTAGTGCAAAAGTATCTGTTGGACTGGAGATTAAACCAGTGCTTCTCCATTACTGCTGCTTTTTTTTCCTGTTCTCCAGAGGACTCTAAAAGTGTGTGTATTTATTCTAGGAAGAATCCAAACAAGTTTCATTCACTTGTTCTACAAAACTACAATACCTGAGTCAGTCTTTAGAAGCATGTCTTTTTTTAGTGTTTATCCTTCATATGTACTTATTCATTTACCATAAATAGGAAAGGATCACTTTTTGTTTAATTGAAGATACGAACATATCTGTTTTCCAGAATAGTCTGAAAGAGAAATTTCCTAGGCATCATTTCCTGGAGCTTATTAATGGACACTAGTGGCTTCAACCTTGAAGGAGCTCTGCTTTAACTGTAAAACTAAATGCAAAGTAATTAGTTGGGTTTTTCTTTTTTACAGAACAGCAACAATCCACCACTGGCCTTATTTGTCCCACTGCTGGAATTGCTTCTACCATAAGAACAGCCACAATTAGGCAAAAGGTAAGTGCAATTTTCTGTAAGTTTTGCCTAGGGTTGCAGCAGTAGAAAGGTCACCAGAGCTGGGTCCTCTGTAGGTAAGACACTCACATAATGGGCAAGCCTAACTCTAGGAGCATTAATGGGTCAGTCACCTAAGTGAATTAAGATGCTTAAGCTCCCTTCTTTACCCTCTGGCAGGTTGAGGCATCCTTCAATCAAAGTTTAGTTAGGAGAAGGATTATCAGGCATGTATAAGCTTTGAAACAGACCTGTCATGTATGAAGAGCAGCTGCTGACATTGATGCCCCATGGAGACGCTCCCTTGGAGTTTGATTACAGCAGTCCAATGTTCCAATTTACGAATTATACTTAAGAACAGTTTATCCCCCCATGCAGATGTGATCTAATCACATCAGTCCCGTCTGAGACTCCCAGTGGTGCTTTTAACGCTTTTGGACACATTAGATCATGGAGTCAGCTCGACAATTCTGCTTGAGGGGATTTGTCAAAGCCATTAGAGTGCAGACTGGATGCCTGCACTGAAGGATGTGGGATCACCTGCCTGAGCCTGCAGTGGCTAGCTGGGACCTCAGTGATAGATACAAGTGCCCTACTATATAGTGAGCTAATTTAACAGAGGCAAACCTCAAACAAGCAGCTTTACACAAAGCTTAATCCAAATCCTCGAGATTCAAAACATTTTTATTCATTGCCTTCCCATTCGTTTTCAGCGCTGTGTGATGTGTTACACTTGGGAAAGCCAAAGAAAACAGACAGTACCCTCAGGAAGGCTATACCCTCAGGATTTCCAAACCAATCAAAACCAGGAAAAATGGTAAAAGAGACACTAACCCAATCAGAAAGTTGAACTGCAGTTCCAAGGTTACTCAGAAGGAAGGATATTCAAGGGTCTGCAGACAGTTTTGCCCTTCAGAAGCAAAGGAGGGATTTGGAAACACTCAGTTACCACTTCAAAAACTTGACAATGCTTTGTCAGTTAAAGCTTACTCTGAAACAGCAACATTGCCTAAAACTTGAGATTTTCCATGCTCAGTGGGAGGCTACTGGAAATAGTGTCAAAGAGGAGCTGATCACTCAAAAGCTGGCCTACAAACCTTTCTAAATGTGGTTCAGAAAAGCTTCACAGCAGCAACCTTGTGAGGAGGGGCTTCTACCAATTACTAAGATAAGGCTGGGAGCAGAATCCCATTTTTCTATTCAGTTTGTTCTGTGGCACATGTTGGTCCAGACCAGTGAGCAGGAAGATGGATGTGTTCTCCTGGGAGAGCACAGCAGAGCTGCTGAGAAACAAATCTCATCCACAGAACCACTGACAGGCCCGTAGGGAGACAGGGCCTGCAAGGCCATCCAGCTTAACCCTAAAAACCGAGAAGTGAAGCTGTAAATTCCCACTCCCATTTGGTGTCCAGGGGCCACCAGCCCTACCAGGGGGATTAAACACCTGGTATCAGTCATTCCTCCAGCTGCCCATCACAGGGTGCTGCAGGCAGCTCTCTGAATGCCCGGAGCTCAGGGCACGGCTCTTCCCGGGCACTTGAGGAAATGGGGCAGGATATTCTGAACTAACTGCACAGGAGAATAACACACAGACTCTTGTGTGACTGTAACCCACAAACTGCTGCCCCTAGCAGTACACAGATGGCAAAATCAGGAACAGAGCTGTAGAAACAAAACCACATTTTCAGTTCATTTGCCTTTTCCAGGAGTCACAAATCACCCAGCTCCAGTTATCGTGTCCAGCACTTAAGCAAGAGTTGGCTTCTCAGAGTTTATGTAATATTTATTATACATGCATCTTTTCTCCATCTACCTTAAAAGAGCTTCAGAACAAAAACCAATTTGTTCCTTAATTAGCATAGGGACAGTCTGCCTTTGGGGCTCAGATGTTTCACAGGATAGGGGATGTAAGCACTTAGGAAGGTGCCTAATAGTTGTGACAGGTCTTTTATTTTGCCTTTCCCAGTAACTGAAGCCCAGAGCAGACCCACACATTTGTGTCACTTGGGTGCCTGCATCCTCAGTGGAGCCAGATATCCAAACCCTTGCAAACAGGCCATGGCTGAGACAACAGCTTCCCATCCACAGCAGTGCTGACCATGCCGGGACACATTCCCATGTCCCTACCGCCCACTGAGCTGCAAAAGGAACTCAATACCTACAGCTTTACGGCTCCTTGGGAGAAACTATCCCAAAAAGGTTTATTTTGAGCCATCCTGTTGCTACATTTTTATTCCATTACAGCCCACTTGAAATATCCCAAGTCTGTTTTTACACTGATGATAATTAGGCTTTGCATTTGTGCTACCAACAAACATCTTACCTTCCCTTTGGGAGGCTGTGAGGGAGGGCACAGAGTTAAGCAGCAGAATCCATACAGGATTAGGGATGGGGATACTGGATCTCCTGCTTCCTCTGCCTCACGCATTCCTGAATCATCTGTTTTCAAAAAAAATTTAAAATCTTCCCTGGGAAATGTGATCAGTACATTTTAGCCTGGTTTTCTTTGGAAAGGGAGTTCATGTAACCACACTCGTTGCCAACCCCTCTCCCAAGTAACCTTCAAATCTGCTTTAGACAAATCTGAGAGGATTTACAGCCTCAGAGATGGTCCTTGCATTTCTGCACTTTTTGGAAGCCAACAACTGAGCAAAGACCTCCAGGTTGTGATCTCCAGAGAGTGAGAACACTTCCACACTCTGCCCAGCAGCACAAACATGTTTACATGTGTATATACCTGTAATATTCAGACATAAACACACATGTTTAGTGACAAACTGACCAGCACACACACAGCTCTAGGTCAGCTATTTCCTGCTGACTTTTTTCTTCCCTTTTAAATCTAAAAACTATACATCTTTCTATTTCAAATACAGGAATTTTCTTTTTCTAAAACTAATATAATATATACTTCACTTTTTCACTACTTTGCTGAGTTATTTATATTTATATTTTTATTTGATTTGATGAAAAGCTGCTTCCTATCAAACTTTCCAGACTCTTTTGCCTGTAATAGA
The DNA here is from genome assembly GCA_034509425.1 of Eopsaltria australis. Classification (NCBI taxonomy): domain Eukaryota; kingdom Metazoa; phylum Chordata; class Aves; order Passeriformes; family Petroicidae; genus Eopsaltria; species Eopsaltria australis. Next base: position 3,576,505 of record JAVTVJ010000051.1, on the reverse strand, counting down.
CAGCTTTGTCACCTCCATCACTGGGTGCAGTGTGGCAGCTAAGTACCACTGGATATGATGAGTGAAGTTGTTATAGTAAATATCTTCAAATCTGGTCTGGATCAGAGAAATAACCCTGAAGCAAAGAAAATCTGATTACTCTTTCTAGTTTCAGGAAGATCAAATCATGAAGCATTTGAAGACATCTCTTCTGCTTGGATCCCTGGCATTAAGGAAAAACACAACAGGAGAGCTCAATGAGGCAGAGACAGAACTGTAAATCTGGAATAAGACTTGGGAATAGTGATGCTTCTCCACAGAAAAACACTGATGCTCAAATATGAGCAATGGACACCACAATGTGAAGACCACGAATGGACACCCATTACACAAGCAGGGCTATGAGTAAATAGAGATCAGGGGATTCCAATGGTCTTTACATTTCCCTTGTGTGCTCTGTCACCTTTCTGAGGAACAAAAAGAACTGAATTTCCAGAGCCACATAAATCATTTCCTCTCTTCAAAGCTGCACAAAAATGCTGTTAAAAAGGCAAGATTTTTTTGAGTGTGATAATGAATGTCTGTCCAAAAGAAGAGTATTGAGCCTGCCAAACTACTTTTGAAAGAGCACCATATCTGTTGCATGTTTGAACTCCTTTCCCATGGAAAGCAGAGTTTCAGGGAAGAGGAAAGGTGCACACCAGGATCTCTCATGTTGCTTTGGAGTAGGGGTGCAAGCAGTGCTCAAGCTAAAACCAGGAAAGAGCCTTCACAACAACTTCCCTGGCCTCTGTTATAAATGGTAGTTGTTAGTGGAAATATCACAGTAAGTTATTTCTTCTGGGTTTTTTATCTCATTCTAGGTCATGTTTTGTATCCAATGTTTCAAAGACAAGTGGATCATTCCTGTGTAATGTGAAAAACAATGATTTTTACAAGGATTGATTGGGTCAGAAGTGCAGCACCACATGACATTTCCTGAGGCACATCTCAGTCAAAGAGGACTTGGAAAGGTTCACATTCAGAAGAGAAGGCAGGCCTCAACCGAATGTTGAGGTCATTACACGCCTAAAATACCCCAAAGACTGCCTCTGTAAGCCACCCAAAATCAGCAGGAAGTTTTTCCCTGATTTTGATAATATTTTACTCAAAAAAAACCCCTTGTATTTACACAAGACAAAGTAATCCACCAGCACTTGCCAACTAAAATGAATTACATTAAACTCAGACACCTTTAGGTTCCTACAGTTTCTTTAAGAAAGAAAACCAACAGTGCTGAACCTGTCAAACAATTAAAACCCACAGAATGTCCAGTTTCCCAAGAAGAGTGAAGCTGTGCTGCAATTCCTTCCTGCCAGAGGTTAGCAAGGAAAGGCAAGCATGCCAGTTTTGCTGATCTGTAGCTCTGCTGAGATAATCCCAGGTGCACCAAGCTTCTCCCTCAGGACACAGAGTCAGATGTGTGGAGGACAAATGTGGGCAAGCCATGGCAACCTGTTAGGGGACACACCAGCCCTGCAGAGGAAATGTTGGCTGCTATTTATTTCATACTATTGCAGCCCAAAGCTGCTTTGTGCAACAAAGAACCAAACCCTGTGAAACACCAGTGAAACTGAATCCAGCAGGGAACTGGGTGGCAAACCAGGCAACAGAGCTTGGAAAAGAGAATTCAGTAGTGTAAGAGAATTTCCAGGGACTTTCATGAATTTCCATGGACCAGCTGTCTGAAGAGTCACTCCTGAATGTGAGATATGGCAGTAAAATCATGGAATATGTTTGGGATTAGCTCACTATACTTAACTAGACAGACAAAAACTCACAGCAGCACAGGTGACATCTGCGGGCTGACACCAGCTTTACACAGGGTTAAACACTGACTTGTCCAGTGGGGCTCTTAGGGACAGTCAGGGAGCTAATCAGGAATAAATAAATTGGGTTTTAATAACAGCTTTGGTCGAGACTGAGCAAGACTACACCTATTCTTACCCTAGCCACCCTATTTTCTAGCGTGGTGCTTGGTCTTGGCCTAGAGAAGAAACTTGAGAGAGCATACATAAATGTGCATCTTTGGATGTCTGGCACACCTTTAAAGGTCAGTCGTCCTACAGATCCTTCTTAAAAGACCTGTGAGGTAAAAATTCACTCTTCTTAGCATTTGAAGTCTGTCACAAATATTTTCCTTATCTTTTGGTGCAGTCCTTAGGTTCCACCTAGTGGCTTTCAACAGTCATGAACAGCAGACTAGACAGGCATTTTATTGCCTAAATGCTTAATTTTCACATCTGTGTGTGTCTAGCTGCAGAAAGAATCATAGAGTCTTCTTTAGATGTGGTTCTGCAGTTTTGGCCCAATCAATCCCTAGAAAAATCATTGCTCTTCATATCCCACAGGAATGACCCACCTGTCTTTGAAACATTGGATGCAAAACATGAGCTAGAATGAGATAAAAAAATCAGAAGAAATAACCTGCTGTGGTATTTCCACGAACAATTACCATTTATAACAGGGGCTGGGGAAGTTGCTGTGAGGGCTGCATCGACTCCCTTCACAGCCAGCTGAGGAACAGACACCTCTAGACCATGGCTCAGATTACTTTTTGTAGAGGTTTACCTTCAGGTGAGATGAATTACATCCCAGAAGTGTCTCATTTCCTCATTTTCCATACAAAGAGATGTCAAGGGGCTTACTGATAGCCTGGTACCACCATCACACCTCCTGAATCCCACCCAAGCTGTCTGACTAAGAAACACTCTCTGACACAGACCTTGAAGTGCGGCCCACCTTGCAGGGAGCTCTCAGCAGGCAGCAAAAGGCATCTGGAAGCAGGGCAATCACAACAGTTACAGATTTGCACCTAAGTTTAAAAGCCCAATAGTGGCAGGTAGCCATGTTATCACAGAAAACTTATTTCAACACTGTTCTGCTCTCAGAATACATCTTACCCTGCTGCTCAGCAGTGTTAGGCTGATGAAGGTAGGCTTGTCTTATAGCATGAAAAGTGTAAGACAGTTCTGCTCCTGCCTGCTTGAAGGTTATTAAACAAGCTATGCTTATATTTCAGTTCCCTGAGGCATTAGCAGAACACTCACCACAGACATTTTAGCCCTCTTTGGAAGAGCTGTACTCACTCTAAAGAGCCACTATCTTCAAAGGAAAGGGAGGAAAAAGCATCCAAAGAAATGTGAAACTTCATGAATTTATCAGCTGCCACATTAGAGGTCAAAAGCAGATATTTCAAAGTAATTTTAGTGTCTTACATAAACAACAAGACAGAGTTCACCGGAGCTGATCTAGTTTGTCCACAGAGATCATATCCATTTAAAGAGAAGGTGAAATAAAACTAAAAGGAAAAAAAAAAAAAAAAAGGAAATTGACCTACTTCATGATTTGTGGAGTGTGAGATGGATGAAAGGTCTTTAGCTCCTTAATGCAGCTTTTTCTGTCTATTCTCATTTCAAGGAGCTTTACTTTTGGTCACACGCAGCTTGAGGCTTGCACCCAGCAAATCATGTCTGCTTTTCTAGAACATGACTCTGGTGTACAGCAGAGCTGCTCGGATTTATTACTCCTCAGCAGTGGCTCTCCACTTCCTCCACACAGCTCACCTTCTCACCTTCACCTAAGCATGTGACAGCCTGCTGCTTTCACGCAAAGAAAAGGAGAAAATCTTCAAACGGCTTCAAACTTCCTGGCTCAGAAAAAATGAAGAAATGAAGGCTCCACACTGCCTATCTTGCTGTTGGGTTCATACCCCCGTCGACCGAGACGCGTGGTTTATTTGCAAGAGTTAAGCCGGGTTTTGTGCAACAGTAATTTCACAAAAGCTGAGGAGAATTACAACACTGAGTTATCATCTCCTTAAAGTGACTCTCTTCCCACTCCGCACAAAACCAGGTGTTGTGCAGCCTTACCTCCCAAAACCTTGACCCGGGCAGCGGCTGCTCCCTCCCTCACAGCGTGGGTGACGCCCGTGGGAACCGGGAATCACTCCTGGGAGCAATCCTCCCCTGTGCCACCCAAACTGCTCTCCGAGGCACTTCCACCCTCTCTCACATCGTGGGGGATGCCCGTGAGAACCGGGAATCACTCCTGGGAGCAGTCCTCCCCTGTGCCACCGAAACTCTCCTGTCCGAGGCACTTCCACCCTCACCACGCTGCAGGTGCGCCCGCCCCCTCACACAGACGGGAAGCGCCCCCCGTCACCCTGAGGCAGTGCCGCGGGGCTGGGCCGGGAGCCGGATTCTCTCCTCCGCCAAGGACAGCTTTTCCCGCGGAGGACCTCCGGAGGCCCAGCTCAGTCCCGGGAGTGCCCACAGACGGCTCCAGGGCTGCCCCGGGCTCGCCCGGGGCGCTGAGGCGGGCACAGCCCCGGCGGAGAGCACGGACCCGCGGCACCGCCGGGGAGGCCGCTCCGCACAGGGACAGGAGGCGTCGGCAAGGGTGGAACTGATAGGTGGCTCCATAGCTCAGTGGTTAGAGCACTGGTCTTGTAAACCAGGGGTCGCGAGTTCGATCCTCGCTGGGGCCTCCTATGTTTTTCCTGCTTTTTTTTTAATATCGTTTATCCCCCGATCAAACCGGGGGGCTCCGGGACGAGCGGGCGGCGGAGTCGGTGCCTTTTGCATCCCGGCACGGCGCCTCCAGTGGGCGGCGGTGGGAGACAATCGTAGCGTTGGAACTGCCAAAAAACGCCATGGGCTCGGCTGCCTCCGGGGGCAGGAGCACAAGGGCGGTCCCGGCTCCGCTTCCCGAATAAATCATTGCCTTGGATCTGAACATCGGGGGTTTTACAGCGCTGCTTCCACCGCCCGGGTCTGGAGCCCCAGGACGGTTCCAGCCCATGGCTCAGCTCTAATGCGGGCTTTGGCGGGGTTTCTTGGCTTCTGGTGCTTGGATTGTGTTGGTGTTTCAGATTTACTGGACATTTCCAGCCCTTACTGCATCCTGTGGAAGCTGCAGGTGATGCGTACCATGAAGAATATTCATAGAGTAACCTTGGGCTGGAAGGCACTTAAAAGATCATCACATTCCAACCCCGTGCTGTGGGCAGGGACACCTTCCACTAGACCAGGTTGTTCAGAGCCCCATCCAGCCTGGCCTTGAACACTTCCAAGGATGGGGCATCCACAGCTTCTCTGGGCAGCCTCTGCCAGTGCCTCATTGCCCTCACAGTGAAGAATTTCTTCCAAGTATCTAATCTAAACCTCACCTCTGTCAGTTTGAAGTTGTCTCCCCTTGTCCTCTCACTGCCCACCCTTATAAAAAGTCCATCTCCAGCTTTCCTGTAGGCCTCCTTGAGGAACTAGAAGGTTGCTATAAGGTTTCCCTGGAGCCTTCTCTTTTCCAGGCTGAACACCCCCAGTTATCTCAAAGGAGAAGTGCTTCAGCCCTCTGAGCATCAGAGTGGCCCTCCTTTGAAAAAAAAAAAAAATCTAATTTCATTATCTAAAAGACAATACTCTTGAAACACACTTTTTGCTGCATTTCAGCTAAAGGACGAAAAAAAAAAAAAAAAGAAGAAAAATATCTATTCCATATTCTTCAATAGAAGATGAAAGTCCTGAAATTTAGAGGCACTTGGATTTATTAGACAGTCATACACAGCCAAATCTTACCAGTGAATGTCCATCACAGGCTCTCATAACCACTTTTGTCAGAAAAGGACATCACAGCAGGATTTGGAAGTTGGTGCCATTAAGTTTTGATATGTTTAATAGAACATATGTAGAGACTGCTGCCATTAATGAGGGCACACCTGGAAGCCCATAACAAGTCAGCCAAAATCTCTTTTATTTGGTCACTATTCAATAGTTTTATTTCACTGTCTTATACATGACTTGCTTTTTCTGGGACACCACTGAGCTTCAGAAGCTGCTTCTTCCTCCTCTTCTCCTGTTTTCCCTTAGCTAGTGCTGCTTTCTTTGGAAGAGCCTCCTTGGTTCTGGCTTGGTGGGAGCTCTTCTTTTTTGGCAAAGATGGTGCTGGTGCAGTTCTGGAGTTGTGTGGAACCTTCTTTCCCTTGTGAGGTTTAGCCTCAGCTTTGCCTCTCTGTCTCCCTTTACCAGATGAAGCTGTTTTTGCTGTTGATGCTTTTATTTTGGTGGATGGGATCTTTTTTGCTTTCTTAGAAGAAACTCTTGGGGTGGCTGCAGTGAAGGTAGAAGATTTTTTTGGAGTCTTGGTTGTTGAAGGTTCACTTAGCAGCTCAAGGACAGTCTCTGAGGAAAGTAATTAACATGGTTCAGCATTTGTGCTTTGAGGCAAAAGACTAATTCAGATATGACTGATAGAAACCCTTATGAGAGCTTCAGTCATGAAAAACAGCTGAAATTATGAAAGAAGAAATGCACACTATATGCCTCTCTTCTTGCATCAAAACATCCTTGGTTTTCTTGGAAATAAAATGATTGATTTTAGAAATTACTGATGTGTGTTTAAGGAAAACAGATAGAATATGATGAAACCTCGCACACTTCTCTGGCAGATCTAACAGTATGAATTGTTCGTAGCACACTAATATCTGGAAATCCCAGACAAGATAATATCAACTTGCTAAACACTGTTTCTACTCAAGATGTAACTCCTGCCCCAGCTGCTTGGGGCTTTAAGACAGAAGGCAGCTCCAAAAAAGGAAGATTGACTCCACCCAGATGTACAGAGAAGGGATTATTTGATTAAAGGGGCTTGTCTCAGAGCCAGGGACAGGCGATCAGAATTTCCCAGACCTCATCCAATGCCTGAATCAAAGTCATCCATTCCCTCGTGATGCTCATTTACACTGTTACTTAGCAGAACTTAGGAAAAAAATAACTCTGAGACTGGGGTTAAGCAAAGGCACAGCATCAAGTGGATGGCAGAAGCCCACATTGAATGTGATAACCAAACTTCAGGATGGCTCTGCTCAGTGCTTTAGTTTTTAAGACTGCTGAAGATTTCAACCACATGCCTGTAAGTTTATGTGTATGTTTTGCTCCTCATTAAAATCCAAGCCTGACAACTTACTTGCATGTGGAACAAATGGTATCCGCTTGCTCTTTGTTTTCACTGGAACAGGCTTGTATTGACACTTCCCTGGTGGAGCTCTCCTTGGAAAACAAAGCCAGATGCAGACGTCTGAGAGATTGTGTATTTATTCCATAGGCACACACCAATTCCCTGTTGTCATTTGCCTCTGGTGGAAGAGGCATGAAAGCACTTTAGGCACCTGGAGTGCAGCACAGGTGGAATTCAAGAGGCTGACACAGGGCTGGCAAGCCATAAAATCCCTGTCCCAACAGCAGCTGGTGAGTGTGACCTTCACTGGGATTTTCTCTGGATACAACTGAGTGCTACAGCAGGAGGGGTGAGAAAGGAGAGAAACAGGCAAAGAGGGAGGGAGCCACAACTACAAAGAAACATGTCTATGTTCCTCTCCTGCTGTTCCCTGACAACTTCCCACAGTACAAAAGCACCAAAAAACCCAACCAAACACATTTTGCCTGAGGTAAAGATGTAGCACGTTAAGCAACAGGAACAGAGGCACAAAGCAGCACAACACACCTGTGTTTTCTGTTACCCACCAAGGGAGCTGCTGTAGGACAAATAAAAACAGGTTCTTCCAATTTGGCGTGCTTGACAGCACTGAGCAAAGCAAAGTATGGCCTAAGGCATCACATTTTCTTGTGATTAGCGTTCTCCTTCAGATAGTGGCAAGAGCCAAGTGCTTCCTCCACATCATTTCAATTTAAAAAAAAATGTTACTAAAGCAGGGTTGTTGGCACTGCTTGTGGGGATTTTTTGGTGGGTTGTGGGTTTTTTTCCCCTCTGTTTCTCTCTAATTTTGAAGTTGCGTTCTAACTCCTTTTATCTCTGCTCAGGACAGAAGGAATTTGGTGCCACCCTGCTGTCTCCAAGAGTACTGCTGGAGAGGCAAGCTGAAGTGGGGACAAACTGAACTGCTGCCCATCAGCTTTCCTGGCAGGTTCCTCGGGAAGCTGGAGTTACCATCAGGCACATGGCAGAGGCCCTGGCGATGTTTTGGAAGCAGGGGCTTGTGTGGCTTGCTGTCCGTGCCAGCGCACTTCCTTCTGTGCGAGCAGGAGGCAGGGAATGCTGGATTCACTGCCTGGGACTGAGCCCAGCAGAGCAGCCAGCTATCCCAGAGAGACAGGAAAGGAAAAATCCTATAAACAGCAGTCAAATGCAAAGGAGAAAGGTTCATGAGGAGACCAGAGTCCCTCCAGGAGCTGGAGGTGTCAGGACTGTGCTCCAGAGGAGCTCTGCACACCCTGGGCATGCCTGCAAAGTGCAAACAGACCAGGGCAGAGCTGACACAGCCCCATCCGGGCTGAGGCAAACAAGGGGAACCGGAAAATGCAGGAAAACATTCCTAAGGGCCAAGGGAATAAGTGCCTGCTCCTGCTCTAGAAGTGATGGACACAAAGCTTCAAAAGCACAGGGTCTTCCATGGCAGATGAAGGAGTGGCATAGAGACTACAGAGACTTTTGGGGTTTTTTTGATAAATAGACTCTGCTCAAGCTCTTGATGTTTATGCAAGCTCACAAATATATATACACTTAGTTGAGAATATTATATTTTGGTCAGCCAAGTTAATGCACTTCCCTGGCAGATGATAAGCTGTTAAAGGCAGAAAGCTCTTCAAGCAGTAGAAGATTAAAGTTCTATTCCCAGCACCTTGTTACACAGCTTGAGTGAACTATCTAGCTTTGGATCTAACTTCTCAAGAAAACATAACTTGTTTTCTTCATTTTGCTGGAGTCCAAGGTCTCTGCAACAGCACAGAGACATTTTTATTGTATCTACTTTACAAAGTGATTTGAAACTCATTTAAAGTTTTTTAGCAAGATCTGAAAGCTTGGGAAGCAAAAAAATTACATAAGTGTGCTTATTACTGTAAAAAAAGACTTTAGCAGGGATAACTGCTTAATGGGGAAAAACATTTTGCCTGGAAAAACTCAGGTTCAGGCTCCAGTTATTATTTGAGCACTGCATGAACCACCAGGTTTTTCTCATCTTTGTGAAGAACTGTGGAATGTAATTAATTTTTTTATTTATATTAAAGTGCATCATAGATATTTGATGTAATGACCCTGAAGGATATGGACTGTCATTTTAAAAATATTGCTTTGCTATAATTCAGATATGCAACCAGGAAGGCTTTCTTTTAATCCTTAGCTTTCCCAGATCTTCAAGGAATTTGAACTCTATTTCCTCTTTCTGTGTGCACAGATATGATGAGTGAGGAATAAATCCACTCAAACTGATTAAAGTTGCACCAGAAGTACAGTGGCTGAACAAAACCCAAGGTCTGGATGCAGATGTCAGTGATATTGTGTATCAGCAGTACTTGGCATTCTTTTACTGCGATAGCTGGAGAATTTGGCATGGAAATCCATCCTTAATTACAAACCTTGCAGGATCAATGAGCTTGTAGAGCGATCCATGTGGTACATAGGCACTGGGATAAGAAGTAGACATAAAATACAGCTCACCTAAATGGAAGTGAAGAAAGAAAACTGGTCTTAGATTCAAGTGCCCAAGCTGGATCCCAATTCTCCATTTCCCTCTTTTCTGGCTTTTCAGTAATTCATGTGGTCAGAAAAGAAAACCCCTTCAGTTTTGCCCTCAGCCATGGCTTTGCTCTCACCTGGTCTGTGCAGGTGGGCTCCCAGAGACACCAAATGACCTCCTGGCTGCAGCAGGGTTCCACACAGGAACCAACAGCTCTCAGTCAGGCAGACAGCCTGAGCAACATCTTCATTACCTCACCTGCTGCTCTCCAAAAGGTTACTTTCCTCTGGATAAATATGTATTTTTAAAAATTTGTTTGTGCCAAAGAAGCAGCCAGAAACTACAAATAGAGAGGAAGACCACACAAGAAATGTATTTTCCATTTCATAGTCATACCAAAAAGGAAAAAATTCAGCAAGTGCTCCATTGGCTAATCTGTAGGAGACAGAAGCTTCTTATTTCTGTCTGGCAGTTGTGGAAGACAACTTCCCCTTGTGCCTTCCCTTCAGCACCCACCAGGATAGTATCCAGGGAAAAGGGAATTTAGAGTATCTTGCAAGAGGCAAAGCTGTTGTTGTCTTTCAAACTACATAACACCATGTTGGTTTCTAAAAAGACCACCAGGAGAAGAGACATTTAACATCTACTCACTGCACTGTTAGAACAGTTAAAAACTGTACACATTTCACAGCAAAGCCTGCATCTCCATGCAGCTCTGACAGAATATGCTAGGCAGATAATCTAGGATCTTTTCATGGCAAGCAAATCTCTTTTCTGCTGAATGGTGAAGCACTAAAGCACACCTGTGCTCTCCAAAAACTTGCAGCTGCTTTCTGTATTACATAGCTCTGTCAGGAGGCTGTAGACAAGTGAGCAGTGTTCATTGGTGCTTCTACCTTGGTGAGAGAGCTGGTCCTTGTGACCTTAGTAGTGTCCCATGTGCTGAGGCCTTTACACTAAATTTTTAAATGAGTGGCTTTCCTGATCCCCAAATAAAATCTTGGTCTATGATTCACAGTGGGAGGTGCTGTTGTTGTGAATAAGACTGAGGAATTTATACAAAGGAAGCAAAAGAAATTCAGAGAAGCTCTAAGAACTCAAGTGAGGATAAGCTGGTAGAATGAAAAAGTGAATTAATATGTTATTTTGATTAGTGAAATAGCACCAAAAAAAACTAACAAAAAAAGGAATGTTTCACATGAGGTTCTGTCTCCTGAGCTCTCCATCAAGCTGGTCTGCAACAACCTCACAGGGAGGAGGCCTCCCTGAGCCACAGACCACCCTCACCTGCTGTGCTGAGCCAGCCACAAACCCCTCTGCACTGCCTGCTCTTCAGGCACACCTCAGGAGCCACAGAATTTCCCACATTTTCCCTACAGCAGAGAAGTGACAGTACAGTTTCCAATGAAGGTGTGGCCAGCATGATACCTACCTGCTTCATCCTCAGCAAATGAGATTATGAATTTGCTATAGGAACTGATCATTCCAGGGAAAGCACAAGCTGTCATGCTGCCAATGCAGATATCCTGCTTCTTCCACTTATTTGTCTTCTCATCTTCCTGTAAAGCCATAAGTCGACTAAATGAAAAATAAAACCCTGTGTTTTATGTCTCCATCAGCAAAATTAGTTCCTGTCAAAATCATGCACTACTGAAACAAAAAAAGTAGTCCGTGAAGACTGTGACTGCTGTCTGGCTTTTGGAGAAACACATCTAACAAAAAGCAAACTTATCCTAAGGATTCTGAAATGGAGGAAGTTTAGATTCTAACAAAAATGTTGTTGTAATAGTCAAACACAAAACTCAGTCTGTATCCAACTTTCTCATTTTCTCCAGCCCAAAAGGTTTTGGGATGCTCCAATATACTTATTTGCCCAGACAAGGCAAATGTGGGTACAGAATGGGAGCTGCAGAAGAAACAATCAGCCTCACCCGCTCATGAAATCTCCAAAAATATAAAGGCCATTCAAGTTGGGTGATTCACATCCCCTGTAGACAAAACCTCCAGTAACTGACTTGCCCACACTGCGGCCATATGCAAATATTGGCAGAATGTCATCTGTCAAACACACAGAAATACAAAGTGAGAAAAGTTACTTTCAGAAAGCATCACAAAACAGTTTCTCTGTGACACTGACAGGTATAAAAATTACTAGAAGGACCAATACAGCTTAACAAAGTTCTTATCGAAATTTCAGTGGTAATTCAGCAATTTACTCTAGGACAGAACAGACCCAGGAGCTTTAAGGACTTCTCTGTGTAGTTGCTTAGCAAGGCTTAGTCATGATGAGCTTCCATAACACACAAACCCAAGATTCTCTGCATCAAGAAGCAATGCAGGAAGGCATCAGCCTGCAGCAAGTGTTACCTTCCTTATTTGTGACTGCACCAATGGTTTTAGCAGGCATCTTTACCCATTCCAGTATTTTTAGAGAAAGGAAAAAGATCAAAATTGCAAGTGAGCTCAACATCTTCATGGGTTCACTGACACAGCACAGAACATGAACGAGTGTGCTCTCTCTCATTTTATGTCATGAGACTTGCAAAATAAAGACTCTGCTTCTGGCAATGTTAAAATTGAATTCTGCCCTTTCTCGTGTTGAATTATCAGATTCCACAGAATTTTATTCTTGTCCTCACTTTTTTCCCCAACATTAATGTCAATAACACAAACTCTACTCATCCAAATGTTCCAGGAACATCTGCATGACCTTGAGACCAGGTGTCTTCACCCAACAGCTTACAGAACATTATAATAATACTCAGTTCTTCTACCATGCTTAGCCAAGAGCTTTACAAAGACCACCAATTTCTGTTTTTTAAAGGCAGCAAGTGAGTTTTGTCCATCACACCCACATTCAGACTCAGAGTACAGTTTTTGGGCATTCTGCTGCAGCACTTTGCTGGCTGGGACGCACTGCATCTGCCACAGGGCTTGTTTCAGGTTCTCAGCATCAGTGTGGTCCTCTGTCCTTAGCCACAGTCATGGCTCAGAGCTTCCAAAGAAAACACAGTATCACTTTCTACTTAAATTAAATCCATTGCCTTCCTGGCTTCACTGGGAAAACTGTCCACAAAAGACATCAGCTTTGAATTGAAACACCTTGTCCAGTGCAGTGTGTAACAGGGAATTCCCTGGATAAGGAGAGCATCATTTCATACCAACACAGCAGGGCTGGGGAGTAGGGATTCCTGCTCTTAAGAAGCAATCTCTGTTAAACACACACAACACTGGATTATTTAACTTCACTGGAAAAACAGTGCTATAGTTCACTAAATATGCACATACAATAAAGTAATCTTCTATAAGAAAGCTTTTTCCTTACCCAAGGAGGAATTGTGGCAAAGCTTTGTGTCGTAGCATTCAAACCCCTCCTTTGCTCTCCAGCCGTAGTTCCCTCCTTTAACAATGAGGTCGATTTCCTCAAACCTGTTCTGCCCCACATCCCCACAGAACATCCTCCCTCTTCCCTTTTTTGTGACAGGGTCTCCTCTGTCCACTGCACAGCGCCACATATTCCTGACCCCATAGGCATAAACCTCAGGGCGGGCTTTGGGATCAGACACGAATGGATTGTCGGGAGGGACACGGTAGGGCTTTCCACCAGGGCTTCTTCCATCCACATCAATCCTCAACACTTTCCCCAACAAGCTGCTCCTAAAGAGAAGGCAGAAAAAGAAAACCCAGCATGAGAATCAGCTGAAAACACAAAAATTCTCTACTTCTCCTTGACCATTTTCAAAGGGAAATTTACCTAAAAGAAAGAAACCAGTGGCTGGCATGTCTTGCAACCCACTTAAGCCAGAAAACTCCCTCTTCTCTAAACAACTTGGCTTTCAATGTGTCAAATTTTCATTTTTGAAATACTGCTTTGGACAGACGTGCAGATGCATGAGTATTTTCAGGAAGCACTCTGACTCTTCCACATTGTCTCCTTTCCAAACCTTTTATCTTGGTGAACAAGCTCAAAGCTTCCACCTGCCCTCCTACTTACTTGTTCTGAGCATTCCCAAATTTTCCAAAAGGGTCTCCAGCTTTCCCTCCATCCCCTGTGAACACATACAAATAGCCATCCACACCAAAGAGCAGCTGCCCACCATTGTGATTTGCCGCTGGTTCCTCAAGCTCCAGGAGATTCCTTAAAAAGAATTTTTAAAAAAACATATAAGAACTTTATAAGCTTTTTTCTTAGCAGGGAACAGGGTAGGGGCACACATGACAGACAAAATAAGTGCATAGTACTGTAGTGAAACATCCTCTTCTACAGCACAAACTTCTTAGGGCAGATGTCAATTTCATAATAGACTTAGGGCTGTTACCTCTCTTTAGAAGGCAAGAGTACAAGATGGAGAGAGAAGACAACCTGGAAGCTTAGTTCCTGAGTCCTTTCAATCCATTTTGGTTTGCGGTGTGACCTTGAGCCAACTTGACTCCAGTAGTTTCACAGCAGGCCAGCCACACACCTGAACCAGGGTGGCTGGGAATGTGCAGGTTCTCCCAGTGGAAAGAATCACAGGATCATAGACTGACTTGCATTGGAAAGGGAACTTAAAGATCATCCAGTTCCAACCCTCCTGCCATGGGCAGGGACACCTTCCACTGGGCCAGGTTGCTCACATCCAGCCTGACCTTGAACATTTCCAGGGACGGGGCATCCACAATTTCTAAGGACAACCTGTGCCAGTGCCTCACCACCCTCTTCATAATCTCCAATCTAAACCATTCCCAGTCCTGTCACCACACACTCTTGTAAATGGTCTCTGTCCATTTTTCTTGTAGGCTCCCTTCAGGTACTGGAAGGCTATAATTAGGTCATCCCAATGCCTTCTCTTTCCTAGGCTGAACACTCCCCATTCACTCAGCTCGTCCTCATAGCAGAGGTGCTCCACCCCTCTGATCATCTTGGTGGCCTCCTCTGGACTCACTCCAACAGATCTGTGTCCTTCCTGTGCTGGGGACCCCAGAGCTGGATGCAACACTGCAGGTGGGACCTCCTGAAAGTGGAGCAGAGGGGCAGAATCCCTTCCCTTGCCCTGCTGGCCACGCTGCTTTGGATACAGCCCAGGACACATTTGGCTTTCTCAGCAGCAAGCTCACATTGCTGGATCATGTCCAGCCTCTCAGGCACCAGCACCCCCAAGTCCCTCTTGGCAGGGCTGCTCTCAATCCCCAGCCGGTGTCGATATTGGGGGTTGGACAGGAACAGAGAAAAGTGATTTCTATCATGGCATACAATATCATTCAACGTGAACTTTACCTTTCAGAGTGTGGATCAGCTTTGTTGGCATCAGATGCCAAAACCTTCAATTCACTGATCCTGATCTTTTCCACTCGCTTCTTATCCATGTATGAGTAATAGATATAAAACTTCCCATTGTCCTTGTGCTTGGGGTGGAAAGCCATCCCCAGGAAGCCCCTCTCATCCCCCAGCCACGGGGTAGCCAGCACTATGCTCTGAATATCTAGGAATGGCTCCTCCAGCCGGCTGCCATCGGGTAGGATGACCCAGACGAGGTCCAGCTGCTCGGCTATGAAGGCGCGGTGGCTCCGGTCGGCGGCGTGGGCCATCAGCACCGGGTTCCTCAGGCCATTGGCAACCTCAGCCAGGCACAGCTGGACACAGCCCCCGCGCTCCTCCAGCGCCGAGCCCAGGCTGCGGCTCAGGGCCGAGTTCTGCAGCACTTTTGGGAAGCAGTAATCCTCGTCCTGCAGCTGCAGGAGGTGGCAGAAGCGGGTCCTGTTCGTCTCGCAGCACTCCTGGAGGTGCTTGTTGCCAGTCAGCAGGCGGATGGCAGAGTAGCAGCTGAGGTGGAACTCGGAGCAGTAGTCAAAACAAAGTCCTGGGAGACTTCTTAGAGGGGTTTGGGGGTTTTCTGCATCATAGAGATGTGCAGCATAAGGAGAACATTCCTGGAAAGTAAAGGAAACAAGATGTGGCTGTGGACACTCATCCAGGAGAAGCTGAGACACCTTATGGGGAGCAAACTGCTTAATAAAATGAAAAATTAGCAATTAGCCGACAACATAAAGAGTCACCTATGAAATGGAGCAATAGAAAGTCAGAATATGGCCAAAATGAACTTAGCGATCAGTAGTAGTTTCCTTTATCAAAGCAGTCAGCTGCACCAAAATTCTTCCCAACAGAAGTACAAGTGTGGAGGCTGTGGATTCTCCACTCAGTAGGGTGGGACTGAGCAGTTTTGGAGGAGGTGATCAGAGCAGGGAGACACCGTGCAGAGCTCTGGAAATATCACAAGTGACATTGAGAAGACGGATAGGGCTCACTTTCCCCCAGAAAAGAAAATGAGGGAGTATCAGATGAAGGCAATAGGAGCCAGGTTAAAAAAAGCAGGTGAAATGCTGCCAGAAGAAACTGTAGATACTAAAGATGTACATTGATTAATAGACAGACTAAATTAATCTAAAACATGCACAGCATTACTGAAGCAGACTGTAGGTGAGACCTAAAACTGATTCAAATCAGTTTTGCATCTCATTGCATCTCATGCAATTCCTGTAGATATCATTCACTCTGTGATCATCAGGGAAAAAGTACTGCAGGCAACATTTTCAAGTGTTACAGATGTAAAATTATGTTCATTCAAATGCCTTTAAGTGTTTAGCTATGTAAAACGTAGAGTAAATTCTGATAATCAAGCATCGTGTTTGAATTCGTACCTAAATTTAAACTCTTCATCTTGCAAACTTTCTGGGCCAGAACTTCCATAAAATGTTTCCATTAAAATCCCACTTCTGTTTTAATCAGCACAAAGTTGCAGAACTTAGAAGAGGCTACATTCTACAGAAATATTATTTTACTGCTAGTCATGCCAGCAGCCCAAAACCATCTATCCAGATCTTTTATTGGGCACAGATGGAGGAAGGTAAGTACATGCAGAGTCCAGGAAAGAACTACTACATTAGTAACTTTTCTGCCTCAAACAAGTTCGCTTCATTGAACACAATTAATTTTTAAAAACCTGGGCAGTTACACAAGGATTGATATTTTTTTTCTTTTTTTTTTTTTTTGGTGCAAATAGCAGCCTTCCCAGGATATTTAATGTGAAAACTACAGATCCAGATTCCAAACTTCACAAGCAAGTTGTTCTCTTTGCTCACAGCAACACCCAGGGGCTTTTGGCCATACTGAGAACAGGGATGCCTTGTAAGGAGTAAAGCCCTTGCTTTTGGATGGTGTAGGGCGTTTCTTACTTTTCATTGCTGCCATTTGGTCAACAGAAAGCAGCACAGAATGACCTGGTTTCTGTTGCTTCCACATCACATCTGTGAAGAACCTCTCTTCCCAAATCAAAAGTCCCCAGCCTTGCAAAGGAGAGCCAAGTTCCCCAGGCCTGTCCTTGCAGTCTGAGCCCAGTCCCAGCTGGCAGAACCACACCATTCTTCCCATGTTTAAGATGTTCCCAGGACAAGGGAGGGCACCACCAAGCCCTGAGTGCAAGCCTCAAAAGTCAAAGCTTCAGCTGAGAGTCCTTGTCTTTTTGTTCTCTCAGTCCTCTTCTGAAGTGATTACTTCATTTACACCTTTGCAAATATTTTTAATTTCTCTCAAGTAAGTGGGAACAGAGTCCAGCTCCTGGACCAGGAACCTGAGAAGGTAAAAAGAGAAAACCGACTTCCTTGAAAGAAGGCATATTCCCAGTGCCTCTGAGCTTCCTCAGCTCTGCTCTGCTAACAGGCTGCAGCAGAAAGGTGTCCTACAGTTCACCCTCCTAAAACAGTAGCCCCTGGGCAGTTGCTGTGGTTTTCCAGGCATGGGGCTTCCCACACAATGTTTCCCTGGCAAAACAACACCTGCAGCACATGGACCCAGCAAGACACAGGGGAGGGAGCCCGTTCCTCAGGGTCTACATAAACTCCAAGGATTAGGTGGCCTTGCAGTCACTGCTGGTTGTCTGCACTCAGGCATGCAGGAAAATTAATCTCATCACTTTATGAAACCAACAAAGCAGGAATTGCTAAGATCACATTGATACTTCTCTTCTGTTTTGCAATAGCTTCTCTTATGAGAATGAATTCAGCAATCAAATCAGGCCTCCGACTAAAATTGGTTTTAAAAGTCTGTTGCTTTCCCTGCCCTAGCTCCCATCCTATGACTTTCAATCAGCTCAAACAAGGCTTAATTGGTCTTTTTGATTTTTTTAGGCCCCTCCTGTAGCAGTTTTCTGAATAGGGAAGCATCCTGTCAGCCACCAGTCATACAGCTGCTCTAGTACACACAGTACGGTTTGCATCCAGGGAAATTTTCTAGCCATGCAACTTGTAGTACACCTCTTTAAGAACATTACAAGCAGTTTCAGAGTTTCATAGTCAGTTTTTAAGCCAAATCCTAGAACAACTCAGCTGAGGGTCAGACTCTAAACCTCTAAGTGCTTAGAACAAGTTTAGGTAGCTAAAATAGACCCAGATCTTGCCAGATGCAGACTGAGCTCTACCAGCAGAGCCAAATTGCTTTACATACCTCTTCTAATCTGGTAATTTTTGAGAGAAATGTATCTGATTTAGGGTGACAGCAGGAAATCCATGATCCAGAACACATCCCTTTTTAATCCCTGACCATTAAGAAGCACGGAGCTGTACTGCCAAGGTAAGATGACCTCCATGGCCTCCTCCTTGGGCTCTGCAGGGCCAGTGAACTTCTGCAGTTGCCAAACCCAGCTTCCTCTAGGTAACACTCAGCAACCCCTCATTACCATACCAGGAAAATTGTCTGGCTTTTACCGGGTTTTGGCACTGAAGGAACACCTCACTGAATGAGCTGCTTTGTTACCACACATGGCTACTACTCTGATCTCCCCACAAAATGTGAAACAATGCTGTCTTTGCTATTAGAGCAGCTACTCTTCAGGTTTATCAGTAAGCACCTACACCACTTCATTAAAATTTGTTTTGTTCCAAATTATGAGGACGCTGTGGAGGTGGCAGAAGTACCATTTTCCATCCCTTCCATGTGAGTTCAGTAATAATTTGAACCAGCCAAGTGACTTCACTAAAGCAAAAGCATTTGGTAGATCTTTGCTCTTTTCACTAAAGCAAAAGACAAATAGTATCTGCCAGAGAACTCAGCCTCACTTCTGTGGTTGGTACCAACTTGACCAGGAAGAGCAACACATACCACAGTCACAAGCTCCTCCTCAAAGATTCAACAGCAATCTTACTCAAAAAAAAAAAAAAAAAAAAAAAAAAAAAAAAAAAAAAAAAAAAAAAAAAAAAAAAAAAAAAAAAATGGAAAAGAGTAATAGTTTAAAACTTTGAAAATCTGTAAGAAAATACAGGTGGTTTGGGTTTTTTTTTTCTACAAAATACACTTAGAAATAATACAAAATAACATCATGCCCTGCAGAATGAAAACTCAAAGAAGCAAGAGTAATCTCTATAATGTTTCTTTTCTACCCGAATCATATAGAAAAACCTTCTCAACATCAACACCAGTGTTTCTGCAAGGATCTGTGACAGATCTTTTGCTGGTTTACCAGCTGTAAAATGACAGAACTCTGATGCTACTTTTTTCACCCCTGGTGCTGAAAAGGTGGATCCCCCTCCCCAAGGAGATGCCAGAATCTTGCCAGCATCCAAAAAGAGTGGAAACATTTTGGTACACAGATAACATTTTAGAGCTCAGGAAAGATTAACTACAAGAGTTTGTATGTTTTGAGAAAGATTAAGTATGTCTTTTGGCTGCTTTGTGTTTTGGTGTGCAGTGAGCGCAGCTTGGCATGACTAACAGTTGCTAAAAAGGCAGGTGGGTCCTGCCCTCTGATTCCAGGGATGCAGGGGAGCTCAGGTAGAAAAGTGCCTTTGGTCCTTCCTCTCTGCACACTTCCCATGAGCCAGGTGGGTAGTGGGGAGACAGCACTGCTGAAAACACTGTGACTGAAGCCTCGGGACCTTGCAGTGCAGCAGCTGTGTGAAACCACTGACTGTGAAATTTTGTTCTGCTTTGACAAGCACACCATTTGGAGCATCCTCAGCAGCAACACAACCAAAATACACCCTCCCTGCAGTCCAGAGATCTAAACAGTTTTGCCTGTAATTCTCCTACAATTTGATTCTGTACAATTTGTAATCTAGCACCTTGCAGCTGCAAGCAGAGGGTAAATACTGATCTGTATTTCTCTCCCTCATTATGGGAAAATCATCATCCTCACTGGGCAATGTTTTCACAAACCCTTAGTGCTAGCAAATGTCACTATCTATTTCCAGATTTCAGTGATGCACCTTACAAAAAGCACTCTGCAAAATGCCTGCTGAGGATTAGGTGCCATTCCCCTGCCAGCCCACCCTTCCCCCGCTCCCACACCTCCCTTCACAGCAACACAGCTAGTGAAAGAAGCTGTCAGAACCACAACTGACCCCCAAACCAATCCAAAGTGTAGGACACAGATATTATTTTTCTTCCCTACCTGACACAGGATATCTTTGATGTAGGTTCCACACAGTTTATGCCCCTGGGGGTCCATGTGATCCATGATGTCCCAGTATTTTGCTGCAATGCTGTTGTCTCTCTCCTGGTCACAGCAGCCAAAGTTTCCATAGGCAGAGCAGAACTCCAAGGGCAAAGGGGGCTGGAAAGGTGGCCCATAATCCAGACACTGAGGATGTCCCAGCAGAGTGCCTGGAAGGCACAACAAGGAGAGGCAAACACACACATGTGGGCAAGGAAAAGAAACTCCAGAGCTGCTCCTGCTCTTTCCAGCCTGTGGCCAAGCATTCAGTTCCTTCAGTGTAGGTTTCTTGGGGTCAGATGTATAGAAATCCTGGACTTCTTCGTAGCATGGTTCATTCATCTTCTGTGTTTTATTAATTGCCAGCCCCAGAGCTCAGCATTCCCTGAGGTTTACTTACATTCCCTCTTTCTCTCTGAAGTTTACTACTTGGCAGCAGAGACATCCTCCAAGGCTGCCTCTCCAGCATTTCACACGTCACAGGGCTGAACCCTCCCCTCCAGACATTTCTCCTGCCCTTAGAATCACTCAAACGTAATCCCTACATTTTAGGTTAAATTGGCTGAGACATCCTTCACCCAGAAATATGAATAACAAAAACATGAGATGTGATACCTATACACAGGGCTTGATAACCTCTCCCCTTTTACAAGGCACAAGTGAACAATTTTCTATTGCTAGCTACCATTTTTCTTAGCTTTTAAAATACACCAAACTTGGGTCTGGGTTCATAAAGACTGAATGGGGGTCATAAAATACAACCAAGCTAAGGCTGCAATTAACTGTAGGAACAAGTAGTTTCAGGATTTAAAGTTTTACAGAGATATTGCTGTTACCCACAAATCCAGGTATACACTCAGGGTTAAAATGAGAAGAAATACAGGAGTGAAGGAGGAAAAGCTCATTTAAGACACCAGCACAATTTGAAGTTGACTGTGATATTCTGCGGTAACCCTGTACTTAAGCCAATTGATTTTTGTGGGTTTGATTCCAGTTGACATTCAACTGATTTAAAACGCATGAGACCTTTACCCACTTTTCCCTCTGGTGAACAGTGCTTGAGCACTGCTGGGGATGCAGGTGTTTTTACACATTGTACTCGGTGTTTGATTATGGTACTTCCCCAACTTTGCTCTTCCGTAAGCACAAGATAACTTTGATCACAGCCATGTGGAAAGGGAGCTATTTCTTTCATGCATGATAAAAAAAACCTCACAGAAGCTTTGCCCACAGGATGGGGAGGTAAATTGATAGGAAAAGCAAATCTAGAGCACAGAATTCAAAGCCAAAGGTGACCATTCCAAACCACCAAGAGTTACCACATTCAAAGTACAACATACAGGCTTGAAAACACAATAGGCAGTGAATAATTTACACAGATTCACTCAGGACTTGTGATCTGTAAGTTTGTCTCAGGTGCAAGTACTGTGGTGCCAGCAAACAGCAAGTTTCTTGCAGGACATGGAAGAGCAATGTTTGGGACAGTTGCACAAAAGCTGTGACTGTGCTCTTGTACTTGCTGACAGCAGCACAGGAGTTCTAGCACCTGGAGAGGACACGATCCCCCACAGCAATCCTGCTTCCAGAGGTCACAGGAGAAAGCTGGAAGCACCACAATGGATTAGCAGATTTTTCAGACAGATAAATCTTCTCTTTATCCTCTCATTCTCCTTACCTCCACCCCAACCTCTGAAGTTTTGTTTCACATTTCATTCCTCAATAAAGAGAAGGTCTCAGCTGCTGCAAGGCACACTCATCTCCCACAGGAAGCTGAGGGGACAAAGGGAAATTACAGGGGAGCTCTCACCCAGCACCAGGGCTTCCAGCATTCAGCTTTTATACTACTTTTGTTGGGTTAATGAGAAAAGTTTCTCTGCACACCCACAAAGGAACACAGACAATGTTAAGGGGAAGCCCAAGTAACACCCTGCCGGGATGCTCTCAGGGTCATCACAGGAGTCACCAGCCCATCAAAGGTTCATCTTTGCAAGTCCAGGGAAGCAGATGAGCACTATGGCAGGCAAGGAGCCAAATTAAGGACTCCAGGGAAGGGACACCTGGCTGCCTGCCAGGGCTGTCCCAGGACAGCTTTAGCCCCAGTGTCCAGGCATGAAACGCAGTGAGATGAATCACTGGGAGCAACAGTCTGGATCATCTCTCTCAACAAAGGAGGGGCTGCTTCCCAGGGGTGGGGGTCACCCTACGGAATGCTGGGGAAGAACATTATGAAACTTCACAATCTAAATTAAAATAGTCAAAACCCAATTGAAGATCTCCAACACAACATCCTGAGCATTACAAAATGAGGCAGCAGCATTATTAGGGAGTTGGAAGTAATCAAGCACTAGGGTTGGGAATGATGAGTAACTGCCTTTAACAAAAAAAAAAAAAAAACCAGTTACAGCAAGCATTTCACTTAATGTTTAGGACACATTGTCTTAAGGCACTTGTCACAACACCCATGTGAACCCAGACCAAAATCCCATATAAACACTGAGTTTTTAAAAGCACAGCTGTACTTATCCATAAGCTACACTCCTGCTAAAGACATCTTTATTTCAATCCCAGAGGGAGGTTCAAGCATTTCACCCTCCAGAATTCTACAGATCTGGCAGTAAAACAGAAGTAGCGTTTGGAAACCATTTTGTTGTTGTTTTCAAGAAAACTGGAATTCTAGTTTGTGATAACACATCAACATTTGCTTTCCAAACACAGCAACACTGCATATTTCAACTCATGGGCATGACTGTTAAAAAAAAAGAAATCTCTTCCACCAGGTAGAGAGTTTCTCATTATTTCTGTGCCTCTGCTATTTCAAGATGTATTTGAAATCAGCACTGCATTTCACATAAATACGGGAGTAACATTACAGAAATTCTTCAACATCAGTTGATTTATATTCATTTTATTATAAAATAAATACAAACCAAAGTGTTTTTATATAAATATATTAAAAAAAGTCCAGTACTAAGTCAATAGGGTCTTCTTAGAAGTTTTGGAGTAGCACCAACACAGCAGTCAGTTTTACAGGTAGGAAAAAGTACGCTAAGAACCTTAAAGACCTCTTCACATCAAGGTTGAACAGAGGAATCTGGAGGACCTGATATTCTCAGGTAGGCAGGATTGTGCCTGTTCACAAACTTCTTCAGCATCCGAAACCTTTTCAGCTGAGCTTTGCAGCCTTGGTGTGATACATATTTAAAGTATTTGCAATCTAGGGAAAGGAAAAAACACCAACAGTAAGTTATACCACGATACAAGCAAATACAAAATGCTTTTCATTGATTAAATAATATGCAAACATCTATGAAGCTTTTCAGCAATTAAAGGTATTAAAATCCAAGACATGCACATTAGAGACATAACCAAAGCATTAAATAATCTATCCTCATTTAGCCTAGCAAACCTTCTACACGTATCTAAATGCGTGTTATCTTGCAAATACTTTTTTCTCTTTCATTTTTGCTCTGCAAATAGATCAGAAAGTAAAATTTCAAGAGTGTAAAGCAGCATTGGTATCATACATTAATTTATTATGCTGAATAAGGAAAATAGAGGCTCACATGGACACCAGTAAGTACTGAAACTTCATTTAAGAAAATCTGAACTGGAATGATTTTATCAGCCATCTGGAAATAAGAGGTGGGAGATATCTGATACTACCGAAAGAAAATATCCTAAACAGCTTCCAATATGAGAAATTGTTATATGAAGTGCAGAAGATAAAGTTATAGAAAAGCTGACAATGAACAAGGTGCCTATCAACCAAAAATCCAAAGCAGTGGACAAGCCATGGTCTCCACACCATACTCCCAATCTCAATTTAGCAGATGATTCTTGGCCTGATCCTCCACTTGGTTTTGGCAACATTTCAACCAATGCTGCTAAAGATCTTCACCTTCTTACCAAACTACTGATGGTTTTCCTTCAAGACCCTCCCTCCTCTTTCCTGCATTACAACATCCCCATGGTCCTTCATGACCAGCTGACCCCCAGTATTTCCTGAGACATTACCTAGGCTGACATCCAGCATCAAACTTCCTGCAGTTCACACAATATTCCCTCAGGAGGGTGTTGTGCATTTTTGAAGTGGTTTGAAGGTCAAACAAGACAAATAGTATTGTGGCTGCTCAATAAGGGCAGATAAAACTGAATTCTAAAACAGGATAAGGCCAGTTGCCTCATTGCTAAATATCAAACCCATTTAAACACCTTTCATCTTCAGCTCCAAAGACACGAATCTTCTTTAGAAGAAAGAAACTGCATTTCTTCCAGGCAGCAGATCAGCTGCAACCCATGTCATTGGGGCTAGAACTAGACATTATTTCTGTTCCATGTAGTGAAAAGAAAAAAAAATTTATACCCTTTCCCAGTAGGATTCCAGCCACCAAAGCTTTTTCATATGAAAGGCTTTTATTTTCCTGCCAATTCCTTTTTGCCAAGTAACGGCTAAAATGGAAGGCTGGCCACCAGTCCTTCCTGGAGTCCCACTCTTGCTTGATCCAGTCAAGATGCTTGTCAGAGCTGGAAAAAGGTTAAACAAGTTACAGAAGACGTTAAATTGTGATGGAAGGATTATTAGGAGACAGTGAATGCTATAATCAGCTTGCTACTTGCCAACACAGACACACTGACTTTATACCAAAATACTAACACAAACATTTTTATGTTAGACTAATAATTTTTTTTAATCCCTGGCAACACTTGTGAGGCTGGAAGTGAACTCTAGCAGTCTTATTTAGCCTTGGCAATAACACATTATGGTGTGAAATGAAGCAAGCCTTTCACTTGTGCGCCAGTTTGTCAATAGTAATATGGAAGTTTCTCCAGGTTTGTCAACAAATGAGGAGTATGAAGGGGTTGGCTTGTTCATAGGAAAGGTTTGTGTTACTCCAGGCATACTCAAAGACTAATGTATTCCAAACAGTTATTACTGTTAGGCAATAATGCCCTTAAACCAAGCATTTCAGCAACACAAAATCCTTCCAGTCCCTCAAGGGAACCTACAAGAAAGCTGGAGAGGGAATTTGTGCAAGGGCAGGTAGAGACAGGACAAGGAGGAGTGGCTTTAAACTGACAAAGGACAGGTTTGGATCACATATGAGGAAGAAATTCTACCCTCTGACAGTGAGGGTCAGAAATGGCTTTAAACTGACAAAGGACAGCTTCAGATTAAATATTAGGAAGAAATTCTTCACTCTGCTGGTGGGACCCTGGGTCTGTTCTGCCCAATACAGTATTTGGTGAGGGATCTCTCCTTGTCCTTCCCTCAACCCATGAACCCTTTGTTATGTTTTCTGTCCCCATCCAGTTGCAGAGGGGAGGGACAGAGCAGCTTTGGTGGCATCCAGCCATGGTCAGCCAACTAACTGCTCTAGTGGGAGGTGTCCCTGCCCATGGCAGGGGGGCTGGAACAAGGAGGTCTTTAGGTCCCTTCCAACCCAAACTGTTCTAGGATTCTATAAAACTATCTGCAACAGGGAAGTGACATTCCCATACAGTGACCAGGATGCCCAGGATATTTCAAGATACTCTGAAGATGAGTATGAAAGGCAAAAATGAAGCAAAGTTAGAATACAGAGAGAGTCACTTTGTCAACTGCCCAAAGGTGGACACCTGACATATTTGATTCAGCACCAGAGCTACTTACATTACAATTTGTTTCATCTGTCTTGCCAAACAGCTCCATGCTTTTGCATTTTCTTTCCAGCCAGCATAATCCAAGGCTGCAAAAATAACTTCTAGGCCCAGTCGACGTTTTTTTCTTTTCTCTGGAAAAAAGATGAGGCTGATTAATGAATTACACAAATCAGGATGAACTCATTAGTAAGCCACATGTGAAATACAGTTCTCCATTCTGCCTCCCCAAAAGCTGCTACTTTAAACATAAGTTATGTTTATTGGTATAAATTTCTTTAAAAACTCAAGATTGTTTTCATTAGCTATGAAAAGTTGGCAAATGTGTCACACATGAACAGAAAAAGGGGGATTTCAGACAAAAGGTCTATTTCTCCCCCTCCCAAAGAAGAATCATAGAATGGTTTGGGTTGGAGAAGACCTTAAAAGATCATACAGTTCCAACCCTACTGCCATGAGCAGGAACACCTTCCACTAGACCACGTTGCTCAGAGCCCCATCCAGCCTGGCCTTGAACACTTTCAGGGATAGAGCATCCACAGATTCTCTGGGCAACCTGTGCCAGTGCTTCACCACCGTGACAGTCAAGAATTTCTTCTCAAAATCTCTTCTAAACCTCCCCCTGACAGTTTAAAGTCATTAACCCTCATCATATCAGAGGAGAGAGCAACCTTTATTCCTGCACATTTCACCAATCTGTTGACCTGCTGAGACACACCAAGCCACAAGAAGACAGACAGCTTGGAATACAATTGGTCAGCATAGAAAAAAAACCTGCCTTCAAATTGGAAGACTTTTCTAGCAGCTTGAAGACAATGTTCCCTTCAAGAGGAGGAAAATGTTTGTTTGATTAATAATACTGAACTAAAGAACAGATCTATCCCAAGTCCTCTAGAAACAAAAGAATAAATAAAACAGAGATCCCAAATATGGAATGAAGACTTTGGAATTTGGAGTAGGCTGCCTAAAAAAATTTAGTTATTTTTGAGATCCTGCCTGGGCCTTACAGCAGTTTGCTTTGCTCAGCATTTAAAATGAGAAAGGCATTTGTTTACACAAGTTTGTAAATACTTCCTCAGACATGCAACTTAAAGGTTCTGATGATTGGAAAGCTGGGATTTGATAGGTTTCCTGGGATTATTTCTTAACAAGCAAAACTACTTTCAAAAGCAGAAAGAAGGCTGTAGGATAATCCAGAATAATTTTCTGAAATTAGCATGAAGGAAAAGAACAAAGGTAAAGACTTACTTGATTTTTGAAGCATGGTATTAAAATCTATCATTAGCTCATGAGAAGGAACAATATCATGCAAGATCTGAAAAATAAAAGAAAAAACCCAGACAGGTTATTTTAATGTGAAAGCTTTTGAAGACTTCTACCTGACCAAGAAAAGCACAGGCTTCAGAGCTTTGGGTGCTTTTAGTTACAAAGTTAAGCACTCTGGTACTTTGGTGCCTTGATATAAAGAATGGATCTCTAGGTCCATTTTGCACATCAGCCAAATCTTTCATGGCTGCTGACAAACACTGCGGGTGGCAAATACAACGCTCTGAAGGAGCAGCCCAAATCCGTATCCAGTGTCCCCTTTCCTGAAGAAAAAGTTATTTCCTCCCTAGGCCATTTCTAGCTCCTCTGTCCACTGCTCTGTGCATTGGATCTGTTTCTGGATTTATCACACCACTTCTTTGATTTATCTCTGCCTTGTAAGAGACTCATGTGCAAAGCCACGGCTAAAATGCACTGAGAATTTCATACAAATTGCTACAGTTTCAAAGTCTAAACTTTATAAAGCTGCTTTTAAACAACATCTGCACTAACAAAAGCACATTACTGCCATCAAGTGGCAAAACATGGTTTGCAAGCAGTACCAAGATCAACTTTAATGTGAGCAAGGAAAGCAGGAATCTAAAAGCTTAACCCAGAAAGGTCTTTTCTGCCAACAACCAGCAGACACCAACTTTTATTTTAGCTTTAATGCACAGCTCATTGAAAACAAGCAAAGAAACTAATTGCTAGACAGGATCAATATGTGAAAGAGCAGGCATTTAATGATTTGTACAATATTGTAAAGATCAAACTGTAAGAGAAATCAATACATGCTACATACAAGACTGCTGATATAGACTTCTGGAAACATGTAAACACATTCTCTGAGCTTGCTTACTGACTTCAAGTGATACGATCTACCAGTCAATGGCAAAACAAGAACCGGAATTCAAGGACAGTAAAGGATTCTGCTTCCTCCCTCTACTTCCCTCAAAGAACACAATAGTATGAATAATGTTACAGAGTTCAGGCAAGCTGTCAGACCACCATGCAACATGACTGACACAGACTGTATCTCCTAAGGGATACATACCTTGAGTACAGATACGAGGGATTTCTTTGATTCACCCTGTCTCTTGAGGAACTGATAGAGGTAGACATGAGCATTGGGGTTAGCAGGGAACTTGGAGTTGTAGGCATACTCATTTAACACCTGGTGGGCCTCACTGTGGTCTCCATAGAACTCCAACAACTGCAAGTTAAATCTCATTAGTTTGTCAGATACAGGCAACCAAACTAATTTTGGACTACCACAGAGCCATCCAGTAGTACAGTCTGTATCTAAGAGTGCAGCAAATTAGATAATGCTTATTAGATAATGTTAATACCTGCCTACCTTCATTTCACTGGCTACTCCCCGCACAGAGTGACAAAAATTCACACACAGAAGCTAGTCTGGGAGAAAATAACCTTAACACCTACTCAGTTGTCAAAGGATTACCAGAACTTGCTCACTGGAAAGAGATGCTGAAGGCACCTGTCATATCTCCAAAGACAGAACTTGGCAGGTGCCAGCACCAAGGAAAATCCCCTAAGATGTGCTTAGAGAAGTCAGAGCTTATCAGCGTTCACAAAAAGTAAAAGTTAATCTTAAAAATCTTTAAAATTATTAATTCTTAATTACAAATTCTAAGAAGATACTTAAAAAAATCAACCCAAGACCCAGAGGGGCTGCATGTTTGGCATCTCTAACATCTTGTGTATCCAGAAAAAACACTGCTCTGCCAAAACTCAGAGACATTGTTTTCAGGAATTTAAACTAAATCAGCTATACTCCAATTTCTGCATGAAAACAAAACATATAAGCTGTTTATCTATTTCTTTTTCTTGACAATGCACAGATAAAAGTTCTTTCTGTACTCTGTGCAGGCTCTGCAGCTCTACCAGGAGTACACAGTGCTCTGTACCAAGGCCAGTGACATACACATACAGATGTGTTACTTTTGAAATAGTTTGTTTTCACTCACACACACAGAAAATAGGCTGCATATGGGCAGCCTAAAGAAAATTAGACAGGGAAATACAACAGAAAGCCATCTGTAAAACATGGCCTTACATCCACATAGCATTTCACAAAGACATCCCAGACTCCAGGTATTTTAATAATCTCCTTCAAGTTCACTGCTGCCTTCCGAAAGTAACCATGCATTTCCTGCTCCACAGCCAAGTCTGAAAATCCATTCTCACCTACCAAAACACAAAAGAAGGTCACAAAGTTATTAACTCTCCCAAGCACAGGGATCTTGAAGTGCTGCACCTAAGGGATGATCACATTTTGCTAAGCAAGGACTCCAGTCAGAGGGCTTTTAAGAAAAGAGTCCTCAGTAGTGAAACAGGAAATTTTCATTGCTCCTCATTCAAATTTATAACCAAATTATTTCAACTTATGGAGCACAATGAGTAGGACTCCAAGACAAGGTGCTACCAGCACAAGGTCCATAATCCAAATTCAACATTTGGTTTTCACAAAAACAATGTAACTGATAACACACAGCCAGCAGGAATGTGCAAAATCAGATGCAACACACACCTAGCAACTGCCACATCTTTAAAGAAACCAAAATTCAAACATAAGCATTGGGGGCTTTGCTGTCAGTCAAAATTCCAGTAGCAATCGAGCCCTTGCACACCCATCAAGCCACTGCTTTAAGGGAGTAAATTGCTTTGATCATGATTTTATGTGATACTGGCTGGACATGGGGAGAGAGTTTCAGAACAGCATTTCAGGGCCTTTCAGAAAGTGCTATTTTAGCACCAGCATGAATGCTGATACAGAATTCTGTACCAGCCACACCATCACACACTGAAGTCTAGCAAAGGAAAAGGTGTCATTGCAAGCCATGGTGTCTACATGAGCAAGCTGAAGTTACAGCTCCATCCAAAAAAACACTTACCGTTCTCCAACAGGATGTTCTTCTGCTTAGACCAGCTATAGTAGTCCAAGAGTCCTCTGTAAGCCTGAATCAGCTTCATTTCCTTACCCTGAATGGCTGTCTGCTCTCCAAACCTCCAGCTTTCTGCCAGGGACAGGTTCTGGTAGGCTTCATCTATTTGCCCATTACAGAGGAGATGAAAGACATGCTCCAAGCAGACCTGCAGCCCAAACAGTCCAAATCACAGTGTTTCACACCCAAATTGTGAGATTCTCAGAAACACAGAAAAGTTCTACACACATGCAGAGAAAGAGAGGAGTTATTGACATGCCTAAAAATTATTGCCAACACAGTGAGTGAAGTATTTTAATTGAGTTATCTCAAAAACCTGCTTGTCTTTAACAAGTGTTGTACCTGTTGTTTCAGAAGATCTAGAAATGACCTGAGAAAACCCAGTTGGGCTGCATTTGCTGATTTTTCAGAGCACCTGAAAGAGGGATGTCCTACCACCCTACCACATTGATTAGGTAGCACAAGATAAAAAGCCTAAACCTTCAGTTAACTCTAGAAAACCCTTGTATAGAGCTTTTTTTAAAGACCTTTAGCAACAGAACGGAAGACAGAAATACCATCCCAAGTGAGAAACAGCCAAGGAAATTAAAACAGTATAGGTTAGAATGAGCCACCACAGGAAAACAACCCATAAAAAACCCTACAGCTGGGTGACACAGGTGTGCACAGCATACTGGTTTATATTCAGATTAGCACTCAAAAAGTGAGAGGATAACAAGGCAAAATTTAAGTACAAGTGTTTAGTCAGGAGCACAGTGGTCAAATTAAAGACTTGAAATAAAACTTGGTAGGTAATTACCTGTATTTACATGTCATTGGGACATGCATGAAAATGAATTTAGCTGTTTCAAATTTAAATGAAAAGCTTAATTAAAGGGTTTAAGCACTTCTAAGGACCGAGAACATGCATCTGTGATCAAATATACAGACCAAATGAGATAAGGTTAGGTATAAAATAACCTTCAAATATCATTTGGGTTTTTTTGACACTAATGTCAGTAACACATTTCAAAAGGGACTGGGAAATTAATATTCAAGTAAGTGTTCAGGTAAATGTGAAAAATCATCAGGGCTGCTTTAAGTACACTCACCTTCAAGTACCTTTTTACTCCTAACGTTTTCATCTGTTCCATGAAACAGTTGAACTCTTTCATGCTGCTTTGGGAATGATGCCACAAAATTTCAGTTCCTATTCTCCAAATCATCTATTAATGGGGAGAAAGAAAATCAAAACCAACCTTAGTACAAAAAATGGCAACAGACATCATATATACAGACTTACCAAACTTATAGTTACTGTAGAACAAATGCACATTTGAAGTGCAAATAAAAAATAGTACAAAGTATTATCTACTGCTTTAGTAACCTACCTACTCATCCAGCAGGACTTTTAGAACCATTCAGTGGGTGATTCAGAATTGCTCATTATAAACAGAGCACTCCAGAAAAGCTTATGAAAACTGCATGCCAGAGGGTTCCTCCTCCCTTCATCAAAAAATTATGTTCTCCTTTGATATGACCCCACTAAGACAGCAGGTATGTATAACTCTTTGAACTTAATAACAAAGATTATTTCCAGTTTGATGTAGCTCCCCTTCTGCAGGCAGTTGTTTTCAAGGTCTGCAAGCAGGTCATATTCAAGTACTCATTTATTTAAAAGCTCTGATCCTTTTCCTTCCACCTGCTTCCCTCTCAACACCTGCAAGGAGTTTTGCAACTACTGGAAGAGCTGGTAAGAACCTAAATAAGCCACTAACTTGCAAACAGGTTCTGACTGATGGCATGCCAGAACCAAGCATATTTACTCCTTTTTCATTTCAGAAGACTACTTTGACTTTTCA
Organism: Eopsaltria australis; assembly: GCA_034509425.1. Taxonomy (NCBI): domain Eukaryota; kingdom Metazoa; phylum Chordata; class Aves; order Passeriformes; family Petroicidae; genus Eopsaltria; species Eopsaltria australis. The sequence goes on along the minus strand of JAVTVJ010000051.1, from coordinate 3,544,803 downwards.
TAGATACACTGTTGATGGAGTGAACTTATACAAAGCCAAGTTTTTAAGTTTTCCTCTGTTGTGTCAAGGACCTATTTTAAAAAATCAAACCTGTGATTAGCTAATTAAGACAGATGTTGGTCCTGAAGTATACAGATGCTGTTTGCAAGTATTTTTTCAATTGCAAAAGAACCCAGATAAGGAATATGGGCTTACCTCTGATGGACCAATGTGTTCTCTGGAATAGTCCTTCTCTAGTGACTCAACATAGCAGGTCAGGAACTCTGCAGCCCTTTTCCACTGCTTTTGGAGCAAGGCATCCTGAATGTAACTTAAACATGCTTCCTTGCTCCTCCTGAAGTTTAATTTGTGTTCATGGGAAGATGCTAAACAAATGAACAAAACAAACAAAAAAAAATCAACTGAGCCCACAACTGTCACAGCCCTTATTCAGATGGCGACATGCCCTCCATTTCAGTGTCTTTCTTGTACGACCTTTCTTGGACACTACAGAGACTCATCTTAAGCTCTGTGGTTTTGAAGATAAACACACCTGTTAATCCACAGGGAAGCAAGACTATAGGAAAAGCTGGAAATGTGACATGAAATGGCATTTTCCACAAGCAGCACATAGCTGTGCTTGAAATTCCCATTCACTTGAAACAGTGCATAGCCAACTACGTCACACTACTGCCCTTCTAGAATCAGGGACCATGGTGCTTTGATAACTTCACAGTACATTTGGCCCTATTTTGGGGACCACTCTCTTCACTTATTAATCATCATTTGAGTTTGTGACCCCATGGTGCTGCAGATTTGCATCCACACAAACAAACAGGCCATTCCAGTACCAAAGGCTAAGCAATTCCCACAAAGATAAACGTAGAGAATTATTATCTTTTGAGTACAAGGCTGCAAAGAGGTCACTTGGCCTTTTTACATCAATAGCGGCTCAACTCATACTGAGACCAGCACGAAACTGAAACTTCATTCCCATTAAGTCTGTTTAAAGCTCATGGCTGTATGACCCTACAACAACGCTCATCCATAAAACGCAGCCTGCGAGGCACATGAAGAGCTCACCAAGACACCTCCTACCTGGATGCTGTAGGCAAAGGAATAACCCAAACAATGGCTAAGTTAGGTAATCACAGATTAGTTAGGGTTGGAAGGGACCTCTCAAGATCATCCAGTCCAACCCCCTGCCAAGGCAGGGTCACCTGGAGCAGGTGACACAGGAGCGTGTCCAGGTGGGGTTTGAAAGTCTCCAGAGAGGAAAACTCCACAAACTCCCTGGGCAGCTGTTCCGGTGCTCTGCCACCTCAGTGTAAAGACTGCCCTCATGCTGAGGTGAAACTTCTTGTGGTTTAGTTTATGACCATTGCACCAGTGAAAAGTCTGGCACCATCCCCTTGGCACCCACCTTTGAGATATTTATACGCATTAATGAGATCCCCTCCCAGTCTTCTCCAGACTAAAGAGGCCCAGCTCCCTCAGTCTCTCTTCATAGGAGATACTCCAGACCCCGAATCACCCTTGGTGCCCTCCGCTGGACTCTGCAGCAGCTCCATTTCTGTCTTGCCCTCAAGAGCCAGAACTAGACACAACTCTACAGATGTTGTGCCTCACCACGGCTGAGCAGAGGGGCAGCATCACCTCCCCCGACCTGCTGGCAATGATACCATGGGCCCTCCTGCCCCCAAGGGCACATCGCCGGCTCATAAAATAACTACGCTTATTTCGAACCACTTTCCCGGCGCTAGCAGACAATTTGGCAGATAGAAGCCGAAACTTTGTGCCATCATTCCCACGGCAGCAAGAAGGAGTTCACAAAGAGAACGCACAAACGCTCCGCCCTTACCCGGCTGCGGCGGCAGGAAGGGCAGGTGCAGGGGTGGCTGCAGGGCCGCCTGAGCGGCGGGGCTCCTCATGCTCCTCCTCCTTCTCTTCCCCACCACCACCACTGCCGGCGCCTCCTCATGCTCCTCCTCCAGGAAGCTGTCCATGGCGCCGCGGGCAGCCGGGCTCCGACCTCACTTTGCGGCTCGGGGGGAGGGAGGCGCCGACGGAGCCGAACGCGGGGGCTCGGCCGGGGCCAGGCGGGCAGCGGCCAAGGCGCCCCTCAGGCCGGCGCTTCCCCTCAGGAACCGGCGCCGGGCGATCCCGGCAGGCGGCGCGGGGCGGCAGCGGCCCTGCGCGTGCGCGCTGAGGGGGCGGGAGCGCGGCCGCCATGAGGGGAGGGCGTGCGCGGTGCCTCCCCGGTGTTTCCTTGTTTCTCTCTGCCTGTGGGAGTGGGGAAATGAGGGATGCCGGCCAGGGGTTAAGCAGGAGGGATGGGGTGGAGCACGGAGAGTAGCTGGGTGTGTACAGCGGTGGGGCAGAGAGGTGTTTATTTCTAGATGTAGTGCAGTCAGAGCATGACTAGAACCGTGGCCAATGCACTGGTTACTTTTAGGTGAGTTAGCGAGCTCCTCCTATCACTTCCCATTAGCTGTATTGCTACTTTCCTGTTTCTTTGTAACTCATAATGTTCTGCAGAAGGAAAGGATTCCGAATAAAAATCCTGTGCATTGTAGAGCAATGATGTTCCTGTGCTCCTGCAGAGTACCTGGATTCTAGGAATCTGTCTGCTACAGCCGCAGCATCTGGTTTCTACAAATTTGTGCTGGAACTTGTTTCTTTAAATCACTATGGAATTGAGTTTGCCCTGGTCTGTTTTGATGTGTGTAAAGTCCAGTTTACCGCGTAAGATTTCACAGAGTTTGTTTTTTTTTTTTTTTTTCAGAGCTGCCCTGGCATGGGAGGGTGAGTAAATAATAAACTGGCTCAGATTAAAGGTTCGTGTGATGCGGTGTCCTGGTTCAGCTGTGATCAATAACCGGTGTCAGGGGAATAGTGCAAGGCAGAACAGTTGTTTGCAGCATTTAAACACTTAAACCTCAATATCGTACCTTAACATGATATTTAATAAATCAATGTGGGGATAACAGAAGTCTCTTTTTGCTTTTTCTTTATTTTTAATAATGTGTTCTTCCAATATTTGCCAGCATTTCAGTTCATAAGTATTGTTATTAATGGATAGTTAACCTCCTTGACTGATGACAATAAACTGTTACATAGCATCACATCTTAATCAGTGCCATCTTCTTTGTTCTTTATAATTTGTCCCTTGTATGAGTCCTTCATTGGTCACTGGTGTTCCCCAAGTTTGATGATATTTCCTACAACATTCCTGACCTTCTGTTAGCTCTGCACTCTAATTTCAGAATCCAACTTACCTGACTTCATTTGTAAAAGTTCCCATGTTTGCATGCAAGAACATTTACTTTTGGCTTGTTCTTTTTATTTTCCTGTGTCATACATAAATGAGTGTTTCCTGATCTTAGGTAAACTTAGCCAACTGATCTTGTTAGTGGGTATCAGCTACTTTAGTAGATATTTTAGTGCAGAAAAGATAGGAGAACTGCTTTGTAAGAGTAGATGAATGTTAGATACCTCATGTACAGTGGGACTACACTCAGCTGAACACATTTCCAAGACTGGGGTTGAAGACTGGAAGGAAATTTTGCCTGAAATATCTACATTGAACTAAGTGAAATAATTTTCTGTCATACACTGAGTATGGGTATGTTAACAAGCGACTACATTATTACCCTGAAATTCTTGAAATTGTAGGAAATACTTGACAGTTGCAGTGGTGAATTTGTGTATATGTATCAACTGCAACCTATTTGTTATTGCACAATAAAGGCAGTGACTTATACAAGAAGTACATGATCTTTTTCTTCACGTCTCCCTTTCTTGCCCTTGTCTTTACAGCCACAGACACCATTACCTTTTATCTTGGTCTTTATTAAAAGATGGGCTTGATAATTTATACTGATGGAAAATAACCAAACAGCTCTTTCTTCTCAAGAAATTGGACCTAATAATCTGGGCATTACACAACAGGAAATATTAATTGAGGGGAGAATGCTTTTTTTTTCAGTTGTACAGTTATCATGAAAAGTGACTTGAATGTATTTACTTCCATGTTGTAAATTGTGACAAACTTCACTTCTAGATTTTCTGAGTTAGGCTTTCTTAGAGCTTTTAATCGGCCAATATCAGCAATGGCAAATTGGTACTACTTCATATTTAAAGATGTGAAACACCAAAAACGTCAACAAAATTGCAGGAGAGCTACAGCCTCTGTGCTGCACTAGGCCTGGAGAACATACAAGAGCACTGGGTGAATGAATTGTTGCATGCCTGTAGCATGTGGATCCTGGGGATAGACAGGACTGTAAGGAATGCCAGGGTGTCCATGGGGTGCTGGGCAAAGAGGTACCAACACCTGCTTCTACCTTGATACCTTTTCATAGTGTGATTAAAACGTGAAACTGCTCTAGGTGGGGGCTGAAAATGAAACATGTATTTTTCAGAGATATTCATATTATGAGATTTATTCAGAGATTTCATATTGTGCAGCAGTAACCAAGTCTGGATCTAGGGCCTTGCACAATGAGACTGTAAAAATGAGTCTGGAGTGAAAATCGATAGGCATGAGTATGTAAGAGGAACACATGCAATTAGCAACAGTGATTGCTGACTTTTGAGATGAAGCATTTATAAGGGGCTCTTTAAAAGCTCTTGAAAAAAACCTCAACTGCTTAGACAAGCACCAAAAGAAAAAAAAAAGAGCAGAATTATTTACCTTGAGTATCAGTTCTGTGAGTGCTATTCATTTTGAGAGCATTTTGGAAAGTGGAAAGAAAACCCCAAAAAATCTGGTAATTTGATTCACCAGCAAGAGGATTCTCTTATGTCACCTTTCCTTTCTAGGTTGCATCTTTTATTCTGTCTACTCAGAGTACTGTGCTGAACAAATAACATGGGTCTAAAAAGCAAAAAGTTTTGTTCATTGCATTGTGACTTCTGCTGTCATTTTGCCATTTTAGATCTCTAAGGCAGTATAAAGGTGAGGGATGTGAAGACAAGGGAATGGTAAGTGCAGGCACACTTGCAAGTAGCACATCTTTCAGCTTGCTAATACTCAACAGCTAAAATGCACCAGCAAGTGGAAGCTGCGGCTACAGAAGGACAAGGATAGGCCTGTCGGGGAGCGCTGTGCTTTAGGCTGCTCGCTGTGAAACCCAGCACTTTCCCCAGTGGGATCACGGCTGAGTGAACTCCGCCCGCCGCACCGCAGGTGTAACCTCAAACTCTCGGAGGTCACCGGGGAAGAGGCAGCTGCTCCTCTGCAGCGGAGATAAGAGCTGCTCGGCGGGGCAGGAGGGAGAGCAGCCAAGTGCGTGTTCGGATCTGCCGTGTCCTTACAGGGCGGCACCTACACCCTTTCTGTCACTCCAGCGATCCTCAGCTAGAGAAACCCGCACAAATGAAGGGCAGGACCTTCCTTCTTTTCTGGTCTGCGAAGCGGAAAAAGTAGCCGGACTCCTGCCCGGCGCAGCGGCCGAGGGTGCTGCTCCTTGGGATCCGAATAGGGATGCCGCCGGCAGAGAGAGAGGGAGGGTCCGTGCGCTGCCCTCCTCCCGCGGCGGCGGCGGGGCCGGGCTTGTCCCTCCCCCGCCACATCGCCCTCCCGCCGGCGCTGCTGACGTGTCTGCTCCCTCCTTCCCCGCCCGGCTCCCTCCCTCGCCGGCGCCCGCCGACATGGCCGCAGCCGCGCCGCCGGCCCCCCGGCTGCTGCTCGCCCTGGTGCTGCTGCTGCTGCCGCCGCCGGGCCCGCGCTGCGCCGCCACCGCCGCGCCCGACCTGGGCCGCCGCTTCGCCGAGCGCAAGCGCTGCGCCGACCTCGAGTGCAGCAGTGAGTGGGGGCGGCGGGCACGGCCCCGGCGAGGGGGTTCTGGGCGAAAATGCCTCCCGGAGGCGCTTCCCAAAGCCCTGTCCTTCCGCTGGCTCTGGCACGGAAATTGGGGAGAATCGGGGAAACGGGAACGCGACGCCCACGCGCGCCGTCCCTCTCCTCGGCCAAGTTTTCAGATCCCTGCTGCTCCGTGTTTGGTCTGTTCCCCCCTGCAAAGCCCTCTCGTGATAAACCCGTTCTCTGGGATAATTTCAGGACCGATTCGCTGGGACACAGATGTCATCGTTCTGATTTAACATTAAAAATTAGCTTCCATAACGCACCCTGAAGCGTAGTTCTCCAGTGCTTTATCAAACCCTTGTCTTGACTCGAGTTCTTGCTTTTCATTTTTAGCTATAACTTGCTCTTTTTTAGTTATAACTTGCTCTTTTATTAGCTTTCACTTGGCTTGCTTGTTTGTGTTAATTACAGCTAAAAATCTCTTAGTTATACTTTCAATTTAGTTCTTATCTCTTGATCCAATCTGGAAAATAGCAACGTGGTGCATGCGAGAAGGTCTTGTTTACTGCCAGTTCGGAGAGATACTTTTAATGTAAATTATTTTTAAAGTCATACTCTTCTCTTTGTTTTCTTTGGACAGTGTTAATGTGCCGAGGGAAGGCCATGCGGGATTTTAAAGGTCCGGATTGTCGCTTTGTAAATTTTAAGAAGGGAGAAGCGGTGTATGTATATTATAAACTAATAGGTGAATCAACTGAGCTTTGGGCTGGAAGCGTAAGTACTGCGAAGTATTTCTTCTGTTTGTTCTTCTTGGTAATCTATTTTCATTCCTTTTGCCTTGTAAGAGAATGCTTGGAGTTATGAACATGGCTAAATAAGACAGTGAATGCTGCTTTGTCACAAGGCTAGTGGCAAGTGGGATGAGATTTTATCAGACCTAAGTGCTGTAGAAACCGGGCAACACTAATGTGTCAAAAAACTGTTAGAAAACTGCGTTTGTGTTGGAAACCTCCCGTTGTAGCAGTATCAGTGGTGGTGGCCACGGGCCTGCCTGGAAGCTGAGCCTCCCTTCCCACTTAGGGAGGCTTAAGCCTGTGCTTGTGTTTTCCCATGACGTGGTCTCATCCTGCACTCTGTAATCCTGCTGAAGATTGCTCCATGTGCTTGTTTTAATTGTGTTTCTCGTCCTAATATTCATCTGCCTTCTTCCCCTTTTTATCTAAGCTGCATGCAGAGTTGGAGGAAAAATCAGTAGTGAAACAAGAAAGGATTAATGTAAATTTGATTTCTTAAAGGTCTGTCTCTGTCAACTGTGCTGTAGCAGCTTGCAGAGTAGCGGCCTTGTCTGAGTCAGCGTCCTTGGACAATCTGAGAGGCTTCTGCTGATGGGGAAGGAACATCCCCATACTTGCAGTTACTTCATAGAAAGCTCCTCTCAACTTTCATAAGCACCTTATTTGCCTGGCAGAGGCAGGACTGAGATACCACGGAGGAAGAGCAGTTTTTGTGGGCTTCCCTTGAAAATGCTGGCAATCCAGATGTTGCTTAGACCTACTCCCTGTTGCTTCCTTTCCATGTTTCCCCTACATCCTTTTTAGTGTCCAAATTGTTTACTTCAGCCTCCTTTCTTAATCTGGTCTTCTACAAAGGATAAACACTTTTGACAGGATCTAGGGTGCTTGAAACCACACCTGGGTGTGCTGACTGTGGGACCAGTGGTTTAGTGAAAATCAGGATGTATCACTTTCTGTAACCACTTCAGGCTGGGCGTGGACAGCCAAGCTCTCAGTAGGAGCTGAATCCAATTAGAACGATATAGAAGTGAGTAGAAAAACTGCAGCATGTGGTTCAAGAAGAGTTAATAATTCTATCATGCTGGTAATTCCCTTCTGACACGTACTGTACCATAAATAATCTGGGTAATTAGCTGGTACAGGTTTCCAGGGCTGCCAGTTCTCGAGATGCGGAGTAGTAGCGTGGGGCCAATTTTGCATCTTCTAACAAGGTATAATGTAGGCTGCAAGATCAGACAGCAGGTTAAGGTAATTGCTGAGTTAATATTCAGTTTAATTATTCACTGATAGGCAGCTCATGCAACAGTTAGGTGTGTCTCCAAGTTAAAAGGATGTTTGCTTTGAGTTTAGCAAGTAAAAGCTGCAGTTGGCAGGTTGGAAAGAATTGCAAAGCTCCATTTTATTTGTTGTCATTTTTCAACTGTGTTACATGATTTTCAGTGCTTCTTTTAGGGCAGTGCTGCCAGACTGAATCCTTTTGGTTGGTGGCTATAACCTTTATTTCTTTTATCCCCAGTTTGATTGTCTGCTGCTGCATTAATCAAAACACTGCAACACCCAGCGTAAAAGCGCTGCAGCGGGGTCAGAGGTGCCTGCCCTTGCATTTTGAGTAGGGCACTGGCACAGCTGCCCCTGTCCCTGACTCACAGATAGCACTGGGGTCTCTCTCCTGCAGTGTGACTTCCCGTGGCAGGTTTGGCTGGGCAGCCTGGTTTCCCATGCCAGGTTTGGCTGGGCAGCTTGATTTACACAGGCCAGCCGTGCCTGCTGCATGAAGTCTTGGAGCCAGGGGAAAGCTGCTGCTTGCTAATTAAAACCAGGCTACCCAGTGAGGTCTGCCATCAAAGGAATTCCAATGGAAGGCACATTACCTTCTGCCACTTTTGGGATCTCATCCTGTGACTTCACGTGGGCTTTGTGTGCATCATTTGATCCCATCCATCTACCCTACTGCCTTCTGCCATTCCCCAAAGTTTTTTTTGGGAAAGGATTTATTAGGGCAGAATAGAAACCATGAAATTAAGGGCTAACTGGGATTCTGATTGTCAGGTGTGGGCAGAGGTCAGGGGAATGTGTGTATAAAAAGCTTCAAGTAATGCAACCTGGGGCTTATTTCAAACAAATTGTACAGATTCTAATTCCAAAATCAATTTGAAGGAGCCATGAGAAATACAATAGTATTTCTGAGCTGAAGGGAGATGATCTGATAAGAAAAGGAGCCTTTCACCAAGGCTGAAAAATCTATAGCAGTTGGGACTGGGCTTTATTTGCCTTTGCTTTTCTAATTCACTCCACCCTTTTCAAGCCATTGTTGATTTTTTTTCCCTGTGCCAGCAAACATGTTGTATTTTGACAAAATAGCTCCTTTATTTTGCGATGCCAGTCTTGAATACTAAATTGCTTACAGAGCACACACTATGTTCACTGGGTATTTTGCATGTGAAAAAATTCTGGAACCCAGCTGTAATACATATTCTGTACTTTATATGGCTTGTAGTTTTTAGCAGAGCTCTGTAAACCTCAATAGTAAAGCAAAGCCAAATGCTTGGAAAATACTCTATGACCATTATTTAATAGCAATTTTATGTTATGAATTTCATGAATACATCAGTTGCAGGAAAATGCTTGATTTTTTATTCCCCAATGCCAAAACATAGAGCGTATCAGGTGCTGCCATTGTCCTGTGCACAGCGTCCTGCTGTAAAACCAGCAGCATCAATCTTCAGCATCAATCTTGTGTTGCTTGCACCATCAAGTTGTTACATAGACTCTGTGCATTTTTCCTGTACTCTGCCTTCACTTTAGCAGGGTCCAGAATTCCAAAAGTACTTCAGATCATTCCAAGTAAAATCTGCTGCTTTTCCACAAAACATTTTGTCAAAGACACTTTAAGGTTATTATTTTATGGCAAGGGGATGGACTTAATACTTTTGATTCAAGGTTGAGAAAACCATTTCTGGCCTCCCATTACAAGACAGGAACTTGAATGCAGATTGTGGCTCCTTTGTGTTGTTGTTTTTTGTTTTGTTTTTGTTTGTTTGTTTTCAAACCTTGTACATAGGTTAGTAAGAAAGAAGACAGGGTGGGTAAAATTAAGCAAAATATGGAGACAGAGTATTTCTTCAAGACCCAGAGGGTCAGGGCAATACTGTGTTTTCTTAACACTGCCAATGTTCAGCGGTACAGACCAAACCAGCTCTTCTTTGCCCAGCGTTCTGCAATTTTAGGTACCTGTGATGCCTGTGCTTTAGGGATGTGGCCTTTAAGGTTAAAAAGATTTGAACGTGTTCTTCCCCAGCTGTCTGTTTTCTGGTAGATGGTGTGAGAGTCTGGCATCTTGGTCAATGAATCTGTTTCAGCTGCCTGTCACATGTGGGCACCAGGGGGGCCAGATGCTCTCCACACAGCCACGTTTTGTCCATGCACAACTTTTTAGCTGGGAAGAGAGTGGACATGAAGGATGCACTTTTTTCTCCCGTATACACTTGGCATTGATAGTGCCTTTCCTCTGTCGTGTCTGTAGAGAATGAATGTTTCCTTTATTTGCACAATGAGGCATTTTTTTCCCCTTACAAGAGAGGACTTGTAAGGAGAGAAGCAGATGAAATTTTGGGCAGGCAGATCCCATATGGCTTATAAACCACAGAAGTGGCAAACTGGGTCACTGCAGAGGACTTGTATGGTCAGCAGCTTGGATTGCAATAAAGGAGTTTCAAATTGTGATGCCTGATTATAATGGTAGTCACAGGGATTAGTCTGTAAGGAGACTTTGAAGCTTCAGCTTTTGTTTTCAGAAAGATCATTAAAAACTGGAGTAGAAGTCTGGAGAGACAAACAAGCCAATTTACAATTAAACTCTAGTGTACCACACAAACACAAGCTTTTGATTTGACTTGTCTAAATAAATTTCCCATTGGTAATTCCCAATAATAAACCCGCATATGTGATCTGTTTTCAGTAAGAGAGCATATGTGTTTACAAAAGGTAGGGAGGGAACAATTTGGGTTTTTTAATTTACATGTAACTAACTTCAGAGCTATTAACAATGGAAGGAAAGATCTGAATGAGAAATAGTTTAAAAAGGCTCTCTAATAATGTATCAGTGCTTACTTCGCTTGCATATCAAAACAAACACCTCCAAAAATTATTACTACATATTATTTTCTAGATACTAACTTCTTTTTTTTTTTTATACCATTGTAAATCCAGAAAGCTTCACGCATGGTTAACTTGTTTCAGTGCTATCAGTGTAACAATATATCTGTGTATTCTTAGTATCCCATACCCAGTTTCTTTCTTAATTTGAACTTTACCTCAGTGCTCTTCCCACACAAACTCTTCAAGAAAATCTGCAGGTGTCATCTTTTCTGTTGTAACAAATTATTGAGGAAATGACCAACTTTATTTTTTCCCCCAGATATTTTGGTTGTCTAGGAACTCTTTCTAGGTGTGTCCACTAAGTTCTAATTACTGAATTATCTAATCAGTGATTGCATGCTATTAATATTGGCTTCTTGACAGCTGTTGTCAGAATTCTCAAGTGAGAGCATTAATCTGTGTAGATCTTATCTGGTGAGTGATAAGAAGATTCTTGTCTTCCACTGTTTGCCTTGCCTTAGCACACTGAAAATCACCATTCTGTGACTAATTTTTGCTTGTGTCAGGCACTGAAGAGCAACAGTGCATTGGCAAAGGGGGTATATTTTCCACACAGGTTTTAAAAGGATTAGTACATCGGGTGCAAGTTTGCATTTCCCTACAATCTGCTTTAAGAATTTCTTTTTTTTCCATAAGTTACAAAGTGAGTGTATTTTGGGCTATAATATTGTGCATGGATGTAAATCTTATTGGTCAAAGATCCTCTTCTGCTTGCTACTTGAGAAAATCCTTGAGGCGTGTGTGGTGCCTCTGGTGCCTGCACAAAAGCAGTTAAAGCACATGAGCCAGAAGGCCTGGGCTTCATTCTCAACTCTCCTCATAATTTATTATAAGTCAGGCTTTAAAACATGAACAGTAAAACTTAAACCAACTTCACAAAGCTGTTGTGAAATGTAAGTATAGAACCTCAGTGAAGACTCTTGCAAAAACAAGGCATCTCTGGTCTTCATTTATTCACTGTGTTAAGCTTCATTTAGAATACTTTAGAGTCAGTTCAACATATTTGCTGCTGGTGTCTGCAATTTTTGACGTAGTCCTGTTGTTTCTAAACCTTCTTTACTGCTTTTTGTTTGTTTGTGTTTGTTTTTTGGCAGGTCGGAAGTGATTTTGGATATTTTCCAAAGGATTTACTTGAAATAAATCATAATTATTCCAATGAGGAGCTAGAATTACCAACAGATGTAAGTCTTACTTGTTTTGTTTTGTTTTTTCAGTTGGGGTTTTTACTGTTTCCTACCTCGGCATTCAGTAAAATTCCCAAGGAAGAAAATGGGAACACTAGTGATTTTTAGTAACTTTTTGGTAGTAAGCAGCTGCATACGTGCAGAGGTGCACATGTATGGGGGCAGGGTGAAATGTTTGTGCAGCTCTGAATGTGGATCAGTGTGAAAGCATCAGCCCAAAATGTGGGCATTGACCTTTCTTTTCTCAAATGTTATTGCTTTCTTCTAAAGATATCTCTTTGGATTGAGTTCTGTAAGTCCTGCTAGCTGGCTTGTGCATAGGCCTTTTGGTGTGTAATCAAAATGGCTTCTTTTCCCAAACTTTCCAAGTTTAAAGTACTGTCAGAAACAAACAAAACTGGGTACACTCAGCCCTTTTATTCTAGAATTGGTCCTGCAGCCCTTTCACACATGACTGGCTTTCATGCACTAATAGCAGCAACTCCAGAGTTGTGTCAGTAAAGGCTCTTTGAGGCTGCAGCTGTAGGCGTGCTTGCAGCCCAGAAAGCTGAGCGAATCCTGGGCTGCATCCAAAGCAGCGTGGCCAGCAGGGCCAGGGAGGGGAGTCTGCCCCTCTGCTCTGCTCTGCTGAGACCCCACCTGCAGTGCTGCATCCAGCTCTGGGGTCCCAGCACAGCAAGGACATCAACCTCTTGGAATGAGTCCAGAGGAGGCCACCAAGATGATTCGAGGGATGGAGTACCTTTCCTATGAGGAAAGGCTGAGAGATGTGGGATTGTTTAGCCTGGAAAAGAGAAGGCTCCAGAGAGACCTAATTGCAGCCTTCCAGTACCTAAAGGGAGGTTACAAGAAAGATGGAGAGGGACTTCTTATACTTGCGTGTAGTGACAGGACAAGGGGGAATGGCTACAAACTGAAAGAGAGCAGGTTTAGATTAGTTATTATGAAGAAATTCTTTGGAGGCACTGAAAGAGGTTGCCCAGAGAAGTTGTGGATGCCCTGGAAGTGTCCAAGGCTGGTTGGATGGGGCTCTGAGCAACCTGGTCTAGTGGAAGTTGTCCCTGCCCACAGCAGTGGGTTGGAATGAGGTCATTCTATGGTCCTGTGAAATTATGTTCAGTGTCTCTCACTGCTTCTATTTATTTTTCAGAAACTGCGTGATAGGGAGCTCCTGCTTGGAGGACTTGGTCCTTTAAGGGGACACCAATTAATAGAGATGGTGGCAAACAAGCTTAGCAACATTTGTTTTCTTCTCTTCACTGGCATTCAGCAATAGACCTGTTCTTCATTCAGGACATATGGTGATGAGTGCAGTGTAATACTGCCAGCTCCATTACTGCCTTGCAGTTTGTTCCTGCAAAACATTTTTATTTAGGTTTTTTGACTCCTTGGGCAAAACCTCCACTGATTTCAAAGAGAGTTTTGGTTAAGGACTCAAGAGGTTAATTCTGCATGATCAACATAATTTACTTTGCTGCTGCATCTCTCTTTAAGTAGGCAAATGGTTTTGGTCCCATCACTGTTATAAAGAAAATAATATTTTTTGACTGCATTTTGTTTTTCATTTCAGGAAACAGACTTTGTTTGCTTTGATGGAGGAAGGGATGACTTTGATAATTATAATGTGGATGAACTTCTGAAGTCATTGCAAGAGACCATAGCAAATGAAGGGGAAACTGAATCAAGTGATCCAGGGACAAAACCAGCTGAAGGAATTGAGGATAAGAAGGCTGAACAGACTGATAGAGGGAAGTCCCTCGGTGCTTTGGAGACAGACAATCTTGAGCAAAGCGCTGAAGAAGAAAAGGAAAACCTTGTCTTGACAGACAAAGTGGACAGTTCTCTTACAGAACGAACTGAAAATACTGGGGGAGTCTCCAGTGTCAATAGTCACAAAGAAAACTCTCAGGGAGATCAAATTGCACATGAGCACTTGAAAGGAATGCTACATGGGAAATTAAAAGGGCTAGAAAGTGAAAATACCAAAAACACTAGTATTCCTCAGGGTGAAACCAGCCAACTTGACCAAGAGAATGAAGAAGTCAATGCCTATACACTTTTAAACAGAGAGCTCTCTGTGAACTTAAAAACAAAATTTGGCTCAACTGCTGATGCTGTTGTATCCGATGATGAAGTGACTCGCCTTGTTACGTCACTGGAAGATGATTTAAATGAAGATTTGAACATTAATCCTCATGATGAAGAGGAGTTTGCAGATCAGTCTGCAGAAATCCCTTTGCTGTCTTTTACGGCAGAGGATGAAATTACATCCCCTGTGGATTTAGAAGACAATGGAAACGACGTTGAGTCACAAAATCATGAAGCTGATGAAGATGCAAAGGGTGCTACAAAGCTAAATAACCAAAGAGACAATGGGGAGGAACCCGATTCAGATGCATTAATTCTTAAGGATGCCTTCAGTAAAAGCAAGAAGTCAGGTGACAGTGTAAGTGTGGAGAGGTTTGAACCTAAACAAACAAAAGAGAAACAGGATGAGGTGGTGCTAATTAGTAAAAGAGAAGCACCAGCAACAAGTCAACTTGAGGATTTCTCCAAAGAACCCCTTGGAAAGGATCCTGTGGGTACAGGTGATCTGGGTTCAAAAGAAAAAGCCAACAAAACAGAACAGTTGGAAGAGCAGCTCACTGATGGAACAGAGTCACATTCTGCAGCACTGAAGGGTACAGCTGTGCCTGATCCTCATGCTTTGCCTAGTCCAGGCGATGCTCTGGAGTCCAAACCATTCCTTAAAAACAAGGAAGATTCTTCAGAATCATCTGATGATGATAGCAACAAAAGTCCTGAAAGAGTTCCACTTGCTCCAATAGAGAAAATTGAGAAACAGTTTGAGGACAATACCTTGGAGGAGTTCTTGGAAAGTGATTTAAAGCACATAAGATCATGGGAGAAAATAATGGAGAAGGGGAAAGTTGAGAACAAGCCTCCAGTTGATGTTCCAGCCAAACCAGTGGAAGAGGTAAAAAATGCATCTCAAGGTGACCTAGGAGATGCTGACCTCTTGAGACAGAAAGTGGAGCATGGAATGCCCGCTCTGGAGAAAGAACTTCTCAGACATGAAGAAGGTTTAAAACAAACAGGGAAAATCGATCATGAAAATAAAAATCCTGCCTCTTCTAACAAAGAACTGGAAATAAAAAAGAGAAACATGAAAGAAACCCCTGCAGGGGAAGGAGATCCAAGTTATAGTGGAGCTGTTGAGCAACCTAAGCCATGGGAAAATGAGACTGAGTATTCAGAAGCTGATATGAATGAAGAAACCTCAGGAAGTCCTGGCAAGAGGCCAGTGATTGAAGAAAGCACTGAGAAAAGTTCCCCTGAAGAAAAATCAAAAAGCACCATGCAGAACACTAATACAGAGAATCTTAAATGGCAAGGAACTGCTCGTCCTGAGGGTGCAGGATCAGACAGAAATATTGGCAAAGATTTGGCTAAAGAAACAACACAAAGAGCAGAATTGCAATCTGAAGAGTCGCATGCTGAAGATGACCCTGACCCGAAACAAGCAGATGATGAGCTACTGGAAGATGAGAATGCAGCAAGTGCAAAGCTGTCACAAGCAAGGGCTGCAGATGTCCAGGGTAATACACTAAGTGGTGAAAATACAAATCCTGAATTAGAAGGACTAGGTGAAGCTGTTTCAGGAACCCCAAATCCTACTTACAAAACAGGAGAGGAAACAAACTCATTTCTTAAGGAGGATAAAACAATCAGCATGCAAAATGCAAGCGAGACTGGGAAAAAAGAAGCTGACATATCAGTGAGAAAAGATGCTAAACTGGATGAGATGCAACATGTCACAGAAGCTGATGAGGAGTCTTCTGAACCTGAGGAACCATCAGCTGTGGAAGAACATCAATTCCAATCTCCTGACACAGAAGACAGCAATGACTTTGACCAAAGGAAAGATCATCTCCCAGAGGGCACTTCACAGAAAGACTCAATAGAGGTGCAAAGTTTAGAGCAAACGAGAAATGACCACCAGCAATCTGCACATGTCCCCAGCCCTGCTGACAGCTCAGAAGACACCAGTGACACTGTGACAGACTTCAGCGAGTCTGTGAAGCGGCTCTCCATAATGAGAGATTTCCTTGATGAAAAGCGTGTGATGCGCCTGCAGAAGTACCTTGGGCTCCAACATGTGGTTAGGATTGAAGCCATGTTCCACGACATGAAGGTGGAGATGGAGCTTGCTCGGAAGGCGAGCCAGAATAACGAAGATACAGAAAAAGCTTTGGATGAGATACTGGAGTTTTCAGAGTCAAGCATTATGGATGTTGTAGGAAAAGTTCTGGATTCCAGGGTGGCAGAAAATAAGGAGGAGGTGGTGAAGGAGATGGATTTGTATGATGAGGAGGGCGCACTGATGGATGATATTCAAGAATTAATATATTCATTAAGGAGTAAATATTCATCTGCTGGTGAGAGTGTCCCACTTGCATCTCCTCCAGAACACGAAGATGACCAGCTGCACTTTCAAGGTAGGGTGTTAAACCACTTAATAAATAGATGAAATGGAAGTAAAACCCTGTCCCAAGCAACACTGACCCAGAGAAGCTTTAGGAAGAGGTTGCAGGAGTATAACTGAAAGAGGCCTTGTGCAGTAAGCTGGGATTTTGGTTAATTTTAATGCATATTTCAGTATTGTGATGAGTGGCTCAGGGACAAATCCAAAGGGAAGATACTGAGTTCAGCACATCTGTTCTTACAGACCAAGTTCTGTGTAATAGGTGAGATCTATGCAGGGATATGGCTGGAAAGAGCCACTCACAACATGTCTGTACCTCCTTAAGAAACAGGGTTTCACACATACTAATGTGCTGAATTTTCTGAAGGGTTTAGAGCAGTCTTTTTTTCTGAACCAATTATCACCTGATTATGAGAGATCTGGTGATTAATGCAAAGTTCAGGTACTAAATCCAGGCACCTAAAATCTCAGGTATCCCTATAATCGTATTTTTTCCCACATTCAAAGAAGAGTGTGTAAGTAGAAATACTGAACAAACAAATCTTTTGACTGGGCAACAACCAGAGGTAGAGTCTTTTGCAAACTTGCTGGTTTTTCTAATTAGTGTGCAACATGTTAAGATGCACTTTTAGGCAGGCTCCTCTTACAGTAGTACATGTTAAGTACGTGATTTCTGATAAGGTCATGAATGATGCAAATATTTCACCTTGCTGTGTTTCACTGCAAGGTCAGTGGTTGATATCTTGCATGAATTTCATACAGATTTTTAATTAGATGTTACTGAAAGTTGACTGAGAAAATATTGGAAGCAATGCACAAGCTGAAATATTTTGAAAGTGTCAAGAAAGCTTTGTTAAATGGAGCATTCCACTGAAGGAAGCTGTGAGTAAGAAATACACATTAGCTCAGTGCTTAATTCATATCTCCTTGTCTGTCACAGGTGGTGCCAAAGAGGCTGAATATGACAGTGTTTCCACCAGAAACCCAAACACCATCGATGAGGGCAATCAGGAATTTCAGCAGCTCATTGAAGATGAGAGGCCAGAGCAGCCTATTGAGGAGGAGGAGAAGGAGGAGGAGGACGACGAGAGGGCTGTCAATGTTCCACCTGAGCATGAAGAGGCCAACTTCTCAGATAATGGAGAAGCTGAAGAAGGGTATGATAGTGAAAGAGGATCACTCCTGGAAGATACTTCCTTTGGGTCAGTTGATTCAGGAGAGAGTGCCAGCGAACACTTTGCTGAAGGTAACCATTTGGAACTGGCTTATTTTGTTCTTTTTCTCTTGAAGAGGTGCATGGCTTAATGTATTTTTAGGCAAATAGCAGGAGTTTTCACTGACAACTTTCATTTTCTGTTACTGTAATCCTCATGGCTTTCCCTGATAGATGACAGTCCCTCTAGTGGCAGTACTGTATTGCTAACTTAGCACAGCAGTTTTTCTACTATGATTATGCAATGTAGGAAAAAGGAAAGTGCTCCTGTGAGTGTCAGAGTTAGAGCTCTGTGCTCGGGCTTGTGGGCTGTGCCCCAGGATGGTAGTGAAGAAAGGCTTCCAGGGATTTCTGCTCTATCCTAAGCTCAGGTTTCTGCCTGTTTGTAGGGACTGACAGCCTGAAGGTCACCCGCTGTAGAAAGGACTGCCCACAGAATTGGGTGCCCTCTCTTCTTGCTCTTTTTAGCCCGTGTCTCTGGGCCGTATTACTTTCCAGGAAAGGTGGTGTGTAAGTTCCCCCTCAGGCAGTTCAAGAATTCCTCTGTGTGTTGGAGTAGGAGAAATGTTTGGCTCCCTCTGGCTGAGGCCTTATCCCTCTGGAGCTGGAGTGCCGACTCATCATTATGCCAAAGAGGGATCCTGTTACTGTCATCTTTCCCAGCTCTGTTTTGGCATGAAACAATCTTTGACTCTGTTCTCAGTGCTACTCACAGCTTTGCTGTTCTGCCTTCACGTCTGATTATGCTTAATAATTCTGTCTCCACTGAGCATTTAGGAAAAATTCAGGCACATCTTCCTTAGCTTTTGTCCACTGCTGAGGTGCTGTTCCATCCCCAGGGCCAAGCGCTTCTGAGCAGCTCCTAAGATCTGAGGGAAACTCCTGGGTGAATGCCAGGATAACTAAGGAATTTTAAATGGATAACTTACTGGTCAAGCAGTCGGATGTTCGGCTGTATTTCAGACCATGTTCCATTCCTTTCTTAAAGATGGTTAAATGCTGTTTGTTAGGAATTCCTAGGAGGACAAGAGGCTGGGCAGGTGGCTGTGGAATGCTGGCCTGGACGTGTGGCAGCAGAAGCAGCAAGAGGAGAGGGCAGGATTCACGCCAGGGTAGAGTTGGAGATGGTTTAAAGTTTTTGCCGTACTTACAGAGTACTGACAGAGTTCAAGAGTGGGGTCATTCTTGGGGATGTCCCGTGCAGGGGCAAGAGTGGGACTTGACAGCCATTGTGGGTCCCTTCCAGCTTAGAACATTCTGTGGTTCTGTGAACAGTGCTGGGAACTAATCGGAGGGATTCGCGGTTAGGAATTGAAGAGTGTGTGCTGCTGTGATTCACGGCTGGAGGAGCTGGCTGTGCTCTGTCTGAGGCAGGCTCGGCGCCGTGTCCCTTCCTGCGGCACCCTTCCTAACGCCGCCTGTGGAATACCGGCGCACTTCCCGAAGGCTTTCTGCCTCTCTCCCCATGCCCCGGAGCACGGGGGGCCGTGCCCAGGCGGTGTGGCCGCAGAGCGGGCGGGCGCGGCGCTGAGGCGGCTGCCGGGCGCCCCGTGAGGTGACCGGGCCGCCCCTCTCGCCCCGCAGGTGCCGGCGCGGGCGCCGCCTGGCGGGGGGCCGTGTGCGCGGCGCGGGAGCTGCTGCGAAGGGTGAGTGGCGGCGGCGCGCGCCGAGTGACGCGGGCGGGGGCGGGGAGGCCGCGAGGGGCGGCGCGCGGCGGGCGGGCCCTGAGGGAGGCAGGAGGGAGGGAGGGAGGCAGGGAAGGAGGGCAGGGGGAGGGAGGGCTGACGTGTGCCTGGCGCTCCCGGGCCGCCATGGATCCGGCGGGCGGCAGCGGGTGGCCGGTGGAGGAGCCCTCGGCGCGGCGGAGGCTGCTGCAGGTGAGGGCAGGCAGACGGCGGCGGGCGGGCGGGCCGCGAGGAGCGGCGGAGGGGCTGCGGCGGCCCGGCCCGGGCGGTGACACACCTCCCCCGGGCGAGGCGGCTCCCTGAGGGGCTCACCCCTGCGTACCCCGCCGTGAGGGGGGCTGGCGTTCCGCGGCCCCGGCCCGTCATGTGGGGCAATCCCGCGGGAGCGGAGGCGGCCGCTGGCGTCAGGGAGCGCCGCCGGCCTCCCCGGATGGCGGGGAGAGCTCGCCCCTCGGCCGGGCTCTGCAGGGGCAGGTGTGCGCCCTCCTTTCCCTCCCCCCCTCTGCCGGCTGTGGAGAAGGTAGGGCGAGAGAGGGTAAGTAGGAGGAAAGGAAGGGAGAAGGCAGCAGCTCCCCTGTGGCTCTCACGGTTTGTTCCCTGAGCGCCATGTCATGTCACTATCAGCCCCTTAAGCTGTACCAGGCATTCGAACCTTCCCCAGGTGCTCTCTGGCCTCCAGGCAGAGGAGGAGACTCATGGCATATGGCCCTCTGACCGGTGCAACACCTGGGAGAAGATCTGAGCCATTTCTACTGGATTAACACGGACATCCAGATGTAAAACTGTTTGGGTTTTTTTTTCTATAGTTTTCCATCCTTATAGCTTTATTTTGAAACAGTTCAAATAACTACCAGTGCTGTGCAACACAAATTGTGTGCATCAGTGTGTACTCATTTTGCTGTGGCTGTTCTTTGCCAGCAGACTGCCACTGTCAGGTGTCCTCCTGATACCCGGGAGCTTTGCATTGAAATGTGAGCACCAGGCTGCTCTGTGGTTTTCTTCATTTTCGGTTTTCAGTTTGCAGAAAAACTGCAAGAAACCTCTAGATGGTTCTCTGGCTTTATGAGAGGAATAGAGGCACCTGCTTGTTTTACCCCACTGTTTAATGAAAACACACTCATAGCTGTCATTGCTGTTGGTTTGCAGTTGGTCGCCACGCTGCCTGAGGAAATGCGTCCTGGGCCTGATTTCCATGGACTTCCATGGGAGCCTGTTATTATAACTGCCTTAGTGGGAATTGTCACACTTGCTATATTTTTCTGGAGAACTTGCCTTTCAGTGAGTATACTTCATGCTTGCAAGCCTGCTGATGTTTCACTAACAGAGTAGTCCTTTGTATGGTTAAACTGTTTCAGCGTTACTGGGGTCAAAGCAATAGGTAGTCTTTTGTGTTTTTACCTTATCTGTTTAGAGCATTAATGGGAGCTAAATGCTGGGCTGAATAGCTGAAGTAAGTTGCAGTGTTAAGAAGCATTTTCTGTAAGCTGGTAATTGAAGACTACTTAGTAAGAGGCAATTTTGAAAGGAAAATAGGGGAGTATGATGTAAATAAAGAAGACTGAGGAAAGGGTCAGCATATCTTTGAAATGAGAAGCCTTCCATGTGCTTGAGCCTGTTGTGGCGAAATCCAAAACAAACAGTTAATCCTCTCCACTTCATGTTGTCCAGCTGTTGGCAGGTACTGCATTTATAAACCTAAAAACATGATATTAATTCTCATTGGAGAGCCTCTTCCATTTGTTCCCATTTCTACATGGATAATTTTCTGTGCAACAAAAAGTGTATCACCAGCTCTCAGCTATAGCAGTGCTTCTCCTTGGGAGCTGAGAAATGAGAATCAAACAGGCAAATTTCTTTTACAGCTATGTAGTTTAGTCACAATATGCTCTGGGAATTTGTGGAATACTTTATGTTTGCCTGACTAAAATAAATTTAAACTACATGTTATCTGTAACAATATTAATAGTGTTTTTCCTTGCCTAGTTTTGGTATTGAGTATGCTGTGTCAACAGCATGAAAAAGCTTCTGAAATTCTTTTACGGTGTTAATTTCGAAACAAGCACCTGTTGTGTAAATGTGTTGCTTTAAAGGGCGCAGAACTGGGATGCAGGGGGTTTTTGCGTTTGCAAGTTTGTGGCTGTGGTTTGATACAATATGGCTTCATTTTCTGTGCAAATTGGCTGTGGGCAGTTACTGGTATCCCCTTAGTGAGTGAATAAACAGCCGTTTACCAGGGCTCTTGGACAGGGCTTTAGCCTGGGAGCTTTTATTAGAAAACAGCTTAAGCTCGTTTGTAGTGTCACTCAACACTCGTTGGCAGTGATAGATGTGTTTTCCATATGCTGCTTTAACCTACATGGAAGTGGTCACTTTTTTCTATAGGGAATATTAATAATTTTTTTCACTTTTTATGCTAATCTCTTTGTTTGTTTGTTTGTTCTCTCTGTAGGTAAAGAGTAGAATTTATCAAGGTAAGTTTCTCTCTACTTTTCAGTGTAGTTGATGCTAAGGCATGTGAAAGTTTTGAAGATTTATACTGTTTCAGGGGACCAAGTATTCATCTTCACTCCCTTTCAAGGAGAATGCTCAGTGCAAGGTTACAGTGTAAGCTTGGCCAGTCGGTGATACTTAGTTGAATCTGAAGGTTTAAATTTTGCCTTTGATAATGCTTTGATCAGGGGAAAAAATGCAGCTTGCACCTGTAAAATAAAGGGCAAGGAAAAGCTCTGCTTTGTTCAACATAAATGTGAGCCAGTGGTTCATGGAGCAGAGTTTGTTTTGGTTTTCTGACCAGCAGTGGGTCTACTTTTGCTTGCTGTTTCTCTCAGAAAGCACGAGCTGATTCCTCTTGTTTTTTGATTGAGGGGAGCCTGAAACTGACTGCTGTGTGGTTGCAAAGAGAAACTCTAAATGTAGATCTAAACATGCAGATATTCCTATGGCCAGCACATCACTTTTTACAAGAGTTTTTCTTCAGCTTCAGGTTTATAAAATTAAAGTGTACTGCATGGAAAAAAAGTTCAAAGTAGGGTGATTGCTGGAATTCATACTTGAATTAAAAATGAAAATATGGAAGAATTGTCTTCATAGGAACTCTGCCTCTTCCTCCCTCACAAACCATTTTACTTCCCAATCATTCCTCTCTAGTTTCATTGTGGTTATACTGCAGTTTCCTTCTGTACAGTTACTGCAGAATTAGTGAGCTGAAAAAACTTCATCTTGGATCTCTAAGGTGATCTCTGTAGTGCAGGAAAAATATTGGTATTGGTGGTGCAGAAATGTAGCAGCCCACCCTAAAAACCTGAGGAACATGGATTTAATTCCACCACCCAAATACTCTGCTCTTTGATGCTGTATAGAAACTACTAAAGATAAGAACAAATAGATATTCTTCAAGTGTGATACAGGCCACATTGTTATTCAAATCTGTATCCAAAATAGAGGAACAGTAACAGTGACAAAAATGCTTTAAAACATGATTTCATTTGGAGTCCCAAGGATAAAAATCTATTATCCTCTCTCACTGACAGTAGTAAAATTGGGTAGCCAAGCTAATGCAGGGATTGCTGCTTCCTTTAAACTGCTGAGAGCTATCTCGAACCTTGGCAGCCACTTGCTCTCTCCTCTGCCCAGAGTGGGAAAATCCTGGGATACACTGTCCCAGGAGCCCTGTGTGGGAGGGAAAGGAGGAGTAGCAGTTGCCATTGCACTCTGTGGGATGCACTTGGAACAACCAGTGCTCCTTGTTGTGCTGCAGGATTTGCTGTGAGGCAAATGGCACTCGGGGCAGTCAGATCTAGACCAAGGTGGCCTAGGGCTTGGAAAAGAGCAACAACTGGGTGGTGTTTAAATAATTTGCAATAAAATAATTGAAGTATGTTAACGGTTTTCATTGAATCCTAAGGGTTGGTTGGTGGATTTTTAGGGTGAGAAGCAAATTCATGCCTGAAGGCTGCTGCTTGGTCTCAGCCCTTTTGAGGTCTAAGCAGAGCAGCTGCTTGAGATGTCCTGGTGCTGTCTCCCAGCTGAGTGTCTCTGTTCTGTTCCCAGTAGATCTTTCAGAGCTTTCATCCTCTTACCTTTGCTGATGAAATGTTCAGCTTGAACAGAGCAGAGCAGAAAGGTGGTTGTTAGGGAAGGTGTGGCATCTCCCAGAGTGAGCAGTGGTCTGAGACTGCTCTGAGGTCCTTGCTGTCAGCTCTTCCCCTGAACATAGCTCACCTGCCTGTAGCCAGGACCTCACTGCTGTGGGTTCTGGGAGCAGCTCCTGTGAAGTGGATGCAGGAGCTTTGTGCTTTGTGTCAACCTTACTGTCTTGCTTTCAATCCTAACTTTAAGTGAAAGCTGGAGATGCAGGAAGGGCTGACTGCCAAAGAATTAACACTCTCCTGATTTATGCTGTAGTTATTACCTGAAAATGTTCCTTGAAGTGGTAGTAATAGTAGCTGATTTGTTCCCCCAGTATATGAAGTAGTTACTGTAAGCTTTCTTTTTCTTCCTAGTGACTGAAAAACAACTTGCTGAAAAGATTAAAAACCTTCTGCAAGAAAAAACAGAAATCTTAGAAAAGTTGTCAGAATATGATCAAAAGGTATTGTCCTAAGTTGCGCTTTGCTTCCTAATGTTCTGTTATTGCTTTAATGACACAGTCAGTGCAACATCTAATATATTTTTATTTTCTATTCGTACTGAATATTATGTTGACAATTTCCTCAGTTCTATGTGGTTGTTTCTGTGCTTAGATAAAGGAAGCAAAGGAATCTGTGAAAGTGGCCCAAGAACAAAAAGACATTCTCTCAGATGAAACTGCAGGGCTTAAGGTAAGAGAAAGTTAACTGTCTCTGTACTGAAAGCAACAATAAAAATAAAAATAGTTTGCTTTAGCTTGATTTTTGACACCTTTTTTTTTTTTTAAGGACACTGTGAAAGAATTGGAAGAAGCAAATCAACAGCTAGAAAACAAAGTGAAAAATCTGCACACCATGCTTGAAACAGAGAGAAAAAAGAATGAGAAGAAACAGAACAAGGTTAGAACAATTACAATTGTGTCTGATATTGTCCTTAGCTTGATGTGCCCTAAAAGCTGGTCATGACCTGATGGGTTAGATAGAGGTAGAACAAACAAGGTGAACCACCTCAAAAAGAGAGATTTCGTTTAATCTTAGGTTTATCCAAGATCAAAGGATTAGTGTGTTGATTTATTTTGTTTTGGTTTTTTGTGGGGTTATGGGTTTTTTTTTTTTGTAAGATCTTGATGGACTTGTGTGGTTACGTGCTTTCACACACAAACAGATGCATTCAAGTCATGGGCTAGTCTAATACTTCCTAGCTGGAGCCAGGAAGTTTCTTGACAATATAAGCTGAAGGTTTCAGGTTGGGAAGAGACATTTTCTTGTACTCAGAGCAGCGTTTAGTTCTACTTCACACTAGTAAGTGTGAAGATCTCTGAGCTGCCCCTCTTTCTTGTTGTCCAGGGATATTTGTTTTCTCTTTCTTCTTCTTCTTTTTAAAGTCTGATTTTTCTGTATCAACAAGCTCTTTGGCCTTGTTTTGGTCAAAGGTTGCTGCTAATGACAGCAGTTCATTTCCTTTGGACTGCACAGGTGTACAGGGAACTTCCTGGCCACAGCCAGGCAGAGTCAGGCGTAGAAGTTGATTGCAGTGTGCTGAATGTTTCTATTCCTTACCTTGTTGATAAGGCAGTGCTATGTTGCTGCAGAAAATGGATGCTTTAAATGGAAGTTTGCTGGTGTTTTGACTTTGCTTTTATGATTCCAGATGACACAGGTTAAATAATTACTCAGGCTGAGGTTTGTGCCAGGATAACACTAAGTCACTGCTCGTCTTTTTCTTATATAGCTCTCTGAAACCCAGAAGTCCTTGGAGAAGCTTCAGGAAGCTATCACAATGCATTCTGCAGAGCTTTCAGAGGTAAAGCATTATTTACACCCTCTCAACAGTCATAAGTTTTGTACCAGGAAAATTCATATCTATGGAACAGAAAATGCTGGTTGGCAGGTTGCAGGTTGGTTGTGCATATGTGCCTTTTTCTTTTCCATTTAACCAGGTTTTTTTGTAGCTGTTGCTCCAATGTAGTTTGACTTTGTCTTCTTGTTCTTTTTTTGTTTCGTGTGTAGGTGCAGATAGCCCTTAATGAAGCTAAACTGAGTGAAGAAAAGGTAAAATCTGAGCTTCATCATGTGCAGGAAGAGAATGCTAGACTGAAAAAGAGCAAGGAGCAGGTAAGTTATGCCCAGGCCAGGCAACCTTGTCTTTCAAACAAAATATCTGGCCTTTATTCCTAATTTTTTTGAGTGTAGCTTCAGCATGTCTCTGTTTTCTTAACGTGTCAGAATTCCACATTTTCTATCATCATGATAAAATTGAAATGCTTTCTGCCTGCTTGCACAGGCTGTTTGTGCAGCTGAGCCACATCTCTGGTATGAAGGCTTTGCCAATTCCACTGATACAGTTTTTGTTAGCAAAACCACAGAAAGTCTTTGCTGAGCGGGTAGTCAAGGCATGATGGAGAGATTGCCACTTGGGATCAGGGCTCAAGGAGGTAATGGTGAAGAATTGCCAGGAAGTATTTCAGAAAGCAAAGATAATGGGGAGGACTTTTAGCCCTGGAATGTCAGGACAGTTCTGTTCCAAATAATTGTAAATATCTGTTTTCTTTCTTCACATTTAAGTATGTGACTTTTTAAGGAATGTGTTTTGATTACTTCTGGACTGCAGTTAATTCCTCGTATTTTGAGGTGCGTGGGCAGTTTGATGTTGGGATGTTAGCATTAGAAAATGTCAAATTTGTAAAGTTACCTAATAATAAACTGCAGAAAGATTCCCAGCATCCAGTTCTGCCAGTGGAACAGCATAAGCCTGATAACTGAGGTTTACCCTTTATCTGTGACCCATGGTGATCAGTTATCACCAGAGCTGGCAGTAAAATAGGTTTTAATTACATACACCATGCACTAAAAATACAGCAAGTAATCATCTTGCCTTGGTGCTTCATACAGCTGCTAAAAGAAGCTGAAGGTTGGAGTGAGAGGCATTCTGAGCTCCGTGAGCAGATCCAACTGTATCAGAAATCTCAGAAGGACATAGAAGAGACACTTGCCTACAAAGAAAATGAAATTGAAGTAGGTTCTCTATAACCAGCTTGCTTTCAGTATTATGCATCATAAAATACCCCATCATACTTCACAAAAAGCAGGGCAATTGAACCTTTGATTTCTTTGCTAGGTTTTAACCAATTGCATTATGCAGCTGAAGCAGCTGGACATGGATTCAGAGGCCAAGAAGGATGACCAAGGGCATGAGTGGAGCCCAGGAGATGATCTGGCCAATGGAGAGTTGCCAGGTACAGTGATCCCACCTGAGGATTCTGTGGTGCTGTGCTCAGGGCATGTTAGAGAGGGAACAAGGGGTATCCATGCAGATAGAGCTGCCAGCTTGAATCCTCAGACACAAAATATCCTGACTGAAGGGAGGAGCTGGCAACAAGGTCAATAATTGCTTTTAGATTACCGTTTAGGTCAACCATGAGTGTAATGACATGGTTGTAAAGACTGTGTATAAAGGTTGGTAATTAAGAGCATTCCAAAAGCTGAGAGTCTCAGCTTTGTTATTCTGGTACATTTATTTTTGGTATGAATTTTTAATGGGCTTTCTGCTTGCCTCCAGATAAATAACTAATCTAGGTAATGACATCTTTCAAATCTGAAAGACCAAAATAGATGTTTTCAAAACTTTTCAGGCAGTTTGTCATTTGTGATGTTGCACATGTATTTGCTGCGTCTCTGGTTTTGAAATCCCTTTTTGTTCCCTTTTTTTTCCTTTCTTCTACTTAAAGTATATGTGGGCTGGAAATTCCCACTTCTTGATTTTTTTGGGAGTTTTTTTTTTACCATGTAAGGATGTAGGGATTAAAATGTAGGGAGTGTTACTTTTAACAGTTGTCCACAGACTTGTTCGTAGTAAAAAAACAGGGAAAACAAAGATATTTTCCTCTTTTAGATATTGAGAGTGAGAAGATGAAGACTCAGATTAAGCAGATGATGGATGTCTCCAGGGTATGTTGCACAAGTGTCTAATAAATGCAGTCACATTACTGCTATGCCTATGATCATAAACTCTCTGCTCCTTTATTCAGGTCAAAACTATGTTATCCATAGTTGAAGAAGACAGAAATCTTCTGCAATCCAAACTGAATGATGAAGTAACAGCAAGACATGAGCTGGAAGGTAGGTTTAGCAAAATAACTGTTTAGGATGATGTGCTGTTGGTGGCTTAAAAAGAAACAGAGTGTGTAAGTGGCCATAATGGTTCTTACTGCAACTGCTTCTCCAACAGAGAAGATAAAAATGTTGGAACATGACTCCTCTTCGCTGCAGTCAGCCAAAACTCAACTGGAAAATGAATGCAAAACTCTTCAGCAGAAGGTGGAGATACTTGGTGAACTGTACCAGCAGAAGGAGATGGCACTCCAGAAGTAAGCCTTTCCTTACGCTGTCTGTTGTGTCCTGGGCACTGTCCAAATGCTCTTCGCTCAGAAGGATCAAAGAACTTGGAAGTTGTGGTTGGAATGAGTGGGATGGCTACTGTTTCGGTACAGCTGAAGCTGGTATCCTTCCTTTACTTTTATCACCATTCCAGAGATTCTAAAAAGTCTGTCAATGTGCACACACAGTATTGCCTTCTACTTTTAAACTTCTTGAGAGGGCAAGTGGGTGGCTTGGTCTGCACATTCTGTGGTTGCTCTGTTACATCATTCAGAAGTGTCGAGGAGAACATAGAAGCCATTAAGATCTGTTTCATTTACTCTGACTTCAGTTCAGTTAGTCTAATTCTCATAATCTAGAAACTTCAGTCTTTCAGCCTTGTGAGCTTCTTGCATTCTCAAAGGGCTAAATGAAGGCTGAGTTGGTGATGGCAGCTGAACAGAGTGAATTGCCAGTGGTGAGGATCTGCTGTGTATCTGTGTTCATTCCTCATTCATTTATTTACTTACTGAACTGTAATACCATCTCAGTTTTGTGGGGAAAATTTGAGAAGAGGATTCAGGGACATCCTCAGCTAAATTCTGTAGAAAAGCTGAAACTGTGATGGAGAAGCAATTGAAGTTCCTATGGTTTGAGTGTGTTGGCTGGGGGAAGCACAGGGTTGGAACTGAGGCTGTAGTGAAACTGCCTGACCCTGTAACTTCCATGCATCCATGTATAATAAACTTAGAATGGAGATGTGAAGGGTAGCCCACTCCTCAGGGAAAACTTCCCCTTGATCTCTGTGAAGAATTTCTGTTCCTTCCAAAACACACAAGAGATTAACTGCCTGTTAGTACTTCTTGATTAGAATGAAGAGTTTCTTGCATTTTTTTTCTGGAAAACTGCTTTGACTTTTAGCCCAGGAAATGGATTATGTTGAACTGGCAATATATTAGCAATGGTTAAAACTTGCTACTGGTTTAATGGTTCCAGTTTTGTGGGATAGCTCTTGTAGGTTAGGAACACACTATGGAGCTCTTAAATACTTCCAGAAAAATATCAAAAATCAAAAAAATAGTGAACTATGAGGTTATAAAAAGACTGTGGAAATTGATTATGTAGTAAATTGGTGTGGAGAATACTTGGAAAAAGCTTCCCACATGGTTAATAACTATTGAATGTGTTTGTCACCTAGGCTCTAAATTTGCCCCTTCTCACCACACATTCATTTCTTCATTTCCCGTGGTTGGTGTCAGTCCAGTGGATTTCCTTGTTTGTACCCTTATAAATCTGGATTGCTATCCGTGGAATTGCTAGGAAAATGACACAGTCTGAAAGGATGAAGTGCCTGCAGTTGATAGATTCTGACACATCTTCAGAAGCTGACAGAACTTTCTAGTCAACTCCATGTCTGTAATTTGAAGGTTTTATACACCAAAGGGTTTGTCTGTTGGTTTCAAGAGACAGGATTTCTGTCTCTCTATCTAAAAAATCTCTTTTTTTCTCTCTGTGATCTCACACGTTCTTATAAATTGCGATATTGCTGTTGTTGGCAGGGGAATACCTTGATTTTGAGTTGTAGTAGATGTAGAATGCTGGACTCTATGGTGCATTTTTTTCCCTATGCAGAAAACTAACCCAGGAAGAGTATGAGCGTCAGGAGAAGGAGCAGAAATTGTGTGCTGCAGATGAAAAAGCTGTGCTGGCCATCGAGGAAGTGAAAGTTTACAAGTAACTTGAATTTCTGAAGATTATGATTTTCCTTTTATTTCAGCTACTGAGGAAAATTCATTCAAATGTTTCTCCTTCCCCTCTTTTTCCTTTTGTACAGGCAAAGGATCCAAGATATGGAAGAAGAATTGCAAAAAACAGAGAGATCTTATAAAAACCAGGTAAACTTCTTGCTTGGTGGTTATTGTGTCATCTTTTACTGCATCATTCCAGTGCTCTGTGGTGAGTTACTGGAAATACTGGTAATTGGATAAAAACTAAGTGGCTTCTTTCCTTCTCAGATTGCTGCTCACGAGAAAAAGGCACACGACAACTGGGTAAGAATGTTCTTCCTTTTCTGATGCCCACAGTTTGCATTTGATGTCACATTGGTGCCATTAATGCAGTTGATAAAATTTTCCCTGCCAGCTCATTGCCCGCTCGGCCGAGAGAGCTCTGGCTGAAGAGAAGAGAGAAGCAGCCAACCTGAGACAGAAGTAAGTACAGAAAAGACCCTCTCTATTGCTCTTTGAACATGCTGGGAAGTTGCTTGGGGGAGAACAAGCTCAGAATGTGCAGTGCATTTTTGAGTTACTAATTTTAACTACTGTTAAACTGTTTTGATGGTTAAAATAACATTTCTTAGTGAAAGCTGTAACATTTTATAATGTAGCTTGCCTTGTTACATTATAACAGATACAACTCACATGCATTGGTTGAATAATAGTAAGAGACCTTTATTTTCCAAACTCAGATTAATAGAAGTAAACCAAAAAATCATCATGCTTCAGAGACCTGTAATTGTAAAGCCAACTCCAGGCAGACCCGACCGCCAAATCCCACCGCGACGAGGTAAATGCTGCTGGTTCTCCCAAAATTTTAGACTTGGAGTCGGCACATCATAAAAACATAGGACTGTGCTAAATTGTAGAAAAGTAAATCAAGTGGTTGTAATTCTTTGGCACAGGGCCCTTAAGCAGAGATGGTTCTTCTGGCCCATCACCTGTGAGCGGAGGAAATCCATCCCCCACACAGATGATTGATGTCCCTGCCCGGCCCCTCTCTGCTCCTCGAAGGGAAGGTGTGAGGGGTGAATTTGGTAAGCAGTGAAGCTCCCCTTCTCTGACAATTCCCTCTTATGCTACAAGCCCAGGAACATGAAGGTCAGATCTTGGTTCTAGGAATGGTCCTGATATTGATAACTGCTTTATTAATCCATAGATGAGTGGTTGTTGGTGGGGTTTTTTAAATAGAAATAGCTCAGGCCTGTGTTATTTAGGGTCTCTGGCGTTCTTGTTTTCCTTAAGGTACAATGGTGGATGGCCCCCCTGCCCCACGAAGGCCTCCAGAGCTACCTGGAAGGATGTCTGTTCCTGGTAAGCTGTGTGGTCTGCAACTTACTCGTTACTCTTTCCCTTCAAAAATGCAATTTTAAACCCACCTTCCCTACCCTAGGCATGGTAGGACACTTAATCAAGGCTCCCTTTTTAGATATCGGGCCTACTGTGGCATCCTTGATCAGCAGTGAGCCAAGAACCTCCTCCCCTTCCACAGCAATGGATGGAGTGGTGAGTTGAGAACACCCCAACCTCCAGGAAGCCTTTCTAATACATGATTCCTGCTGCTTCTTTAACTGTATCATGTTCTGTCTTGTCTATATTCTGTCCCTATCTTTATTTGCTGTCCAAAAAAACCCCAAAAGCAACCCTCTCCCAAAGAGTCTGAAGGCCCCAGTGTAACTACAGATTCACCTTCCTCCATGGAACCAGCTGCAGTGAGTATTCTGAGGCTGGACATGGTGATGCTGCTTTGATGGAGAGGAGTAACAGGCTTGGTGTTCTGAACTGCTGAATAACAACTGCTCTGTGGAACTAACCAAGGGCTCGTCTCTCTGTCCCAAAGGGCTTCTCTAATGGAGAGCAGTTGCTCTCTGGTTTTTGTGGGATTGAGGGAATGAGATGTTTCTTGTTAAGGACCGTGGGCAAACACTTTGGAGTGACTACAGCAATAATCCTAAGCAGCTGACTTACTTGTGGTGTTTAAGCACAAATTCCTCGTGTAATTTAGAGTTCCAGGTCCTTTACCAGAGGGGTGTCCACCAAGGACATCTCACCAGGGACCAAACTTTTCTTCAGTACAGCTTCATCTAAATAAACTTGTCTCACTAACCACTCACTCCTGGGTAGTGGCAGCAGTGTTCTGGGAGAAGGGATGTTGATGGTGTAGTAGCTATCCCTGTTTTCTGCCTGGTGAATGTGGTTTGGAGTATGTTTGGGTTATTTTTCTTTCTTTCTTTCCCCCCCACCTTGTACCTGTTTGCCTCTGGGTGAGCAGTAGGGTTTTTGAGCAGTGTCAGTGCCTGTGTGCTGCAGTAACTCACTGAAGTGTAACCTCATCTTGCCCAGGGTAACGCTGGTGCCAAAGGCCCCTCTCCTTTCCCTGGGACACCTCTGATGAGCTCCCCAGTGATGGGGCCGCCGCTGCCACCGCCCATTCGCTACGGACCGCCAGGACCACCACCACCTCCTCTGCGGGGACACTTCGGGCCTCGGCCTCTCCCTGGGCCCCAAGGTACGGCTGCAGTGCCCTGTGCTGGCACTTCACTTCTTGGGAGTCTCACTGCAGAACCCAGATCTGCTTTTCCTGAGCACATGACCTCCTTGTGCTTCATGGGCTTTAGCTGGCTCAGTAAGCTTGGACTGGGTGGGTTTTTTCAAGCCTCCTTAATGCCAAGGTATTTTTCCTTGTTTACTCTAAAATGGAAATCAGCAGCCAAAAGTCCCTAGAATATAGTTCATGGACTTTGACTTCCTGCATGTGACCGTGATCCACTCCAGAGTTGCTCCAGAAAATGACAAACTGAGGAACTAATCAGGAGCCTTTCTGTTCAGGTTCAAGCAAGATTTAACTTCATGATTTCCTTTCCTTCTAGGTTGTGGTCCTCCCTTGCCACCACCAGCTGGAAGAGATTTCTTACCTAGTCCACGTTTAGGAATGAGAGATTTGCCTCCTGGCCCACTCCCGCCTCCCCTGGATCCTAGAGGCTACGCACGTGGGCACCCTCCCTTCCGCCCCCTCGGCCCTCCTGGCCCCAGGGATTATCCTCCAGGCCCTCGGCTACCCCCGCAGGCTTCCAGGGACTATGCTCCTTCTCCCAACAGAGACTTGCCTCCGCCGGCACCCAGGGACTGAGGGCAGCCGGCCCCAAGGACTACGCACAGCCCCGGCGCAGGATCCCTGCCTGCAGCGCCCGGCCGACTCCACGGCCCTGGCTCCTGTGTGCTTTCCATGGGCACAACTCTAGGAAATGGCTCTTGGTTTGAAGACATTGGTCTCATTTCAGTATATCTCAGCTTTTGCAGGATTAATTTTTATCCAGTTGCTACAGACATCCTACGTGCATTTATGATCACAAACTCATCCATCCACTTGGGCTGCAAGAACCTTTCTGTGATGGACTTGAACCTACTTTAAAAGTGCAATAGGAAGGAAGTACCTGTGTGGAGAGTTTTAATTTGATGTAGCCTTTGTAACCAGTTGGCGAATGAACTAATTTCGTTAAAAATGTAAATCAAATCATTTCCTGTGGAAATAATTTTTTAAGTAAAATGCTATCCAACCTGCCTTCTCCATCACGTCATTGAGCTGCAGTTACTGTAGGCCAGGGGTTTACATGAGGACTCTGAGGTTCTGGGGTTTTTTTAAAAAGATGTCTGGTCAGAGATCAGAAGCACAAATGACACTGTATTCAAAGGAAAGTTATAATAAAAAGCAAAATTCCTTTTGCTAAACCCCGAAGGCTTTGTTTCAGTGCCATTTTTTGTTCAGAAAGGACATTGATTCAGTAATGTGACAGAGAATGCTGCAGTTCTAAGAACAAGAATTGAATCAAGGCCAAATTAATGCTGCTGCAGGGTAATGACCATGTTACCCTCAAGCTGAGCTACTCTGACACGAAATGGACTTGCTTCGTGTAATGAGGACCATGGAGGATACGGCTTCCAGAGCTGGAAACCTGGATGAAGTTGTGGAGTTGACCTGTTTCCCTAGTGCCTCTCTGCTACAGAATCTTAAAACTTCCCTAATTGCTGTCTGCTTGCAAGAGCACCTTGCAACATCAAGCCAAGTTTGAGAGCTGAGTTTTCATCTTCCTCAGGGTTAAGAGCAATTGAGCTTCTTTAAGAGGAAGGCTGGATTTGGAGAGCCTTTTTTACTTTCATCAGAAAATAAAGTAGCTTTCTGTAAAGCAGAGTGGGGGTATGTAAACCATGTAAACCTCTACAGTAGCTACCACTACTGAAAAACTTTAAAACCACACCCCACACTTGCAGTTCAAGTGTTAGTGCAAGCCTTTGGAATAGCAGGCCTTTGACTGTCTCAGTGAGTAAGGTTTCTCACAAGTGCACTGTCCAAAAGGCAGCCTGAGGGAGGAAAAAAGGAAAACAATGCGGAATAATAAAAAACCCTACTGGGAGGCCATTACAGCTTTACTGCCAGAGTACAAGCAGCCATTAAAGTTGCCATCTAGGTGTTACATTCTTACAGTACAAGTGTAAAGTAAAGCTTTAGATTTCAGATGAAAGACAAGCTGGAACATCACTGAAGCGTACAACAATCCCGAAGCCTGTGGTGTGTGCAGCAGCAGTCCTGGCAGTGAGACGGTTCACAGAAAAAAGGCAAGGGATAGAAGCAACTTTAAAAATGGTATTTCACACTCAACAGACATTAATTCACAATCAGTTAAATACAAAGCTCTACTTGTGTATTTAACAAAAATACTTCAAAGTTGACATTTCATATAACTGGCATTAATACAGACATCTACAAGCTGGGGAAGGGTCCAGGTAAGCAGCAGAAACAATGGGTTTGTACTTCAAGGGACAGTATTTCAGTTTGCAGGGTGGCTGATGACACACACATTGATAAACATCCATGACTGAAAGTCAAGTTCTCTGAGTTCAGGATCTTTCCCTCCCCATGCAAGCCTTTGTGATGCTTAGTGTCTCCTCCCTTGCCCATCCCAGCTAACAGTAACAACTTAAAAATTGGATGGAATCTCCTGCTGGATGCACCAGGAGTCACCTTGGACACACACACCCAACTGCTATGCTTACCCTGGATGGCAGAGCTGGACTGACCTCCAGAACCAGCCCTTCCACCTTTCAGGGACACTCAGTGCCTGCAATTCCTTGGTCAGAACAAGTCCTGAGCCAGCCAGGGACCACTGACAGGTAAATGGGCCAAGCTCAGATTTATTTGCAACCACAGACTAATGCTTTGCTCTGTCCTTTTGCGGAGTTCAGAGGATGATTTGTATTTGGTGTTTAGCAGTGTAGGGTATCCTCCTTTAGTCTGGTGTCCAGAATGCTGCATTCCGAGGTGTTCCCATAACTCACAGAGACATTCTTGATAGTCACCCATGAGCTTTAAAACTAGTGGGGTATTGTAAAGACCCATAAACAAGACAATTCAACTGCCCTTTTCCCCCTCCAACCAGCAGTGGAATTTGAGAAAGTGTTGCTGACTTTTGTTGTAACACCTAAATAATGTCATCCCTAGTTATACCAGAGCAAAGAAAGGCAAGAAGATTAGGACATTCAAAACCAGCTTTTCATCCTAATCAATATGGTAAAGCCAAAAATGCTGAACAGCTGAGTGGAGACAGACAAACAGCATGAGGAAAAGTAACATCCTTTCCCTTAACACATGATGTAACATCTTGGGATGAGCTGACAGAAAAGGGGAATGGATGATACACCTGCATCCAGGCTGTTTAAAATAATTGACACTATTTTGGGAGCTGGATCTTTAGTTAGCATAGCAGAGTATTCAGGCACTAGTTAGATATGCGAGAAGTTTATCAAACCATAAAGTATTGTATTAAATATCCACGCAAATATATGAAAGATTTGACTGGGTTCTACTTCTGTCCCTTTTTCAGGTCAAAAGGTGAATGCAAGAGTGTCATAATAAGCCAATGTCCTGCAGCTTATTACACACCAAATCAAAAATATAGAAAATAAATGATAATCCTATCTACTTACATAAAAAAAGGTATTTTTTGAGTAAGTTTCCAGACTTGCACAAAATATGCAGAAAACTGCATACAATCAGTTTCCATAAGAACAGCAGTTTCATGTAAAAGGTGGATCAGCCTCCTAGCCAGACCTACTTTATAGAAAGCTCTGGAAAATTGACACTTCAACACTGAGGGCCTGTCCTGCTGTCACTGAAATGGCAAAATGCCCACTGCCACCCAGACAAAGCCCTGGAGAAGACCTCTCTATCCCCCACCCACCTTTGCAAACCACTCTGACAAGATAAAGAAAGTAACAGCGCTGTTAGGGAATAACAGTGAGTGAAAGGTTTGTAACATGTATCCAAAACAGGCAAGGCTGTTCAATCATAGTTCAGTGTTCTCATCTGCAGTTCTCCTCCTCCTAACCTGACCACAGGGACTCGTGGCCACCCATCTGACCCGCATCCTCCTCTCCCTCACTTCAAAGCACTTGCAGTACCTCAAGCTCCTTCCCAGCCCACTTCGTCCTTCTCCCAGTCTTCTATCACCTTGCCCACTCCAGAGGACTCTGAAATGCAGATGAGAGGAACTACAATAGCACAGCAGTGTAAACAGTTAGTAGGCCTGCCACATCTTTATTGCTGCAGGTTTGGCAAAGGGGCACTCTCCATCCTCAGGGGGAGCTTGAGGCAAAAGGAGAAGAATGGTTAAAGATAAAAAGTGATGAACAGCAAACTTAGGAAAAGCAGTGAACCTATATCAGGGCTCTTGGAAAAACCTCTAGCTGGAAGTTACTGAAAAAAAACTTGCACTTGCATGGTGGGCTTGTCCCTGCCCCTGAAGTAGTGCTGTGCAGTGGGTGATGGTCTCGTGTGACCTACTGGCATGAACAGAGTCATCTTCCCGCCCCTTGGAGCCTAAGGCTACTACACAGCTACCAGGACTTGTGGTTCAGTTCACAGAGGTCTCACAACTGGGGTCATTCCTTGTGCAATGTTTGATGGAGGTGAAGGTAAAGTGGTTTCTTGGTCAACAGTTGCAATTTCTTCCTTTTAAAGTCAGTGGGTTTTTTGTACCTGTAACCACAAGAAAGTGTATTAATCCAAGTGCTAATGGCTGTGCAGGAAGATGAAAGCAAACTAGAAATCTCATCCTGTACAGATCTTACTACCCTCATCTTTTGCATACTTCTGACAAGGCTTGCTGGAAGCAACAGTAATGAGTAGGTTTACAGCAGGAAATTATATTTTCTCTGGATGATTATTTTTACAGAAAAAAAAAATTTCAATATGTAAACAAACATAATATTTTTGTAAGGAGATTCCCAACATAATACTCGGGATTGTAGGAGAGACCCAGTATCAGTTACTCAGTACTTCAGAAGTACTCCAGCTAGCACAGACTAAGCACTCTTCCAAGAATTGCAAGGTTCACCCTCTTCTGGAATAAAAAAACCAAACCTCAGTCCTCAAACCCCTCCCTCAGACCTTCAGCCACTCAGCAAGGGGAGGATGCACACCAAGACCACTCAATACTGCTTTGAAATGTTCATAAAATTAATTGCAAATTGGTATCTCATGTGTCAAATCAGATTTCCTTTACAGAAGTGCTGTACCAAAAGACTGAGATGATTATTTTTTTAAATATCACAGATCTGACACTCGGGCTAAGCTCCAAATCAAAATCTCCCCTGCAGACTTCATTAAATTAATACAAAATTAAATTACAAACACCAGCATTTTATTTGGAAACTGGTCTAGTTTCTGAGAAGAGGCTCTAACCATCTTACTTGCCTAAAAGCATTTTATCTTCCCCTCTTAATTAAAAATAAAGTACTCCTTATGGAAGTCAATCTAATGAGTCCAAGAAACCTTCCTTAATGCAACAAGCCACACTTTATAACTGAAGGCTGGTTCATTTCCTCTGTCATTGTCATCCATAATTGTGAGTCACTTACAGTTCTATAACAATTGCCCCAGGTTTAATTTCATCCATCTCCATGAAGGCAAAGCACTTGGTGCTAGTAAACCTTTTCTTAGGCTTGTAGTGTTTGAATTCAAAGAAAATAGCTGCACCTAGAGGGAAAAATAGTTGAATAGAAGGATTAGCAATTATGGCTAAGAGTTATCTGAAAACTTATCTGCCATTAGGTTGCTCTACTCAAATTGAAGGTAATTATCTCCAACACTTCTGTTATTTACTCAAAAGCTACACTGTGTTCTTACAATGCTCATCACACTTTCAACAACTTAAACTCTTCACTCCACTGCTCACACCTGGGTACCAATGACTAAGCAGGTGATAAAGCAGTTCAATACCTGTGTAACAGAGCAGACAGCTCTGTTTTTATCTTTTTTCATTTCTCCCTTGCCTGCAAGCCATCCCAATGACCAATTTGAAAGGGACAAGATGCAAAGATCTATTTTTATCCTTGTCTGGATCTTGAGCCCTGCAGCACCAGCTCAGGAGCAGCCCAGTCTGTGCTCCCAAAGCTCCTGGGCCCTGTTTCAGGTCTCTGGTACCACATACCTTTTGTTAGTCTTTCAATGTGTTTCTGAATCTCAATATCCACATTAAAATGGACATATGTGTCCTCCTTCCTCAAAGCCACAGGAGTATCTTGCACAGGAGTCAGATCTATCCCATTCAAATCTGCAGGAAAGAAACAGCATCAGAATGGCAGAAGCTTCTCAGACTTTAAGGGATTTATGAGTCTCTCCTAATCCAGCCATAAAAAGTTAATGCACACCTGGATGTTTTCACAAAACCTTAAAAAGGGGCAATCACATACCCCTTTCACAGTCAGCTAGTTTTCTTTTAGATTACAACACAAAAGCAGCTAAAGTTCTGACAATATTTCAGATTAAAAAATTGGAATTATCCCTCTTTTTATTCTTAAGCGTGTATTTCTTTCTGCTGTCAGTCAAAGATTCCATTCCCTGTGCACACAGGACTCCAGCAGAGCTCCAGCCCAAGTGGGATACACAGCAAAGGCTGCCCTCCACACAGGGTCTGCAGGGCACAGCTGGCACAGCTCACACATCCTGTGTGTGCCCTGCTTTGTCCCTAGACACAACAAGCATTATTCCTCTTGGGTTTTCACAGAGGCATTGTAGGGCCGTGGGCTGGACTCCAGCTCTCAGCACCAGCCCCTGGTTGTGCTGCTCTGGCACAGCCAATATTGCTTCTCACTAAGCCTCTGCTGTTCCCAGGGGTACACTGGTCCTCTGTCTTTCCTCTCGTTCTTGATCCCTTTCCCTCTGACAGAGGAAGTTGCTAATGATGTGGCCAAGATTACAGGTATGGAGTGCACACGTGCTTGGAGCACAGGCCAAGGCCCTGGAGCTCCAGTGACCCCCTTCATCCAGGGCATGGGCTGGGATTGCCAATGCTGCATCAGGAACAAAACTCTCTCCAAACCTGCAGAAGAGCAGCTTTGTTTAGAACCAAGGAGATCTTACTAAGTGTCTTCAGACTCCTAACAGTGACAAAGTGAGTCCTCAGAGTTACTTTTCCTGACCAAAAATCTTGGGGAAAAAAAAGCATCAAAATACCTTATTAGCAGACTCAGCCATACCCTGCCCACACACTCACTTCTTGATCCTATTTTCTGCCTCATTACTTGGCAGCCACCATTTGTAGGTAAATGAGTTTGGAAACAGGGAGAATCATGTTAACAGAGAGACTTGTTGGGAAAGCAAGCCCAGCAATACAGTCTCCCTTAGCTCCAGAAGGGAAATGAGAGCTGCAGCAGCAGTTCTAACAATGTGCAAAGAGACAAACACTTCAGTCAAGGAACAAGGAGTGTTTGCTTTACAAGCTCTGGTAAATGGTCAAGGGATATTTGATGCTGTGAACCTTCTTCCTGCCAGAGATCTGGTGGAAGATGCACTGATCACACATTTAACAAGTGTACATTTAGTTTCCAATAGCAATCCAGTCTCAAGAGGACACATACGAGGTCATTATCACAACCAAAAATAAGAGGATATTGGCTCAGCTACAGATTTTTACATGATAAAAAAAACAAAAAAAAATCATCTGCCTACAAAGATTGTAAAGAGAAGCTGAAGTAAAGCAGTACAAGGCAAGGATAAGCAGCTTTGAGTACACGGGCTTCCTGCTAAGAAATTCAAAATGCGGGACAGATACTCCCACTAGAAAGAGCGTGAATACCAAATATCTCAGCCTCAAAAGACATCAACTGTGTTACCACCTGAAACAGAGAAATCCTAATGTTGCCTATCCTAGACTGACAGAGAGAGATGTTCTTCCAGATTTATGGAGGCTCTCAGCCCACCAGGCCTTGGCTGAAGCATTTCACTAGCCAGGCTAATACATTTTTTATTTTATTTCACTTGCAAGCTTTGATTCCCAGCTTCATACCCATTCCTCTAAATCTCAAGCCCTGGTAAGATTATATTTGTATTACTACAAAGTTAGTTGAATGAGAGGGCAAGAATGGAGTCAGTGGGCTGTGGTTCCCCATCTCCAGAAAGCCCAGAGACCAGTATGTGTGGGGAGTACACACAGTCCAAGCAGATCTGTACTTAGGAGTCAGCTGCAGAAGCCATGGTGGCTTTAGGGTGACTTTGCCCTACTTCTTCATGATGGAGAAGTAGGACAAAATCACTCAGCTCTCAGCACAGACAGGGCACCCCTGAGTGCACAGAGAGAACTGTATCCTGCAGAGATTCACCTCCCAGTAGCTCTCAAATACAGAATTTTTCCACCCTTGATTAAAGCAGAAGCCCTAAATCTACAATAGAAGTACCAACGAATGTTTTTCCAGGCAGGCTGAAAAATCAATAAGAGCTTTCAGAAAATGCACTCTCCAAAGCAGCACTGAGGAGGCAGAATAGCAATAATTACCCTTTACACTGACTGTGATGTAAGGATCAATGCACTGCCCAGCATCTTTCAGACCAATTTTCTCTATGTTGATGGTGAGCAACGTCATCCCGGGTTCAGATGGCAATCTGGGCAATAAAGTACCTGGAAAGAGTAAAGCATATCATTAACCCTTGGTGTCATCCCACAGCAGAGGCTTTGCTTGTCCCATCCTCTCTCATGGAAGATGTTGTTCTTAAGGGGTTCAAACTTTGAAGATTCCTATCCCAGTAGTACACAGGACTATGGAAATGTCTGTGTGCACAGACATACAACATCATTTGACAGATTTCAAAGCTTCC
Organism: Eopsaltria australis; assembly: GCA_034509425.1. Taxonomy (NCBI): domain Eukaryota; kingdom Metazoa; phylum Chordata; class Aves; order Passeriformes; family Petroicidae; genus Eopsaltria; species Eopsaltria australis. Next base: position 3,504,088 of record JAVTVJ010000051.1, on the reverse strand, counting down.
CATCAAAAAACCCAGGACTGCCTCAAGTCAATCAACTGATAAAAAACTAATGTCACAAGAATAGTGGGAAGCATTGTTTAAAGTGTCATTTCTTGCTGTCATGCAGAATAGTCCATACATGGAACTCACTTAATATAATTTTTGAGGATTAAATTTGGGAGGCTGGATTCAATCTGCAGTTGCAGGAGGTTCAGACACTTGATTAGGAGTCCCACCCCACTGAACATGACTTGGCTTCACATTGAAAATTTAGACTGGGAGATTGAGGAAAACAGCATTGTTGCAAATCCCACAGCACACAAGGGAACCAGAAAATGGATTCTTAAGTAAGTTCTACTGGCCTCTACTGAAAGGAGGGAAAAAAGCCAAGTGTTTGCATACCCCAAGTTCCCTTCTGCCTAAAGGAAGGAGTTCCCAGCTCTGCATCAAGAACATTTAGCATCAAAACTTGGTGGTCAGTATAAATGAATCCTCACAGTGCTGAGGAAGACAGTGCAGCTGGCAAGAAATCCAGACTGTTCAAATTCACTAAAAGTCATGATATTCTGTCATCAAACATGGAGTGACTTACTTCATCCCGAATTTAGCAAAAACAGGCACACTTCAAGTCTCTCTCCCCAGTTGGATGAACAAGCACCAGGATAGAAAATACTCAGGCTCATGAGCAAGTCTGATTTAAAGATTTGGTTTTCTAATGAAAAAAAGAAGTTATCCTAAGGCTTGAAATCTAAATGATGTAATAATTTCCTTTGACAAGTCCAATGCAGGTTTTTTTCTTGACACAATTTTTTCCTCTCTTCTGCTTGAGGAGCTGGGGAGCCAGAAAGATTTTATCCTATGAGAGACTGGCTTTGCAAGAGGGGACCTTGCATTCTGCTCTGAGAACTACAGGCACAGCTTCAGCAAGATTTCATGAGCGTTCCTGCATCCAATCCCCCTCTCAGGATCACGTGCAAGACTTGAATTCCCATCTCTGCTGTTGTGTATTTCTGTATTTCCTGTCCTTAGGAGATTCATGGCCTCCAAAGCACCGAGTCTGCATGCACCTCCCAGCACAGCAGAGCTCAGCCCAGTGTTCTGAGCAATGGGACAGGCTTCTGACTGCAGTGGGAGAAAAGTTAAGACAGCAAACACAGTAGAGAGCCCTCACTTCTGCAAAGCAGCACATGCTCTAGTTAATCTTGCTGTCTTTCCTGAAGAGAAATTCTAAGATAGAGTTCTTACTTCAATCTGAGTGAAGGCAGAAGCAAGCCTGTCTTCTCTTTGGCACAAACCTTTGCTCTGACATATCTCAGTAGTCTCCTGAAAGCAGCATGGCCCCCAAGAGCCAGGAACAACTGCAGCCTTCAGCTTTCCTATCCATCACTCCAAGGGACTGAGTGATGTGGTACTTGATAGAAAAATCACCTGAAAGATGGCACAGCCTGGTGTTTATAATAAAAACAGCAGATTAAGAGAAATTATTCTGTTCTTGAAGAATGCTTTCCAGAATGTGTGAAATTGCAGAGTTGAAATGGACAGAAGAGTCAAGCTCACTTCCAGGAGACAAGAGAACAGTAGGACAGAGAGTATCCAAGGAACAGTGTTTCCTTCCTGCCCCAGCAGGAGGAACAGCCAAGCCAGCAGTGGATGAGAGCAGCTGACTGTAGCCTGTCTCACGTGAGCCACAGCCCCAGGCAAGTCTGTGCTGGAGCCTCTGCAGCCACAGTAGGTGACAGTGCCCTCTCTGTGGTACAGCCTTCCTGGGCAGGGCACCACCCCTTGTCTGCCACCAGGGCCTGGCCCCTGAGCAGGCTCTCACTGAGGCCTTTCAGGAGAAAGCTGCAGCCACGCCAGACACAACCACAGGGCACGTCTGCCAGAGGGGAACAGGAACAACCATAGTGACTGAAGTTTCCTCCTCCAAGTGGGCTTCAGGGACAAACAGTGAGCCAGCCCAGCAGCCCACTGCCACCAAGACACAGGTATTCAGGATCACCCCTCCCAAATCCCTGTTCAGAGAAAGGGGAAAAAAGTGCCAAGTCTCCTGCTGGGCTCACAAAGTGAAATGGCTCACGGAAGAGCACGGCACTGGAATAAAGTCATGTATAACCACGAAAAAGGCAGGAAACCTTTGCTGTTAGAGGCAAAAAGCCATTGATGGGTTCAGCTCCACACAGGACAGAAGTCTAACTACACAAATATTCTTTGTGTAAGATTTTCCATAAAATGTGTATTCCAGTAAATAAAATACAGCTATACCTACCATTGGCTACACCACAACCCAGAACCTCTCCATTAGTACCACAGGACTTCTGGAGAGGTGTTTGAATCAACAAACATGACCTCCCCTTCTTACTGAAGGCAAATGAAGGCCAACAGATACGTGCACAGTACTGTGATTGTTACCAAAAATTGTGTTGTAAGAATTGGCACTAAGAGCTGCATGAAGAAGAGCACAGCTACATGAACACGAGCACAGAAATTACTGTACATACTGAAAGGTTCTCATACCTTTGTTGGCTCCTGGGTTAGATGAATGGGGCAATGTGATAACGATGAAGCCATGCATGGAGAAGACAAGACCATGGTCAGTTAGACAGTACAGTCACACACTATGGATTAAAGGCACATCAAAGCAAAGAGTGCAACACAACTCTGTCAATTGGATAGGGAAAGTTCACTTTACTCATAAGGCTCACCCCAGGGCTGCAAACTCCTTTTGTTTGAGCCTCATCACCCAGGGAAGAGCAACAGACCAACCTCCAATCAGGTAAGAAACACCACAGTATTTACATCCAGTGGGGAAACAAGTAGTACAAAACCACCTTAGGGATTTAAATTATTGTAGTTATGGGGATGTTTACCTTAATGTGAAAAATGTAGTTCAGAGAAGTCACATATGCAGTCTATTAAATAGATGGCAATGTAAAACAGCAGTTAGTCAGGACTTGCTCTGTTGCATTGCTCTCACCTCCTCTTAAAAAGCATGATCTTATTGAGGAATAGTTCTGTGAGAAAGTATATGCCCCAAGCCTCTCCTCTTTCCAACCTGGCTACTCTTCTTCTTTGAAAATGATTTAACTGTAAACTCACCCTGCTTATCATTTACTTACACTCTTTATTAGGCCCATACACAGCTTCTATGTCCACTACATGCACACAGCTCTGATGGGCTGCAGAGCCAACTGTTGGCACTGTGGCAATGGTCACAGCCTTACTGATCCACCACCACACCAACAGCTGCTCTAGGTCTCTCTGCTGTACTTGGGACAGACAGAAGGCATCTCCATAGTTGGATTTATCATGGTGAATAACAAGGATCGAGACAGCAAATGTCAGCAATCAGTATCACAATATATTATAGCCTCTTTGGGAGCTTGGCATGAACAGGTGTAGACTGTGCATATCCACATCAGGTCAGCCTGTAGGGGCCGTATTCAGCACTGTGCTTGGGATCATATCTGAGTATCACCTGTTTTCTCCAGGCATAAGTAATGCAACACCCCAGTGCTTTTGACCATAATTCCAGTACTTTTTTTCCTTACTTGTTTTATCTCATTCCTGAAATACAAAGTTTGCTAGCCAGCTCTGAAAATAGAAACTTGTTTCTTCTGCAAAGAAATTACACCAGGAACCTAAAGAACCTCTGCTGGAACATCTAAGTTGTCAAAACCTGAAGCTACAGGAAGACTTTCTCTAGAACCTGTAGGTATACCCAGTTCTACAAGTGCTTTCACACAGACAAGGACTTAAGCTATGAAAATCAAAACCCCCTCTTTCTCCTCTCAGAGCCTGGCTTCACTCTAAGCCAGTGTCTCACCAAAAAACACCACACAAAAATAAGCAGCAACAACTGATCATATCTCTAGGAGGATGTGCTACTCCTTGCAGGAGAAACATTCCCACAATTTACATTTGAACACGTTTGAAATGCTTCACATAGTTAAAGTGCATGGGACAAAAATACTGAGTCTGAGTCAGGAAAAAAGTCTCATTATTTGAGGTAGATGGTACCACCCTCACAGGTTTTCCATACAACTCAGTCTTTCACAGTAAGATATTGTTTGCTGAGAAAAAAAATTCACTGGCCACCCTTGTGGTTCTCCAGTAGAGCATCAGGATTTGTTTGTATGAGCCTGTAGCTCCCCACCCAAACTTTTCAAATCACAGGTGGAAAACGAGGCTTCTCAGAGACAGAACTCAGAGATGCTACAGAGGCTGGCATGGCAAGGCTAGTGCCCCTACCTGGAACTCTAGCAGGAAAAGAGTCTGGAGACCCTGCTCCAGCTCCTCCTTCCTCATCATCCTCCTCAAACTCCAAGTGTTCCTCTTCTCCAGGTGCTAAAATCTTCCTGTAAAACACAAGAAAGAAGAAATGAGACCAACACTCACTCATCACCTGTCAATTCACGAGCCAGCATCTGAACATGGATAACACTCTTTAACGTCATTTCATACTTCTTAACTTCTGCTCTACCAACAGACTTCGACAGAGATTGCAGGAGCCCAGACCAATAGAAAGCACAGAGTCTAAAAACAGGAGACAATACTGGAAATCTCAGAGAGATGCAGGGATGCACCAAGTACTGATTTCACTGAAAGCATGCTCTTGATTTTTAGTGGTACCTAGACAAACAGAATTCAAAAGTTTTTATCAACCACTTTACACAAAGCAGTCTGGCAAGCAGATGGCTCTAGAAATGTGTTTCAGGTGCACACCAGGCCCAAGACGTACTCCCTTTCAGGTACGTATCTGTACATAAAGTGATGTACAAGAACTTCTCTCTTACCTGAGTGGGACAGGCTGAACATCAAAGGGGAACTCCTTATTGTAAGTGAGGATATTCTTTAAGACTGCAGAGAAGGAAAAAAATTAAAATCCATACTCATAAACCAGCATTAATTCTACTGCTTTGCACAACTATGTCCATTCTCACAGCATCTTCACACACAAATAATAATAAAATTTTTAAAATAATCAGATCATACAAAAAACACCCCACTTCTCTCATATTTTAAAAACCAGTTGTGGTCAAAGCTAGCACTGTAACATTCAGACAGCTTGAAATTCAACTGCAGTACAGGATCACCACCGCACTCGCACAGACAGGGAAGATAAATGTGGCAATAACCAAAATCCTCCTGAGGAAAAGCTACAGCCCCTGGGGTGAGGGTAGCAATCTTTGGTGGCTATTGAGAGCAGGGTGGTGGTGTTACTGGCATCAGCTCCAAACAGCTCCTTGTTACTGGCATCAGCTCCTAACAGACTGAAATCTCCAGAGCTGACACGTTTCAGCACATGTGGGTGCACACTCAGGCAGCCACCATGGGAGACCAAGTGTGCTGCTAACACAAAGCTTTGGTTAGATTTTCTGCTTCTTCAGTCATGTTTTGGGGGTTTTGTTTGGTGGTGGTGGCTTTGTTTGTGTTTTCTTTTTATCTGTCCTCAGGTGTTTGGGCAGACTGGTGAAATTCAGGAGAGATAAGTGCAGTAGCTGGGCACCAAGCCCCAGAGACATTGCCTATCCCTTCAGCATTCCATGGAGAATGGCTTTGCCATTTATATTGGAAACTTACTCACATTTTAGTAATCCCAACTTTAGCTGCCATTTCCGAACACATCTACCAGTGAAAGAGAAACTTCAAAACACATGTGAAAGAAAGAAGCATTTCGTGATGGCTAAAGGGCCTAAAAATTTACAAGAGAACACCTGCAGGGAGAGGCACTCTCTACCAGACAATGAATATCCCAGACTTGGTAGGGGGAGCAGAGAGGAAAAACCCCTGAGTCCCCTCACAGACCTTCACTTTGCAAGAAGCACTCTCAGAGCACAGGAATTCTTCCCCTTAGGACTACTGAATGAGAACAAAGCTCTTTTCAAACAACGTTCAAATTACACAAATACCAAGAGGTACTTAAATACCAGTTATGCTTAAGGAGCCACTGCCAGGCCCCTCAGCCTGAGCACACTGCAACTCAGCCAGTGCAGGAGAGCTTCCCGCCTTCACATTCCCATCACCCAGCCTGGGTTCCTGCATTCACTTACCAGACACCTTCTGAAGGCTCTAAGAATAAAGTATCCCTCTGGGAAACTATAAAGAAACCAAAAAGTCTTTCTGGTCTTTGCTCATACTGTTTTTTCTCTGATTTCTGTGCAATGACATGAGAGGTTAAGCACTGCCTAATCCCAGCCAGACACAATACATAAATACAGAGAAAGGCTTAAAGTGCCTTCAGTCAGAGCTGTGACAAGATACAAAACTGATGCCATGTCTCTCTCTCCAAAGACTTCTGCTCTGAGGGATCAATAATGCAGATCTCAACATGAATCTTAAGAAACACAGCCACTTCCCACCAGAAAAGCAGCTGATCAACAGCACAGTCACTCCAGTGCTGCTGAGATTCAGGGAAAGAAGGGGATTTTTATCACTCTCAGAATTCCCAGCTCTCAGAGAGCTATTTCGCATCAGAAACAGAAAGTGAAACTACGCCAGAAGAAGAACCTCAGTGAAGTGAGATCTCTTATAGATCATAGGCACATTTTACAGAAGAGACAGAAGTCACAGTAGCTCTCCTCCCACTTTCCAAAGGTTGGCAAGTGCTGGACTCCTCTCTTCTAAGGTCCTCTTACGAGCTGCCCCTGAAAAAACCCTCCTCGTAATTCACTTCAGGCATCACTAGAGGGCCCAAAGAGCTCCGCTGACGTGAGCACAGGCAGGAGGCAAACAGTTCTACAGACCCTAAAATTCTGCTGCTGCCCGAGGCTAAGCACCCCTGTCCTGCTGGGAGCAAATGTGGTGCTGAATGTTCAGCTCAGAAGCAGAATGTCTTGCCTTTTGCTGCACAAAGCTGTGGCTCAAGTTTTTAAAAAGTTTTCAACTCTTGTCTCATCACCAATGGCAAATAATTTTGCGAAGCTGTAACACAGCAATTTAAGTGCTCCTTTAAAGATCAACAGGATAAGCAGCAGATCCACCACACAGGCTGGTGAAATACTTATTTGAAGCCACTAAGAAGAAGCTAAGCAATAAAACTTTGAGGGAAAGGAAAATCCTCTTTGCATCTACCACAAGTGTGAGCTTCAGTTGAGTCAAATAAAAATACCAGATCACAGGGAAAAAAATAGGTTAATAGGAACAGGAATCTCCCTTGTAATGGTGTGTAAGACAGCCAAGCTTTAAAATGTTGGTTTGTGCCTTTTTTTTTATTTCTGTTTCATTTTCAAAAATACTAATCACCTCTGAGAGAAAGAGCCCTTCCCCTCTGTGATGCTGCTGCTTGAGAACTTGATTCACAGAATATTCTCCACAAGTGCAACTAATGGGTAGATCCCAGCATCATGGCCTCCTCCATCTATGCTGCATTTCCAACAGAAATCTTTTAAAAATACTGTTCTGCAGGCTCTTGTGCAGAAGTTGCCTTTCTTTTTGTGACATTGGATATATCACTTTTACCTGCATAGAATCACAGATCTCCAGAGTTGGAAGGGACCCTCAAGGATCATCACAGTCAACTCGTGGTCCTGTACAGGATACCCCAAGGATCACATCATATGCCTGAAAGCATTGTCCCAGCACTTCTTGAACTCTGTCTGGCTGGTGCTGTGACCACTGCCCTGGGGAGCCTGTTCCTGTGCCCAACCACCCTCTGGGTGAAGAACCTTTTCCTGATATCCGACCTAAACCTCCCCGACACAGCTTCATGCCATTCCCTCTGCTCCTGTCACTGGGCACATAGAGAAGAGATCAGTGTCTCCCCCTCCTCTGCCCCTCACAGAGGAAGTTGTAACTGCAATGAGATCTCCCCTCAATCTCCTCCAGCCTGAACAGACCAAGTGACCTCAGCCACTCCTCATAAGGCTTCCCCTCAAGACCCTTCACCATCCTCATAGCCCAATTTTATCAGCAGTCGACTCCTTCTTGAAAGATTTCAACAGAAATTATCAACATAAGCCAGAAGATCAGGACACATGAACTTGGTAAAGACCACTGTCCACTTAGATTTTCTGTGACAGTGGTTTTTCTATTTTTTAATAGACAATATAAAATAATTCAGACACCAGGCTCACCAGAACAACCCAGAATCCACTTGTCTTATAATTATCACCCAGGCACAAGGGATGCCCCAGCCCATTCATTTCTACTGTGTAGTCTAACAGTGGTATAAGCTTCCACAAAGAAATGGATTTGTGAGATCCAGTGTGTTAACAATGACTTCACACAGTGCAGCCTCAAAAGAACTATTTGTATGTATGGAACCTCCTGTAGCATTAGTCCAGCACAAACTATTCAGTGACAAATCCTATAAACAAACAGAAGTAGCCAACTGCTTCACTTTCCAAGCTGCATGAAATGCAAGCTTAAGTAGGAAAAGTTAGAATTCAACAACACAAGATTAAGGGGGGGGAAAAAAAAAAGTAAATCTAAGGGCCCTGGTTGTTATAACAACACCAAAACCATTCTGACAGCTTCAGGCATAAAAGTAATTAAAACAAGCCAAATTGTGTGAATAGCTGTTTTGTGTGAATAGCTGTTTTTGTTCCACTCTAATGGAATGGCTTGACCTAACAAAGGAATCACTTATTTGCATTGCCAGCCCAGATTTTTTTTGCTTTTTCTGGTGGGATGCAAAAGAAAATTGACAACATGCGAATTAAAACACTTCACGGTGCATTTTATGAAATGGCTGGTACTGGCCTGATTAAGATTTACTCTATTCAAGATACACTTAAAAACCACAAAACAAAGGCACAATTCAGAGAGAAAGAGGCCAGAACCATCCAAGTAAGACAGCAGCATTAGGAACATCAATGTTCAATTGTTGTCGTAGAAGCACCCGTTCTCCTGCAAGGAAAATAACTCAGTGTATTTGAAAACTGATGGCCACACACTCTTCTTCAGTTTTAATATAGTTGCTTGTTGTATGAGGTGTGGGCTGAATGCACTTCACACTGCTGAACAGTTTTTTTGACAGCTAAAAATCAATTCTCTGATGGAGGGCAAGATAAGCAACAGGAAGGACTGTTGCACCATAATTGAAATTTTGACAGAATTCCCATCTCTCTTCCATCATTCAGTCGCTCCCAGGGCATTTGCACAATGGAGTCTAAAATCCACAGTCATTCAATGATTACAACATTTTAAATACTTTGTAAACAGAGAGCAGCAGTATCTATACAGAAAAACCCCAAGTCAGAGGATTCAGAGGCCAGACATGCAACATGTAGAGCAGGGAAGACTGAATATTTAACACACAGTTAAACCCTCTCCAGAGTTATGGTCTTCACAGAGCCAGCAGGTTTCTAACACACCTTCACTTTGCACTTTCAGGGAACAGTTTAAAAGCATTTGGATTCTACATTTTGGTAGAGATACTAGGAAATTTAGCTCAATGCTCCACTTCTTACCAAGCTTCCCTGTAGGATCCTGTGCAGAGAAACTCAGCCTACTCATGAAGGGGAAACACTTGTCTGCCCATGTTTATCCCCAACATGCCCCTTAATGTTGCAATTGTGTCATAAGCAAAATAAAATCAACTTCAGTCAGCATGAAAGAAGCTCTTCCACATTTCCTGTTCCCTGAGAACTGCAGAAACATTAACATCCAGGATAATACTGCTTAGATGTGGAAGCTCTAATCATAAGGATGCTTTGAGAACAAAGCAGCCAGTGTTACAGGAAGGAAAATGAAGCAGATAAATAGATACTTCCTACATGAAAAAGTTATTTCTGGATTGACATACCAAGACCTGACCCAGGATCAGTTGGGAAAAAACAACATCACACAAAACCGTTCAAAGACTGACTCACATCCTCACTTTGACTCTCAACTTCGTTGGTCTGGTAGCATTACAGTGAGAGGTGACAGGTGATTGGCTACCATGAGCACAAGTTAAATATTTTCAGAAGAAAAAATAAATTTCATGCTGCAAGAAGGAAGACCACAAAGTGTTGAAATACAGTTCAAATAAGGAATGTGCAGGTAAATTATACAATGCACTACTGACAGCTTCAAATACTATTTTGTGCAAAAAACAGCAGCACCCAAACTGCTTATTTGAAAATGAAGATGAATACATTATCTGAAACATTTGGGCTACTGTACTTTCAAATCACTCATCTTACATTCCTGAATACACATCAAGTTTTGTCTGTGTGGTAACAGATATTTGGAACAAGCACCTAAACCCAGCATCACTGTTGAACTGCAGTGTGGTCAGTCAGTATCCTTGTTGCTGTCATGATAAATGGCACTGAAAATACAAAGATACCACTTACTTGGTTCCAACTTCTTCAGATCCTCAAGCTTAAACTCATCCTGCGACTGGGTGGACTAGGACAGTACAAAGAAAGAGTCAGATCTTTGGATGCACCTTCCTCTCACACAGAGCTACCCTAGCTCAGAATAAGCGTGCAAGGTGCTTCCTTTGTTCAAGCACACCAAGTTTCCACAAAGCTACACCCCCCTAGAAAGCCTCCCCAACAAAAGGCAGGTTCACAGGTGAGGCAGAGACTATGTTACTTCGCACTTATTAAGAACAAACTCATCCAATATTCCAAGCTCTAATGCAAGACAAATATTTTTAAACCAACTAGTTGTAAATTCTTACTTACTGCACTCGGGAACATTCACATTTCAAGACACGTGGCCAACATTGTGACACTGGCAGAAATTACAGTACACAGGATGAGCTTGACAAAACTCAGCCAAGAACTCACTGCCAACAGAAGAGGAATTCGCATCTTTCTTTTCTCCGGCTCTGATGATGGTTTCCTCCTCTGTCTGTAGCATGTACATGTACAGTTCTCAGTAAGCCTATCTGACTTACTCAACAGAGGAGTTCTTAATTTTTTATTCTGAGGTAGCTCATCAACAGTTTGGTAAGATTAGTTTATTCTGAGACAAGTGGCAGAGTTGGCATAAAAAGAAGTGCAAATAAGAGGATTGACACTGGACATTCTCTTCTGGGTGGATGATCAGGTCTTACCTATTATGTCATTGCACCCTTGGCATTCCTTAAGACTGCCCATTGTTTTCAACATTTAAGATCCAATGAGTTTTTTCTTCTTGATTTTGTCTAAGATTGAATAGGGACCTTCTGCAAGACTGTGTAAAGATACTAAAGCAGCCATACCCTTAGTGTCAGCAAGTGGGAAAAGGTGACCCCCACTCACTAACTGCTTTAACCTCTGCTAAGAAACCATAACCAAACTGCAGCAAGTAAACTCCTCCCCAAAGTGAAGTGAGCAACAAGTTCTTGTAATCTCTCAAAAGGTTATAAAATCCTTGAGTTACTGCTGGGGAATCAACAGCAAGGAAGGCTGCTCTTGCACAACACCACCTCTCCACCTTGGCAGGTTATGACATGGCTGCAGCTTCTGCTGCTGCTCCCAGGTGTAACCTGACCCACAAAGCTGTTCCATAGTGGAACGTGCAGGCCCACATCAAAGTCACAGTGACTCCAGGAGGCACAACACTCTTCAAACACTCCAGGTTAGATCAAAATAGAACGACAGGTAGAGGTAACCAAATAATTCTTTGAATTCTACACAGCCTTGTGACTGGTCAGTCCCCACCTCATCAGTCCAGCACCCTGTATCCCAGCCTTTCAGGCAATTGAAAGCAGGACCTTGTCCAGCAACATGAAGTACTTCAGAGTGCTGCTGGGAGTAACTCGATGCAAAATTTGCCTGTCATCACTCTTCCTTGGCAAAGATGTAATCCAGTAACCCAAGCTTTGATTCATTCCTTCCCCATCCATGGTCTTTTGGAAACTTCTCTCACTTGCTTTTTGTTTTGGGGATAAGGATGTGCTGAGAAAAAAACAATACCCACTCCTGTGACATCTACTTTCAGTCCAGAAAAAAGCCCGAAGAGTAGTTTACAAATTATTGTTTTCCCACATTTTCCTAGAACACTGCCAGTGTTCATGACTGCTAAAAAGTAATTTTTATTCTACATACACATTCTTCTTCGTGGTCTATTATGATTTGTGAAGCAGCTGAATAAGTCTAGGGTTCATTCTGGGGATCCTTTTACCCTTGCACACAGGTTAGGAAGAGAAACAAAACACTTCTTATGGAAGAAAATGAAGCAAAGACCAAAGAAACAAAATGTGCAGTTAAATTCCTGTACAAGCACTAACAGATACTCATATAAGCACTTGCAGTCTTTTTAAGGCAACCACCTGGGACATCACAATAACAACCTGGAAATTCCAAGTGTTCACTCAATTTTCAGAACTTTGGGTATTTCTGAACACAGTAAAGAAATTTTAAAAATCTCTACAGTTACCTGCTGCTAGAGTATGAAGTCAGACAGGAAAAAGAGCTATACCTGTAAAGCTGCACTCCTCAGTTCCAAGCATGTTGCAATTTTAGCTATGGTTTTCTGAAAGGGAAAAAAGAATCATTTAGTACTGAAACTGTGTTTGTCCAGATTGACACTTTTAAAGAATGTAAATACAAACAGTTGCTTCTTCTGGCAAAGATTTCAGGTCTATTGTTCGGTACCAGACCATTAAGCATCAGAAGCTTTTTTTATAAACAAGCAGGATTTGCTGAAAGCACAACAGATGAAAGACATCTGCCACTTTAACTCCCCTCCCACAGCCCACCACCACAGATGGGGGTCATTCACTCAGCAGAAACTGTAATAATGCCTATCACATCATAAACTGTTTATAAACTCAACTGCTCTCAGGTGATAGGGGACTGAAAAAAAATAAATCCAAGCCAAGCAGTGTATTACCTCCTGAGAACCCAAGTGGTTTGTGCTGATTTGCCCTTTTAGGAGCCCGGCCTACAGCTCCTCTACCAGGCTCCAACCTCAGCAGACCAAGTCCACCCACATCAGACATTACAGCAGTCCATTATCTCAGCCCTAAAAAAACACAGCCCACTTCTGTGGGTTTTAGTGGGAAAGGAAGTCTAAAGGTGGATTATTTTTCTAACTTTCTAGTTTTGTGATTTTAAGAGATTTAAACTGAGCGAATCATGGAATATTTGCCTGAATTCAAACTTGTCAGCAATCTAAAATATCTGCAAGCAGAACTGTGAAATAATTTCTCATTTTCATTTAAAAATGTTGTAGAGAGGGAAGGGCTTCAGAACAGTCCATTGCACACAGTCTTGCTTTGAAGACAGTTTTAAGTTTTTATATCTCACAAAATAAGATGCTCCAGCATCAGTCACATTTGTTTGTTACTACCAGCTGAAATGAGTTAAGACTTCCAAAAGTGACATCAAGAGGACACAACTGCCCAGTGTATTTTGCCTGACCATCACAAGTTTGTTCATTGACTAAAACCTTTTTGTGAATAAAATTTCAGACGATCTGCAGAAATGAGGGCCAGATATAAACTCAAAATGCTCTGTGGAACATTCACAGGGCATGAAAATCAGCAACAATGAAGCTACAAAGAAAAGCCGTTTATTTTCAAATTAAGTTTCCCCCCAGAAGGAAGAGTAAAGTTGAAATACGCACCTGTAACTCATTCTCTCCTTTTAAATCAGGCAGTATAAAAACAGCTGCTCCACAAGCTGGATGCAAGGGGAGGAAAGGATTTCCTAGAGCACAACTCTAGCATCAAAGAACTTCAAGAGTATGGGCACCTGGTAAGCTATGCAGTGTCAGTCAAACCCAAAAGAAGGCTTATATTTTTTGGACTCCAAGAGGTTGGTAACAGCAGATAAAAACTAGGCATGCTTTCACAGGTACCCCCCTCTATGACCTGCTCTGGCTCTCCTGCAAAGGGGTGTCATGAATCCTTCTCAATCAGCTCCTAGGCTCCCAGTAGTTTCAAACAGGCTGGGTAAAAGCTATGTGACTGCAGTTTCAGTTCACCTTAGGCAGCACTGAAAGTTGAGAGAGTTCAGGAGCTGAATCATAAGTAGATCACACATCAATACCTCAAGGGCAGAGCTAACAGCTGGAGTTCGCAAAAGCCTCAGATACCAGATTTTCATCTGCCACCACAGGCTCATCAAAGCTTTTGAAGCCATTTCTCCCCAGCTGGCATCTCCTCTCCCCTTAGAATTCCAGTACAACATGGCACTAGGCCAGACTTTACAGCCTCATAATTTTTATTACTGTCCATTGTATGGAGGCCCTTCAGAAACTTTAGTTCTCCTGAGCACCTTCCCAGAAAACAGAGAGTGATGCCTGTTAACACAGGACACATCGTTCAGTCAACAAACTCCCTCCTCCTCAAAAGAAATTCTGCTACACAACAGAGACCCATGAGTGGATCTCCAGCACAGCTTGAAAAAACAGAGGCATTTTGAAATAGAAAAGAGCACATAGACTCCTGGGTTCACTTGGAGGCTTTCAGACCCACACTGCACACATGGGTGTTGTGGATTTATTCACACATTCTGCCAGGCTGGGTGGGAGGACACCAGGAAGCACTGCAGAAGCAGATTCTCAGCCCCTAGAATGAGAGCACACTACATCCATCTAATCAGCTGCAGTATAACAGAAGTAATTCCTTTTTATATTTGAGAACATCTGGAAAAATATATTTGCAAAGGTAGATTCTTAAAGAGGAAGGTGTGAAATAATGGGTAAACGAAAGGAATCCAGAGGCTCCCTAGGGAAGGGAGGGGAATCTCTGAGGTTTGAGTACAGCTCCAGCATTTGCAAAAGTCCAGCTGTTCCAATGGTTTGGGTGTTGACTGCTGAGCAGAGAATGCCCATTCTGTGTGAGATCAAAACTTCTCCATTTGCACAACAGAAAGAGGGCTGTGAGTTCACAGGGTACCAGCATATGGTCTCTGTACCCCACCACAGAACCAGAAGAGATTTTCATCTGGCTCTGTCCCTCCTGGTCTCTCATTAAGTCCACAGCATAAATGAGATCCCAGAAGCACTGCTCAGCCCCTATCTCCTTTGTCAATTCACTAGTGAGTTCAACAACTCCAAAATTCCCTATCCTGCAGATTCATAACTGTGTGTTCTGAAAACTGCCCGAACTAGGAACCTCCTCACAGAACAAAGAGCAATAAAAATGTGTGTCCTCTGGCTCCTGGGGGCTGAAGGGCAGTAATGGCTCTAGAAACAGATTAATTGAAGAGAGTTTGGGAGTCTTAAAATAGTAAAGAATAGGTTTTATATGGAATCTATTGAAATATGGCAAGCTCCCAGCAGGCATTATTCATAACTATTTTTTTAAGGGACCACACCCAACCCAAAAGTTAAAAATGCAGCTAAACACTGCTATCATTTTCAGCTGCAACTATCCCATGCAAAGGCTCCTTTCTGCAGCAGGGAAAACATTCTGCATCTCACTAGAAAAACCGAAGCCATAATTAACTTTGCTAGTTTAAAATAGGTAAGATTCACTTTTATGTAAACTCGTGATTAGAATGGGGAAAAGTCAGTTGATCTCGTAGTCAAGGTTTCTTCAGAGCAGTTGTGTGAGTAATGACTGTGCTAACTGTAATGCAGGCAAAGATGTTTGCACAAACACAGAGCCAGAGCAGAGCTTGGCTTTAACTAGAGTTTAGGCTGTTAGAAGACCAGTAGTTTAATGAATCATGCTAAGACTCTTCAACAGTGCTCGTATTTCAGTGAGTTATCATTGCTTCAAAAGCAAGATTTTCTAACACCGAGGAGAACTCAGCCTAGCACAAAAACAGTTACACGAGAAGCAACAACTGTGGTTAGAAGAGGGCTTTAAAGGTCACATTTATTGCACAGAGAACTGGGTGAGAGTAACTGTAGCTGGAGGCAAGCTGACAGCCAGGGCCAAACCTAACTGGAACAATCCCTATCGGAAAACACGGTGGCTGATCATGAATGAAGATGGGATTTTTAGAGAATGGAGGTACAACAATGAACAGCAGTATTCAAAATGTTAAGACTGAGGTAAATGCACCAGTAGCTGTATCTGTTAGTATTCCACACATGCTTCTAGGTGACGAAACTGTTGCACAGCCTCTTTACAGCTGTTGAAGGGAGACGAAACACAGTGATTTGCTGTTTACAGGATCTGCAGTGAAATTCCTCAATAAAATTCACAATCACTAATGAAGATTCCAGCACTGACAATTACCCAAGACAGAGCCTTCCCTAAGGACTACAACTCCAGAATTATGTCCAGCAATAGTTATGACAACCCATCAGAATTTGGAAATGCAGGAATGAACAACAAAATCTGAAGTCTGCTCTATCAAGGCAAGTAGCACACAGTGTTTCAAAACTGACTCTTTAGGAGAAAAAAGGGGAGATATGACTACTTAAAAGCCTGAATTCTTACCATAAACAATACATGTATTAGAAGATAAATTATAACTGGCTCACATTATGACTAGGAAAGAAACTGGTGGTATCTGTCAAGTGTTCTTAGATTAACAGATTGTATGATTACATTGGCAAGTAACAGACCATCAATTTTGGTGTGGCCATATCTGCACTGTAACACCACCTGTGATGCATGAAATAAACCCAAATGTGGTAAAAGTTCATAAAGACAGATAGGGATGAGGATTTGAACCCAGTCTTGTCCTTTCCCTCCCGCTGTAAAGAAAGTAGCTTCCCCTTGGTACGGAGGAATCACTGCTGAAGTCCACCTTCCCCACAGAGCAGGTCAAATAAGAAACAATGACAGCCTCACAACAATTCTCAGCTGTATGTGTGGTCCTTTGGAAAACAGCTGACTGGAAATCTACATGAAAACTATGAGGGTAGATCAAGCAACTGGAAATCCTAATTAGCTTTGAAATGGCCTTTCAATCTATGAAATTCTGCACACATAGCCTTGACCGGTGACATCAGATAAGCAAACCCTGAAGGTTATAGACTCTTCTACAGCTAAAAAAAAAAAAAAAAAAAAAAAAAAAAAAAGTGGCTTTTATGTAACATACAGAGGCTCAGAAAGTCAAGATATCAGGGAAAGATTTTTGGGAACCAGAAGGAAAGAGCATGCTGGTGGCAGGAGAACAGTTGAGCAAAAGTTACTGATTTGTCGCTGATTTTTGGAAGGGCAGCAGGAAAGAAGATACATTTCTATTTAATCAAACTGCTTGCAAACCCAGCATACACCAAGCCCTCCAGCCACATGCCATGTGAATGATATTAGTGATGATAGCAATTAGTCATAATCACTAGATAATATACTGGCTGAGCTCCTGCAGAAATAGGGAAGACCAGCACAGCAAGGAGCTTTCCATCAGAGATTTTGCTGTGCAGAGTTTTAAGTGCTTTTTTCTAAGCAATAACGAGACTCTGGTCACAAATCATTTTGTGACTAGCATTCCTCATGGTAGAAGAGATAAACTGTTCTTTCATCAAAATGTTGGGGAATTGGTTTGTGCATGTGGCAAGTGAAGCAGACACTGCTGTTTGATAACCAGACACAAAGATTCAGTGCATCAGCCACTTAATGATCTACAAAAACCAGCAAGTGATAAAAATGCCATCCTCTTTTATAAATTATATCAGCTTTAGAAACGAGTATCACTCTGCTAGGGTGTAAAACCACCACTCCTTGCTTTTTTTCTTTTCAGAAGACTGTTGCCTTAAGACATGACAGCACTTGTGCATCAAACATCTGAGGTCAGTTTTCTCCACTTCCTGAGCCCCCCAGGCCTTCCCTCATGGCTGACCTCATTCACTTCCACAATCTGGTCCAAGGTCCTTTTCATAAGACTAAGGGAACATCTGGAGGCAAAGCCTTGTGTGGTT
Source organism: Eopsaltria australis (assembly GCA_034509425.1). Classification (NCBI taxonomy): domain Eukaryota; kingdom Metazoa; phylum Chordata; class Aves; order Passeriformes; family Petroicidae; genus Eopsaltria; species Eopsaltria australis. The sequence continues at coordinate 3,486,421 of JAVTVJ010000051.1, read as the reverse complement.
CTGGTTCCCATACTCACAGGAGATGATGTCTCCAGAAGTGAGATTAACAGCTTCGCCTTCATGAAGTAACTACATTTTCAAAAGTCTCCACAGAAGGGAAATGCAGTAAAGATGACTCTAGCTGAGAATGATGGAGAAAGCTACCAGCAAGGGAGGGAGAGCACAAGCATTCAAGGAATAAACAGCTGTCCAACATTAACAAGGCTCTCAAGGCTTACAGTTCAGGAAAACTGGACCAAATCCTTCTCCAAAATTTTGACTCTGTTTAAGGCAATCATGAGCTTTGTCATCTTCTTTGCAGAAAGTAAGCAGAACAGGGAAGACCAGGTCTTTGCTTTTCATATTGGCAGACATCGAGGAAACAGCTACAAACCTCTCCCAGAGTCTATGTAAAGGTGCATTTCTTTGCATGAGCTTCTTTACACACATCAGGTTCATCTCGAATCTCTGTAGCCAGCACCTGTTTTCAGGACTAACGTTGCCAAGCACAGCTCCCATTACTCTAAGCATGCTATTACCATTGCTGAGATTCTGAGCTAGGAAATGTCAATTTTCAGGTGACAGCATTGCTCAAACAAGTGGTCTTATGACATGGAAATCTGGAAATACACATCTCTAGTTTGTTATTCCTAAGAAAAACATGCCTTTATAGAAAACAAGGAAATTTAGTAGGGCCTCGTATCTCAAAAGATTTTATTTTGCAGTAAATGCTTGAGTGCATGAGTCCACTTTAATCCCATCACAGAACTGCAGTAGTATGCTGCTGAGACAAGAAACAGCCTTTTCAACTGAGTGGAGAGAGGGAGGAGTAAAGTGATTTCAATATTTTGAAAGATTATAAACAAATGACATTCGAAGAGGCTGCTAGGGAGTATTCTGCCAGGACCCTTCCCTGTCAGGTGTTACATGTTAAGCTTTCATCCCCCTCACACACCCTCAATGTCTGCAGTTCAAGATGTTTTGTATTCAGCCCTCACAACATAAATTGTGCTAATGTTGAATAAGCAAATTATCAAACATTACTCCGAAAAGAAAAAAAAAGAAACACCCAGGTTATGAAGGACTCTGGCCAGCATGCCTGACATTCAATAGCACAGCAGAGCATCCCTCACATCTCCTGACAGCAACTGTTTTAGCCACACTGGGCTCTGTTTTTGTTTGCGTACATTGAGGGAGGAAAAGAGGTCTCATAAGGCTCTGGCCTGTGAGATAAAAAAACATAACACACATCAACATCTATGAGTCAAGCTCCTTGCCTGAGCAAACAGTAGTACTCACCTTTTGATCTTCTGTGAATTCCGAGTTGTTGTGCTGAGACTGCGCCTCTTTCTGGAGGTGCCTGGCTAATCTGGATGGGGGAAAAGAAAATTGTAGAGTGGGAACACAACACAAACACACACACACCCCAGCTCCAGAAAATGTGTCAGCCAAAAGGTTCACAGACTGCTGCTCCATGGAGGTTTGGGTTGGTTTTGCTGTTGTGTTTTTGGTTTGTTTTCTTCTTTTGAATTGAAGTTTTCTATAGCCATGGTAGTTCATACTTAAGAAAAAACCCCAGAAGGTGGACCAAGTGTGCAACTACATTAGGCAGGAAAGACCAATACATCATGAAGGGGGTTCAGGTAAGAGGGTCCTTATAGCCAACAGCCCCTTTTACAAGCACTGACTTTTTTTTCCTCTCACAATCCCCTTCTTTTATAGTAACAAACCATGCCCCTGTGAAGAGCCACTCTGATGCAATCCCATTTCCCAGGGAGAGGCTGAGGCAAGTGAGATGCCAGGGGCTCTGGTGAGGGCACCCCAAGCCATGGCACACGCTCTCCCAGCCCTGGAAGCCAGGCACAGGGCGGCTTGGCCCAGGCTGTCGGGGTGGATCTGCTCACATTTGTGCCTGTCAGCATCACAGGCGGAGCACAAACCCCACCCCTTGTCATCACCAAGGCAGGAGTACCAAGGGGTTTGGAAAGTAACAGTAAGCAAACAGCTCGAGAAAGCGAAAGGAAGCTGGAGGGAAGCTATGGGAAGAGTTACAGTTTCCGTCCCGGGAGGAAAGAGAACATTAAACAAGCAAAACCTCTGGGCAATTGTTGCCATTCCCCGTAAATAATTTTTTTTACAAGCAGAGGGAGAGGGAGGACAGGGGTTGAGGGGAAACCCAGGGACATCACAATAGGCTTCCTCCCAGAACCTCACAAATTTGCACTGTGAAAGAGATTCTGTTTCTCTCCACTACTGCTGTGGGCATTGGCCTGGCTTTAGGGGGGTTTATAGAATACATACACCAAGATACATACAGCAGAACAGATTGTTGTCAAAGCCTGGAGCAGAAACAAAAATCAGAACTCCATTCCTTTGCCTTTCCTCAAAATAAGCTCTCTTAAAAAATATCCATACTGATTGAGACTACTGTAGCTTTTAAGTCTCACCAGGGAAAGCACAACTAAACAGGATGAGGTAACTGTACAACCCAGTGGTGTTGTCCCCCTTCAAAAATGGAGAAAGACTGGGACTGAGAAAAGACAAAAAGCACAAACATGCTTGAACCCAAAAGTACACTCCTTGCCTACTGCCCTGCCCTATGATGCACAGGACACAGAGAAAAGGCATTTAAAAGTAATGATTTAAGAAAACAGATCACCATAGCAGCAATATGCCACCCACAACAGGCAGCATCACAGCATTAACATTTCTGCAAGCATCACTAACACAACCCTCTTTCCATTTGTCACTAATACAAAAAAATCCACCCTAATCCAAATAAATGCATCTGGCATTCCCCTTGAAGCTCGCTCAAAGTCGGACCAGACCAAGTTCCACAGATGGGGACATTTAACAGGGAAACCACCATTGACAGCTCAAATGGTTCCTGCATGAATGAGCACCTGCATGACCGAGGGCCAATCGTTGTACCAAGCTTCTTGTTCTTCCAGGGGTAACATGAAGACCTGAGCAGATGGACACAGGAGGTACATAACCATGTTTTACAACAGCAGCCATCAGATTCTTCCCAAATCCAAGCTGTCTTAACATCAGCAAGCTCAGTGTAAGCAGCTTCTCTCCAGGATGCCTGTGTGGATCAGCACCTGGACAAGAGCAGCACCACACCTGTTCATCCCATCTCAGGGTGCCTTTGAGAAGGCAACAGCATAAACCCACCCTGCAATGTCTCTCCAGAACTACAGCTTGGTATCTTCTGTGCTGCTTGTTTGCAACTTCTACCCTACTGCTTGATATTGTTATTAACTGAGATACAGGATATTGTAATTAATTAAGATACAGGATAAGGAAGATATGCACACACAAAAGGTTTCGCTCCTCCCTAGGAAATAGCTCCCTGTAATCCCTTGATCTTCTCTCTCCTTTCTACTCAGTCCTCAGACAGAATTCGTCTACTGACAACTATTCAGTAGAAACTCACTGATAAGAGCAGCTTAGAATGCAGCTTTCCCCCAAGAGGAGCTTCCTTACAAAGACACCCCACTGCTCCCAGGCCAGAACAGAGCCAGTGTGGAGATCACCTCAGCTCTTGTCTAACACAAGCAATGGAGTGAGGAAGGCAGCAGAAGTTGTACTTTAATTCTCAAACTGGGCTGTCTGCAAATGTTTAGTGATCTCACTTCTCAATGAAGAGAGTTCAGGAGAGCCCAAAGACTTCTCATTCCAAAGAAACATCATTATATGAAACTCACTGCTCAGACTGCTTAAACAGTTTAAAGCATTAGGATTCTACTGGACTCCTTGCAGACATCCAGATAAGGGCAGTTAGTAAAAATATCTTATTTTACTTCTTGATGATCCTTTTTTTCTGCCAAGATACAGATCTGGAAGAGAACTTCTTTTCATCTCTGTGCCAAGCTTTGTAGAGTAACAGCTTGCCCTACTCTAAAGGCCATCAGCAAACTGCAAATCACTGAACTTGCATCATCCTGCCTGGTGAGTGAATGAAATGATGAGATTACAGCCTCTCCTGACCACATGGTACGTGGCCAGCAGACCAGTTACTCTGAATGACAACTGAACTGGCAGCCAGTGTGGTCACAGCCCAACTTGAACAGTCCTGAACAGCGCTAAAAGATCCCTCAGGGAGCATCTCTTCAGCCCACTTTCTCTTGGGGAGCAAGTGCAAACCCTCTTGACGACTTCCAGAAAATTCACCATGAAACGGCCTGGCCTGAAATACTCCGATCACAAAGAAGTATCTTTCATCATCATGGTGAATGGAGTAGTAGGGGAGAACATTTCACTAAAGGTACGAGATGTGTTTCCAAGGAGTCCATCATCAGGGCCCCACAGCTGATACCCCTCTGCTGCCAAAGGATTCATGGATGGTACAGTGCCACCCCGTGCCAGCCCACCTGACTGGGGCTGCCAGGTTCCCCACTCTCCCACCCTGGTACCATCAGGGACAAAACACACAAGCGTGTGATGGCCCCGTTTTCATTCTGATGGGTTGGTTGGGGATTTTTTTGGTTAAGGCTGCCCATTTGCCAGGTCCCCCTACTCCCACAAGCGTGGTGCCAAGGCAATAGGGTGATGGGATGGGGTGCCTGGGAGGCTCCACCAACCAACCACCCCGGCAGCCTACGCTCACAAAATCATAACCTGGTTTGAGTTGGAAGGGACATTAAAGACCACCTCGTTCCATCCACTGCCACGGGCAGGAACACCTTCCACGAGACCGGGTTGCTCCAAGCTCCACGCCGGCCGCTGCCGCCCTCCCAGGAGGGCAGGACGGGCCGGCTCCCGCCTCATCCCTGGCCGGGCAGCCGCCCCAGGGGACCCCTAGCTCCGCGCCTCGGGGAAGGGCTGGAGCCGCCGGCGGGGCCCCAGGGGTGAGGGGGCCGCGGCCTGGGCCCGGTGGGGCCCCCCTGCCCCGCCCCGCCCGGGGCCGCTCCCTCACCCCGGCGCCTCGCCCGGGACGGCGGGGCCGTGCCGGGCCCGCACTCACATCTGGTACTCGTCGATCGCCTCCACCAGCTGCCCCCAGGAGTCGAAGTCGGTGCCTTTCCTGAAGCTGGCGCCCCAGCGCTGCAGGAGGCTGCGGGCCGCCTCCGACATAGCCCCAGCGCTAGGGCACCATGCTCACCCCGCACCGGGGCACCCACCGCGCCGGGCAGCCGCTCCCGCCAGCCCCGCGCCGCCGCCGGCACCGCCCCGCCCGGCACAGCCCGGCCCGGCCCCGGGACAGCCGAGCGCGGCGGCGCCTCCCGCCCGCACCGCCCAGCCGGGGAGGCGGCGCCGGCCGCGCCCGCCCGCGCCATCGCTAGCGAGGCGAGAGCGCCGCTTCCGCCCCGGTACCTGTCATGGCGCCGGTCACGTGTGCGCGGGCCGGGCCGCTCCGCCCCTGCCTCCGCCCCGCCCTCCGCTCCCGGCCGTGCCGCCGCCGCAGGCCCGCCCCCGGGTAAGCACCGGCGCCCCCCTGCAGCATCACCGGCGGCTCTCGCCCCTCCGGGAGGGCAGGTGCCGCTGCTGGCTTACTGACGGCCCGGCTCCCGCCGGTGTTGGTGGCGTTTGGGGGTCGCCCCGCGGAAGGGCTGCGGGCCCCGGCCGCGCCGCCGGCCGCTGTCCCGGGGAGAGGCCCCACAGCCGCGGGGCCGTTGTTGGCGGCGGTGGCCCGGGGACCCCGGCGGGGAGGAGGGCGGGCGGCGGGGTCGATGCGATCGGCCGCGATGGGGCGGTGCCATCGGCGCTCGGCTGGCGCTGCCTGCGGCGGAGGGCGCGTGACGCAGCGGTGGGGCCGGGCCGGGTCCCGCGGCCTCGGGATCCCCTCAGGGACCGTCCCGGGGACAGCAGCGGGGACGGCAGCGGGGAGAGTAGCGCTGCGCAGGTGGGTGGGCACGGCCTCACAGAGCTGGCCTGAGGGACGGCCCCGAGAGGCGCCGGCACGATAAACAAGGCGCCGTAGGTGCTGACGCGATGGACAAGCCCCCGCTCGGCCAAAAGGATCTGGACAGTGCCGGGGAATCAGTGCTGGCTGATCTTCTTGGGGTTTTTTTCTTTCAGCAAAGCTGCAGAGTGTTTTATAGGGATGAACTTAAGAGATTCCGAAAGGAGCGCGAGGTGATGGAGGTCCTGGGGGTCTCCGGTGCAGCTGCTCAGAGCAGGGACAGCCCCGAGGTCACACCAGGGGCTCAGGGCTTTGTCCGCTGAGGTCTGGAAAACCTTTGAGGATGGAGAGCACACGACTCGCTCCTCAGTTTTTCTGTCCTCACGTTGAAGGAGTTTCTTTTATCCGGTGTTCAGGATGTGTCCTTTATGTTCCATCACCCCGCACTGCTCTTGTAAAGCTCACTGCAATGCTTGTGTTTTATTTGTCTGCTGAAACTGGAGCGAAAGAAAAGGGATGCTCGAGTTTATCTCTGTTCTCTCAACCTTCCAGGTCTGACACACGTATGTAAATAGATCCATGTTTTCAGTCAGGATTTGTGGTTGCAGGCTCATTTATACCAAAGGCCTCCAAATAGAAGCTATTCACAGATGGACCAGACACAGTATAATGGTCTCAGTGAATTGAGATTTAGCCTGGAAAAGAGGAAGGAGACTCAGGGGTGACCTTATCACTCCCTGCAACTCTCTGAAAGGAGGTTGTGCCAAGCTGGGGATCAGCCTCTTCTCCCAGGTAACAAGTGGCAGGATGAAAGGAAATGGCCTCAAGCTGTGCCAGGGGAGGTTCAGGTTGGACATTAGGAAAATTTTCGTCACAGAAGGGGTTGTTAAACATTGGAATAGACCACCCAGGGAGGTGGGGGAGTCTCCATCCCTGGAGGTGTTTAAGGAAAGACTGGACAAGGCACTCAGTGCCATGGTCTGATCGACATGGAGGTGTTCTGTCAAAGGCTGGGCTCAGTGATCTCAAGGGGTCTTTTCCAACCCAATTGATTCTGTGATTCTCCGTCATGTAATTTACAGGTATGTTCAGCCTTATGCAGGAGGTAACAAATGTGGAGGTTTTTTTCCTAGGAATGAATGTGCTCACATAGAGCAAAGTAGGTGGTGTCTTTTTGCCTACCTTAAAATAGTTGCCTCAGAAAGCATTTGTATCTCAGGAGAGTGCAATTCTCACACTGAGCACATGGATGATGAGCACAAGGCATATGGAAGCTTGGGAAGCTTTTCAAATGGGAAAAAAAAGAAATTGATTCCAGATTAATTTCTTGCCTGGTTGTGTGCATGTGGAATATCTTTTTGCGAGCAGAGGAGCATGACATGTGAAGCACCTCAGTGGTACATGTTCCTGCAGCTGATCTTTCTTTTCCACTCCTCAGGTTTGGGATAAACAACATCACAGGAAGAAAATGACGCACTGGTTCCATCGCAACCCTCTGAAGGCTACAGCTCCCGTTTCATTTAATTATTATGGGGTAGCCACCACTCCAGCTGCAACAAAGGTTTGCAAGTAAGTGTGCTTGGGACTGGCTTCACTCTGCCTCTTACAGTTTGGGGGACAGCCTTAAAAGTAATGATTGCTCTTTGGTTTTTGAGCTGGAGATGACCAGAAACGTGTAGGCAGGGAGGCAGTGAGACACTGCTAACATTGAACATTTGCTTACAGAGAATGAATTCTCCAGTTTTCCAGTCTCTGAGTGCACAGCAAGGCCAGTTGCAAGAATGCAGAGGCAAAAGACGAAACACTTCATTGTCTTTCTGGTGACTGTGCATTCCTCTACAAAAGATTGCTTAATTTCTATAAGTGGATAAGGCCTGACTGTTCTGTTGTGGATTGGAATGTAATGAAAAGGGATCTCAGCTTATTTTGCAGATCTATTCTTATCTCTTCATCTCACCATCCCATTCTAATGTTGAAGAATGTTCCTGCTTGTTACTTCCCTTTCTCTCTGTGCACCCAACCTCTTGATAGGTAAAGGCATGGTTATTTTAGCTAGTGTTAGAACAACAGATTGAGTACTGATTATCCACTGTGTCCTGAATGGATTGTACTGAAGAGTCAATCATATGTATCCAGAAGAGAAAGGAAGATTTTTCTGTATTAGTACATTTTTGAGTTGAATTTCTTAGGTTTTTTTTTCTTTCTTTTGTTCTCTTTTGATTTAGTGACTTGAGGTTATCTCGAACACGGCTGCTGGAGCTGTTTACAGACTCGAGTTGTAATCCAGAAATGATGAAGAATGCAGCTGACTTGTACTTCTCACTCCTGCAAGGTAGGGAGATTTATTAGCAGTACAACTAATTCATCAAGAGAAGCATCAGTTCTATTTTAATGGCACTTCTCAGAATGTGAATTGTGCTGATCTCCTGTAAAGAAGCTTTGCAGTTCTCAGGAAGGAGAGTGTCTCCATGGGTTCTGTGCTTGATACCAGTGGTGGCTGCTCACCAGGCCCCTTCTCCAAGTGTCCTTTGTGACCCTGCCAGTACTAAAGTGCTGGCAGCCCTGCCCTCCTGCCTTTAACCTCATTCTGCTTCCTGCTAGAGGAGAAAATGTATTTGTCTCTTAGGTGGTGGTGAGTTGCTCCCTAAGTATAAATTGAGTCCATTCATTAGTTGATATCATTTACTATTCAGTGTAAGCTGCTGGTTTGTCTGATACGAGACCATAGACTTGTTGCAAGTTTACCTTCTACTGCTGCTTGCCTTAGGTGTGTGTATATATGTAGGTGCTCATTAGCATAATATCTGCATTTTCAGTAGATGGTTCACCTGTGCTGACACATTCCTTTGAAACCTTCCTTCTGCCACTATTTTGATAACTCTCTCTCAGCAGTCAGGTGCACAGCCAGGTTTCTTAGGATTGAGTTTTCAGGAATCAGCTGATTAGTGGAAAGCGGGATCTTTCAGTCTGTGGGAAGTAAATGTTGGTTTAGTGAGCCCCTGGGAGGGTACAGGCTACTGTCACATCTAGATCAAAGTAAGAGAAAATCCCTGTTGCTACAGCCAAGATTTGGAGAGTTTCTTTAGGAAAATACTGTGCTTGGCCACTAAAATTTTCTGCATGTGAAAGGAACAAGTATTTTCTGTGTGTATAAACATGTGACAAACCAAAAGGTGTAGCCCCAGTAGCTGCTATGGCAAGCTCTTGACTTCTTAAAGTCTGTAAGAGCTGATCAGACCAGACCCTTCTTCAGCCTCCCTAAAAAATTCCTGGGCCTGGATATGCTAGGATTTGAACATCCCATAGCTTGATCTTCATCCCACTGACTGCTGCTTTCTGGGCTGCTGGGCATAAAGAACTGATTTCCTGTAGCCCTGGCGGAGATAGATGATGACTAGGTGAGCCCATGCTTAGAAGCCCTTTTCCCTCTCCCTGTTGACCAGGCAGCTTTTCCTGGAATTTCCTGGTTGCCACTGTGGTGGCAGAGAGAGCCACTCACTCACTTTGAACAACCTCAGCCATCCTGTACCTGGGTCAGTCCCACTCTCAACTTGCCACTGTATGGGACAAGCAGACATCTGCCAGGTTTTCCTTGAGCAGTCAAGATTCTCATGGTTGAGTTGGCAATGTGCTGGGCAAGCAGTTTCCTGGAGTAGCCAGTGGGTTTTTTCCACATTTTGTTCTCAAGATACTGAGAAATAAAACACCTCAAGAAGTAACATGGGTTTAGAGGGGTTCAGCAAGAAACATTCCTTTATCTGTGTCTGTATTCATATTGATCCCTCTCATTCATTACTCCTTTCCGTTTCCTACTTTAAGATTGCCTGTTTTATTATTCCATAGGTTTTATCCTTTCACTGGATGACTCTTCCCAAGAGTGCAAGTTGAGATACATTCAGAATTTCAAGTGGACAGACACATTACAAGGACAAGTCCCGAGGTGTGTGTGCTTTTCTGAGTGCAGGGTGTGCAGCTGCTCCCTACTGCTCTCTTACACATGTGCACCTGTGCCAGCACAGGCCTGAAGGGAAACAGAAATGTAGCAAAGTCTTGAGCACAAAGTAGTTTCTGAAAAGGTGTTGCTGTGTTTTTGGGAACTGCTTTACTGTGTTAGGTGTTCTGAAGTGTGCGTGGCCTTTATGTAAAACTCTGAGAATGCACAAGAATGGTAGAAGGAGCCTTTGGGTCTTACTTGATCTACAAACTGAACCTGCAGTTGGCTAGAGCAGTGCAAAGAAGAGCCTTGAGGGTATTGCTGAGTTGAGTATGCTAACAAAGCTCACTGCATTTAAAACTTCTTAATTTGGCACTATTGCCTGACCAGGAACTTCTGTGTATTTGGAGTTCCAACGTTGCTGAAGATCTGATTTTTTTTCTTGTCCCCTGAAGCTCCAAGTACATGTACTCTTGGTTCAAACAAAACTTCTGTTTGCAGTAGGAATACAGATCTGTAACCTGAATTATTCACTTGTCTCTTGCTATTGGAGGTAATTGTGTTGTATAACAACCCTACAAATTTGTCAAGCTTTAACTGGAAGTGCTTGACCTCCCCAAAGCTTCTATTCCCCATGGAAGAAAATCTGTTGATTAGGACTTTCTTCTAATTTTCTCACGGTCACACACACTTGTACTTGTGCCAGCATTACTCTTCCCACTCCCACATCTTTCTTTTTAAAAGGTTTGCTGGTTCCTAAGCTATACTGAGCTTGTGATTGCAAGTTCAGTCTTTTCAAAGACTGTTTTTAGCTTTTGAAATTTCCTGCTGTTTGCACACGCTGTTTGTCTGCAGTTGCATAAATACTTGCAGTAACATTCATTTGAGAGAGTTGTAACAGACTCTGACTTATTAACTTAGCAGTACAACTTTAAAGTGGACATTCCAGGGCAAGGCTTTCCACAAAATGTGCAATTGAAAAAAAAAAAAAAGAGATGGAAAAATGTCAGCCACACCCAAAGCCAAACAAATCTCAAGTTACAGTTTTAAAATAAAAGTTCCCAAAAGGGAAGGGTGGGCATCTGAATGTGGGAGATTCTAATTATGAGCTCTTAAAGGGAAAAAGTAAAAAAATTGAAGTCTCTCTTAGGCAAGTTCAGCAAGTAGGAGGTTCTGAACTGGAAATTGTTGACATCTTAAATGAAAAATGTTTTATGGAGGGAAATGTTGACTTCTGCTACATGAACTATCAGCAGAGAGAGATTGTCTGAACAAAACTGAATGCATTAAGTTTTTTGGGGGGTTTTTGTCTGTCTTTCTTTAGTGTCCAACAGGATGCAGTGTTTGAACTGGTTTCCATGGGATTTAATGTAGCTCTATGGTACACAAAATATGCATCAAGACTTGCTGGAAAAGAAGAGTAAGTGGTTTTCTTTTCTTAATAATTCTGCTGCAGCAATACTCCACCAAAGACTTAGCAGGTTCTGGGGTCTGCCTGCTGTGGGATGTGTCCAACTCAGACAAAGGAGTTCCAGGGGCAGTTGGTCTTTAGACACAAGCACTTCAGTCCCTTCTTGCCTCTGGAAACCAAGTGCAGTAGTACCACGTGACTGTGACACAGAGAAAGTGTCACTTGTGAATAAACCCTTCATCAGTGCCCCTCTAAATGTCCAGGTACAAAACTGAGATTCTCAAAATCACAGTTCTGCTGACTTTTAGCCCTACAGATTTCTAAATCCTTGGCTTCTAACACTGAGGTTGCCTTTTACTTGAGAGTCATCACGGGATTTTACATTTCTTTTTTTTTCAAGCATGTTCTATTTGATTATTTCATAATTGGACACTGTTAGAAACTCCCTTACCCTGAGGGTAGCACAGCAGTGGGACAGGTCACTTAGGGAATTAGTGGACTCTTGATTCTTGAAGGATTTAAGATTCATCTAGACAAAGCCATAACTGACCTGATCTATTGTTGCCAACAGTGGTGCCCCAAAGCAGGAGGTGGCACTAAATGACACCTAGAGGCCCTTTCTAATTTAATTTTACTGATTTATTCTGTTTTCTCAGTATAACAGAAGATGAAGCAAAAGACGTTCACCGCAGCCTGAAGATAGCAGCTGGGATTTTTAAACACCTGAAGGTACAAGGACTTCCTTTGCTGTCTGTTCTTCAAGGTGTCTGCAAATACTTGACGTTTTGTCTTTGCTTTACACACATCCCTGAGACCACAGGAAACAGAAGGATATTAATGTGTTGTGGTGCCACTCAGTCCCAGTGGCAGAGTGATCTGTCTGTCTGCCCATATCATGTGCTACAGTGCTGTCCTGGGACCTTCACTCAGTGTCCCATCCATTTAGGAATGAGGCACTTGTTTTGCACTGGTATTAAGCCTAAGCTAATTCTGAGACTTGCTTTGTATTTAGGAAAGTCACATTCCAAAATTGATAACACCTGTGGAAAAGGGAAGAGATTTAGAAGCTCGACTTATAGACTCCTACATCATACAGTGCCAAGCTGAAGCTCAAGAAGGTATCTTCCAATAGACATTGGTTGGGTGTGGGAAATGACTCTGTGGGTCACTGATGTCTCATGAACTCTGCTTGGCAGCAAGGCCATGGGTTTTTTGTTCTCCTGAAATACTGTGGCTAAACGGGGCAGGTTGCTTTTAAAGAAATGTACATTACAATTATAGATGGAAAATGCAAAAATCAGTCTGATATTACAGTTGTAATATGGAATATCTTTCACTTTGGAAGAACTTGTGTGTGGCCCTCCTGCCTTTTTCTTATTTTTCCCTTTCATGAAACTCTTTCACCACCGTGCTTGCCTAACATCAATTCCCAGTTCCTTTACTTTAAAATATGTGCAGTTTCTGTTTATTAGCTAATCTTAAAGCTAACATACCTTCAGTTTTTCTATTAAATAGGAATCATTCTATCCAAGAAACAATCTGTCTTTATTCTGCTGCTTGCTTGACTGCACAGCATCTATTTTCTGTTTGTGCTGGGGTTTTAAAACCCTAAATGCCTCTGCTGATTTGATGTGATGGGACATTTCAATTAAACTTAAACCATGGTGTGGAATTTTTTTTCAGTGACAATTGCTCGGGCTATTGAGCTGAAACACAACCCAGGCCTAATAGCTGCTCTTGCTTATGAAACAGCCAACTTCTACCAAAAAGCTGGTGAGCGTCTTGTTTTGTATCCTTAGTGACTTGGTTTATGCACTCTTGCCAGCAGACATACTTCACCCACCCATAAATTGCAATATTAACGCTGTTCTCAGTGGATATGGAGTGTGTATTTAGCTTCTATTTAGCACATTTAAGGCTCCAGTTATCAGCATGTATTTGGATAAGGCCTTTTGGTTTTGTGGGAATCTTTCTGTAGCTGATGGTTGGAAATGTTAGTGAGGGAAGACAGAGTAGCAGCAGACAAATGGCCTGGTGTCAATGGAGTGTGTTCCAGCTGCCTTTGGGCAGCAGATCATGATGCAGAGCATGGAGAGTGGAGTGGGTTCATTATGTGTCACCTTCCAGATGAGTAAGATGATCCCTGGGCTTGCTGAGGCAAGTGGGAAAAGTACAGAATGATGGACGTCAGGAGAACATTGTAACATACGTCACTACTGGAAGTTAAGCTAGGAACAAGCTTTGTAATGCTTCCTAGAAATGCTTAGGAGAATTAGCCATCCAAACTTAGTGGACAGCAGTTTCAGGGATTCTAGGGACAACTGCATGATAGCTGCATATTTTTGGGGGTTTTCTCATTTTTCTCTGTGCTTTTGCTGGAGTAATTTTTGTCTGTTATTTCTGGATACTTTAGAGTTAGGATCTATTGCTGAGTTTTAGAATTCTGGTCTTCTAATGTGTTTGGGTTTTTTCTTTTTGGAAATGTCTTAAGAATAACTTTACACATGTGTTCACAGATCAAACATTATCCAGTTTGGATCCAACCTATGCAGGTAAATGGAGGAAGTACTTAAACTTGAAGAGCTGTTTCTATATGGCCTATGTAAGTACTGTGGGTAGCAGCAGTCACAGCTTGTTGTCTGTCTGCCAAGGGCTGGATGGGGAAGGGGGCTAAGTATTGCCTTGGCTTTCTTTCCATGCTGTGAAGAGGGATTGTGCAGTTTCAGTGGCATTTGAAGTGTTTTTGTGAGCCAAATGAAATTGCAGCAGTATGGATTTGTTGTGATCATGGATCTTTAATTGAAGCCATTCAGGCTGAACATAATGGTCATCTCTGTTATCTGCATCACAGTCTGATCCTAGGCACAATTCACAGCTGAGCATCTTTATGAAGGCCCTGAATAAAACTGCATTAAGTACCAGTAGATACCATTCCAAGAGCTGTCCCTATTTGCCTGATGGATCTCCAAGCAAGTGCAGTGGGGCCCTTGGGATCCTCAGCTGCTCAATTTGCTGTTTATTTCTTGTAGCCTGCCACAGCCTGTAATCTGTCTTTCTTATACTGTACAAAAGGCCCAAACTAAGCAGTTTACATAATTGTCTTTCTCTTAGGCTGAACCTTTAGCTAAAAGCTGCTTGCCTTATCAGCAGGTTTCAGAGGTGAGGGAGGGTCAGAGTTGTGGTACTTTTACTTTTTTTAATTTGTGTGATCTGGACAATAGTAGATTTAGGTAGAATTGTACTGTGAGCACAGGCACTCAAGAAAGAGGGGCAAGGCAGGCATTAGATGATGGGATTGTTCCTTCACCTATTGTATTTACCAGTTAAACTCAACTCCTGATAATAGATAACAGGCAATTCAGTTCTCACTGGAATACAATACCACCTTCAAGCACAGGTGTGAAGGAATGAGACTTTTTGGGGTGGAAAAGTTACTGGAACTGTAACAAAATATCTCAGACAGCAGAACACCTCATCTCTTCCAGGTTCAGTGATGTTTGTCACAGATGGAGTTTTTGAATGTTCAGGTGTTTTTAGTTTTCAGTCTTAGCTTTGTAAACTTGCCTGGGATTCATTCTCTTTCCGTGCTGGGCCTTAATGCTGCACACTGCTACAGTGAGAGCTTGGAATGGCCTGTGTGCCACGGCTTTTGGTCAAACAGCTTCATGCAGCTCAGTTACTCTTGGCTGGACCTGACACAGCTCAGTTCATACCAAGTGTTCATGGTTCTGGTTCACAGTGTTCATGTTGAGCTGCATTAATGGTTCAGTGAATGCTGCTCTGACTTGCATTCCCCAGCTGTCAGCTACCTGCAGCGAATGGCAGCTTCAAAGAGCTGCAGCTGCTGTGGGGAGCAGGAGAAGGGAATTGGTACAGGGAGCGCTCAGTGATGTTGGTAATGATTTTGTCCTCTCCCGTCAGGCATACTGTTACCATGGCCAGACTTTGCTGGCGAGTGATAAATGTGGGGAAGCAATCAGATCTCTGCAGGAATCAGAAAAATGTAAGTGTGGTTCAGACTGGATTACAGGGTCTGATGATGCCATGCCTGTTCTGTTTTGCTTTATTGTGTTAATTTGCTCTTCCATGAAGATTTTACCTGTCACCTGATGGAAATCCAGCACACCTTTCAATAGAGACAGTAGTGGGGTTTTTATTTGTTTGTTTGTTTGTTTGTTTTTTTGTCTTACCAAAGACTGTCCTTCATAACAGTGCTGGAAAAAATTACATCTTCACTTCTCAGCCTGGCTTAAAGACTGGGTTTGAGCTGCCTGCAATATACACTGTAAAAACCAATAGTCTGGCTGGTCATGCTGTTTTCTGGTCTATATGTTAGGGTAGCGAAGCCATTTCTGCTTTGGAGGTTAAATAGTAAATGTAGACCATGGCTGTTTATTTTTAATCAGGTTTCAGTAACTTATTTCCTTTCTATTCGTTTGAAAGGTAGATTCAGGCAAGTTTGCAGTAGTTCAAGGCCTTCTGCCCAGTCTTCTTTCTTCAAAGCTAGTGCTACCTCAAGAGCCTGAACTGCATAACTTTACTGCAATGCATAGAAATGCTTAAATCTTCAAATTGGAAACTTTAATATTAGTTTTTAAAATAAATCAAAATTTTGCTAAGAACAAACTAAGTTGGATTGCTTGGAGTAGAACAAATACTGTTCTGCTGGTCAGAGAAGAGTGTTTCTTCTCCCACTCCACACTGTTTATTGTTGTTTGGTTTGGGGCATCAGCTGTGTGTGGACACCTTCATACCCTCTGTTTTTCCCTCCCATGTGGCACAGTTCTTGGGCTTGTTGTTGCATTTTGCCCCACACATAAGAATGCTCTCCTGCATCTTCCCACCCCAAAAGCTATCTTTTTCTTCTCCTGTTCCTTGTCACTTGTTGGATGCAGTAAATCTTGGCTGGAAGAGCTGCCTTTGAATTAGTTTGGTTTTGTTTCTAAGAAGAAAGAGGCCTGAATGGATTCTGGTGTCTTCTAAGACTGAAGCACTATAGAGCAGAACCATGATTTAAGAGGGTCATATAAATAATTTTTATTTTCTTTCTTTCTTGCAAAGTTTTTGCCAAGGCTGAAGCATTGTGCAAAGAATATGGAGAAACCAAAGGGCCTGGGACTACAGCCAAACCTTCTGGACATCTTTTCTTTAGGAAATTAGGAAGTTTGATTAAGAACACACTAGAAAAATGCCAGAGAGAGAACGGATTTATGTAAGTAATTGATGGTTGGTACAGCTCTCTGTATGAAGTGTTATTACCTCATTTGCCTTTATTTCAGGACAGGATGGTAAATTTTACTCTCCACTTGTTACATTCCTTTAGGGCATGGCATGTAACTTATAGATAAATTTGCAATTCTATAATTTTGTCTCAGCAGATTTGCAGTGGGTCTGTGCTGTGTCCTGTGCCAGCTCAGCAGGGTGGGCTGGACTGGCATGTGGAGAGGTTGAGCAGTTTTCTTCCCTCATTCCTCAGCAACCTGGTTACTTTTCCTTCTGCACAGGAGAAAAGAAGTTGCAGAAGTTGCTGTATTGCTCTAATGCTCTCTTCCTGGCTCCTGGGATCTAGTAGGGAAAAGAGGACAGAGAGGGAAGTGGAGAAGACCAGTAGGTGATTCTGCTTTGCAAGCAGGGAATTCAAAACACAGTGCAGCCTTCAGTGATGATCATGCTTAGGGTTCTAGGAGCTTTACTGGTCCAAGTATAATTGATATTGTGAATAGGGCTTTCTGTTCATTAATGTCCTTCCAGAAAGGGTTTGGAAACACCAAGTTTTTATTTCAGTTGAAAATATCAAGATTAGTTTGTCTTTAAAGTTCTTTTGCTCATTTATTTCTCCCCTGCCCTCCTGTTATGATTTAGGTATTCCATAATAGGTTTGTTATTTCCCTTTTCATCATATTTAAAGACCTGCATAGTAGGGAAACTGACTAAACAAATAGGATGGTCAACTACATCAAACTGAACTGCAAATAGGAACTGCTCTGCTCTGCTGGCCTTCAGGGGCACAGGGACACCCCGAGTCAGGCTTTGCCCTGTAGCCAGTCTTTGGGGGGCTGCTGTGTTGCCATCATCCACTGTGGCACATCCAGACTGTTAAGAAGAACTGTCCTCCTCCTCTCTGGGAAGTATTTTAAATCCTTATTTATATTTTGAAGGGTTTTTTTTTGGACAAAAGATGCTCTTCTCATTGACGCACTCGGAATAATGGTTATTAAGTAGGAGAAAATGTGCCATACTATTAGGGAATACTGAGATAGGATTGCTTTTGATCATGTGAATCTTGCTGGCAAATGCATGTTAGGCAGTGCCTTAATGAAATATAAGAGAGCAGCAGTGATTGCCACTGTGAAAAGCCAGATTGTTTTGTTTAGAATTGCATTCAAGACTTGCAGAGATGGTGCATTGTATTTTAAATACATTTCTATATTCTGTTCCAGCTATTTCCAGAAGGTGCCAGCAGAGGCTCCCCAGCTGGAACTGAAAGCAAACTATGGCTTAGTAGAGCCTGTTCCTTTTGAGTTTCCTGCCTTGAACACACACTGGACTCCTGAAACAGTTGCAGCATTTGATCTCACCAAGAGGCCAAAGGATGACACTGTAAGATAATCCCATGTGCTGTTCTTTCCCCCTGGCTTTATTCTGGGGATCAGACAGAGTTAGTTTGGCTCTCCTGCAACATTCCCCAGCTCAGTGTAGAAAGCAGACACGAGGCCACCACCTAAGCTCATCCCTCTGCTGTGCCAGGGGCAAGGC
This sequence comes from Eopsaltria australis, assembly GCA_034509425.1. Taxonomy (NCBI): domain Eukaryota; kingdom Metazoa; phylum Chordata; class Aves; order Passeriformes; family Petroicidae; genus Eopsaltria; species Eopsaltria australis. Next base: position 3,468,493 of record JAVTVJ010000051.1, on the reverse strand, counting down.
AATTAACCTCTGCCACACTGCCAGCACCTGGAAATTCAGCTCATTTTTTACTAATCCTGTAACATTACAGGAATGAATGCTAGAGAAAGATTCTTTTTTAGAAAAGGATTAATTTAAGGATGCTGAAACAGAGAACAGTTGGCTTTTCCCTCTTGCTTGAGGCTTACTCAAAGTCTTCAGCCTTGAAAAGAGGGGAGACTATTAGATTATAACATGTAAAGTTAGCTGTGCATAAATACTGTGCAGACACAGTTGTTTGTACTTGTGGTATTTAGTTGGGGTTTTTTTTCTTGTTTGCAGGCTAAACCAAAACCAGATGAAGAAGTAAAACCTCTGAAGGAACCAGATATAAAGCCTCAAAAAGACAGTGGATGCCAGATTTCTTAAGTGCCATAAGTGCTTTGAATTAATTTTGAAACTCCTATTCATAGGACTCTGGGGCTTTAGTTCTGATCTCCCTTTTTGATTCTCCTTTTTTCATTTAGAAGACTAATTTAATTTACCTTTGTTAATATGTGTCTATCTTGCTTGAGAATGTGCTGGATTTCTAGGAGGTTATTTATATCTGACTTATTTTTTGTTTTAGTGGGATATCATAGAATGAGTGGGCTTAAATGTTCCTATTGTGCCTCTAGGGAGTTTCTTTTTGTGGGTTTAGTTTTACCCACAAATAGCAAAGGAAGTATCATGATTGTAATGCTTGAGTGTTTTTCCATTACCTTATATACTATATCATGTCCAATTCTGCAAGCAGAAGTTTGCATGAACAGTTATATTTATTCAAGTTTTATCATTCAGGCTTAGCACCCTGTCATGTTCTAATTCACCTAATTGTAGTGAGGGAAGAAAATCTGGGTTTGGTTTGTAACACTGCTGTGGTGTTTCACAGGACTTTCACAGAACTTGGGAAACCTTAGGTTCTGCCTAACTGGAGCACAATTTATGTTCTGAAACTGTTAGTCTCTGTTCTTTCCTCTATAGTTTAGGGTTTTTATATCAGAATTTGTAGTAAGGTACCTTAGATTTGTCTGTCCTTTAATCCAAATCCTTTACTATCAAAGTGTGTCAGAAAGTGATGCAGCAAGCAATATGGAAGTGCTTAAAAGCAATGCATTCCTGTGTCATTCGTTTAGAGTTTTTGAATCTTCAGAGATTCAAAATCTTAAGTTTGAAGACTGCAGACAGTTCAGATCTCCTGGCACTGGAATTTCTGTGCATTACCTTAGCACGACAGTTAAGGTAATGTATTTGTAAGGAAGTCACTGTGTTTCCATCTGGGTGGTGTCTGTGAGAAGCTGTCAGGAGAACAGGGAGGAAACATGAGCTGAAAAGCTGATGGCACAGCTGGGAAGCCAAGCTCTAGATTTCCTTTATGCCCTGCGTAAACAGTGCTGCTTCTCAGCTCTTGCAGTATTGCACTGAAATCAGCTCTTTCTGAAGAAACCTTGCCAAAAGCCAAGCCCAGTCAAGGCTGAGAAAGAAAGGATTTTGTAGAACTTACTGCTTCCATTTCTGCCTGCTGTGGAAAATGTGACAGCATTCCTTAGTGCTGAGCATTGCAAAACACCCGTGACAACAAAAACATCTTTCTGATTTGCTGCAAATGCAAAGGAATATGATGCATGTCTTTAAGTGAGAGCCTTGCAGCCCCTGGGTACCAGTTGCTGCACTTCTCTTTGCCTGAGAAAGAAACTGAGCAGCCTGACAATGTTCACCCTTCCAGCAAACACGATGGCAAATGCACTGACCATGATGTGAACTGTAAACACATTCCTCACTTTGTTCACCTTCCACTGTGCTGTAATTCAGTGCTTCTAAAGTCTTTCGCGGGGCTTGGAGTCATTTAGCTTAAAGAGCAGCTGTGTAACTCCTTGAAGGCCTGTGGAACAAAAGCTGCTGAGGAGGTTAATAGGAAACTCAAGACTTCCTGAGATACTGGACCAAACTACAAAATTTGTTGCTACAAAAAGCAAAAAGGCTTTTAATGCTGGCTGCTGTGGGCTGATCAAATGCAGAACTCCTTGCTTCTCAGTATGGATTTTTATTTCTGTCAGTTCTGCACGTAAAAATAAGTGTAAAGTGAGCTGAATTGCTTTGGAAGAAGTTTCTGTTCTCCAGGGGCCTGGAGGCTAATGAGTATCAAGAATATATACCTAAAATGGCTCCATTTCTTCTGGTGCTGCACAGGGACCTCTGGGGTATGTTTCATGAAGTGTTACTCAAATCTGTTCATAACTTGATCAGCTGACTCATTAGACTTCTTGCATTGTTAAAATACCAGCTTAGGTTTTGCCAGAGTGTGGAGTTAGTTTTCTTATATAGATTTTAATTCTAAAAATGTACTCCTGCTGTAGTCATCAACATTTGCTCAGCCCCCACCCCCTTTAGGGCTCAAGATACAATTAACTCAGTTTCATAACCATGATTCTTTAGTTACTCGTTGTTTTTCAGAATTGTTTTTCAGTATTTACACATCTCAACTGAATTAGGTTTCTCCTGTGCAGACTGGATCCCATTTTCCCTCCTCCTCTCATTTTCCCTTCCATCTGCTACAAACTGTGGCGCAGACTTACCCTCGTTTGCTAGTGCACATGTAGGTCCTGGGACTCATTTCCAATGCAGCTTTTACCCACAGGTGGGTTCCACTAGAGGAATATCTTAAAATCAAATTAACAAATCATGACTAAATCATTCCCAAACAACTTGGTAGGAAAGATTATTTTATAGACTTGGAATTCTTCGGACGTTTTTTCAAACCGAGCGGTTTGTCTGAATCGAGTTCACTGTAAATACTTTGGGGCATAACCAAGTGAATTGTGTCAGATGCTGACATTACTTAAGCCTAGCTGTGTAACCTCTTATGCCATAGCTGTTTCAGTAAATATGATGTAGTAGTTTAAAAATAGACTAATGGAACAAACTAATTCACTTAACATGTGTTGCTTTTCAAGACAAACTTTGTTTACTTGTAGCTAAAATCCTGTGGCAAACATTGGATGGTTTTCCCAAAAAATAAGAAGCTGGAGACTGTTTAATTTGCAAAGTAGAGAGAGCTGTGAGCAGCTTTCTTTTCTGGTTTTGTTGGGTAGTAGCAGGAATTACTGTAAATAGGATATAGATTAACTGTCCAATATGCTTAAGAATATGGGTGAATGAACTGGGAGTTTCAGTGAATCTGGAAACCCAGCAGCCATGTTCCTTCTCTTAGAGCTCCCTTTAGTAATTTTTAAGAGTGATGTATTTTGAACGGTGACTTTTTAATATTCTAATGCTGCAAGAGCCTGTTTCTGTGGCCTCTCTCTGGTTTTAGAGGCTCTTATGGCTAAGCCTGCAAATCTTGTTGGTGTAAATAGTCTTTAAAAATTTGTGCCCCGTCTGAAGCAGGACAGAACTGCAGCTGAATAAAATATGGAGTGCTGGGCCCTCTGTTTTGTGCTTTAAGAAAAGCAGTGATTGTCTTTAATCTACTATAAACCAAACCATTAAGCTCTTTGTAGGATTTCTATTTAAATACCTTCCTCCATGTATTTAAATACACCTTCTCCATGTATTTAAATACACTTCCTCCATGTTTCGTGTTCCTGGGTTTTCAGCAGTTACTCTCCATCCAGCATGTGACACACCTACAGCTGAGGGACTAAGCCCAGCCCTTGGATGCTGTCTGCCTCCCACTGGCTTTGGTGGAGGAGTTTTGCCTGTCAGCCTGGGGATGGTGTTTGGTCACTTGGGTGTTCAGCATGGATACATGGTGTGTCTGTAATAATGGTAGTGGTTCGTACAAGGAGCAGGAAAATGGATCCCTGTGTCTGTGTAGAATAGAGACAACTTTGCACTTTAGAATTTTCTTGTCTTGCAGATTTGGTTTGACACAATGTGGTTGTAAATACTCCTTCCTGTCATTTTGTTGCACTGATTTCAGTACTGTGCTATGGGTGAGGTTTTAATGGGAAACACTGCTAAAATGTATTTTTAATTGTCTGTATAAAACAAACTCATGAAGCGTATCTCTGCCTTTAGTATTGGGTAACACAAGAGGAGGCAGTAGCTCATCTGTCTTCCATGGGAATTCCAAGAAGTGAAGACTTTCTGTCCATGGGCTGCGGGGTGAAACATTCCATCCCATCCCTGTGTCTGGCATCTAAACTGAAGTTTCAGCATTAACTTAAATCCTGTTCATGCCTATTAATTACCCCTAAAAAATTCTGTCTCTAAAGATCATTGTTAAATTACCATAGTAGCAAAAGCTGCATTTTTTCCCCTTTTTCTGTGTTTTTTTCCTGTCACTGGCCCAGCTGAGTGAGGAATAAAGCACAGTGAGTAAGAGTGGCATGGACAAGCCCCTGCAGTGTGTCCCTGTCTCCAGGTTGTGAGTGCAGTGTAAAGGCTTTTCTACAGTGACCCCTGGTTTCACTCAGACCTTCCCCTGCTGGTGATGCTCTCAAATTTAATAGAGGTCCCATGGCAACCAAGGGGACCCTTGATGAGCTTTTTATGTCAGAAGGCTTCCCTCCTTTGGTGTTGGTGCCTTCATGGATTGCAGCCTTCCTGAAGCCATCCTGTACTCTGAGGAATCACACGTCAGTGGAATCAGCTCAGATCCCTGACCGAGCAGCCTTACTTTGTGAAGACAGTCACCATGCAATCTTCAGCTTCATAGTTGGAAAATTTGTATATAACCACAAATTTCAGAGTACCATTTAAAATAAACAATCTTAAAGCATCGTGGTTTATTTCGTTATTTTAAGTTTTACATATAGGAGCAAGGAAAAGGCTCTGCCTTCAATGTTACTGTCTCCAAATTAATGCAACTTTATTAATTATAGGGAATCCTTGCTTAAAGGGGGACTTAAATAAGGAAGATCCTTACACAAGGTGGGTGCCTATGGAAGTAGTAACTACAGTGAAGCATGTCAAGTGGGACAGGAAGAGAGGAGATGGGCTTCCCAAATTCCTGGTTAGAAAAAAGAAAGTAATTAGGCAGGATTTCTTATGGCTGTACAAAATCCCAGTACTTGCTAAGCTGTGTGATATTGTGGGATATTCTCTGTACTGTGTGAAGGGGGTTATTTGGGAATAGCTTCTCTAATATTCTGGATGAAGCCTCACTAGCACAGCGTGTTCAGTCTTCCCTATCTGAACCAGCCATTCATCTCCTGGTGTTTCCAGTAGTCCCATCTGTCTCTCAGAGCCCCAAGGTGGTCTTTAATAATTTTGCTTCATGCCTCCAATTTTTCTTTCTGGTTTTCCCAAGGAAGGACTCGTTTGCAGTGTCCATGTTGATGGCCCCTGGACGTAAGGCTGCCTTTGCTTTGTTGAATTGCTGTCAAATCTGAAGGTCAGGGACCTTTTCCTCTGTGACACCTGGACCCTCTCCTCTGCTGGCCATGCTTCCCCAATTTCTGCCAGCACAGCTTAGTCAATATCTTCTCCCTAAACATCGTCAAAAACTTCATGACAGCACCAGCAGAGCCCTCTCGAATGGATCAGAAATTCCCACAGGACTCTGCTGAAGTGACGGCCACCATGGGGCAGCAGAGCTCTGTTTTCCTGCAGTTTTTCCACACAGCTGCCCGGCACAGATGGCGTGCACCCGGGAACGGCACCGCAGCTTTAAAATGGGAAGAGCTGTCACAAGTTACACCTTCGACATCGTTCTGTGTGGGACATCTCTGTGATTATTGACAGGGTGGCATCCAGGAGCCCTTGCATGCTCTGTGAGCATCGAGGACACTGCCAGGGCCATGGAGCAGGAGCACTGACAAACACAGACAATCCCTGGCCCTGTGTCCCAGCAGCTGCTCCATCCCAGGGGCTGGCAGCCTCTCCAGGGCCTCTGCCCTCTGGGAAGAAGGCAGTGTGTGAGGGGGGTTTCCCTGGGGTCATGGTCTGGGTTTCCACGGCAAGGATTTGAAGTGGGAAGGCTGCAGGGGCAGCTTCTGTCAGCAGCAACTGCCCCCATGTTGGCCAGAGCCCGTTCCAGGCAGCCCCAAGACAGACCCAACTCTGCCCAAAGCTGCGTCCATCAGCCACTTGCTCATGGCTGTGGGGAAACGGCCATGAGGTGAGGCCTTGGGCAGCTGGAAAAGTGAACCAAGGGCTTCTTTTCTCTGCACACTGCCCTGCCAGCGTCCCCCAGTGAGCTGGAGGTGCACAGGAGCTGTGACCAGAGGGATTTCCCACAGCAAATGATGCCATGCTTAGCAATCAAACCACAGGGATGGATGTTGGCAGCGGCTCCCCTTGCTCAGAAACTGAGATCAGTTTATTGGGGTTTTTTCCCTTTTTTTTTTTTCCTTTTTTTTTTTTAATTTAGTTAAACTGCTTTTATCTCAACCCACCAGTGTTTTACCCTTCCAGTTCTCTCCCCCAGGCCTAGGAAGTGAGTGAGTGGCTGGGTGGTGCTGAGCTGCCAGCCAGGGATAAATCAAGACAGTCCTCTGTAAAACCGTAACAGCAGTGCCCAATGCACACAACATCTGAGGGGTGGGACACAAGCAGCATCTGCAGATCAGGATTGCAGCAGGAAACAGGAGCTTTAGTCACAGATGTTTAAAAAAAATCACAAGTATGACAAGAGATCTCCACACAGCAAAACATGAGTATGAAAAATGGAGAAAGTCAGAAATACAGGAATTGCGGTATTTACAAAGGCCACCAAGTGAGTCTTCCAATCATGTTAAATATGACACTACTGAGGCTGATGTGAACCTTTCCTCTGGAGAGCTCAGCCATGGAGTTATGAATTTGTGGGATAAAACATGGAACTTTGCTTTTTTTGTCTTATTTGGTTTGACAAACTGGCAAATAGGATACAGGTGATGTATTGTCGAGACTTGGTTCTTTCCAAATTCAGATCTCTGTATGGCTGTTGCTTACACAAACTATTCTATCAAAATCTGCTGTTATTTAAAGCAAATTATATACTAGCTGAACCTGGCCAGTGTGAGGAGATCAATTAAAAGGGGCTACAGGCTTTCTTCTTTGCAAAGTAGCACATCGTATCATATTGCAAGATGAATGGTACAGAACTGTGTTTGGTGCAACTTCACAGATGAGCTTGTTTTTATGCTCAAAATTGAAGCTTTCTTCTTGTTTCCATAGTTCACAGTGTCCTTGGAAGCTGTATCTCTGGTTTGGGGCAGTTTGAATTGCAACCACTTCGTTCTTTAGCAAGTTAAAGTTTTTTCTTTCCTTTTCTAAAAATTTTAATATAATTTATTAATTTACTTTAAGGGTGGATTAACTGGAATGCAATTACTCAAGCAACAAAGCTGGCACTTCACTGTTTTTTCTCCTTCTTTTAATACTTGCTGTTGTTGTCTCAAGGGATTTAAAATCCTCACCAGGATTTAAAACCCTTGATGATTTGTAAAATAAGCTATTTTATTTTGTTCAAATGAAATAAACTCTACCAATACAATTCAGACTGCACTGCTTGGAATCATCCATCACTTTTTTCCAAAGGGTACATTTTACAATACCCACAAAGGAGCCTCTGCATGCCCAGATGCAGCCTTAATGGCTGAGAACAGTAGAAAACCATGGTTATCACAGGTAGACAATAATCAGTGTGTGGTATGTTAGCTGTGCTAGGAATTTTGAGCGAACTTCACAGTTAGACCAGTGTGGCAGAAAGCACTAGCACGAAAATCAGAATAGAGTGATTCTAACTAAGGGTGGACCAAGAAAGATCAAGTAATTCTTGACAGGTTTGTTAAATTTGAGCTGTGTATCACAAGGTTTAGGTTTAGACTTCCTTGCTCCTGCATTTCAAACTGCAGAAACTTTTAAGTATTAATGAATTGACTAGGGAAAAGAATCCACTTAAATCTTAGAATCGGATTACGTGAATGCCTGTGAAAAGTACTGTAATACATGGTGGATCCTTAGGAATATAAGAGGAAATTAATGAACAGAGAAAGGGGAAAATGTTGAACTCAAAGCCACATTAAAATTCAAACCATTTGCTTTTGGCAGCACAGCTTTAAAAACCCCCATGCTGTAACTATTAATGGAAAAGCCTTTCTGCTGGCAAGGCAGATACAAAGTCTCTCTGCAGCTTTCGCAATGTCTTCTGTATCCTGCTGAAAGAAAGAATCTCCTTGGTAAGAAAACACTTTCTGGAGAGCGTTTCAGGTAAATATGACAGAGCTGCTGAGTGACATGTCCGAAATGAGCCACCAAGGGCAGTCACTGGGTGTCACCTCTTCCTCTCCAGAGAACATCCTGACCTACTGCACACAGACAGCACGGCCTGAGGAGGTAGCCAAGGGCATCCATCTACTGCAGGAAGTCAGAGCAAAAAAAAAAAAGATCTGTCCCTATGCTCATTCAGCTTAGGGAGTTCTAATTTACAGTTTACACAGACTTGGCTCTTTCTACCCAACGAACGCAGTTTGCCTGTTCTTAATATCACCTGGGGATAACCTCAGCTGAAATAATGATCAAGTAAAAGATGGGGTTTATGTGCTTTAAGAAACAAATAGACATTGCACTTGTGGCCATGGAGGTATTGAAATTCCATAGCTACAACAATAACCTTCAGGCTGCTCCTCACTGCCACACAGAGCTGGGATATCTGTGCAGGCAGGTTTCAAGGAAAAATAGCGCCTTAGAAACCTGCACTGGGGCTGCAGTTTTTAACAGGAGGAAGCCTTCCTTAGCATTTCAAATGTCCAGCTTTTCTTTTGGATAAGGTAAATAATACATATACAGAGTGCAGGAACAACTGATTTTACAAATTGTTAATAACTAAATACTAATAAAAAATGGTAAATTTTTTACTCTCGAATGCCAATGAAAAGCTGTTTTGAGCCCAGTGCTGGGTATGCACAGAACTGCTGAGAGACCTGGCCTGAAAAGCTCCCCCTGCATATTGCAAAAATCAGCCTTAGCCACAACTAATTTTAATCCAAATGAGTTGGTATAAATAAAGCAGATCTTTTTTCTTTTCTCTTCCCTCACAATTTTATTTTTCTCATTTACAGTTAGTCCAGAGCTCATATCTAGAAGAGCATGAAAAATTTACCACTGAAGGAAAAAAAAAAGGTTTAAATGGAACATTTGATTCTTCCTGGCCTGATTACAGGAATACAAATAAGAAATTGTTCCATGGAAATCAATGCGGCTGTAGGAAAGTAATCTCAGTATAACCATGAAAATCTATCAGCCTGCGAGATACGAGATTGCCATAAATAAATGTTTGTCTATTCCACTTACTTCCACTTTCCATGAGCAACACTGGAATGTGAAGTTAAACTCAGTGTGTTCTAACCTTGCATTGCAAATAAAGCCTTCCTGTGGCTCCTGGACACTTTGCTGTCACAGGCACCTGCCCAAGTGTGTGTCGGGGGAGAGGGGCACAAAGCCACAAGATTTTCCAGCAGGATGGTGCCCAGTAAGAGGCAGGGATGCCATTCCTCAGCAACAGCCATGGCAAGTGACTGGACGTGGTGTGGAGAGAAAGATAATGAGGACAACCACACTGGCTGTGCAGAGGAGAGCACTTGAGGATCCTTGGACATAACACAAAGCTGTTCTCTCTGGGGAGAAAACAACCAACCCAGCACTTTTATGATCTTATGTCAGGTGATCCCTTCAACATGAAACAGAAAATAGTTGAGCCTTTATGTGCATCTTTGCAATAGACAACATCCCAAATTCAGCCTGATCCGAAAATTAGGTGAGGGTTAGGAGGGGTCACTAACTGCACGACGCTGTACAGGATTAACTTTGTCTAACCACAGAGGCCCTTTGGGGATGTAGGTGATACAAAACTCTTCCCAAAACCTGAATTCTAAACCATTTTTCTGTCACCAGTTCCCTGAAAGTCCCTAAAGCGTGTGGTTCTGTTGCAACACTCCTGCCTCTATTAGTGGTGTTTGCTGTTGGGCAATCCAGCTGGATAACGCACGGTAACTCCAATTATCCTTCCCTAATTCCTGCCAGTAAGAAAAAAAACCTGCCCTGCTTTGTTATGCTGCCAGACTGGTTATTGATGGCTGCAACAATGGTGCTGTACAGGACATTCAGCTGATCCAAGGTAAATCCCAGGGCCTCTTGAGGAAACACCTCATGGATGATCAGATGGGTGAAATCTTGTAACTAAGGATGCATGAAATGTGTGGTAGAGTTTTTCTAGCAATAAAAGTCTACAGAACAGATGGGATTTTTTTAAAAATGTGAAGATATGGACATTATGGACTTTGTAATTTCAAATCCAATTTTCATTGCCTCTTAATGAAGGGGTCCCAAAAGTTGTTGAAACTTGAAACTGTCTGAATCTATACTTGAAGTTCTAGTTAGCCAGTTTAACTTTAGAGAATAATCACACGTGGGCTCTTGCAATTTAGGTGCAACACAACTTCCCTGAAAGCCTGAAGTGTCAGCTTGTGCCACTCTGTGCTTTAAAGTGAGCGTCTCTTTTGGAAAATGATATATAAAACTGGTAGTGTATTTTTCCAAGTTTTAGGTGTGATACAAATGAATTTTAAAACAGGACCTCAGTTCTGGCAACATATTCTGAGATCTTTCACTTGAGCTTGATTCTTGTCCATCGAATTCTATTCTTATTTCTCTTTAAGACTTGAATTTGAATCTTTGATATATAAACCTATTTAACAGCAGGCTTGCTTAGTGGAGGGAGTAATTTAAGAGGAGTTGGGACTCTGCTTGAAACATTAGCCAGAGGTGAATGCAGCTCACCCTCCCTGCTCCAACACTGACTTCTTGCAGCTTTTTGCTGCTAAAGCAAAACTGGTTCATTCCTAAAACGCAACAGAAGATTTGCTGATGGTGTTTCCACATTGCTGCTTTTCAAGATTTATTTTAGCTGTGTTTTGTGGCTTCTGATACTGCAAATGTCTTGTCACGATTCACCACATAAGCTACAGCCATAAATCAGCCTTATGTGATGGAGTCTCAGTGCAAGCTAAGTGGAAGCACTGGGACAATTACCATTTGTTAAGTGCTCCTAACAGAAGACACCTCCATTAGTTGCCTTTTATCCAATGAATGTTCTACTGTTTTATCTTCAGGAGCATGGAGATAGTGGAGAAAGCTCTCAGAGAAATGTCATGGACTTTTTTGAGTGAAAAAAGTCACCTTGGGGTACAGGGTGCTGAAGATCAATAAAGACTAAAACGTGCTTTCGCAAATATTAATGAAGTTTCAGAATGTGCCCCAAAAAGTGTCTCAACAACTATACACTGATTGTTGCTGTTCCAATATATCTCTGATTAAAGTAACTTATAGGCTAGGAGCGAATTGTTACCCACTTGGGCACAACGCATCCCCTCCCTTTGCCCAGCCAGCAAGATTTAATGTGCAGTAGAGAAAAAACCACAATCATGGAAGAGAAAAGGGAGTTCTGTGAGGAAGAACATGCCTTGGTGGCATCTATGGCTTTATTTAAGCTAAAGAAATGGCTGGAGCTTGTCATCTGATTCCCATTAACTGAAGCTCTTATTTTCTGATGTGTGGGTCTTGGACCTGTCATTAGCTGATGACTTCTGAACATGGAAAACTTCCTGCTTGGGGCATTACAATGGAATTCGATATCCTGATGTCCCTAAATCAGCCTTCAGAATGCTCCTTCAGTCTGAGCAGATGCAATTCTTTTTCCTCACTCATCAAAATAACCAAGTGGAAACAAAAAGAGCTTTGGCTGACTAGAAACAGGTAAAATTTACCTATATTCAGCAAAGCAAATAGTTGAACATTAATAATAATGATTTTCTTAATTCTTGCTCTCCAGATTCTATATTTTTGTTGCAGATTAAAGTGTTGGTCAGTACTAATAAAGAACGTAGAATTGTTTTATAGATCAATTAATCTAATAAAAGAAGAATACACTTATCCTAGTTGATATGCTGCTGTTGTAATCTCCTATGAGATACTGGATATTGTCCTAAGCTACTCTTGGTTGCACATTTTTGGTTGCTGGTATGCATGAAGAAAGGGAGGGGAACCACTGGAAGACTGGATTGTGTAAGGTACTATGCAAGATAAGTTTTCTGGACAATGTCTTTGAAGGGATATCTAAATTAGGCTTTTCCCTGACATTTTCATGGTAGTTGAGAAAAAGCATGTCCAAAGTTTGGGTTTACATGGGCCCGTGTGGTTTCTGGCTAGCTGAACAGAATAAACAAAGTTTTCCAGCCGCTGTGCTGTCAGTTGAAAATGCAAATCAGTGTTAACGCTGTTGCCTCCCCTAACTTTTTCCTTTTTCCTCCTTTTAAAAAAAAAAAAAAAGTCAGTCTGAGTGTAATGATTTAGAGCATGGGGATATTTACTGGGGTAATATATCCCCCAAAAGCTGTTTTCTGTCTCAGCTAGAGAAAACCAAGACAGAAATACAATCACTGACAGCAGACGTTTCATTCATCCACATGCAAATGGCCACCATAAGCCATGCTTGAGTCTCACAGGAAAGATTGGAAGTGACGCAACCTCCAAAGCAAAACTGGGAGCTCAGTCTATTTCTGCACAACATTTGCTGTGAGTGATTGAAAGTTGTGAATTTTTCATCTCTCTTTCTCACCAGCTGCTGAGTGTCTCATTTCCTCGGCGTTACTGGTTTTCCCTCATTTCAGAATTGGGGAGTTGAATTTGTCATTTTTCAGCTCCTGCTGTATAAACCAGTGGTCAGGCTCAATAAGTGCTCCAGCTGAGACAGCACACTCCACAGGCCTGTCTGCACTGCTGGATGAAATACTGAAACTGAAATTATTGCCAGTACACAGAACCGTTGTCTTATGATAATTCTGTTGCATATTAAGTCCCAGGATTTGAGAAAGTGCTTCCACAGTCAAAGCAGTGGGATTTATTCCCATTAGTCATTCTCTCTATTTTATTTGTTGCTGTTGTTGTTTTGCTTTTGTTTTGGCTTGTGTTTTTTTTTTTTTTTAATCTGACTTCTCTTCAGAATTGTCTGCCCACTGGAGAGAGCACTTTTACAGTGATGCTGTTCCTTGTTCATGTTCCGAATGACATCTTTCAGTGAGGGCTGTGATTTTTTTGTTTCAGCTAAGGCTGATAGCACTGTCTAGGGGAGACTTCTGTCCTGACTGTGCACAATAAACCTTCCTTGGGAAGGAAGAGCTATTTCTCTCATTAGTTTTGATGCTTCACGGCAAGGCAGAAAATGCTCAGACTGCCCCTTTGCTTGTTGTCTTCCTCCTGATTTCATAAGTAAGCAAAGCATGACAGAGGAGGCCTGTGGTCAGCATTTCTGTCTGGGTCATATCCACAAGAGGTTCTGTTTCCACTCTTTCCAGCTTTTGGCAGACCTGGGCGGCCTTCTGCGGCTTAAGGATTGACAGGTTGTCTCTGGCTACTGCTGAAAGACAGGTATCTTCTAGTTGTTGACAAAAAGGAAAGAAAAAGAAATTCTGTGTCCCAGGCTATGTCCTTGTTAACCATTTAAAATCCTTTTTCTGGAGAGCACCCAGTGCTCTTCCATCAAACCTGCGACGAGGGGCTGTACTGTGGCATTCCAACAATCCTGCACTAAACGCTTTGACAAAAAACAGGCACGCTCTGAAATGAAATCTTATTTACTGTGGTGTTATTAAAGTGCTAAATAAACAGACAAACTCAGAAGGGCTGCTAGGATGTGGGCGGGTGAATAAATAAGCTTTGATGCTAATGTCAGTCAATGCTAATTTCTGTCCTTTGAAGAAAGTGTGATAAACACAGCTGTCAGAATTGTGATCTGAAATTGCTCTAATTAAATTAGATTTTGACTAGAATTAAAGCAGCTGAGCACCTTGTTTTGTTTCCTCTTTAGCTGGACTAGTTCGGAGAATAGTGACTTTCCAGCTTTTTCACAGCCAGGTAGGAAAAGTAAGATTTGTTAAACATAAACAAGGATCTGAATACACACAGGACTATTGTTTAAAATTCTCTATTCATATTCCTTTTGTTGTATTTGCTGTCCAGGATTTGCATCTTAATTTAGAATCTGAGATCTTCAAGGGGGAATTATCTGGCCACTAAATACCTTCTTTGCAGTAATATGGGGAGATGGTGTAACTCCTCTCAAGTTTATGTGTTACAGAAAAAGACAGCCAAGGGTGTTTCAAGGTTAAGAACGATTTCACTGCTGATGAGAATAACAATTAGCCACCACAGTAAAGAAAGGCACGAGGGATAAAAGATAACAACCTGAAGTCCGACGATCTCTGGATAACCCTTCATTTTTTGTCTCTTCCTTGTTTCAAAAACCACCTTGTTCCTTTCTGTAGATGGATAGAAAGACCTTTTACTCCAAGCCTGCAGATTTATTTTGTAAATGAAATTGTGATTGGGCTCAGATCTGGGTGGCTACTCCATTTCAGTAGAGCTGAAAATGAAGCAAGGTAATAAATAATTTCATTCCTTTTTATTTTTTCTGAGACTACTATTTTCCAAGGCAATCTAATTAGTTACAGGGAACAGCATAGCCAAAAGTAAATAACTGGTATATGTTTGATTTGTGAGTGCTATTGATTTTAATTTTATTAATGTAAAAGAGATCTGTGTCAGAAGTTAGTGCCATAAAATAAAAATATGAATTTATATATCACTAGATTTATATAGAGAAATATTGCAGTAATACACCTTCTACCGGTGCCATCTATCAATTTCCAAAATACATTAATAGGGGGAGAAAATGAAGAGAAATTCGATTAATTACAGCATCTCTTCCATGCGTGGGCACTAGATGGCACTGAAAGACAGGAGCTGGGGTGTGGAAAACAAGTATTTTACATTTCTTGATGTTGGTGTACTTCAGTTGAGGATCACTGCAGCATAAACGATATCCTGTAATCTATTCTGCGGAGAAAGAAAGGACTTACAGGAATTACAGAAGCTTTATTGCATTAGTCAGTTGCTACTTGAGTCTATGGGAGAAATTGGTACAATTAGAGACCAAGTGGCAGAACATGACATTAAGTGACCAGGGCTGGTAGCAGTCCCTTTGCAGATGGGAGGATGGAGCCTTCCACTTGCTCATGTTGCTTTACAGGAAAATTTCCTCCAGAATCCATTTGCTGCCTCCCAGTCACTGCGGTGCTCCTTGAGTGCAATTCTAATCCCAATCAGTGTTAAAAACATCAACTTCCACAGCATTTCACGCTCCGGTTCTGCCCCATCTGACCCACGGGCTGGTGGAGGAGACACAGCAATGGCGTTCAGATGGAGGCCTGGGGCAGAACTGGAGATCACAACAATAAAAACCACGCCAAGTGAACGCCACAGGGAGAATTAGCAGGAAAGGAGGATTGGAGTCTGACTGAGCTGCAGACCCAGGCTCTCACACCATGGGCAGCCTGACCCGGGTGTTCCAGGTGCTCCAGAAGCCTTCCTAGAGCGCCACTTACCCTCATGACGGGATGGAAATCAAACAGCTCCTCATGTGCAAGGGGTCACTGCAGATTATCCCATGTGTTACTCTGGTTTCACAAATTGCAAAGACATACTTTTATTCCAACCACAAAAGGAAGTGCTCGAAGGTTAGGAAACTCTACATCTGTATTTCGGCCCATTCTGTGCACTAAAAGAGACTGGGACACAAAGGTTACAATCATGTAGTTAAAAACTGAGGCCTATGAACAAATTGGCACAATTACGGCTGGAGCAAGCTTTTCCTAGGAATTCACCACCCGGTTTATCTGTGTAGATAATGTTTCCAATGTGTCATTTCATACGCAATATTGACATGTTTTTAGAGATGAAGGATGGTCCATTGATCTCTGTCACTGCCTACGATTAAACTGTCCGGGGGCCACTGTGGCCTTAGAGATATAATCTCCTTAGACTGAAGGGGAATCTTTTCAAGCCCCAGACACGACTTTCTCACAGTTTCGATACATTTTTAAAAATGTGTCCATTAAACTGTGGTTCTTTGGGGAGTTCCGCACACACTCCGCTCTTCCCAGCCACTACCCCTGGAGCCGGAGCCGGAGCCGGAGCCGGAGCCGGAGGCGGGGCGGGCCCTCAGGCGAGCCCCGCGCCACGCTCAAGATGGCGGCCGGCGTGAGGCGGGCCTGGCGCCGCGCTCAAGATGGCGGCCCTGGCGCCCCGCCTTCCCCCGCCCCGCCGGCGGTGACTTCCGGAGGGAGCGGGAGAGGGCGTCCGTCCCATGGTAACTGCGCCACGGTGGGGACGCCGCGGCCGCCTTTCGCTTCCTGCCGCCGCCCGGCCCGCCACGACGGGCAGCCGCCGCCTCCGGGGCCGCGCCGCCGGCAGCCGCCAGGTCGCGAGGTGAGAGGAGCCCGCCGGGGCGGGCGGGCCCCGCGGGGCGGTCTCTCCGCGCCGCCGAGGTACCAGGTCGGGCCGGCGGCGCCGGGGAGGAGGCGGCGGCGGCCACCCCGCGCTCGTGTAGCGGGGGAGGAACCCCCGGTGCGGGGGCAGCGCCCCGGGAGCCGCGGCCGCGGGACGGCGGCGGCCCCTCCGCGGGGAGAGCCCTGCTGGGGGCGGAGGTGCCCTTGTGTCGGCTGAGCCGTACCTTAATATATCTTGTAAAAATGAATTCATTCTTCACCTTCACTTCTGAATGTTTTGTGTTTATTTTACTGGGACCTGGGGCCTTTTTTTTTTTTTTTTCTTCCATTTAAAGGTGTTCAAGCACCTAACTTTTTCCGTTCGTTACGGTCTGAGATGTGATCAACCTTTCGTGTGCTCCTGCCCTTTGTTCAGACATACGGTGCCTGTGGTTGCCTGTTTTATTTGTTAGGAGCAAAGACTCCTTGAGAGCAGGTCTATAGGCAGAGGTTTCGAAAGGGAGCTCATCTGTCACCCTTTGTCTTGGGAAATAAGGATACGGCAATTCCCGACTTCTGTCTGCCCGACCCGTGTTGTGGTAGGGTTGCTTAAGCATCGCTTCCAGAGGCGGTGGAAAATGCTGGAGGTGTGCTGGAGAGAGAGACCATTAAGGCAGAGGTCTGTCCAGAGGCGTGTGCAAGCCTCTTCAGATTCTGGATTCAGTGTGAGCAGCCGGGTCCCACGCTATCTGTGGAGTTGGCACCTGCAGCCAGCCAGGAGCTCCTGCGGGACCCACTTTGTGAATGGCTTAGTTCCTGCATCAGGGACAGCTCACCTGCTGGGTTCTGCACATCCTCGTCTTAGTAGAGGCTGAGAGGGTACTAGAAGTTCAATGAAAAATTTTTATGTGAGTAAGGCAATAGGACATTCCATCTCTTTTTCTCAGCCTCTGGAGAAGATGGAAAAAAACATTTTTGCAGGATGGTTGATGGTTCACGTTTTATGGATGTAAATGAGAACCATCTCTTCAGGAGTGGTTCTCAAAGTGTGTCTGTAGCATGTGTGTAATTTAAATGAACAAAACCTCTCTGATCAGAATTGTAAGTAGCTTCTTATAGAATATCTGGCTTGGACAAACTTGTGAAATAGTAACAAACACTTAGGACAAGGCATCTGGATTGTCAGTGGGTTTGTAAAAGTGCTCAGCTTTAAGAGTGTTGACTGGTGGAATTACAGGGAAAAATAGGTGCCAGGGAGCAGATAGGATGAATTGAGACTGGAAGGAATAAGGGATTTCTTAACTGGACAAAGGAGTAAGAGCCTGAAGCAGCAGCCAGCCGGGATGGGTGTGGAAGGGATCTCGTGTCAAACAGCCAAGGTGGAGCCAGGGAAAGGTGTGTTAGAAAAATAGAAATATTTCAAACATTGGCATGGCACTGAGGCTGCCGGAGTTCAAGAAGTGTTTGGACAATGCTCTAAGGCACATGATGTGATTCTTGAGGCTGTCCTGGGCAGGAGTTGGACTGAATGATCCTTGTGGTTCTGTTCCAACTCAGGAGATTCTGTGATTTGTAATCTCTTATGGCAGATATTTAAGCTTGTAATCAAACGTTCACCCTGTATTAGAATGTATATAACATTTATAGATTATATTTCTTTTATATATATTTATGTTTTTCTCTGAATGTAAAATAAATGACTTGTGCTTCTTCAGTTTTTTAGTGGCTCCCAGAAACTCTTAACTATTACTGGAGGGCTGCTGTGCTGTTTGCTGAATGCCTGTGTAAATTGAAATACAAATTAAAGAGGCAAACAAGCATCCAGGTGGGGACTTTTTTGCTGAAGTAATTATCTTTAAATGTTAAACTTAAAGTAAGAAAACAAAACAGCCTTTGACGCTCATGTTCTGTTTCAGACTGTAGTGGTTGAACTGCACCATGGTTGTAGTGTAGGATATTTTGGTGGTCATTAAATAGAAAGAAAAATCAGACTCCACAGAAAGATTTGTTTTCTCCTTTAGAGTGAGGGGAGTAATACCCTGTAGTAATATCACAGCCTAGTTTGAGGACACAGTTATTTTGAGATTAGAAGCTTAAACTTGTATTTTGGTTAAAAGCAGGAGGATGTTGGAGTCAGGACTTGACACTACAGTGGTGCTTTAGGATTTGGAACTTTGTGGCATGACTCAGGAGGGGTTTTTTCCCCTTTCCAGGGACACAGTCTGTATTTAGGGAATAAAACGCAATGATTGAGTTTTCCATATTTATAGCCTGCTTTTGAACTCATGGTAGCAAAGTGCAGGTTGTTTGCCGGTTATATGAAGTGACAAGGCCACAGTGATGTCTGTTTGCCCCAAGGCACCTGGGAGGGGGCAGTGTCAGTGGCTGGGCTTTCCTGTCTGCAGAGCCATACCTTTGCTTCCATGGATTTGCCCTCTCTCGCTCACGTAGGGCTCGGAGGACACAACTTCAGGATGAAGCTCTCCTAGCATACAGAGTCACGACATTGCTGAGATTGAGGGGTTTTTTTTCTCTTCACATAAATTTTTTCACTCCTTTCCAAATCCGCTACCATCACAGATTTCTGGCTCTGTTGGAGCCACATGAAGCCCTTTTTGACTGCTCAGAGAATTCCTGTAGCAGGAACAAAGGACAGTGATGGGGAGAAGCGGTCCCAAGGGGTCTTGAGAAGAAAGAGATGGAATTCAGATTAGTAGCCTCCAAAAAAATCTTGCTGTAGAAGAGGTGAAAAGTAAGACTTTGAAAGAACAAAGGTAAAAACAACATGTGAAAACACTTAGTTCTCATAATGTTACCCTTTCCCATGAGGAGGCTTTTTGAATGGCTTTCATAGTAATGTTTCTCATATGTTGACCATAGATTTATTTGGGCAGTAAGCTTGACTTTTTCTCTAAGCCTTTAACAGAGATGATTGATTTACTGGCTTTGATAGAGGGATAGAATTACTTTCAAACTTTGAAATACGTAATAAGCACCTCAGGTAATTAGCAAGCCTACATCTATCTCTCTTTAAAGTGATCAATGGCATTAATTTGGTTTGGTAACCATGGCTATTTTCTTGCTCAGCAGCCATATGGTATTTCTGAATTTAGTGTGGTTTCCTGTAGGTGGTTTTTACAGAGTCAGCTGGGCTTTGGTGTGAAGTGCAGCAAAAATTAAATACTATGGGAAGGTGTGAAAATGTTCTTATATTAAAAGAGGAAAAAAAAGCAGGTTGCTTTAACTTTGGTGTAAGAGTAGATTGTAGCCTCTAAATCACACATTCAGGGAGACTGTAGTGCTAAAGCAGTAAAAGTTTGTAACTGCTGCTTTTTTGACACTGAAGTTTTTTAGTGCAAATAATGATCAACAGATCAGTGTTTTGTTGTAAACAAAATAATTTTTAAATTTACTGTAAAAAGGAGACCCCTCTTTCAGTATCATACCCTTTTAAGGGTTTTTTTTCTTGAGGTGTGATACATTAATGCTGTTGTTAAATGTGTCATGACATTAATAGAACAGCCACAGGAAATTTCCATCTGAATTCTGATTTTTTGAGGCCTGCAGTAATCAAAAAGGTGTGAATTTTATCTGTCACATGAGCAGTGGCTGAGGGAACTGGGGTTGTTTAGTCTGGAGAAAAGGACGCCCAGGGGGACCTTACTGCTTTTTATGAGCACATGAAAGGAGGTTGCAGACAGGTGGGAGTTGGTCTTTTCTCCCAGGTACCAGGTGATAGGACAAGAAGAAACTGCCTCAGGTTTCTCTAGAGGAGGTCTTGATTGGATATTAGGAAAAATGTCTTCATTAAAAAGGTGGTCAAGCATTGGAAGAGGCTGCCCAGGGAAGGGATGGAGTCACCATCCCTAGAAGTGTTCAAACACCATGCAGATTGGGTGCTTACAGGCATGGTTTAGTGGTGGACTTGGCAGTGTTTGGTTAATGGTTGGACTCGACCTTAGACATCTTTTCCAACTGTAATGGTTCTAAGATTTGAAATCAGGAGCTTCTGTGAAACATTCTGGGCATCAAGGAGCACAGTCCAGTTAAGCCAGTGAAAGCTGGGGTAACAGAGAGGAGTCTTTGGTTGGGAAGCTCTGAGCTGTGTGTCTTCAAGGCAGTTTTATAAAGATGATAAATCCCAGGGTTTTTTTAAGCTGACCTTTACTCTATGCTTCTAAATAGCAGCTTAAATTTCTCTGTGGGAGATTCTCCAGCATGCAATATTAACAGAAATGAATCTGTCTGGGAGAGTTGTGGGAAGGGGAACCAGTGTCAGATGGTGATCTTGGAAGGAGATCTGGAAGTGGAAGCAATCAAGTCACAGGAGTGGGGCAAAGAAAAGCAACAAAAGTGGTGTTGGGAAATGGAATGGGCAAAGCCAGGGATCCCAGAAGACCTAAGGTCGCTGGTGGTGTTTTAGGGTAGTGTAGACCTTGCAAGCATAAAGTTTTCTATTTAGAGAAAGAATTTGCGACTGTAAGGTGCATGTTTTTGGAGCGTGTGGAAGGAAACGAGAATAGGGGCACGTGGAGCCCATTCCTCTGAGGGAAAACACCTGAGTGCTGAGGTGGGGAACCAGAGGTCTTGTGGTATGGAGACAGCTTAAGACATGCAGCACAAAATGAGAGAAGCTGTGTGGTAACCTCAAGAGGGACATTTTAGTGTGCCATTTTGGATGTCCTCAGTGGTGCAGAGCCCAGAGTGCTGCTCATAGTGTGCACAGCTCATACAAGCTGTGAAAGAAACATTCTTTCTGCCCTTCCTGTTCTTATTCCTCCCCCTGTCTTTATCCTCTATGGGACACATGAAAAACTTGCTTTCTGGTGGATTGGTACAGTCAACATGTGACTGGAAATAACATCAGCTTTCTGCATTCAAGCCTCTGAAGAAAGGTCTTGCTGTGTATCTTTATGTATAGCATTGTTGTTTTTGTAGAAACAGACAAACACAGCATGATAAAAACATTCTTGTGCTGTCTATAGCACAACATAGCTCTTGTGCTATGTAACACAAATTAATAAAAATGACTGAATTAAGCCATAACTAATAGCAGATGGAAACTGTGGTTTAGTCTGGTGTAGTCTCTCCTTGTTAATGAACTTCACATGCAGATAAAATGGGAGGGAGATAGGCTTTAATAAGGGAAAATGTTTGCCTTGTCATCTGAAAACACTTATGCTCCTGGGTGAAGCCTGCGTTCTCAGCAACACTCCTTTCTTGTGCAGAGCCAGAGTGTTTAGAAATTAAACTATTGTTATTCCTGGGTTGACAAGAAGATCTCCCCCTCCTAGAGCTTTAATTCTTATCTTTCCTCTTTGTGTAACCAGGGTTGGTCAGGGGCTGTAAACAGCCTTGTTTTAGACTTCCTGGTATTTCCCTATGCCATTGCCATCCTTGCCTGTGATAAGCCGTGCCTGCTGGAGCTGAAGCAGGGAGTCAATCTCAAAGGCACTGAGGTTTATTGCCACAGCTAATTCTGGGCTTGTGCCTTGCTTTTCAGAAGTATCCTGTTCGTTGTTTACTGAGTGTTTGGAGAGAGTCTCGAGAAGAATTGTTTCAGGTTTCAAAGTTTAAGTACAGCATCATCTTCCTGTGACGGGTACAGGTCTGATCAATGAGCACGCTTGAACAATATTTTAGACGTGAAGTGACTGACTTAAGAAATTGTTTCTTTCAATGTGTATTTCTTTAAGGCTTCTTTTCCAATACCACATTTAACTGTTTGTGCAAATAAGTTTTCTGTGTTTTAACTTAGAAATGATTCATTTGCCATTGAGCTGCCTTTCGTGTTTGTCTGTGATTAAGTATTTATAGACAGGATGGAGCATCAGCAGTGAGATTTGAGAAGACACATTTTGTAAACACAAAATCCATTCTACCTGGAATGTGAGTGGAATGGTACAGCTCAGATTACACTTGTGCTTCAGGGTAGTGTTGAAATTAAAGCTGGGGGTTTTGGAGTTTGTTTGTTGTTTTTTTTGCAAAGCCTCATTTGTGGTCTTCCAAGTTTTGCACTTTCCTATTACTTCTTGTAAGACCTAGAGGGTGCTTGATACTTACAGGCTTAGACTGAAAATGCTTTTAGAGCTGATGTGAACTTAAAAGGCTTTCTTAAGGAATTTTCTCCCTGTTATGTTTACTGAAAGTAGTTGCTGTGCTCAGCAGTGCAGCTGATAGGATCCATTTCTAATGGTAAAAGTATTTAATATTGAAACACCCCTCTTGGGCAGCAGTTCTTGAAGCTGCATCAAAACTGGGTGATGTGGAGATACATTTGGGTGGGAGGAAGGAAGAGGGGGATTTTGAGAACTAGGTAATTAATTAAAGATTGCTGTGGTTATGATGTTTTGGGCTTAGAAAATTACAGAGTGCTATGCCACATACTTTGAATATGCAAGTAAGTTAAAATATTTTCTTTAATGTGTTCTAAATAATTATATAAAGCTGAAGGGAATTTTTGCCTTTTGGAATAAACTTTACCCTAGTCTTAAACATATGTTCTCACTTATTGTTGATAGCTTCTTTAATACTATAAAAAACTGCAGCAGGTATTGCAAGAATTCAGTAACTTAATCTTAACCCTTTGAAGTTAAGTCCTGTGAAATGTATGTCATGCTGATAGCTTTATAAAAACTTAATGGAATTAAACCCAAAAATCCATTATTAAAACTAAAAGTAAGATCATTAATAGAGTTTAGAACTCACTTCTGTGACAGTGAAGTCTAAGGTCCTGAATGGTCCTAGACACTTTTTGGGCCTGAATTAGTCATCGTGTATTTTCTGTGACAGTGTAACTTTATGATGAAAAAGCAAAATTTGCTTTAAGAGTTTTGGAAATGTCATTGTGTAATAATGTTTATACACCAAGACAGCTGAAGAAAGTAGTTGTGGTTGACTGTGAACTGTAACTGGGGTTTTTTTGTGTTACTGCCTAACTGTTGCATCAGTAAACTGCTTTTCTCTGCTTTTCTTTGCTGTCAAGCAAAGCCGGTTTGATCTGCTGCAAACTGAGTACTTTGGCAACTTGTTCTCTGTTAAAAAATAGTAGAGATGGCATTAGTGGGAAAACAATTACTTGCTTTGTAAGTAGTGCAGTTGAGTTATGACTAAGTATATTGATTTGCCTGGCCAACACAAACTCCAGACAGATTTCTTTTTTTTTTTTCCATGGCCTTTCCATAAGAGGGTCACATGGTTGTTCGTTATTGCCCTGTATATGGTTGAATTCTACAAACCAAACTGCTTTCTGGGGAAATTGAAAGGGATTTTAACTATTTTTTTAAACTAGATTTTGATCACTGGTGTATGATGTTGAATGGATCAGGGAAGGCTTGTCCCTCTCTTAGCTTTTGTTACTTTGCGAAGCTCTTTAATTTCTCTTTTTTTCTGGCTTTACTAATTGCATACACAATAAAGAAGTTACTGATTTCCAAAAAGATATGATTTTCTAATATTTTTTTACTATCTAGACAGGAGAAACTGCATATGTTTGCTTGTGTCAAACATGATTTTGTTTTTTCTTAAATTTGGCATCTTATCCTCTAACCCCCAAAGGCAATTTGAATATGTTGTTTAGAGTTCCTTGCTGATTTTAGAACTTACGGTGCTAAATCTGTGCAACCTACAAATTGAAGGCTGCTAAATCTGTAAAACCCACAAACTGAAGCCATAACAATGGGATTATAAGACTCTGAGATGAATTCCTAGTTTTGAGAGCTCTCTCTTATCTACTGTACCTCATCATTGCCCTCTCCAGTTCAGGGAAGGCTCTGGTGGTCAGTACCTTAGTGTCAAAGGTATTAGGTTAAAATTTAGACAGCTGATAATAATGGGTCTGAATAATAGCTCAGAACAGTTGTACTGCTTTACTCTGCAAGACTTAATACCAGCTCTTCTGTCAATCCTGTTGAGAGGATGTTCTGTGGTATCCTGTTTGTCTTTTCTGGAAATTTGTGTTCATATTTGTGTTATGAGTTTTTCCCGATTGTATTACAGCTTTGACCAGAATGACTGGAGCAGAGTAGAAACCAGAAATGCAGCAAGTGAAAAGTTTGAATAAAGTAAATATTTTGGTAGTTCTTAATTGGATGTAGTTATCTCTTCTGTGAGCTGCTTCTGAGTAGCCTTCCATGGTGTGCTGTGTCATGGAATAAACCATGGGCCGAAACAAGCACTTGTGGCTATTCCATGGAGAAGGGCAGGTGCTTTGTTCCACTGCTTAAATTCTTCTTTTTGCACAGTTACCTCCTTCCAGTGAATTTAGATATGTACAGACAGCTTCCTGAGAGGCTATCTATAACTAACAATATCAAGTAGTTCTAGATGTGGATGTGGCTGCTGTGTGCAGCAGTTGTCCTTGTAAGGTCCTGGCAGGAGGCTACACAGAATGAGCTCAGGATATGGTGGGATGTGCACCAGCTTGGTGCACAACCATGACAAGGAGGCAAGAGACCTGATTTAGCACCAAGGAGGTGTTTGGGAGTCAGTTTGATCATTTACATCTGCAGCATAAGGCTTTGTTCTCCCAGGTTACCACACTGGACCGTTGTTAACTTGAATGTGAAATGCTGCTGGCTAGTTATAAATTGGGGTGCAGACAACGAAAAAAAGACCTGAGTGGTAAAGATATACTAAAAAAAAAAATCAATTAATTGATTAGTTTGATAAACGTTTGAATGAGCTTTCTTCCCAGGAAAACATTTAAAAATTCTAAACTGTATGTTTAGCACACTTGTTTCAGATTCATCTTTATTGCAGATTAAGCTGTAGTTACACCTGACACCAGAAACAGAAGCATTTACATAAGGAAGATGATGAAGAGCACTTACAAAAGGACTAATTAGGAAAGCAGGTGAAACTTAAAGAATTATCTGGTTCACCTGCTTCCTGGTCACAGAACCATTATCAGCTTCCATGTAGACAGATAAAGTTCTTTAAGTAGGGAGAGAAACCAAGCCAGCACCTGTATCTAAGTGGGTCAGGTGGAAAAGAAACACAAGAGATTTGGAGTCAACTTGCAAAAACATTACAACAAATGTGAGCCATTGGATAAGTTTTTCAAGTAATAAGTACAAAAAGTGTTAAATAAATATAAATGCAGATTTTCTTGAACCAAAATTCACAACCAGTCAAATCTCCTTTTATGGCATGGTATCCAGTCTTTTTTGGGAGGAACAAATGTGTTCTTAGTTTAGTTAGTTATTCTAATGGATTTTTCTGTATTATAAGCAAGGATGTTTCTCTAAATACCATAAAGTTGGTGAAAAGCCTTAAATAGTTTCATGGATCACTGTCAGACCAGAGGATGTGGAGACTGAATGCTCTCTGCAGGGTTCTGTCACTAATTTTGACTTAAGTGAAATGTTCAGGCTGTGCAGTATTAGCAGCAGATGGTATCAAGCTTGGAATTGCTGTGAGTGTGTTGGAAAACGTGGATAGGGTTGAGAGAGACTTGAGGACAGAGAAGAAGCAGTCTGGGAGGGAGGAAACCATGCCTTTTGGATGAGGACAAGATTCAAGATCCTCCATTTATCATTTCTGTACAAGAAGACGGTAGAGGAGTAGAACGAGTTTTGTGCAAAGATTTCTGGGGATGCTGCAGTTGAGAAGCCAGATATGATTCTGTGAACATAGCTGCTGCAAACAGTTTGGTTGTATTGTGATACATGAGCAGGATGAGTTTCTGTATATCACATTATAGTCCTTCATGCTAGGCTTAAGCATTTCACCCCAGGAAAAGTTCAATTATGAGACAGTATAGAGGAAAGTAAAGAATGGAGTCTTGATAATGTAATTATTTTATTCACAGAAAGATTGAGAAGTGTTTCCCTTACAGAATGGAAAACTACAGAGGGAAGGAAGAGTTTTCTTCAGGTGAGATATAAACACAGAGAGCATTTTTCAGTCTAGGCAGTCTGACAGCAGAGCCACTGGTAACGTGCTTAAACTGCAACAGAGAGGGTGGAAATGAACCCTAGAAGAGCACTGTGAGCCACTGAAACATTGCTTAGGAAGACTCTGGGGTATTGCCATTTTTAGAGTGCCTCATAAGGCACAGATTAACTATGTCTAGACCATGTTTTTCTCCCCCAGTCCTGAGAGGCAGGATTAGCTGATTTATTGAGCTACTTTCTAACCATTAGAGTATTAGAAAATCCTAGAAGGATTTCTAGAAAGCAGGGGCATTCGAATTAAAAAGGTATCAAAGTGGTTAATAGCACTGGGCCCATGTTAATCACCTTCTCATTTTGTGATAATGGGTCTTGCTATCAAAATTGCACATCTGTAGTCCCTCATTTCCACTCCCTGCTCTTCAAAGAAAGTAATATTGCATTGGGGGAGAGGGGGAAATACTTTTATAAGTCTTCTGGCTCACTTCCATTTCATGTCTGTAAATATCTTCCAGTTGATACACTAAGTGTATGCTGATGGCTCCAAACTTCCAGAATCATCTTTCTTCCCCAGCTATAGGTAAAATTGCTTTGGGGGCGAGGGAGAAATTAGACTCTTCAAACCCCATGGTAAGTTTGATACCAGATTCTAAGATTTCAGACTGCTTAGCTCATTCCTCCGAGTCAGAATTGAGATATAAAATAAACCATTCCCTCATTAGCAGATAGCAGTCTTTATCTTGCATGCCTTTTTTTTCTAAACCTGGCAATTAAAATGCATGAATAAGAGGCAGTGTACTCTGGTAGCAGGAACTTGGGCCTGGGAGACAGAACTGTCAGCATCTTAATCTTAGATGTGTTGTTGAATTATGATTTGCTGAAGGGCATGTTTAATTCCTGGCCCTGTTTTCCACACGCAGAATGTAATGCTGTAAGGATTAATTTTTGTCTGTAGTGACAGAATTAAAACTCTCAGACGTGTGTTTCCGCATTAAAAGTTTGCATGTAAGCCCAGGGTTTTCATTCATGAATTCCGAAGTTGTGTTTGAATTCTTCTGCTACAGTATCCTCGGGTTAAAGAACAATAACTTAAAATTCTGATAGGTTAAAAATATCTAACCCTGTGGTATTTCCCTTACTCTTTATGTGTGGAAAATACACTCTTCTTTTCTTCCTTTGCTTTTTTTGGTTCTCCACTGTTGTTGAAAACAGCTCCTTTCTCCAAGACTTCAGGTATATGGGATAGTTGTTTTACATCGTTCATGATTTATAAGGGTACAGAAAGACTGCAGAATTTAAATTTTACTGGAGTCCCAGTCCTTTTATTTTCTAAGCAAGGGGGCTGCATTGGTTTATGCTGGTTTGTCTTGGAGCATTGATACAGCAACACAGCTGAAGAATTTATTTTTTAATATAAGTTCCTTTAGAGGCTGAGGGCAATGCTGTGTGATGTCATTCTGGTTCAACAGACCAGCAGTGTTGTTGAGTGAGAGGGCATGTGGGGTCTTTAGGGCAATGAAATACCTTTCCAAAACTGGTAGCATCAGGCTGAAATCCCTGCAGGCTTCTTCCTGCAGGTGCTTGTTTTAAGTAAGGCCTGTGCAGACATTTAAATTTATTATTATGGTGTCACCCTACAGGGTTTATAGTTCTTTCAGTGAATTCTTTGTATAAGAACTGGCATCATTTTTTAAAAGGTTATGTTGAATTCCCGTTTCCACAGCACAAGTTGCCATGGATATGTCAGGTTCTTAATGTTTGTTTACAGAGGAATGAGGTAGAAAAGGTTTATGGTAGCTATTTTCAAATGTGTGTTCTGCGTTCAAGTGATGCTGTTCTTACTGGAGTTAACTGGCCAGGGAATGTAAATTCTTCTGTCTGCTTTGAGAATGGATTAAGTTCACTTTGAAATGAGTTCATGCAGAGATGTTCACGTGTAAATCCTTACTTTGCACTAGCTTGTCAGCTGTTCAGGTTGCTTTATTCTGTCTGCAGTAAAATGACCCTGCTGATTTTGTGTGCCCTGTGTTGTGTGTTGGAGTCCTGTCAGTCAGCACTGGAGTAGGGGTTCAATGCACACAGCCAGAACTAATGAACTGCTACTGCAAAACATGCTGCACCTCATGCACCTGCATGAAGCAGAGAAGTCTTGGACTTGCTGTGACTGGGAAAAGGGGATGGTGAATTTTTTCTGGCTAAGAACTGGCATAACAAGGATATCAAGCCATAAAACGGCATGCACAGATGAAATGCCCATGGGAGAGCATTTGTATCTTGTATTACATAATACAACACTTGAAGTGTGTTTCTGGTCTGTTCTCTGCCTTCCGAGTCATCTGCTTTGCTCCTTCCTAGCTGAACACTTACTTGTCTCCCCTTCCAAAATAAAGACCACAAAGATAAATGTGTTTATGTAACCTCTCAAATCTTGATTCAGAAATACGAACTGCTGACTTTGGAGCCTGTGCAAATGACCTGCACAGCACTGGGCTCTGCTGTCAAGTAACCAGGAGAAAAAGTACACGATTAAACCAGAAGTCAAACATTAACTTATTCCTTTCCCAGGTCACACTGGAAGAAGTGTGGGTAGGCACGTTTGAAAGCTGAGGAAAACGAGCCCTATGTTTGTCACAGTGAAAGTGTCACCCAGTGCTGCTCATGTCTCACTGTAAGCTGTGCAGTCCTTTAAGATAAGACAAACAACTGCTGCAGGACACTTGTTTTGGTCAAATATCCCTAAAGAGTAGCAAAAAGTCAAGAGGTGACATAGTGGAAAAGAATGAAAAGGTGAATGTCCTAGAAAGTGAAAGATAAGAGAGAAATACCTGTTAAAGAAGCAGCAGTTACAAGTGGATGACTATTCCTAGTGGAGTAAAAGAATTAGCAGCAGTTTTCTTGGTAAAATTGATTCTTGTGCACATTCTGTGATGAACTTAATTGTCAAACTCCACAGCCACAGTGACTCTGTCCTCTTCCACTTCATACTCAGTCTCTTGAGAGGGGGAGAAGCCTGGACACGGTCAGTCTGTGCCAGTCAGTTCCCATATAAGCTCTACTGTCAACCTTTTAAAGTTAGCTCACATGTAAAGTTTATTAAAAGTATTTTGAGAAAAGTGTGGTAATCTTACACCTTGTGTGTTCCAAACCCCTGAAATGTCTCTACAAAGAAGTGTCTTGTGTGTTTTAAAAAGTGTAAATGAAATACCCTCAGTGTGCTAATTTTAGTGCAGTAGGTCTGAGTTGCCAGGCGAAGGTGACAAGATGTTCTCTGGGTTTAGTATCCACATAGCAATAGCCAGAGGTGCCTTTGTGAAGTGACAGGTACAGACATAGCTGTGTTTGAAACTATTTGTGATTAATAGAACTCTTCCATTGCTTTTATAGATATAGTGCAAAATATCTTGAGTGGTCCATGCAAGCTAAATACCACCCCCATTAAACATCTGCATTTTCCATTCAGAATGGGAAACGTGGAGTCTGTACTTCCTGCACCTCTTTGGAGATACTGTTTCATTGGGTCCTTCCTTGTAGCCAAACATCCGGTCTGGAGTGTGTGCCAGGGAGGGGGAACCCTTGCAGAGCAGTGAGGCAATCTGTAGACTACTTTTCTTTGACACAAGTTCAGCTTCTTTGGGAAGTAAGTGGGTATGGATTTGAAGATGTGTCCAGAACTAAATGAAGTTGTGAGAATCTTTACTGGAATTTCCAAGAAATGGATTTCTAGCTTCAGGTTGTGAGGCCTGATGTGGTATTGGCTGCACATGCTGCTTTAATATAGCCCATATCCCACAAATGTACAAACTCAGCAGGATATTAAAACATGACAGTGCTTGGGGATGAATGCCTTTGGCAGTCCATGCTTTTTTCATTTTATTAGATGTTGTCTTAACAATACCAATCTGTCTCTTCTGGTGATACTCACCAGTAATCAAATGCTCTTGAGTTAGATTGCTTTTGTGGCAGTTCAAGC
This sequence comes from Eopsaltria australis, assembly GCA_034509425.1. NCBI lineage: Eukaryota > Metazoa > Chordata > Aves > Passeriformes > Petroicidae > Eopsaltria > Eopsaltria australis. Next base: position 3,438,383 of record JAVTVJ010000051.1, on the reverse strand, counting down.
CCAATTTCCAAGTAGATTTCTTGGTAAAAAGCCACCATGTTTTAGTTTAGCATGTTGGGATTTTTTTCTGAATCATCCCGTATGTTGATTTCTCCTACCTGGAGATTGTGCTGTACACAGAATTGCCACTTGGCCCTAGTGACAGGGAATAAAACCCAAAGTACATCTGTTTGAGTACCTCCTTTTTGATTAATCCCCTTGGCTGGCCCCAACAGGCAGCTTCCAGAGCTGACACTACCAGCCATCAAATCCTAAATATTCACAGACTAATCTCTGTGTGCCTTTGGGTTAACCCTTAATAAACAGTGAGAAATTGCCCCAGATGCAGAATGTTAGCATAAAAAAAAAAAGATACTCAGAATTTTGTTCTCTTATTCCAAAAGGGATGACTGCTCCTATGAGTGTGTCAGTATGAAGGATGCTGAGCAGCCACCTTGTTCTTATGCTCTCCTTGCTTCCATATTACTCTTCTAGAACAGGTCATGTGATATGGGTTATGTTTTGAACTAAATAGACAATTAGATGAGGCTTTAAAGTGAGAATGCTCGATGCTTGCAAGTGTCAAGTTGTTTTACTGGAAAATACTTAATATTTTATCTGTCTTTCTTCAAGGTGTTTCCACATAAAAGATCCCTTGTCGCGTGCAAGAACTGAAGCTTGTTCTATGAGCCATAAAAATCAATCTTAATACTCTGAATTTATGAGACTTAATTCTTCAGTATTGCTGTTTCTCTGTAATCTGCTTTTGGTGTAAATATTTTCCTTTGAGAAAGGAATGAGTGTGTATTACTGCTTAAAAGAGTCATATTCGAGAAGTTTGTCCCAAACCATAGGTTAGGTTTTAAAACTAAAAACTTCCCTTTATATGCAGATGGGATGTGGGAGTCTCCTGAGAATTCGTGATTTGCACTTCTATGCTGCTTTGTGCAAACAGCACTTGATAGCAGGAACTTACCTCCAACTGTGTTCTTGCAGGAATTTGTTATTCTTGATCTCAGGGGGTATTGCTCGTTTGATCCACATGTTCTTTATTAATCTTCTGTGCTGAATGCCTGAGAGAAATTGTGATAGGCAGGTATGGTCAGTTTAATAAAGGAAGGCGTTGTATCTATGTGAAACTTCACAAGAGGACCTCTTCGCTGGCTGGAGCTGTGAGTGTTCTGTAAGGCTGCCAGGGTCTGAGAAAATTCATACTGAGAAATGGTATTTTTGAAGTTTCCTGAAGGGTGTGGTTGAATTCATTCTTCTCTTATCCACATAAGAGAAATAACTATATAAACAGTACGCCTTGATTCTTTCTCAGAGTAGTAAAGAGCAGGTATATGGATTTACAAACTAAAGGAATAAGAAATTCTTCTCAGCTATTCTTCCATTCTCATTTAAATAGCTGACAATTTGATCTTGTTTCCTGTTGCTTTTAGTGATAATTTAGCTGAAACTTTGAGAAAGGATTCTTTGTTAGTGGTGCTCTTGATGTGATGTCCATCATTTAGAAAGTCGTGACCAGGTCAGAGACCCAAGGCCTTGGAAACCTTTTATGTTGTATTAGGGTTTTTTGTGAAACATAGGTGTATTAATTTTAAGTACCCCTTTTTTCCTGTATTATTTCTTTCTCCTTTTGCGATTAACAGAAAAGCATTTACCAGCCACTTAGTAGCAGAATTCTGTATTCTAACTTCTGGAAAAGAACCTCTTAAATAGAGAAATCAATTGAATTACTGTAAGCATGTGATTTTTTTTGTGAAAATCTGAATTAAGCATATAAAAAGTCACTCTTTTCAATGTCTTGCTGTGCTAGAAAGAAGGATTTTTACACAGGGAGAGTTCTACAAACTGTTGAAAGTATGGCAAAAATGCTAGTATTCGTAAGTAAAATGCACTTTCAAATATAGTGGCTGTGCACTTAAAGTAGATGTTCTAAAGTCTGCTTACTGGCTCATCAGTTATCTATAACCTTTACTTTCTTGCTATGTATTCATTTTTACACATTTTAGGGAATAAAAAATTGATTATTTGAGATTCATTTAAAATTTCTTTCTGGGTTGGCATTGGTGTACTTGGTGTCACCTCTCAAGCGGGCTTTTTGCTGTGTTTTCTGTGTTTCTGGCTAAATAGGATGGATGTGCATGTTAGGGATGTGTTCTGGGAACTCCCTGCTAGGGATTCCTTAGGTCTGTATAACACAGGAAATGCACAGACGCTGCTCACCCTCCTGGCCTAGAAATAGTTATTGCACAGAGGCACCAGCATTCCTGCAGACAGAAACTTTGAGTTACAGTGGTGGTGGAGGGAGTCTGTGAAGTGCAAATACACGTTACTGGAGTATTGTATGTGTTATATGACTCATATTTAGCAAAAGACTGTGGCTTGCCTCAATCCTGCATAGCTGCTGTTAAACTTTTATTTGTTTTCCCTGATATTTTAGACTTTTTAGCAGCTGTCATTAATCGAGCGGTTGAACAGTGTGAGAGCTAGTTGGAAACAGGTGGTGCATGCTCCAAATATCTTGAGATAGAAATGAACAAATTATGGTCAACAGAGTTGTTACTGAAAATGTAGGTATTTGTGCCAGCTTGTGTTGGTTTTGTTTCAGCAGACCTTCCGTATTCTTTACTGCAGAGAAGTACGTACAAAGCGTTCAAAATTGAATTTAGGCATAAAATGTCACTGAAACATGAATTAATTTTGCTGAGGCTGTACAAAACCAGCAGAGAATTTGCTGGCTTAATTGTAGAAGGTGTGGATTAAAGCAGCAGCAGAATGTCACAACTCTCAGCTGAAAGAAAGCTTTGTATGGAGCATTTCATTTAGCACGCTGTGATTCCCACCCATGTCCGCTGAATGTGGCGTGTGTATAACAGAGATACACTTGCACGGCACAGTGATATCTTTGACAAGCAGGCACTTTGGGAAGGCTCAAACTTCAGGCAGGATCTGTTATTTTGTACATTATATCATTTGCAATAGCCTATCCTGTAGTACAGCATTAGTTTTGGGTCTTAAATCTCTTTGCAAATTGAGCCTTGTAAAGTTGCAGCTAAAAGTGCATAGTTTTGAGAGTGCTGTAATTGAAGACTTTAGGGAAGAAGAAAATTGAGGCGATTAATTGGGCTTCCTTAATTGAATCTATGGCTGAAAGACTCTTATTAAACCTTTTAAAAATATTATCCGTATCTCTGTACAATGTTGTTTTGCTAATCTGTTCAGTCAAGTAAATGAGGGCTGATTCAGAGCTTTCTTTCAAGCAAAGTCCCTAGACCATTAAGCTGGCTAAAATAAATGTAGACATTTGGTTTTCATTAGTGTTGTAACTGAAACAAAAACATTTTAATGACTGATCCCAGAGTGTTTTGAAGTTTGTGCAACTTTGCTAGGAAGGTATTTAAACTGTAGTATCAGTTGCAAGTTGGTCATAAGCCAGGTTTTCAGAGCTGTTTCGAAGCAAGATGTTGGGTTTCCAGAGTGTTACGAAACAGGAAAACTTTGAGAGGGGAGAAGTAGTGGAAGGTACTTTCAATAAAATTTGCACTGGTGAAATGAAATTATCTGCTAAAAGGAGACAGTGGCAAAGTTCATGCTGTACTGCAGTTTGCTGCTTTGTTAAAGAGGTGTTTCAGTTATTGGGAAAGAAACAATTTTGAGCTTTAATACTTACGTTAGCGAAGAATTAACTTTGTCCAAGAAATAGTGTGCATTTTTAGATGGGTTTTTGGTATCTTAAACTTGCACAAAATGAGATCCTGCTTGTAAGGAAAATAACTTAATATATTGCTTACAAGTTCTAATTTTAGAAGTGCTTTTTGGGAAAATATTTAGCTTGGTTTTGATAGATGATGGCAGCGAAATATGATAAAAATTAGCATGTGGTCTTGATCTTGGACAAATAAAATAATCTATAGTTTTACATTTGTGGGAGAAGCTGGAGATGGTTAAAGTGCTGTAAGATGAAGATTGCTTATTCTGTATCATGCTGTAGTCACAATAATGTCTCGGGGAAAACCTGTAGAAATTGCTGAAATATTCTGGGTGATCAGGGGTCAGTTGGGGAGGCAGGGACTGGATATCAAGAGCTTCATCATGGCCAGACTGCATTCTTGTGGTTGCTGCTTGGCTTGACTACCAAAAGTGCTGTTTACCAGAATAATCCTAGGTTTTGGTGTCTCTGTTTTATTTTTTGTGTCCTTATGGTTGGTCTGGGTCTAAGCTGCAATTACAAAAAAGCCAGATGACTTCATTTAGATTAGAAATGGACAGCTGTTTGAGCTAGAGAAAATCAGCACTTCTAGCAAAAAAACCCCAAAACTTGTCAGATGGAATTACAGAACTGTTCATATGAACACGTTTGAATTTTGGTGTGTTCTTTAGCATAGTTATAATCTTAGTGAAGTGATTTATCTGTAGTTGACTAAAACCAAGTGTTCCTACAAAAATCTCTCTATCATGAGCAAGAAGCAGTGATCTGAGAGTTTCATCCCAGTTTTGCAGTTGGTACATTTATACTCCATTTTATATATTCACCTTTTAGGAATAGTGTTCTTCTGCAGAGATTTTGCATATCATTAAGGTTTTATGTGAATGCCTGTATTAAAGATTTTTACAAATGACAAATAATGTAAAGTTGCTGCCCTTCTAAGTTGCATCTGAAAGGCAGTTTGCCTTTCCTTTGGCCCCATATTTTGTCTTCAGGATATCTTTTTTGTGGTTTCACTCTTGGGATGTTCTAGCTGAATTGTCCCATGTCCTTAAGCTTGTAGAGAAGACTGCGTACTTACACCTTCATGCTCTGCAAATGGAAAGAAAGGAACAGATGCAGACGAATGTTTACTTTGGTGCCTTTAGCTACAGGTTAGAAATATATTCGTGTTGAAGTTGGTTTTGCTAGGCCATGTAATAGTCATCTGACCACAAGATCATAATAGAGATAAACATTTTTGCTGAAGATACCTTTCCTCAGCTGAAGATTTTTGGTAGTACCAGTTTTGTGTTGTTCCGCACCTCAGAAGAAACAATTTGTCGTAATTCAGTTTAAGAAAGACAACTTCATTTTGTGATCATGAAATACTAGAAGCTCATATATAATTACACTGTGCTTTGAAACCACTTCAGTCAGTTTTCCTTTTTTTAATATCTTTCCCCATTCTAATAGTCATTAGAGGTTCTTAAAAATACTACTTTCAAGTCTAATTTTAGAACTTAATTTCTTGAGAATATTTAGTTGAGATTTATTACTTTTTTGGTAGCACCATAATCTTGATAGCGAAAGGAAATACTAACTTGCTGCTAGTACTAACATGAAGAGAAATATCAGATCTAGCCTAAGGCATTAAAAACCTTATTAGTAGGGGGAGGGCTGTTCAATACCCTTTGGCTGTACCATTAATTCACTACTTTGATTTAATATTGTGGTAGTTTGAGGAGGGATGAGATGGAGATAGCAGAGAACTGAACAGCTGTGAGAAGGCAGAAAGAAGCCAAATCCTTATTTGTGCAAGGCTTGTCAGAGTGCTGGGTATGTGGAGGAGCAATGATGCTTTTTGCAAGTGTGGAGGATCAGAACAAGCAAAAAGAGAATGCACCATAATTAAGCTGGAGAAAAGGCAAGTTTAGGAAGAATGTTGAATTTTACCATAAGGAGTCTTACTGTGTCAGAGAGTCTGTAGTTATTTGAGCCAGAGGCATGAGAAGCTTAACATCTTCAACAGCAGATATTTACGTCTCTTCCAATAGTCCTTCTGTTGGCATCAATAGTATGGGCAGTTAAAAGTTCCTGACAACCATAAAATTTTGCAGTGCACTAAACTTTGCTGTATTCCATGGTTAGCATCATGTGGCAGGGAATTTTAAAGGCTGATTGATTTCAAAGACATTAAGGTGCCAAATTTAGATTTTTATTGAATGTTCCCTTGTCAGGAGCAGACAACTTGCTCTGCTTCTGTTGTATTTCTCTCCACTGTTAGGCTGCAACTGGAAGCAATATTCTTTCTAATGAGACTCCTGAGCATGGAGCTGCAGTAGGAGCAGCAACATCTGTCTGTAATAAGGCTTTGCTCTCTCTCCTGCTTTGTTATTTCCATGTGCCAAATGCCTGGTGGCTTCATGCAGCTGAATCCTGCTCAAAGCACGTGAGGTGTGAGGAAGAAAATGAAGGTGCAGTGTGCAAACCCAGGAGATGCAGGCAGCCGAGGGGGAAATAATGTAAGTTGGGAATATAAATTGCAAGCTCAGGAATGTGTGAGGCTCCTTAAGTCTTTGAGACTATGAGGACAGTTTCCCAGTTCTGATGGACTTCTCTGTGTAGTTGTTCTCCATATAACTTTTAGTACAGCACACTCTTTTTCTTTGTAAGGGAGGTAGCCTCTGTAACTTCAGTGTCTTTTGGTATGGATGGGCTTTTTTTCCCCTTGTCTTCTGGGAAAGTGTTATAGTCAAAATGACAAGACTGTTATGTTATTTTAGGGAGAGTTGGGATGGAGGGTGAATGGAAATTCTGTGATTGGGAATTGGTTTCTTGATGCTTATGGAGAAAAAGAAAAGCACAGAGTTAGGGAAAGATACCGTAGTATGCTGCTGACAAGAACTTTACTTTTAGAGAAGGACCTGAGGAATCAATCAAGAGCAATGATGAAGAGGTCCTGGGTGGCAGTTGCATTAAAGGTAAATTTTACAAGTACAGTAATTGACTTTTTAAATAAGAGCTGGTCAAATCAGCCATTATTATCTCTAAAGAACTGGAAACAGCAAAGTTGAATGTATGGGATTTAAAAGGCAATTAAGTAATTGAGGATTCTTTTTGCTGAATCTTTTTGTTCTTTTCAATGTTCTACTTGTAATTATTGTTATATCTGATTTGAGTCTGTTATAAAGCAGGTAGAACAATTAAATTATTTCAAATATAGTGTGAACTTAAGTGCAACCTGCTGCAGAAGTGCAGACCTCATGGACGTGTTTGGGTGGGATGGAAGCTGGGCACAGGCTGTGGAGGGTGAGGTTCTGTAGCAGGGGGTGGGTGTGTCACTAAGATGACATCAAATGCTTAATTTAAACATCGATCCTGTCAGTGGGAGCAAAACAGTTTCTGTGTGATTCATGGAATAGTTGATTTGTTGGGGGTTTTTTTCCTTCTGTTTGCCTCATTGTTTGGATAAGTAATGAAGTCTGAAGGTAACTATAGTAATACTTACTTGAAATTTACAATTAACCCTATTTCATTTGATGAAAAGAGAAGTATTTTGTCTGAGTGAAGATACTGCCATGGTTTCTCTATAGAAATGGAAAATTTATGAAGTTTTTAGGTGACAGAAAAGGGAGTGAAACTTGTAAATGAAACTTGCATGTATGCTTTCCTATTCCCACATTCACATTACCCACTCAACATCTCTAAAAGGCAAGTGGCTGGATATATTTACCTTCTACATTTCCAAGCAGAGCTGCACCTATACAATAATACCTAAAGATTAGAGAGATGTTGTGTGTTCATGTAAACATTGACAGTTTTTATCATTTAATTGCAAAATAGTTCTGTGACAAGGAAAGCAGCATCCAGTACTAACTACTTCTACAAATTTATTTGCTTTTAGAAATGCAGAAATTGCAGTTCTTTGGTTACGAGAGGCGTAGTTTGTTTGAAGATCATACAATTTGGCTACATAGTGCAGAACTGATTATGCAGAGATAAGGCCTCTGCTATATCTGAGACCTGCTTTACAAATGTTATAGACTCCAAATCTGAAACATTACTCAACTAGTAAAAAAAACAAACTCATAGTTATGAACTTACGGCTCACATAACTTCTAGGAAAAGCATTCCCTTTAGAGTTGTCCATTTTGTGGTAGTCACAGTTTTCTCTGAAGAATCACATATTTTGTTGGTTTTGAGGCTTGAGAAGTTCTTACCTTTTGGATTGATTCAGCACAACCATTCCTATATTTCAGTCACAGAAATGTAAATACCTACAGTTGTGTATACTGCAGTGTGTAGTATTAGAGCTGCTTTCTACAAGAGAAATGATTTCATGAGCTGCAGAAAGCAGCAATGCCTTTTCTAATCCATAAGTATATACGCTTCAGTACCATTGCTAATGGTTTCTCCTAATGTGATAAATATTGGAGAGAACTGTGTTATTTCTGTATGGATTTACATGTGATTTCTCATACTAAAGGTGCATGCCTGTCTAAAAACATGCAAATGAAACTAACCTGTCTCTAAAATCCTCAAGAAAAGAGGTTTCTGGCTCACTTTCCTCCAGCAAGGAGATTCTTCGTTTTCTTTTTCTTACTTATATTCACTTTCAGTGGCCCACTACTGCCACTGATGACATTAAAGATTCCGGAAACAAAATTTTAACATGATTAACCTGAGACATTAAGCAGAGATTAAATTAGAGTTTCTAAAGCATTTGTGGTTCATGGGAAGTAGAGCAAATCAGCAGACTGTGAAATAGCAATCGGTCTGCCTTGAAGTTTTAAGCTGGGAGTGGGAGTGCTGGAATTCCAGATTTCTGCCTCCTCCCTGACTTTTACTTTTTGAGACTTTGCACTGCACTTTTTCAAAGAAAGGTCATGAGTAGGAACATAGTCCTCTGCTCTTCCTGAGTGCTCAGAGTCTTCTTGGAGAGGAGAGTGAGTGGGGTGATAAACTGCTTTCCCTCTTTCCATTACCTCATCCTTCCACCTCCTTGTTTTTCCAGTATAAGCCAATGTTGCAGACAGCTCTTTTTTCGTCCTCTTATAGTGACCTGATGGGCGAATTGCATTTTTTGATGGTTTGGTACAAAAAGCCTGATTCTTGTTTGTGCTGTGCTGTAAAATACAAGTGTGCACTTTGTGTTTCTGCTTAGCTTAGCAATTACTGGAGGAAGTGGTGTTTGTATTTGTCCTTTCATTTCTTGAAGCTGGATGAGTATCTGTGCAGAACTCATTTCAGGAGATGAGGGGGGAGTGACAAACCACCTCACTACTTGCATTTACTTTCTACCCCATCCAGCTCTGCTGCAGTCCATAAGAGCAGGTCCTGCCTGGGGAATGAAGCAGTTTCTCAAATTCATTTTAGCTCTGTGAGTTATTTAGTAACAACAGCTGCTTCCATCTGTGTCCATGTGCAGGAAGAGATGTTCAGCTGAACAGGCAGCTTGCTTTTTTATTGTGGTGTGTATAATGCTCACATGTGGTCTCATTTTGCAGAGCTGCAGAATATGGCAGATTTTTTCTAAAGCTCATTGAGCAAAATATGACTGTGAAAGAGTGTGTATGTTTACATTTTAAAAACAAACAAACAGCTCCAAAAAACCACCCTAAATCTCATAGTGTTAATTTGAAGGCATGACCTGTTAGGTCATCTATCCAAATAACTTTCTGTTGTAAAAAGGCAGGTACATCATTGTTCTTCGTTTGTTCCATCCTAAAAGTGAAATACTGTTTTCTGTCTGGGTCTCCAGAGAGGGAACCAGGGCTTTTGGCCTATATTCCCAGTTCTGACAGTGTACCTAGACTCTATTTGCAGCTGGCTGATGTCGTCACGGGCAAAGTTTCAGTTCATTGAGTCTGTGTACCTCAGTCTACAAAAAATATTTTTGATGCAAATACATGTTTGGGCATTGGGATATATATGAGCTGCTGATTTAGTTATTTAAAAACCCCCGAAATCAGCAAATTGAGAAGTAGAAATTCTATTTTAGGATAAAGACAAGTGAATTTTCACTTTTCCGTCTAAAAAAATCTGGATATTGTGTAACACATGGAAGTTGGTTTTTTTTTTTGCTAAAATAGTGGATAGTTGCCCTACAACTTGTGTTAGCTATTGTTTTGCAACATCAGCTAACTTGGAGCCCAGCAGCCAATTCTTTTCTCAGATACTGTGATTAAACACTTGTTTTACTTGTGTTTGCAGACAGAGGGGAAGGAACGGTGAAAGTCCCACTTCTGCACCAGACAGATTAATGTACTGACAGTTTAGCTTTTGTGAAGAGGAGTTGTGACTTGGAAACCTTCTGAGGGAGTCAGTGAGCAGAGAGGAAGAGCTTATTAGAAACAATACCTGTTCCAGGCAATGTATGGCAATATATGTATGACCCAGAACAGTTTTTTCCCTTGACTGTCACAAAAGCTTGGAGTTTGAAAGCAGGAAATGAGGAGACAGAAGAAAGAAGCTGAGATGTTGCACACATCATGTATCAACAAAGATGGTACGATGTGTGACGTGGAGGAGACATTGGGCACACACCTGTGAGTGCCAGCTGTGAGGACAAGCTGAGGTGTGATGCTGCCTGAGGTCAGCAAGAGGGAAAGGCAAACTGGATCTTCAATCCCCTGCAGTGTGCACAGAAGGGTGAGGAAGCATGGCCTTACTGAAGAGTAAAACCACTCTAATTATGTTAAGGTATTTGGAGCCAGCAGCTAAGTTCTGGTGCTTTAAAGAAACTTTTGATATGGGCATAAATAATGTTAGCTGACAAAAATGAGAAGCAGACCTGCTCAGATATTCTCTCAGTATGTTCTTCTGTTTCGTGTAGAGTACAGATTCTTTTAAAATCCATGTTTTATTCAAGTGTTGTTGGAAGTACTGGCTCCCTTTCTGCAATACTCTGTGTTTCAGTGATCAGTGTAGACATGTCCCACTTTGAAGTGGTCTATATCTAATTACCTTGTTGAAATTCCAAGCAGAGCTCCACTTAAAAATTTACACTGAGATTCTCTCGTGAGGCTGATCGGTTCAGACTGTTTATTTTCAATTCAAGTACAACTGCTTTTTCACTCTTTTCCAAGCTCTAAGAAAAATTTGATTTCTTAGAAAAACTACGTAGAAAGTGTGAAGTGGCATGGTATTCTGATAATGAGAAATTTTGTTCTGATCTTTCTCATAAGTATCCTTTGCAGAGATGGGATTTTCCTAAATGAGCACAAACACTTTGTACTAACTTATTTTCCACCTCAACTAAAGAATAGATAAACACGAGATTGTATTCCTGATGTAAATCAGCTGCTAAAGGTATTAGAAATCTGCTGTCAGTTGCACACAAATATTTACCTTTTGATTATTTGAATTACACAGATTTGATTACATTTTGGGTTTTGAGTAAGGTGCTTTATATTCCTGTAGTTGGCAAGATCAGTGAGATGCTTACAATTCCTTGGACTGCTAATTCATGTGGCTTTCCATACCCAGCACAAACTGCATCATGGAGGCCTTGACTGGAATATCCTTGGGAGTCTTCTGCCCCACTGGTAATCTCTGAGAGATGCTGAAATAATGTCATGTCATTTTTGAAGGCAAGTCTGCTCCCTTCTCATCATTCCTGAGGCTTCCATCAAGTAAAACTTTTTACTGTGGAGAAACTATTTTTTTTTCTATTAAAAAAAAAAGTCATCTAGGTGGTTTACTGCAGTTGGAACAGGCGTCTCTGTGCCTAGAAATTCTTGACTCTTTGAGATTGTCAGTTCTGAAATCAAGCCATCCATTCAATTTGCATGAGCAGTTAAAAAGTTGTCTGATAACTTTTTTTTTTTTAGTGGATACTGCCTGAAGCTAGGTATCAACTAGCATGCTAGAGATCTTCCTGTCCTATTCCTAATATCTAAGCTTTGTAGTTATTTTCTGAACCATTTCACATACATACATTTAGTGTTTTGGTATCTTTACAAGTTTTCAATCCTTGTTTTCAGGTTAAGGCATTTAAAATTTTCCTTGTTTTTAATAGCTGTATAAATATTTAAATAGACACTTGTTGGTAATTGTTTTGTTGGTGATGTCTAAACTTAAATATGGAGTGTAGATGTTGCTTTCTTTCACTGTATTGTTTCAGACTTGAAAATTTTTGCTTGAAGATACTATAGATGAAATAATAAATTCATACCAGTTACTTTGTGGAGAGAATGAGATTGTGATGATAATTCCTATTAATCTTGTGTAAAAATTGCATCTTGGTCAAAAAGTCTCAAGTTAAATATAGTTCTGACAAGAAGTCATCATCCAGAAAATGTAGAAATTAGATTTTAATTGTATTAGGCAAACCAAAAGTGGGGGTTACTGGTGAAGCAGCATGAAAGGGGAAAAAATCATTGTTAACCTTTTTGATAGCGGGCTCTGCAGGGCAAATTTTAGGGAGTTATACAGATGTTGGACTGGTATCAGTGGACTCTCTGTGTAATGGCAGGATGAAGCCTGTTGGCAAAACTATGGTTGGCTCAGAAAAAGTCTACAAAAAAAAGTATGAGAAAGCTAATGGATGTCTCTAGCTTCTGTCCACAAGGTTTTTGGGGAAAGAAGATGTCCTTTTCTACCCTACATTTTTGTGGTGCCAGTTCCAGGAGTTCCTAGATAGACAGCTGTTTTTTATAGTGTGAAACTTTGTCTTTCTTCAAGATTGACAGGAAATTGATGTGACTGTTATTTTCCGATAATGGAAATTACCTTCGCATCGTATCACCGTAAGTGACTTCTCCAAGACAGTGGTTTTCTTCCATAACATCCATAATTTACCGCCACTGACTTGTCTGCTGCATCCCTGGTGCCATGGGTGTCACCAGCCAGTGCTCAGCTGTCCCATCTGTTGGGTGTTCAGCTGACACTGTCCTGCTGGAACTTACAAAGCATCATCTACATAGAAGAATGTTCGTACCAAGCAGTTGCCAAAGTGGGAGGTAGCTGAAGGCCCAAGACAGGCAAGCTGCTGTTGCCCACCTGTTCAGGTGGCAAATTTGGTTCATGTTGCTGCTGATAGAGAGAACATGGTACAAATGGAAGAGTGGGGCTAAGAGCTGCTGTTGGGATTGGATGGGAATCAGAGTCCAAAGCAGGACATGCAGCTCTCCAAGCCCATGTAGCAGTACAGAGGATGCAACAGATGTCTTTTGTTTCATCTTTTTTGGGACAACGTGTAGATAACTGGTAACTTGATTTATCAAAATTTTGTGTACCCATGCTTCTCTGTTCTGAGAGTTTATTAACAAGTTTGTTTGTCTTGCCTGCTCTTCTTCCTCCCTGCTCCCTGACATGAGTTGTATGAGGAGAAGGGAGAATCTGCCCTGACCAAGGAATTTCTAAACCTCGTTTTAAGCATTTTCTGTCAGGAGTGGGCAAAAGTTCTGCCAACACAAACAAGATGCTGAACTTAGATGAAGAATGTTGCATGTGACAACAATCTTTGCAGCACGTAGATGCAAACAGTGAATCAGCAGTGCCCAGACAGCAGCAGTCTCATGGGATTTCTTAAAACTGCATGTCATTCAATAGGAGTTATGACTTAAAATATCTCAGTGCATTAAGGCTTGTTTCTAATGTGCAAAAAACCATGCAAAGGTTTGCATGTGTAAGTGGTCAGGAAGTTGTTAACCCTTCTCAGGACAGTGAACTTCCATGTACAGCAGTTGAGACACACAACCTCACTTCATATTCCAATTTTACTTTCTGTTCTGGAAGCTAAGAGCAGTGTCTGGATGGATGTCTGTGCTCCCTCTGCCTCGTGATGTGTTGGATTTGCGCTGCTTATAACTTTTCAAGTAAAACAGATGTGACTGGCTAAAGACCCTTAATTTCTCTGTCTACTTGGAATCCATTTTGGATTGCCAGGGATGTAGGAGTGAAAGTCAAATATTGCAAAACATTGTTTTAAGCTATGACAGTCAATGCCTGATTATCTTAAGTCTCCACTAAGTGTACTGATTGAACCAGCAAAATCCTTCCACAAATACTGATTTCTCTCAAGTTGATAAAAAAGTTGACTCAGCTTCTTGCATTGGGGATTTTGGCCTCTTTTTTGACTTTAAGGAGGGAAGTAAATTTTTGGAGTTTTAGTATTCCCTTGGGTTTCAACCTGATGATGACATACATTCAGTCTCTGCTCTTCTGTAATGTTACTCTGGCTCCCAGATTACCTTCTTCAAGTCCTTTCATTTTCTTCTCAGAAAGTTTGTCCAAAAGGCCAAAAAAAGGATTTTCAGATGTGTAGCACTTCCAGATGCATAATTCCAGCAATGCCAGGTGTTTGACCGAGCCTGTCACATTAAGGACAATTTGAAATCCTGCTTTGCCATGAGTATTGTCATTTTTATTTATCTGATCTCTACCTGATTCCACTTATTCTTGCAGCCATATCAAAAGGCTGTCCTGTGGTGGCCGTACCAGTTTGGGATGTTCTCCTGCTGACCTCCCATCACAAATTAACACTGAATGTCTGAGCTTCTGGATGACAAGCTGTATTTTTGATATCCACCTTGGTGTCTTTTTTGTGGAGGACTTCATTGAACCAGGTGCTCAGAATATGAGGAACTTGTGCACAAATAGTGGCTTGGGCCAAAATCCACAAAGTACCTACCCATGGTGTAGTGAAGACATGCCTGTAGCTAAAATCCTACAATTCCTTCCTTGGCAAGAATCTGTTTGAATCATATCCACCTTTAGTTCCATCGATATTTAGGATTTTCTGTGTCAAAACAGCAGTGCTTGATTCAACTACAAGCTCTCATTGTTCAGATTGCTTCTACCTGCCTGAGACCTAATACAGAATCACAGATTGGTTAGGGTTGGGAGGGACCTCTGGAGACCACCAGTCCAACCCCCTGCCAAGGCAGGATCACCTGGAGCAGGTGACACATGAATGTCTCCAGGTGGGGTTTTTATGTCTCCAGAGAGGGGGACTCCATGACCTCCCTCAGCAGCCTGTTCCAGTGCTATTGCTTTAAAGAATATTTTAAGAAGGAACACTTCCTATGTTCTCTTTGATTATGTACTGAAAAATCAAGATAATTTGCTTATATTGTCAGTAATAATATTGATACGTAAGTTTTGACATTTATTTTTTCACTGGTAAATACACTTTAAAAAGCTATTTCAGAATCATGGAGTAGAAAACTGCTAAAGACTTATCTATTTATTTTTTCTAACTTTGCTGTTGGAAACACAAAACACTTAGGTAGCCAAATTGCATTCCAGCACGACCTGCTAGCAGGCAAGAGGATTTCTGCTTCAGTGCTGCAGCTCATTGAAGAGTTGTAAGCAGAAATGCTGGAAAGTTTGCTGTGGGCATGTGACGGGAGATTTCTGATAACCTCAAGGCTGCCTTCCAAATGATCTTATTAATTCCATGAGTAATCCGGGGAAAACCAGTAGGGTTTCTTTGACTTTTGCCCTCCAAGGTTGCAGTTTTTACAGCTCAGAGCAGCTATTAGTAACAATAGCTCTTGAAGTGTAATTTAAAAAGCCCCAGGAAGTGTGTTCCTGTTTTTCTTTCTGGTGCACTTACAACTGACAACTCCTCTTCCTTTAGCCCCTAATTCAGTATGCTGCTGTTCCTGGAAACCTGTTTGGAATGTTCTAATGAAGTTTTTCACTTGCCTGAAGTACATCAAATGTAACACAGGAGCCTGGTTTCCAGCAGAGACTTCTTTCTGCGTGCAGTTACCTGCTTCTCCGGAGTCACACTCGTGGCTGGTAAGGATTGGGTTGCTTTGTGCAGGCTCTGGAAAGTTCATGATTTTAATTCTGCTGTGTTGGGAAGGTGCTGTTACACTTGTCAGCTCACTAGTGTTCAAGGTAACCAATCCAGAACCAGAAAGTGACATCTTTCTTGCTTTTGGTGAGGAGCATCAGTGGAAATTTAGATTGTAGGACATATGGACCTGGAATGTCATGTTCTGCATTGATGATTGGAAGAAAGGGTGATAAATATTTACATCTCTTCTTGTGAAGGTGTTCTCCTTTTTTATGTAGCTTGAGGTTGGATTTTTTTCCCTCTATCATTAAAATTTTCTATTGAAGAGTAAAAGAGCTGTTTCTAATTGCTTTTCTCCTTATGCAGCACCTTTCAGAGTGTTACCATCCCACCTAAAACTGGGCTACTTCTTTCCAGGTGCCTTTTCTCCTCCTGTTCCCTTTTGCCTTTGCTCTCCAGAGTAACATCATCCACTCTGCATTGGAGACAGCAAGATTCCTGAGAATAGCAGACTGTTTGGAAAGGATTGTGTCTGTGGCCTGTTGTGTGGATTTTAATTATTATATATACAGAACTGTTGACTCTCTCTCTAAACATTTCCCATTTTCAGACTGTTCCTTACTATGCAAATACACCTTGACTGCTCTTTAAAACTGGTTTTCCAGCTGAAAATAGGACTCTTGCCTTCCTAGTCAGTGTTAGCAATGTATTTATTTGCTGCATATCTACATAACTTTAATGCTATCACAGTTTCCAGTTCAGCTTGCTGTCTTACCTCTCTGCTTTTAGTTTAGATTTGAGGAAAGCATACCTTTTAAAACAGACAAATGGGAAAGGCAGAATGAAGAGTATTAAAAAGTTTAGTCCACTCCTTGGTAGTGTTCAACCTTTACGTACTGCAGCTGGGAGACCGTGAAAAGTTTAGCTTTTTTTTCAGCTTTTTAAAATTTTCTCATAATTACTGCTTTTGAAGCCAGCAGCTTGATGTACCAAGCCCTAATTGTTCAGCTATGAGTTTTAAATGGGAGAGGTAAACAGCTGTTTTATTTTTTTCTTATGACTTTTAAAGCAACTGTTATACCTATAAAAAAAGTTAAGAAAGATAAGTGCCTACAATTTGTCCACTGTTATTTTCTAAAGTTCTATATTTAAGGGTTTAAAGTTCCAGCACTGCTTTTCAATATTTTCTAAAGATAGGCTTCTGTGATAAGTAGGTATTGCTTGTTCAGTGGTCTTTTGAAAATTTAAAGTAGTCTTCTGGCTTGATCTGAAATTGATGAAATGTAACTGAATTGTAACTTACCAGTTAAGAATCATTTAGAGAGGGTTTTCTGAAGTATTTTCTTGAAATCAGTCTGTAAAAACTTAAGTCATTTTAATGAAGACTTTGCATATCACAGTTTCTCACTAGTCTCATGAAAAAAAAATTCAGATTTTGTTTTCCAACTCTTTCCCTTAGGGGTTAAATAGGTTAGAAATAATCTTACCCTAATTTGGAGAACTCAAGAAACGCCTCAGGAATGAGCATTATGGTGTCTGGCACTTGAGTGTTGGGTGAGGTGCAAGTGCAGTGCAGGTCACTGCAATGATTAAAAGGTGAAACTGGTTAATGGGGTCTGCAGAACCTGTGTGCCCACAGCAGCTCCTTGGTTATTTGTTCAAACTGTCCTGCACATCTAAACTTCTTGCAGTGATAAGTGGTGTTTATGCAGACAGATTCTACACAGGGAGATTGCCTGCAGAGATCTCCCCTTCCATATCTAGACTTCTGCTTCTAGAAATTATTCTCCCAAGTTTCTGGTTCTGCTGATTTAGAAGGCTTTGTAATTAGGAAAATTCAGGATGAGAGGAGATAAAAACAGAAGCAGGAGATGAGAAAGAAGCAAAGGTCTGTGTAAAGTGAGAAGGAATGGTGCAGTACCAGGAGTATAAGGAGAGATTGCTTTTGATAGACTGGTGGAGCTGTGTGAAATGGGTCTGGCACTAACAGCCATTCCTTTGAAATATTTTTGTCCTGGTTTTTTAAAAATTATGGTTATTTTGCTGCCTTAGACTGAAAAGCAGATTGGGACAGCCTCTGTTTTCTTCCCTCCTTTTTGATTTGCCCATGTGTTCTGAGTTCAGTACCAAGAAACTGTAGCTCCCCACTGTGCAGAGAAACAGTTTTATTTTAAGTTTCTTTATATTCTTATGTCAATTACTATGCACTTGTATGGATTCTTAAGGAATGCTGTAATATATGGGAACATTGATCTCATTTAGATTCTTATCCCCCACGTTTTCAGCATCCATAAGGGGACAAAATCCAACTTTTATCAGATGAATAGACACACAAAGAAATGTTTACTTTGATAACAAAAGAGGCTCAGTGCTCGCAAAGATTTTCTGAAAGGATTTTCTTTGGTTGGAGTGCATAATTTGACAACTTCAAATTAAAGAATACTATAATATATTGATAATTTTATTCACACATTCAGCTAAAATGACACAATCAATGGTTTTAGCAAGTTTTAAATAGCCTTCTGTCTGTCCTTAGCAGCAGATTTCTGATAAGTAGGAGGATATAACTCAGTGTGTGCTTACAAAAATAGGAAAACTGCTTTTGTCTCAGATGACTCTCTAGTATCTTACATGTTTTCAATGCCTTTAGATTGACTGTGTCATGACTTTTTTAGACTATGGAACTGATTTAATAAATGAACAGTGTATGGAGCATTTATCTTGTAGCTCACTTGGCTGAATGTGTGATGCCAGCAAAGACCAAGCTGACTTCCCTCTTTGATACCAAGGACTAAGTTGCCCCTGTGGAGGCTCCGTAAGATTCAGTAGGCATATTCTTTTTCATGTTGTTTATGTTTGCATTTTGTTAGTATTGCCTTCACATTTTTGATTCAACTTTTACTGAATCCTTATCTGTAATGGCAGTTAATTTTTCAGAAGATAAATTGAAGTGACATATACAGAACACTAATTTTTCAGTAGCTTAGTGCTAAACAATTCCAGCTTTGGATGCAGTTTAATCACATCTACACTTCATGAAAAATGTAAATCTGCAGTTCTGTGAGGAATGTCTCCTAATACCTTTAGTGTTTATCATTGTACATAAGGAAGATATACATAATCCCTCTGTGTTAGAAAGACCCTTCAATTTAAATTTATTAAAGATTACTTTACCCTGTCAGGAGCAAAGTGTCCTCTAAATCCAGTTCCCTCCCATGAAAGCGTGAGAATTTCTCTACTGCTTGGGGTCTGTGCAAATCATCTGCACTACAAAAGAGCCCTGGCTTCTTCCATTTTAGGAATCTGGGAAGGGTAAATATTTAGAAGTGCTGGCATAACAATAGCAGAAGTAGAAGGAAATTAAAGTTTGGGATCCAGTGCTGAGACACATTTGGCTTAAACCTTGGGTGAAAACAATAAAAGCTTTTAAGTAAATTGGTGAAATGTTACAATTTTCAACTTTGGAGTACAGAATAAGCAGAACTGTTCTATGTAGCATGAAACACCCAGTTTTGAAAATGTGTCCTTTTTGTTCTTGTTTAGGCTTTTTTATGTTTTTGTTGGTTTTTTTGGGGGTGGTTTTTTTGTTGGTTTTTTTGGGGTTTTTTTTGTCAGAGCAGAGTGTGTTGTTGTTCAGTTCCTTTCTGACAGGTTGCAGGAACTAATATTTCACTGAGCAAATACTGCACTGTTAAGGGAACAAGGCTCTGTATGAAAGACAACTGGTGGTATGAGAACTTCTTGAATATTAAGCTCAGGGGCTATAGGTTGAGCAAATATATGAAGTAAACTGAAATTAAGACTGTGGCATAGAAATTGATTTCATTATAGGAACTCTGGTGTTTAGGTTGCAAAGTAATTTGCTCCATAAAAGATTTTTTTGTAGAATCTCTTAGAGAATTTTCAGCATCTGTTGTTTTCAACAGCTGTTCGATATTGAGCAGAAAGATTCATCTGTTCTCTGCATAGCAAGAAAAATGTATTCTTTATCTTGGTAAATTCAGTTGAGCTTGAGTAACTCTTCGGATATTAAAACCAGTTTTCCTGGTGTGTTTCACTTATCTTTGGGAGATTTTTGGCACGATGTTCAAATACCTAAACGTGTCTAAAGACTAAAGTCTGTTTCTGCCAGAATTTGCAGTGTGACTTATGAGCCTATATAAAGACCATTATAGTAACTTAAGCTGATACTTGGCTTGTGTTTATGCAAGACAACTCCAAATAATCCTTTAACTTAATTTTGGGCAGTGCTGTGTTTTTCAGAAAGAGACTGTGTAGAGTTGGCTGGATAAAGAGAACTGTACTTTCGGAAAGAACTTCAGTGTTTTGAAATTAGATTTATATTTTTTTTATCCAATTTAAAAGCTAAAACAAAAAAAAGATCTGCATTTCATTGTAGAAGGAAATAGAGTTTAATCTCCACAGGTAGGAAACTCTGATTGGATAGCCTTTTCTGAGCCTCAGGGCTCTCAGCTCTCATTCAGCTTGCTCGAAGTTGTGTGTGTCTTCAGGAAAGTCAGGTTTCCAGTCAGTTCAGTTGGAAAGTTGTCAAGCTTTACCATCATCATTGTATTCTAATAGTATTTTTTGTGTCCCTTCCTATAATTTTGATTTTTACAGTTTCCAGATGGCAGGTAATTCAGCACAGCCTCTGAGAGAGTTTGTTGAATTTTAGATCACCTAATATCTTGAAGGCTAGCAGAAGTTGCTCTGCAAGAGAAGCTAGACTCCTGAAATGCAATATATAAAATAATACTTGGAGATAGTTTAGACCACTCCAAGACTTCAATGCCTCAGTTTCCTTGCAAATTTCTCAGCATTTTGGTTACCTAGTTAAAGTAATATTTGTTGCCTCTAAGTTTCTTTAGCAGGATGAGAAACACTTCAGTATTTAAATGCCTGTCCTTTCTTGGCTTAATCTTACTGAGAGTCCTCTGCAAATTCTGAATACTGAGAGTATTCTTCAAATTCTGAATTGGAACAATTCAAAGAAATTCTTATTTCAGTGAGGTCATTTGCCCAACCTAGGCACCTGGAGAGTGTGGTAATTTTTTCAATTTAGACATCCAGTGCCAGGAGGAAGTTGAATAACATGATCTTACTCTCTACCACAAATTTACAGAGACTAGCACAGCACGGAGCATGTTTGCCTTCCTTGCTCAGAATCAGATGTGTCCTGTGCAAAAGGTGATGTTGAATCTTACAGCTGATTAATCGAGCTCTTTTTCCATCCTTTTGCATCATTATCTGTTATGGATATGTCTGGTTGTTATATGAGATACATTAGTTATTAAAACAAAGCACCTTATAATAGTAAGCAGGAAAAAGAAATTACAAAGGGAGCTGAATTTATAATAAACTGAATTTAGACCAAGAAACCTGCACTCTATGGTAGGTTAGTCACTTAATTGCAAATTAGCATCAGTCGGCTTCATATTCTGGGTCTCTGACGCTGTGGAATTTTGGTAATAGTTCCAGGGAACTCATGACCAGGGTCAGGGGGATTCTATGATCTTTGCACAATAGTGTTCCCCTGGTAAAATGAATCATAACAGAGCACATTTTAAATCTGTTTAAGGCTTGTGAGACTCTGTTAGGTTCCTGTTCAATACTAATGAATGTGGCTCAGTTGTGACAGGTGACCCTCATTTTAGTGTAAGATTTACCATGACCGTTTCATGGGGTGTTCCATTTCTTCTCCAGTAATTCAGTTATAGCCCCATTTTACCTGTCAATTCCTTATGAACCAGCAGAATGAAAGGTGTTTATTTTTACACTGTGTAAAAATAGGCATTTCAAAATGGGTTTGGCTGGGATGGAATGGCATTACTTCAGAGACGTAACCTCTGACAAAGTAGATCAGAAGCTGGGAGGGACAGCAGGGACAAAGGCTCTCATTGCTTGTGGGAGCACTGGAGAGCTTGGTGTAAGCAAATGTAATATCCAGTCCCCCTGTGGTCCCAGCAGCACAAATTGGTGTGCTGGGGAGCAGAGCTGTGCCCAGAGCTGCTCCTGCCAGCGCCCCAGTGTCCCAGTGCCACTGCAGCAGCACCACTCCGGTGTCTCCATGTGCCCTGCAAAGCTGGGGTATCCTTGCTGGGCAGCTGTGTGATAACCCTGAGGAAGGGAAGACTTGGATTTAATGCTGGAATCCGTCTGAAGGATTTCAAGCTGAGGTTTCTCACCAAGTAGTGGACTCTTAACTACTCAGCTGTTTACTGGATTGGGATGAAGGGCATCCTTTTTACTCCTAGGAATGCAAAATTTACAGGACCAGAGCGGCAGAGAGCACCAGTAAGAGAAACAGGACTTTATAATCTGGTGGTGAGGTCACTTCCTTGGAAGGGGGAAACACAGGCTGGACTTTGAGGATTCTGTATGTACTTTACATGAAACAGTGCATAGAGTTTATTAACTGTCTTGGAAGATTAGGCAGAACTAAGTGTAACCTATAAAGTGGTGGGTTGAACAGTTTCTAAGGTCCTTCATTAATAATTCAGTGGAACTTCAAAATGGCAGTACTAAACACAGAATGAAAGTAAGGTTTTTGTACATGTGGTTTCTTTTTTTTTTTTCAGATTCTTGATATTGCAAGATTGATTCATTTCATAACAGAATTTTACATGGTGAAAGCTTTTGTCTAATCCTGTTTTAAGCCTCTGTATAATCTTATTTTAAATGTGCTAATCAAGCTACAGTTTGTGTACTTGCTAGAAAAATTATTCTTGATTTGTGTTATAGTTCAAAGAGAAATGAGTGTATTTAAAATCAATAGAAATTCTACATCCACATCTGTGGATATAAAATGTTGATGTAATAGTGGTGCATGCCAAAACTCTTGTATTTCTCAGTTTATAACTTCAAAGTGAAGGGATGAAAATGTATTGTACTACAGTGCATGACTAAATTAGGGTATTAAAGCTGGTTCTTTATTATGTTTACCTCTAATTTAGGTGGTTTAAAAAACTCAATTGTTATTAGCTAAATTTACAGTGGCAGTTTTAGGTTTCTAGGAAGCTCCAGTGACCTCTGTAAAGAGGTAATTCAGTGAACCTGTCACTAATAATTTCATTCTGCAGCTAATAGTAATGGGTTTAATCTAGAAATTATGAACTGGGCCCCCCTTCCCTGAGGGAAATATTTCTTTCCACCTTTCAATATAAGGAGGAGTGAGCGTAGGAAATCTGACAGAACCTGTTCTTTTCTTTTTGCAGTCATGAGGCTTTTGTGAAGTCCTGTGCAGAATCCAGTAATGCACAGCACAGTTTTCCTTGAATTACCTCCCTCTGAAGGTTTCACCACTGCCATTTTAATGGAATACAGCTTTATCTGCTGTCACTCATGTGTTTACCTGCAAACCAGCTCCTGATGGCTGTGGAGTCCTTGGGCTGTGTTCTGTGGCCTGACTGTTCTCGGTCATGCTCTGACTGATAATCTGAAGAGCATGGATGCTGCTGCTCAGTGTTTACAGTAGCCATGCAAGGAGCTCAGTAATGCAGCACTTGAGAGGAAAGTCATAGCAGATAATGATGTTGTTGAACTGTTGACTTGTTTTTTCTGAAAGAAAAAGTGCAGTCATTCAACAAGGAACCTGGGAAAATGCCCATCAGTGCCTTTACCAATTGTACCCCACTATGTTTTTGTCTTGAATTAGAATGCTAATCAGTGACTTGTTTTCCATCTTGTCCTAATGAAAGAAAGTCCTGTATGTAGGGAACAGGAATTTCAGTTTGTAAGCATTTTGAACACAGCCCTTTGTTTCTGCTTTGTTATTTTGTGAGAATTCAAAACTAGTTCAGCAATAACTTTTTGTACAGAAAACTTCCAGTCAGAGATTGTGCATCATGTTTGTCCCTGTGATTTGCATTTCTGCCTTTTAGTTATATTGTGTGCATGCTTTTCCTTAAGCATTTTTTAAAGTTTCTCTTTAGTCCTCTAAAACCTATTGCTTTTGCAGTTTGTATTCTAATATACATACTATATGCACATGTTCTCCTAAGTGAACCTAAATCATCAGTGCCACTGAAAGAAATGCATCTCCCCCATCTGGTTATCTGTGCCTGCTATAGCCACCATCCTTATGCCAGCAAACAAGCTTGTGCAAGTATGTGGGGAGTTGAATTTAGAAAATTTTTTGGGATTAAAAGTAATCTCTGAAAAGGAAGTGTGTGGGTGAGCATGATGAGCACATGTTCACATGATAGGCACTTGCCTCTTAAAATTCCCGCCTAGCTCTGAAATTCTTTGTCCTCTGACCCTGGGCCAAGCATTCCGGGTTCCTTTCTCTCCCTTCTTCCCAGCCCCCTTCCCTTGATACGTGTGAGCAGCTTGCTCTCACCCCTGGTTTATAATGTGCCAGTGACCAGGGAGCTCATGGTCACTCCCTTTGCACAAAGTGTTAGTCCTGCCTGGCAGCTCACACTCACCTGTGATGGGAAGGTGGAAGGAGCACTGGCTGATACTGCAGTCTCTTCTAATGCCTTGCAGTAACTCTGTGTGCCTTTAAGTACTGTCACTCCATCCATGTGGTACTTTTTTTTTGTTCTCTCTGAGGAAAAACATGGATGTGTCATACAAATATGAAGAACAAGTCATGCAAAATTCATTGGGATGATTCCCTCAAGGTTAGATTATTTGGCTTTGTTTCTAAAGCAAACTCTTTGGGAAAGATTTTTTTTGCTGGTAGATTTATATTTAAGTTGTTTTGGAAAGGGCATATGCAGTGATTAATATCTTCTGACAAATGGAGCAACCTTACTGTGACTGGTCTTTTTTTTTAATAGCTGGGATGTGAGTTCTTGCTGGGAAGGTCAGTATCTTTTGCATGCATTGCTCTTTCAATTGATATCTGCTGGTGACTGTTAAATCTGTAGAGTAAACAAGGCTGTTCTGTGAAATAAGATTTTAAATTATGGAAAGAATATTCAGGTTTTAATATCTGAACACTTGCTATAAAGGTTCAATGGCTTGGTAGTGAATGGATTTCTCAGGTTCATTAAAATTACCAGTTCCCATGCCCTGGAACAGGTACGTGGCCCAATTAAGGGAGCTGGAAAGGAGGGAATTGCAAGGGGACCAAACTTTCCTTGGAGCCATGGAATGGCTGTGCAGCTGCTGCTGCCTGGGGCTGCCAGGAGTCTTCCACAGCTGCTGTTTCCTTGTCTCCATGGCTGATATGGAGGTGCTTTGCTGGTGTTAACTTTGTACAGCTGTGGTACTGCTGGCATATCCGCAGGCACTCCTCTTTGCCAGGATATAAGAAAAAAAATTCACAGTTGTAATCTCTAATGACCAACAGTGACTTAGTGTTCTCTCAATTCTCATAACATGGGTTCCTTTGCAGAGTGATATCAGTCTTGCTGCCTCGGAGTCCTCATCCTCAACTCCTGGGTATGGAAAGGTACTGTACTCCTATAAATACATTTCAACAGCTGATCCTCTTTAGATTGCTTAATTCTTGTGCAAAGAGAGTTAATCTGATACTGGAGTTCATGTAATCAGTAGAGAACCAAATCCTATTCCAGTGAATCTCCTAGAAACTGAGTGTGTGTAGCCTGTATTGTAACTGGATAAAATGGTAAAAGCAATATTGTCCAACTAAATTTCTACATACATCACAGAATGTATAAACTCAAAGTGTGCTCTTGAATTCCATTTTTAAGTAGGTATCCAGCTGGTACCCTTAAGTTTGAAAAGCACTCAAGTACATCACCTTAGACATTTTGGTCAATACTGGGTCATCTTCTACATAAAAATCTGGTTTGTTAAATGGACCTCATGCAAAGAAGCAATGTATCTGGGCTTGTATTACAACTGTAATGCAATGTTTGTGTACCTTGTGCTTTTCTAAAGGATTTCTTGATTTGAGCATTGATCAGGAAGGTACAGTTGCAGTTTTATACTGCCAACACAAGTTCTGTACTGTGCAGTCAGAACTGCGTGGCTCCAGGGAACCTGTGCACAGTAGAAAATGCCAGATCAGTTTTCTGAGAAGACACACCTCACTACCCCTGGGCATAATAGAAAAGGAATAGAGATAGCATTAAAAAAAAAACCATAGGAGAATGTTATGTAGGTGTCTCAGAGTTTAGACTTGTTTGAAGGTTTTTCCTGTAGAGTAGCAGGTGAAACAAATGTATCAAACTTGGTTAACAGTTTTGGAAATTCTGTGACTTGCATATGATAGGCAATAACTGTATTTTAGTCTAAGTAGTATGAAATCCAAGGCTCCTGGAGAAATCTGACATCTCCTTCTAAAGCCTTGGAGGTCGGGGCTCTGAACAGTCTGGTTCTTGATTTATCTGAATGTATGAGGAATTCCCAGGCTGACATCTGTTTGCTTAGAGACAGCCTGGAAAGATTGACTTGGCATTGCAGGGGCTGTGTTTGGGTAAGCCTGGGGCAGGCAAGCAGCCTGGTGAGCAAACATTGAGGTTGTGCTCAAATACCATTTTCTCTTGCCTTGTCTGTCAGGCCTTCGTTAGAGTGTCAGTAAAGCTCAGTTCAAATAAAAGGTCCTCTATGGGCTCTAGCAATGCTTGTTTACTCCAAACACTCAGATCTTTCTTTTTCTTTCTGGAAAAAAAAAGAAAAAATATTAGCTCTGGTGCTTATTCCACTTTCCTAATGAAGAAAGGTGAAGGTGTGATGTTGGTTGAGCACTAAAGGAGGGAGAGCTCTTTCATGTATTGTTTGAAGGTTTAGGCAGTTAATTTTGAAAATCTTTAAAAAAAAATGCACAACTAAGAAACTGGTAGGGATTTCCTTTCCTATTAGTTTTTACTAAGTCAAGGGAGTTAGGCTAGGTTGAAGGTTGAATGTGCAACAGGCAGAAGAAATGTTTCAGAATTACCATTGTTACCTACTTTACTTTTAAACAAATAGCAAGAACCTTCTACTTAGCTGTGTAAGTGAATTAAATGAACAGCGAAAGGAATAGTTTTCTGATATCTGCAACATAAAAATTCATTTTGTACGCAGCTGTTTATATTGCATAAGCATTATATGGCAGTACTTATGCAGTTGCTATAAATGTGGATGTTACATTTTTAGTTTCCCTCAATTAAGTCCAAAACATTGATCCCTATCTTAAAAATAATTCGTATCTTTTGAAAGAATCCCATTCACTGCAGGACTTTGCTGTTTCCTGAGCTAAGAATATGAATCTGAAAATGTGACTTTTCCTTTGCTTCCCTAACTGAAATGGAAATAGTGGTATTTGTGGTTTCTGGACTGTTGCTATATTAATTTCTCCAAATGATGGGAGAAATGCAGTTCTTTATTTCTTTGATTACAGACAAGTTAATGTGGTGGTTATTAAAACAGTATTAGTAAAATACATTTCTCCTGTCATGGCAAAAAAATTACACTGCAATAGTCGCTTTCACTGCCATCAGGCTGGTGGTTGTAATTTAAGTGCTGCTGTTATACAAGTGGTAGAATTACTGCTTTTTATGTCACTTGTTTATTTTATGTTCAGATAAAGCATTCTGTTAGTTTTTCCCCCCAGTCAGTCTGGACTATTTTACAAGTGACATTATACATGTGTGCACTTACATAAGTTACACTTAAGTTTAGTTACTTCATAGTGGAAAAGGTACACCTGTGAGAAAGGAATGTGAATGAGAAAATATAACTGTGTGTAAACATGTTTATGCAGCTGCATTTTAATGTAACTTATTATTGGAGCACTCTGTTTAGAGAATGAAACTTTTACAGCTGAAGACAAGCTATTAAAAATTCCTTCAAAACATTGTAAGCTGTAGATAAATCAGAAGTATAGATATTCAGTTCTGCTTCCAGATTTATTTGGTTTTTTAACAAGTTTTCTTCATATTAGTATCTGAAAACTATTTGAGGTGCTAATAAAACTGTCTTATAAACTTTCCATATTAAAGCTTTTTTGCAGAATATTATATCTAATGTTTTCTTCTGTTTTTCATGATTAATACACAACTTTCAATTTTATTTTAGTAATGTAAATAATTTCATCCAATGTGGGGAATTTTAAAACTTAATAGCTTTTCGAGGCTTTTGTGTGATGTGGGGCTTGAGTTACTGTGGAGCCTCAGATATGCATTTCAGTTCAGAGTACATGTGGTTTGGAAACATGGAAAATAAAAGGTTTATGTCTGTTAGATCTCCACCAAAAAGTCATTAAATTTATGTTAGTATTTCTGTTCTCTAAGTAGGTAAAACAAGACAGTCGTGTGTCATAGAACTCAGCCTTCACATGATGTGATTTAAAATCTCAGGATCTCAATGAAAAAAGGTATAGAAATGCTGCCAGTGACTTCTTTCAGCTGGGGGAGGAGGCACGGCTGTAAAATGGCATTATCATACTTTGAGAGCTTTTTTAAGAAATCAGTCAAGGACAAAAAAAATCAATAAAGGAAATAGTTTAGAATCAGGCTGTATTTGTTTGCAGATTCATACTGAACTGACTCTTTCATTACACTAGGGACTGAGAGGACATTGTTCTAGGCACTTCATGACAATGAAAGACCCTCTTTGCCCCCAGAAATTTATTTCTGTGCTTTGACTTTCAATGTTATTTAAGCTGATGTGGCCTTAAATGTCCAGTCTCCAGCATATTAAAAAGAATGTGTTGGTATCTGGTTTATTGAATGTAGTGTGTGGAGTTTAAATTTTCCAAATCCAAGCCAGATGTCCTTTGCATATCTTAAACTCAAATAACCAAAACAAACAAACCAACCAAAGCCCAAAAAACAATCACCATGGGTAGAGCATGAGCAGTCAGCATGTCTTAACTCATGCTGGAGAAAGACTGCTTTGCAAGGCTTAAAGATTTCTCAGCCTGCAAGCTCACTTAATTCTCAGCCTTTCTCCAGGTTATCAATTAAGAAAGATTTTGTGATAAAGTGTGGATGAGTGGAAGCTGGAGAAGGACAGTCAATTTACTTCATGTCCTCTATTGATCAGACAGTGTTTCATCTCTGTGGAGGCAGCAGTCTGTAAGTGGAGGACTCTACTTAAGGCTTCTGCCATGGGTATATGATGATATTGAATCAGTTTTGCTTATAGTGCAACCTATATTTATAAGGAGGTCTGTCTTCTGTACTTCAAGGGAAAGAAAAAAGTATATAGAAAACCAGTGTAAGAGGATGGAGATTTTAATACCTTGAATGTCAATCACTTCCTTTTCTTTCATCTTGTGTCTCAAATAAATCTACAGATTGAAGTGCCAGGTTTTCATGACTGGGTGTTTTTGGTTTTGTATCTTGCAATATTTTCTTTCATCTCTGGATGGGCAATGCAGGTTGTGAATTCACTTCAGTGTTCAGAGGCTTCCAAATGCCAGTTTTGACAGTTTCCAACTCCATTTTCTTATGGACACAGCCATTCTCTTTTCAGGTTCAGTGTATGCTTAGGAGCAGACAGCTCACATTTGCATGGTTGCAGTCTCAGATAAGTCACTTTTTGTCTTTGCCTCATATTTCTGGACCCAAGAACACTTAGGAATGCCGTGTAGGCTCTTGGATCTCTCTGCAGGTTGGCAGGTGTGAGGATCAGTGGCAGTCTAGACCTTGTAATCTCTGATGGATCAAGCTGACTCAGCCCAATTAACCCCCTCAATACAGTGCTGCCATGTCCCATGTGCTGCTAGAAGCTGCAAGTTCCTGGTCTGTGCCCTGTGTGCCTCTGAATAGTTAAAGTAGGTGCTGCTATCTCAGTATTATCTCAGGTGTTGCACAAAAATATACTTTAGTCTGAAAAGTAGTAAATGAATGGTTGGTTCCTACCATATTTTTCCTACTGTGTTGCTTATTTTTTGGTAAATTGCCTACCGTGAGTACTGTGCTATGGCATCTAAAAGGCAACAGAGACTTTGCATCCAAGAAAAAAAAAAAAACCACCAGCCAGGAAATTCTGTAGGTGGATAGGAATTGTAATAAAAATTCAATGTAGCTGTAATAAAATATGTGCAGAGTACATGTGCCACGTGCAGAACTCATTTTGTCATTTTAACCTCTAATTGGCTCTTTTATTCCATATTGCCATATTCTCCCCAGTTCATTTGCAATTCACCAGAATTTCTACAGCACCTCTTTTGCCTTCTTGTTTGGCTTACAAGGGTTTTGGAAGCCTCTGCACTTTTTTCCTAAGCACTTGCTTGGTCCTTCACCACCGGTTCATCCCCAGAACGCCCAAGACTTCCACCAGCTCTCTTATTAACATTCAATGCTCAAAGTCTTTCAGCTTCTTCTGAATCTCTCTTTGGTAGAATGACGCTGTGACAAGAAAAACCTGTGATTAATGCCATAGTAAGCTCAGAGAGGCAGGTGAAGGCATCCAGCCAGGAAAAAGTACAAGGTCCCGTGGTGGAAGGGTGGCAGCTTGATCACAGCTCTTGATCATGGGCAGCCAGAGGTTGGAGAAGTGGCTGGCACTTGATAGCATTTCTGATATCTTCAGTTTAGGACAGGCTATGAAAGGGTCATGGCCAAGTATTGCAGCTCTTTGAGGAGAGAGAATGGTCAAACTTTATGCATTACAACCCTCTGGCAGTCCTACTTTGTGAATACAAGCTTCAGTTTTTTAGGGTCATCTTCTCACACAGACTACAGCTCATTTGAATCTCTTACATGGTTATTTTCATAACAGTATTTACCTTTTTCCTAAGTATTGTATACAGAAACTTGGGAACTGTACTAGTCTTCTTCATACTACTTGATTTTATTTGGGAAGTATACTATGAAAAATGTTATTTTAAAATCTCAGTTAAAAATGCACCACTTACAATAGAAAAATGGACAAAGCATCTCTTATGATAGCAAAGTTAAAGAATTTTTCTTTGATTGGAGCAATCAAAGTACTTGTAAAATGTATTGGTAGATCCATAGGTAGACAGAATTCCTGATGCATCAAGGATCATAGTGACTTAAACCAAGGCTGAATTAGTAGCACAGATGTCCTCCAGACTCCCTGCACAGACGCATTTCCAGGCAGTGAATAGAGCAGAGTGCTACTCATTTATCCTCTCGAGGTTTCCACAGATCAAATCTGACATTCCTGGTCTGCCTTGAATCACTCTTAAGTTCTTCCATCCTTTTTCACCTACCCCTAGTTTTCCTGTACCTGCATTCCATATGCTCAGTTGTATTTTGTAATCACTTGGAAATAAAGAACTCAGCATTTGTCTGATACTGCTGGAGATGAATGGGGGGATAAGTAGCAATATTAGAAGTGGTGCAGAAGGTGCTGTTAAAGGGTGGATGATGGAAATGTCCAAACCAGGAATATGCTGGGGGGACCTTGGGCAACCAAGGCTCTGCAGGGCTTAAGTGTAGCGTAGGGAAAAGGTTTCTCAGCACTTAGTGTTGAGTTTGGATTTTGGATACTGTAAAGGCAATGATCTATTTCAAGTCTGTAATTCAAATATATGGTACACTATTTAAATCCCATTTGGACAAATACTTTTATTAAGCATATCTCTGAACATGCATTATACATTCGTTTTACTGTCATCCTTGGGAACAAAGTATCTGCATTAAATTTATGTGCTAAGAAACTAATACTATTTCCTGCAGTACATATAATCTAAGAGTCTTAATATACTGTAATCCTTTAGATTTTTATAGTCCTTTTCCTCCTAGATATAAAAGCAGTGAGCAAATATTATGTGCCTCTTGTCACTTCTTTGAGGTTGTTAGCAAATACAAGGGACACAGTATCTGCAGTGAACTGATACACATTAATGTGTACACATTTCAGAAATACTTTTATTAGTAGATATGTTTTCCAAAAATACATGGAGTTGTGTGACTTTGGAAAAGTAACTTTGAAATTATTCTTCTGGTGCTTCCAGGCTGTATTATGTGTTTCAGATATTCAAAGAGTGAATACTGTATTGGAGTCCTGCTTTCCTTTTGAATTATGGTTGAAAGTAACCTGCTTTGTAGTAGTGCTGTTTTGCTCAATAAATACATTTGAGCAAAATACATTCCTTATATAAAAACTCTCCTAGATCATTAACGCTGAATGGTTCTACCTTGGAAGGAAAGCAAGTTTGCTGTTAGAGAATCCATTAATGTTAGAAAAATGATGTTTTAGATAGGATGCTGATGGTATGGGGGAGGTGGAGACACAGCTGATGCCAGTGAAATTTCCCAGTTGAAGCTCAGTGTGAAAGTCAAGGAAGACAGGTTTTAAAAAAATAGTTTCCCCTTGGGAGTGGGGAAAGCAGCAGTTTCTCACCACCTGTTAGAGACCAGATCCAGTTAGCAGGAAGAGCTGCCTTGTGTAGAAAATTGGATTACAATTGCAATGCGTAATTCTAAGGTCACACTAAGGGAAATTGAACCTCACTGTTTTCTTTGGTTTAATCTGTTGCTTTACAAAGAGTAAAGATGCTTATAGATGAGGAATTCCTTTTGCTCCAACCAGTTCAACTTGACCCTGAAATCAGAGCTCCTGTATTTCAATAGAGAGTAAGGACAGCACTTCTAAAAGCCAGTCAGACGCCTGTGAATTGTGATCTACGTCGCATTTACTGGGGACTGATTTACAAGATCTGCCCCAGGAAGGTGCCAGTTCTGAGGTTTGTATCTGAGATACCCAGGGCTGAGGAAAAACCAGGAGTCAGCTCCCAAAACACAAGGCTTGTAAGCACATGAGCTTTAGGAGGTAGTTTGAATATAATATCCTGGTGTACCACAGATTGAGACCAGTTTATAGCACTTCCTCTGGTAGGGTTTTAAGCTCCTCATAGAACAACTCTGCTAAGTGAGCAAGTACCGTGTTCCCCACGTTAATACCTAGAATTGAGGGTTTAAATACCCCCAGACTTCAGTAATCTCTATTTTTTCATTTTGAGTTGCAAGCCATGGACTTTTCAGTTTTTCGCATTAGTAGTCTTGTAATAATTACGTTTGTATTTATAAAATCTTATAAAAAAATGTTATCTGAGACATATGTGGAGATGAACTACCAGATCCTCAAGTGCTCCTATGTGGAAGAAGCTTTTTTAGGTACAAATATCATAAAATCCGGTGGGGTACAAGCCCTTAAATCCCAGTAGGTATTTTGTTGCGGGAGACCTGTTAGAGATTTGCAGCCACACACCAGTATTTTTTAAGAAATGCCTGACGACCAAAGGGTGAAGTAAGAGCTTGGTGCTGGGGGACAAGCCCTTGCCAGGAGCTAATGAGGGCTGAAGTGTGTTTGAAAAGCACTCCGAGTGACCCCCGGAGCTGTTTTTAGTCTCCCGCCCCCCTGGGCTCTTTCCCTTTCCAGCAGCGGTGCCAAGGTGATGCCAGTGCTGCTCTCCACGTGCAAAGGCTGGCGCGGAGCCCGCGGGGCGCCGGGCAGGTGAAGCCGCAGCGCTGGGCTCGGCTCGGCTCCGAACCCGATCCGAGGGGGCTGGAGCAAGGGCGGGAGCGGCCCGGGGCTCCTGCGGCGGCAGCAGGAGCAGGGAGGAGCCGCCGGGCGCTGCCACAGCCCGGACCTGCCGGGGAGGGGCGGCCGCGGCTCCCGGCGCTCCCCGCTCGGGGCCGGAGTTGGGGCGAGCGGAGCAGCGGCTCGGGCTGCGGGGGGAGCGGAGCCGGGGGATGCGTGCATCGGGACCGGGCTGCCGCCTCCTTCCTGCCCGTCTGCCCCGGCGTGCGGCTGGTGAGTGGCGAGAGCGGCGGACCTGGCCGTGCCTTCAGAAAGCGTGAGGATGGAGGTTTAACTTAGCGCGTTTATGTACACTGCAACGCTACTTTGTAATGCAAGTGGGCTCCGGGGATTGTGAGAGACTTTTCAGCTGGGTAGAAATGCCGGAGAGCTTAGCGCAGGACCCTGCCAGCGCTGAAGAGCCTGGTGAGAAAGCAAAACTCTCCCCGACTCGAGATCCGGCTCTTTGAGCAGATGCGCTGCGATAAAAGTGCTGTACGAGGTTTATCATTTGACCTTCAGAGCGCGGCTCAGCAAATGGGAGACTTTAAACCCACTTACACTTGGGAAATGAAGCGGGGAAAAAAAAAAAAAAAAAAAGAGTTCTCCCATGTTTAGCTTTCGAAGAAAATTATTGCTGGACTGGTAGTGTAAAAGTGCTTTGCTGTGTTTTCTGTGGCCAAATGCAAAGAATGCTCTGTGTTTATCAAATAGGTGTGACTGCCTGATGTGCCCTGACGTTCTCACTGAGCCTTTGCCTTGTTTAATGTACTGTAGTGACACATTATATTCGTGCCTCTATTAAAATAGGAAGAAAACTGCTAATATTAGTAACAATTCTTGTTACTATGTTCAAACATAGCCTTCAAATTTGGACAGAAAACAAAAAGTCTGATTCTAAGCAGATGGTGGAGAGGTTTCTTAACCTCTTACGTAACATTAATATAGACAGGGTGATGGTAGGTATAGCTGGAGCTCTACCCAAAGAGTGTTGCTTTTGTGTCCCTTTACAACTGTAATAATTTCATTGTTAATCCCACAGCATGATGAAAGAAAAACCTGTGGAACTTTCAATGCAAGTGACTCTTCTTACAGCCAGAAAGAGACATAGTTTGGTTTCTCCCCACTCTGTGTAAGCAGGATTAGAGTTATTTTGGATTAGAATATTTGCAATTACAAAAACTTTAAGGTCCTTCGTATGGTAATGGAAAGTCAGTAAGTTGTATAAATAAGGTTTAGTGTGATGACAGTGTGGCAGTTGTAAGCAGTGTTTGGGGGGGGGTTTTAACAGCTTTCTGGGCTCTTAAACTGTGCTGAGCTATACCTGCTTTCCAGAACTATGCACATTTTTCTTGAAGTAGTATGGTTCCAATCATTTCTGCTACTGTAGCTGTATCTCATTCCGAAACTCAGAATATTTGAAGCTTTTTCAGGCTTTAATACATTTTTTCCATTTTCCCTACATATATACGCTTCTTTTTTTTTTGCTTTTTTTAAATTAAAACTTTAGAATCAGACAAAACTTCTGCATGAGAATTCAGAGCTCCTTGTTGTCCTTCCATCTATAGCCCAATTATATCTATTGTAAATTTTGACTTTGCAAAGACCCTGTAGTTAAAGCATTGCCATTGATTTCTGTAGTCGAAGCCCTGCAAATGATTTCTGGAAATGGTCTGCTGTTGTTTTGCTCTCCGTGCCAGGAGAAGTAACTTTAGCTTAAAAGCCAAGCAAAATCTGTTTTTCTGAGGGTCTGAAGAATCCTGGTTTTCCCACCCTTTGCAGTCTTTCCCAGCTCCCTCAGCCCATGTCTGTCGCTGGTGGCTCCGTTCTTGTGCCAGCTTGACAGCGCTGGTTGCCAGTGCCCATCTGTACGTGAGCTGTGGTGCTGGCATGGTGACATCTGGAAACTCCCTGTCACAGGAATTGCGGTTCCCGAGCCAGCCTGCGACACAGGAAATGAACTCATGGAGTCTCAGGTTCAGGACAGGACAGCTTCACAGCCTCGCAGGCTGTGCAGAGGGATGGCAGGGACAGCTGGCTCTCAAAACACTTGGAGGAGGGGAAACTTCCCTCCTACAAACAACTTCTACTTCATAATTGTCTGCTAACTATGACCTTATGGAACAAGGACTTAAATTACTGAAAATCTGCATGTTAATAGAGTGATATTGGTTGAGAAAATGGGTATTTATAGACTATGCAGAAAAGAAACCATAATGGCATTCCTTAAAAATAGGAGCTGCGTTGTACCAATCCTCGAAGTGAAGCAGGTGCTGTAATAAATATATCAGGTAAACTTGCTTGTTGATGAAATAAGGATTTGAGACTTTCTGAAGCTGAAATGCATATATTTAATATACTTGAAATACGTAGAGCAAAAAAAAAAAAAGGAAAGCACAGGGATGGCTTGTTCTGGGAAGCGCCTGTATTTTGTACAAAGAAAGCTTTTCAGGGAAGACCTAGGGGTTAACAGCTGAAATGGAAAAGCAGGAATCGAGTTATTGAGAGAAACCAAGCACCACGTATGATAGCATTGGAGTAAGAGCTGGAGAATTTGAAAAATGTCTAGCTGAGAGCCAAAATGGAGATCAACAACCATAAAACATTAAAAAGCAGTTTGAATTGCTAAAGACCATTGCAGTGATAGATAAGTAGACATCTCCCATGAAACTCAGTATCAAACACCAGGCACCACCTGTTACTCCTCTGAGCACTGAGAAAAAGCAAAGATACAAAGAATTCTGGTAATGTGAAGGAGGAGTAAACCCTCCTTAAGAGTGGCTGTGCACTGGCTGGCACAGCAGATGAAGCCTGGAGAGGATTTAACTGAGGTTACAGATTGTAAGAACATTGGCCACGTTGGAAAACTTCAGCATCTTAAAGGACTGCAAGACCATGATGGTATTTCATCTGGAAGGAGCCTTTACAGGTAGCACTGGGATTGTTAAAGTTTGCTTGTTTCAGAAACGCACTGCTTCTAGAATCCAGCTGGTTTAGATGAATTTTAACATGAAAAGACATTTTTGGTACTTGGGACATTGTGTTCATCTCAGAACTATGATGCTTCATAGCTGACAGGTCTGCAAAGTCCATAAAGCCTGGGCTGGTTCAGCTGGCTGAGTGAAGCAATGGTGACTACAGCTGTGAAGCTTTAGATAACTTAGAAATGAAATTTGAATTCTGTCCTACCTTAAATGAAAAACCTAAAGTCTGACAACAGTTTAGTTTTGGTTTTGTGCAAGTTACAGATTTGAGGTATTTTTTTTTCTTATATGGTTAAAACAAACCTCAACACTTGGCAGTTCTCTGTTGTCTTCTAAAAATCTATAAATTATCTGTACTAATAAAGTAGGTTATACTAAATTTCCACTACGTCATTCCCTTTTGGGTTTGCACTTCTGTCATTCTCAGTTGCAGGCATTATGAGTCCAGATGGAATTTGTTGAACCAATGTTTTTTTAAGTCTGGTTGGGATTTTTTTGTTGTTGTTTTTTTTAAGAAACTTAAATCAAGGAAAAATTCTTTCAGTTGCAGCCAAAGGAACAGGTGAACTTAGTCCAAGTTTTAAAAGAACATGCTAGTTGGGGAGCACCAAATCCCACATAGTTTGTGTGGTACAGCAGTACTTTATTTCCTGAAGGCTTGCAATGCACATGGCAGCTGTCTGCTGGGTGAGCTGTGTTCACTGTTAGCTCCACAAATAATAGGTGGATTCTCCAGAAAGCTGTCACAAAGGAGCACTGACGCTGCAGACCATGGTACATTCCAGATATGACACTCTTCCATGAGTTGTTTTGAACTGCATGGCTAAAGTGCTTTCTGAGCAGTTACTGCTATGAAGAGTGCCGTAATTAAAGACAATTCTGGTTTTCTTCCCTTAGGACATGATTTCTACAGAGATGATCACGCTTAAGATACCTTGTGTCCACCTAGAGACATAAGTGCCTAAGCAGGATGTATTAAACATCTAGATTAATACTTTTCCTAATTGTATTTAATTAAGGTTAAGTAGGGCTGCCTGCATTAAAACGTGTATTTTCTACAACCTCATTATTCAGAATACCTGTCCACTGCTTCAAAGCTTTCAGGTGTAAATTGTGGTAAGTCTGAAAACACCACTCTACTGGAGAATACCAGATCCTAAAGCAGTCTGAGGAGTGCAGCAAAAATAAACTTCAACATTGAAAGAATTCAGGATTCTCAAAGACTGAATTTTCAAAGATTCTTATTTTTAGATTTTTTTTTTCATAATCAACATGTTCTTAGATTTCCCATGCCCATGTCATATTAAAAATCTTACTGTGCTTTTACTTGTCACATTTTAATTGGCTTGTTTATTCATTCTCTAAAGAAAAGACTCTCAGTTAACTATTTCATTGGGCCATTGTTACATCTCTCTAAGTTCCCAGTCACTGCAGTTATGGCAGAGGAGGCAAAATGCAGTGGAGAGATAAGAATATAATCTAGGAATATATTTTGGTGTGACAGCTGCAGGTGAAGTTTTGCTGTCAGTGGTTTTGCAGTCACTTCTGTAGAGAGGGACACAAATGAAGTACCATAGTACAGAAATTCTAATACCCTCAAACACGAGTGAAACAAAACTCAGATGACATTAGCCTGGTCAAATTCAATGACTCAAAGTAGAAAAGCTACCAAACCAAATGACAATGTACATCACAGCTCACATTCTAGAGGACAGATTTGAGTCCCAGTTCATCTTAGCTGTGACTAAATAAAATATTTAATCAGATGGCTACCTTAGCATACAAAGTAGTCTTGCTTTAATGTCATTGAAAGAACTTCAAGGCAAGCAGGTGCTTCCACTGCCTCTCTCAAAGGTTCCATAAAAATGGACAGAACTCAAGAGTTCTCAGGGCTTAGAAAAAAAAGAAAGAATCAGCTCTGTCTGTAAAAATTTTAACATGGTTCATGAATTGCCTGTTCAACAGGAGAACAAAGGCAGAATTAGATGTTGTGGTAATGATGATCTTTTCTTCAAATTTATTAGTTCTAAAATGTTTCTGAACAAAGAGTCCACAGGTAGATATTACATCCATGGAAAATAAAGCACTTATCTTTGATCATATTGAAAGGAGGCTGCTGAGCTGTCTGGACAGAAGTTACAATTCCCAAGGCAGTGTTGTCAAGGGGCAGAGACACACTGAAGGGCCAAGGGTGTGTCTGTGCTGGGATTGCCCAGCTGCTGCAGGCATGAGTTTGGGCATCTGTGATTGGCACGTGTGTGCCTGGTTTCCTTCATGTGTGGTTTCCTTCATGAAATGATTGAAAACAGCTACTAAAAATTTACAAAAAATTACTAAACATCCTGGGTTTAAAGCAAAAGGTTGGTGTGTCTGTCTTCCTGAAATGTCAGATGTTTGCATCTCTCTGTCTCTTCTGTTCAGTTATTACAGTAGTCAGTAACTTCCATCAGTGAACAGCAGTCTCAAGTGATAACATGAATGGGTCCAACTAACTTAGAAACAAATGGAACAGCATCACCATGCAGCCTATCTCTTATGTGAGTCAATGTGAAAATAAGCAGCCAGAAATTCCTAAAATGCAGCCAGACACCTGGAGAGGAGTTTTCCCTGCCTTGATGTCCAGCTCTCGCTGTGTCCACTGAGGTTCGATGCTGCCTGCAGTGCGAGAGAAAACCAGACTGCTGAAACGCAGTGGAATTTCACATAACTAATCTGTCTCTTCAGACCAAACTGAATTTTAGCCAGCCCCTTGAATTTGCTGTCTGTGCTCAGTAGAAAGTCCTCCTTGGGCTTCCCTTGCCTGGGCCAGGGGAGGGGGTACCCGGCAGGAATGTGTGGAATTGAAGGCTGGAAAAATCTGCTTGTCAAGCAGCATATTCTCCTGCTCTGAGTGGTTATCTAAATGAAAGTGATTTCCCAGGGCGTCTGGCTCTGCACATGATCTAGAACAAATAGCAGAGGATTAATTTTTGTCTCAGAAGTGGAGGATTTAACTCTGTCTCTGGGAGATGCTGGATGGGGGGCTGCCAGGGGGAGCATTCCAGGCGGCAAAGCACTTTCTGTTCAGAATTAGCATTCAGGCAATTAAATAGCTCAGCTGGCTGGGCAGGCTTAGCTCTCTTAGCACTCAGCAAAGGTATCAGGGAAGAAAATTAGTTAGAAACTTCCTTGTTTATCTGCCTTAATCTGTATGTTGTGTCTTTCTGCAGATTTCAGTGTCTGTAATGCAAGCCTTGAAAATTGGACTTGCAATGCTGTTAATTAAATTCAGTATTAAAAAGTCAAAGCAGTTGTAATTAACTGATTCTGTTCTTTCAGCAAGTGTTGATTTATTCTTCTAAGTAGTATATAATTAGGGTTTTTCTTCCTCTTTCTCCTCCTTCCTCCCCCAGGCCCATGTAAATTGGGTGGCAAACTCTGAGTGTGGTGTTTGACCTTTCATGTTATTTATCAAACTAATGATCTGCAACTTAACTTTGTATTTTATTAAAACAAGTTATAGTTAAGATGGGGGAAACTGTCTGCTGTGAGCACCTCACACAAGTTTTGATCTTGAGCAGTGGTCACTTCTATGGTGTTAATAGTTCTCATTTAACTACATATTGCTTGAAAAACCTTAGGAGAAAATCTTTTAATATCCTTTATTTACAGCGCAGTACATTACATACTGCCTTTAGAATCCATGTCACTGAGAAGCAAGAGCTTCTTAATCAGTAGTAATTCAATTCTGGGATTCTTTTTTGTTAACTTGGGAAAAACATGTGGTTGTATTCTATCTTTTTAGTATTCATAACAGTTCATTTTGAGCTTCTGCTAAAGACCTAGTCTACTATTCAGAAAATTTGATATGTTTGCTGAAGTGGCTTGATTTATTCAAATAAGGCCTTTCAAAAGAATTTCTTTATAACATGAATGTGCCTCATTTTCAATAGAAATTGGAAAGGAGGTTATTGAAACCAGCACATTAATGGTTATTAAACAATCTCTACAGTGTGGGCTTGTCTCCTGCAGATTTTCAAAGCACACAGGTAAATTGCAGTGCAAGGTGTGGATGGTTACACCATTTATGCCAAAACTTGTTATTATAAACAGTGGCTTTAACTTAGTTTTGTGCACAGTGAGTTTGTTCTATGCATGTCAGCCATCACTTGTGAGCTGTGACACAGGCACTGTCAAATCTCTATTCCTTTGACTTATAATTTGGTTTAATCACTGAGAATTTACATTACTTCACTCTTAACATTTTATTGAACAAATTTAAGTACTTCAAAACATTCCTGGCACTGTGTTTCCCTGTGTTGTGAAAGGTGAAGCTCAGAGCACAGTTTTACTCACTTTAATCTGAAGTTACTTTTGAGCGTCTGAAAACACTGCAGCTCTCTAAACTTTGCTTTATTTGCTTCTTCAGGAACATCACGTATCCACTGAGAACTTGGAGCATGGCTATGAGCAACGCCAGTGACTCCGTGGTCCTGAGCAATGGCAGCATCTTGTCAAATGCTGCTGGCCCGGGGGTTGTTGCAGCGAATGACGGAGACATCACGGTCCAACAACTCCCATCCAAGGAAACACCAAGAACAAAACCAAGTCCAAATGGCTGCCTGCAACTCAATGGTACAATCAAACCATCCTTTCTGCCTTTAGACAACCAAAGAACTCAGCAGATGTTATCGCAATGCTGCCACCCCTGTCCATACCATCATTCTTTAAGTAGCCATAACAGCAAGCAAGAATGTCATTCAGTGGTTGGCAGCTCAGCACCATCTCCTATGACCTCGTGCTGCATGCAGCCACACACTGAGTACTCAGCCTCTATTTGCCAAAAACACACCCCTATCTATCAGCCTGCCTGCTGTCTTCAGCCCTCCCCATCCTTCTGCCTTCACCATCAGTGGCCTGACCATTTCCAGCATCAGCCTGTGCAGCAACACATAGCCAGGATAAGGTAAGCAGGTTGCATTATTTCTTAATTCTCAGGATGGGTAATCTTTTCCAGAAGTGTTCTGTTTTCTTACAAAAGTAGAAGATCTGAAAGGAAGATGAACCAGATTTCTTCCCCAGTGATTTTACAGGTCAATCTGTGATGCATTACCAAGTTATTTCCAGAAGAAACCAAGTCAGGTTTGTTTTGCTGGACTCCATGAGTATTCTGGAAGTGAATTAGTTCTTTCTTGGAAATGGCGGGGGAAGGCTGGTTTTTTATCTTCTTGGGGATTGTTTGGAAGTTCTTTAGCTCTTTTACAAGACACAGTGTACACATCTATTGTGTAAAACAAACCAGTACAGAGATAGCTAAAAACACACTGAAAGATCTGGTATGTCTGCATAGCCCGATCAAAACACATATTTCCTTAAAAAGATGCATTGAAAAATACTTTCAACAATTCTGTTCTCAGGTGTACAGGGTACTTTCTCTTTGTCAGGTCAGCTGGTTCAGTGGGCTGCCCTCATGTCTTTGCAGTGTAGGTTATGTGCTAAACTTTGAAGTTGTGCTTAGATTGAGAAATTTGGGATTGTCCCAGGTTTCAGTCCTTTTTATTCTCCATTTCATAAGAACCTGCCTCTTTGTGTTTGTTAGCTTTGGAGTTCCAGTGACAGAAGTCCCAGCTTCAGGAAGCAACAGACACAAGAAAAATCTTCTACAGCCTCCTGGTCTTGGGCAAAATCAAACAATCCAAGAGGCAATTTATAAAAACCAAATTCCCCTTTGAAGGAAAGCACCTTGAAGTTTTTAAGCAAGGTTATGTTTTTTCAGAGTTGCAATGGGACCAAAAGGGGTGGATTTTCATGGGAGCATGAAAAACTACCCTTCGCGTGTTCTCCCAACATCTGCAAGCTTGTTGAAGAACTTGCAGCTACAAGTGTTTTTCAGTCAGTTATAGTGATTTTTGTCTTGATAAAATACATGAACTAATTTTAAACTCCTAAAAATATCAGACTGGGAAAAATATGTAATGTGGAAAAACTCAAAGTGAATAAAGCCTTTTTTCCTTAAGGTGAAAGCAGATGAAAATAGGGATGATAATACAGAGCACAAATCAGTTTTCTCCTGCCAGTTACTCCACTTACAAATGGAAAAAATCTTAGTTGTCAGAACTGCTTACAATCAGAGATGTTTTTTCCACCCCATGCTTGTTTAATTGTCAAGCAAAGATGTTGTATAATTCTGTATGCAAAGGTATGCAGGAAGCTGAGCTATTGTAGGATCAGTCATACTTCTCAAACTGTCAGAATGGTTGCACTGATTTCTCTGTTTTTCTCCCTGTGGAGCAGGGCTGTTAAACTTCATCTGTATTCCATAGTTGTGAGGAAGGGAACAAATGCCATCCATAGTCTGAGTTTCTGCTTTTAGTCTAGAAATAAAAACAGTGAAAATTTCTTCTGGATGTGATAAAATAATGTTTTCTGTCGTGCTTCACAAATACGAAAACTGTTGGAACTGCTCTGATTGGGCTCTTGAGGCAAGGCGCTGGTTTTTCATCTTGCACTTCCTTGCCATACCATACACTTCTACAAAAAATGCACAGAAATTATGAATAATGATTTATGATAAGTGGTTTGTCTTACTGCTAGCAGTCAAAACAAAGATGCAATCTGATCTTTAAAGCTATATAAAGCTATATGTGTTAGCAAGCTCTGCATATCTGTATCAAAGGATTACTGGATTGCTTCCATGCCTTTTCACTCATGTAACTGCCCATGGCAGCATTAATGGACAGTGCCTACATCTGACTATCACTTAGCATGGAACCAAGGACTTTTCTCTCTCCATACTCAACAAGGTGTGTCTAAATACTGTAGTCTCTCATTGCATTGGGAAGTTACCAAACAGAGAGTCTGCTGTCAATGTAGACATGTTGGGAGATGGTAAAAGCTGGGAGCAGCTGGATGCAGCATTGCAGGTGGATGGATGTGCACTGAGGAGGAAGCAAACTGCTTCATTTGTAGCTACTTGGCAGTGCTAAAAAGGAGGGGTAATAAATGTGTATTCATTTTCCACATGCTTGGGTAACTTCCTGTAAACAGAAGAGTAACCCTTAGGTGTGTGATATTTTAATGTGATCATTGTTCCACACTCTTAATTTTATTGCAGTTTGAGCTTATAATCTGCACAGCAGCTTCTTCTCCAGGTATTTTTATCACAAGGTTCATTGGAAATCATCCAGCTTTATAAAATGTGCATGTTTGAACAGGGTTGTTTAAAATGCAGGTTCTCATACAATACATTAATTAAATTCAGTATGTAGTCAAACTAATCTTAATTTTGCTTCTTTCTGTTTTTAAAAAATGCATTCAAATATTGTTATAATTTCAAGAAAGGGGGAAAGATGTGATTAGATAGAGGAGAGTGAACACTTTGCAGACTGTATCACTGATGCTTACAGCTCTAGGCAGGTAACCAATTGTTTCAGCACAACAGGTTTTGTCAGGTTTTGAAGCCCAAGGCTTAACATTTGTCAGTGACCTAATATTAAAGGAATGTGGCTCTGGTGTATCATTGCATATTGGAGTGTGTAAAGACAGATTGAAATAATGCCACACTTGTCCTATCCTCTTAAAACTGGCTGGATCTGGAATTTTGTAGAGAGTTCAGCTTTGAAGTTTAACTAAATTACATGGAAATGTCATCTATCCACCATATCTTGAAAGTCTGGACAACTGTTAATTTTTTTAGGTTGGTGAAAAAGTCCTGTAGCATAAAAGAAAATATTCTTAGTGGTTGGTGTTTTGCATCATGACTGTGGTAAAAAATTCTATTGTAAAAGTAGGTAAAATAGGCCAACTTCTGGTCATAATGATTCTAATAATTTTTAGATGTTTTTCTGAGGTTGGAAGGTCTTCAGCAAAGTTTCTTGTATTATTGTGTGGACATATTTAAGAACATGTAAACATGATCATACCTCTTTTTTCAGTGGCCATAATATCTTGACCACACAAACACTCCCTGGGAAATTCTAGCCACCTCTCCACATCAGAATGCAGTTTTCTGGTGGTTTGATTTGCTTCCTAACCATTACTAAATTTACCTGTTTGGAGCATGGCATGTTTAGTTCTTTTCAGTACTATTGGAGGATTCTTTTTTTTTCATACCCTGCCCCTTGGAGAGCTCTTGCTGATGTATCCCTTTTTGTTGGAATGCACTTATGTATCCCCAAAGAAACTTGGGGGCTTAGAGCCACTGGAAGATGGGTATTGCCCTTCCTTTGCTGTCACCTGCTTCTGTAGTCATCAGCAGCCTTCACCAGGGTGGAGTAGAAATGGAGAAAACCAACCAAGAAAGAAGCATGAAGATTGATCCTTAACAACTGGAAGCACTGAGTTAGGAGTCACTAGGGAAAAGTAGAACTGTGCAGCCCAGTAGCATGCTTAGTGGATAAAATAAATAGTGAAGAGTTGCACAGTCCTCTAGGAGAACCAAACTCTACCATTTAAAAAAAAAAAGTCAGAAAACTCTTGCAATCTTTCCTGGTATTTTTCAAAACCTGTTCTTAATATAGGAGCATATGCATGTAAATAGGAGTGGAAGAGGAAGGATGTGTGGAGATCATTGAGGAAGTCGTCTCAGGCTTGTGGAAGGTGTGGAATAGCAGTGGTGGTGTCTCTGGTTCCAAATTGGATTGCTTCCCTCAGACATGGATAGGAAGTTTTTAATGGGAAAACACCAGTTAAAAGTTACCTGTGTGTTTGTTAATCTTAATGCCAACTCTGTTGGAATATGTTTTGGTGATAAAATTTAGAAAACTTAGGTCTGTGGACTCAGAGACAAAAGGTAGGGCAGAAGAGGTCAGGGAGCTATGAAGGTGCTGCTGGTACTGCTGATAAGGAAAATGCTCCAGCCTGGCAGTGTGTGCAGTGCTTGCACTTCTGCAGTATCAAACCAATAAATTCAAACAAGCAATCTTGGCTCAGGGTGAACCTGCTTTATGTCATCTGCTGTTATTTACTTCTGTAGACTATACTGTTAATGCTTTTGACTAAAGCAGACAAGTAAGGAAAACTGTTCTGAAAAGCATCTGAATTATCTGTGATAAAAAAAAAACAGGCTGAAAGGATATATGGGATGATCTCTCCACAATCATGCAATCTCAAGCTGGAACAGGAAAATAAATCTGTTCAAAGCCTCACAGAATCCTTACTTTGTCTAAAATTTAAGACTTTGGTAGAAATGTACATTGCTCCTCATCCCCCAC
This sequence comes from Eopsaltria australis, assembly GCA_034509425.1. Classification (NCBI taxonomy): domain Eukaryota; kingdom Metazoa; phylum Chordata; class Aves; order Passeriformes; family Petroicidae; genus Eopsaltria; species Eopsaltria australis. The sequence continues at coordinate 3,393,386 of JAVTVJ010000051.1, read as the reverse complement.
CAGCCTACTTTGGGGGTTTTAGCTCCCAAAGCTTAGTTTAAATTGCTGGATTCAAAGTTTTTGCTTGCTAGACCAATTTATATTCTAAAGAAGGCAAAAAACAGCGTCAGGAAACTGGTAAAGCATCCAGACTTATTGTACATCTTGCTTTCAGTTAGATTTAAACCTTCTTTTGAAGTGTTTTGGCTTTGCAGATTTATGTGGCGGTTCTGGGATCCTGGGTTCTGCTGTGTCTCAGAGTTCTGTGCCACACACTGTTCAAACAGTACTGCAGATACACGTGAATACTTGCACTTTATTTAACACTTTAAAAAGAAGCTCTATAAAAATGAAAAAGCTGTGAAGTGAGGATAGAACACTGCAACTGCCTCTTTACCCACTTTAGATTTTTTCCTTCTAATTATTTGGCATAAAGATTAGAACCAGAAAAAATAAAAATCTCCTGTTTTTTCAAAAAGCAAGGGAATGTTTGCCAAATACCAGTCTTAATAACAAGACTTTGTTATGAAACAGTTCCCTGCTTGATTCCAGGAAAAGGATAATTGTTATCTAGTACATTCTGCGGGGCTTGCAGAGCTGATCTTGCATTTTCAAATATCCTCATTTCAGCAACATGAACTGTTCACAGAAGTTTTTCCATGGAGCTTTTTAAACAGCCTATCCTACTTTGAAAGTTGTTAGTTGTTAGCTTCTGCTTTATTTGATGCATTAAAAGATATTTTTGTTTTCACTTTTTATATGAGTTGTATGCTAACATCTTTTGTACAAAATATATATGTTTGTAATGACTTAAAATTAATAAAGGAGCCTTTCTGCCTTCCCTTAGGAAGATCAAAAATAGGAATCTTTAGGAAGAAACCTTTAGGTCAGATTTCTGGAAGTGGGATTTCTGAAATGTTTTATCAACTTTAGCAACTAAAAGGCAAAAGCTGCTACCATAATTTCATTCATTTTTTCCGGGTGTTGCAAATCTCTTGGTTTGTACCGTAGGTTCCTGAAACAATACAAATTCTGTCTCTATTCTCATTTAAGCCATTTTTTCTATGCCAAATTAGGAGTTCTCCTCTTCTTAGTATGAAGCATTAACAGCCCAGTGGCATACTTAGGATTTTGATGTAGTTGTGAAAAAAGAAAAGGAATGTGAAGCCATCTCATGCTTCCATCTGACTCCAAATGTGGGATTCTCTGTTGTGCACATGTGAAGTAGGTTTTCCCTGTGACCAAATGAACCGCTTCTTTTTCTTTCTTTGAAATAATTTTTCATGTCAGTCTAATTTGAGTTGTACTTTCCCATTTTCACACATTTTTATTTTAATCTTGAATTATCTCTGAGTGGGATACCTTAAGAGTTTCATTCTGGTTTCATTAATTCATTTATTCTTCCCATGATAAATATTGTGCATTCTTGGCTGTGCAAACAACTTGCTGCACTTTCTAGAGCTGAAAGCAAAGGGCTGACACACAGAGACCAGAATACAAGTAAAAATGCCGTTTATAATATAGTGCCTGACCAAATTAAAAATAGCATGGCTAGGAAATTATTAAGTGCACTGAAAACCACCCTGTCATTCTTGGCTGTCCAAGGGACTTTTGCAGGCTTTTTAATTGTACCAATTAAACATTAGTGTTTGTCTAGACTTCAGCTTGTTTGGAGTGAAGCATTTTTGCCATAAGAATGAGGTGCTTGGAAGGCTCCTGCTTTGGTCTGAGTGCAGCTCAGCTCTTTTTTGCCCTGCAGGTTCTGCTTCTTAGGGAATTCAGGTCCTGTGTGTGCTTGAAGATGCATTTCCCGTGCCCTGTATCCCTCACCTTTCCCTGAACAACAGAAGAGCTCACTCATAACCAGCAATCTGCTGGGCCTTTGATCTGCTGTCTTCAGAAGATGTAAAGCTGATAATGGGAGGGGAACCATAAAAAACGTGGCTCCTTTCTTTTGTACTAAATTGACTGGAAAAGCAGCATCAGCTGTGCTCGTTCTGGAAAAGGACTAATTGGTGTGGGGTTTGAGATGACTTTTAAAACCGAGCATTTATGTACACTTAGAAAAAAAAAACACAACATCCAAAATTATGTCAGTTTGTTGGAATGTTTTGATGATATATAGTTGTTTTCATGTACTTTTAATTTAGTAGGAGGTTGTAGTAAGGTTCAAATGTGAATAAGACAACACCAGACTACAAAGAACAACAGTCTAAACTATGCATGGCCAATGATGTGATTTATATCACTCTTAAAGAGATGGGTTTTTAAAGATTTGGGTATTCCTACTCAGAAGTTTTGAGTCTCCCTTCTGATGGGGGAAAGTGCAGAATGATGAACATCACGTTTTGAAAGCTCTTTATGACTTACCATCGTTGTCTCTGTCTTTAACTCCTTCCAAAATCACTTCTTCTTCCTCTCTGATATTTCAGTGTTGTCTTCATCTCCTAGTGAATAATAATTGATATGCATGCTTTTAATTAGTCAGTGATGCTTGAACAGCAAAACAAAATAAAACCCCAAACACAGTGCAAGAGGGAAATACAGAGGGTGCCTAAGGAATTTGACATTGATTTTGCTACACAAAAATTGTTGTGAGATTCTCTGAGTAAAGAAACCTCTTAAAGCTTTAACTATCAGTGCAAAATAGAAATGAGGTGGTACCACTGACAGATCAGTGCAGGCAAGGGAAGTTACAGGTAGAAATCCTGATGATATTTCAGAGAGCCTAGCCTCACTATTTGCAAATTAGGGTGTGTTTGGTTCTTTTCTAGGAAAATCATAAATAGATCAATGCACTGGACTAGAAAAGCTTACTTGCATCACTTTTACCACTTCTTCCATATTTCCTAGTGTGTTAATGGGATGCCTTGCCTCAAAATTCTTGTGTTACATTTCCAGTTTTTAGGATGTTTAGTTTGTTCTGTCAAATGGATGAACCCTTGCAAACATCTTGCTGAACAGCTTTGGTTGTGTTAAATCTGTTTTATAGTCTCTTCAGTCTTGGAGCGCTTTTTTGGGGTCTTAACTACAATACCCTAAACCTTAAATGTTCAGTAAATATTTCACTTTTTACTTGCTTTTGCAGCATGTATGGAGCACGCAAAACAAATTTCATGTCAGGAGACACAGAAGATATATGCATTATATATGTGCAAGTTTTCATTAGCGCAAGCTAAGGAGCCTTCTTTGTGCAATTACATACTAAATCTTCTTAAATATATGATTGTGTTGAATAGACATTTGTTTTATATCACTTAAAAGTTATGACATTCCAAATGACTAAATTCACAGCTGGAACAGGAATTCCACACTGAAATATATGTTTGAAGAGAAATACTTGTCTAAATTTAGAACAAAGATCTTAAGTAATACAATTTTCATTTGCTGCAAGAGATTAAATATGCAGAAGGATAAAAACTATTGTTAGTCCCCATAGTTAGATGAATAATTGGAGAAATTGTAACTGCTATTAGTCTATAGTTTTAAAAGCTTTCTGGTCAAAGGAGGTTTTCCGAGAGCAAAACTGAACCCCCTAGTGAGTTACAATCCCAAATTCTTCCATCTGCACAGGAAGGAAGACTGCAGCATGTACCAGTTGAGGTGTGATTTATGACAATCCAAGTTTCCCTACTCCAGAGCCAAACTTCTGTGTGCTTGATGTCAGTCATTAATGCCTATAAGAACATGCACATCAGCCAGTGTGGACAGATGCCATGATAAAAAAATAAAAAATAGGCACTCCTGGGCATCTTTTTCATTCTCCTTGGTATCATGAGATGGGGTTTTTCTTCTGTGTGTGTTGTGATTCCTTGGGTCATGTTAATTTCCTGTCAGAGAAATACAAGATGTGGCCATGACCTTGTGTTGCTCCATTCAACTGGGAAGTGTAATAAAAACAGCTTTGAAATAAAATATTTCTAAGGAAGGGACTTTTTGCCAGTAAAAATGTTGAAAACTACTCTAGTCATCATTTAAATCCCAGAACATATCTATTAATTTCACTGTAATTACCAAGAAAAGAGAAAAGACTAATGGTTTTAGACTTGTGAAGGATCTTGAAATAATATTAGTCTGCTCCAAATTAGCTGTTGGCTTGTTTTCAAATAATGATTCATGGTGGTATTTTACTAAGCTTTTTTTAAATTCTCTTTAATAGTTCAGAACTTTTGTTTAATTTGCCAGGCAGTCCTCTATGTGGTCCTGCCTTCAGTGCTTCAGAAGTTAAAGGTATATATATATATAGCCTCAATTAAACCTTTTGAAGAAGCATATACTTTAAATTGTGTATAAACTTTGCCATTTAAAGCAGGGAGAATCCAGTTGAAGTGTGCTTAATGGCAGTTTTCTTATTGACGGTTTTGGAGCAGTGTTTTAAAAGTGGCTACACTCATTTGAGAAAAGTTTAGGGAAAGAGGAATACAAGAAAAGTGTTTGGAGGGTCTGCATGACTTGGCTCCTTCATATGCTCTCAAATTTTCCTACAGAGATGATTTAATTCCTTTTCAAGACAAGTGAACCAAGTAGATGCTGTAAAAAGGAAAAGAGCCAGCTTTCCTAGTGGTTGATAATATTTAGTCACTTGTTGAAGATGGAAGAGGAAAGATATTAAAAGTCAGTATTTCAAAAATGGGTTTCTGAGGAACCTTAAGCTGAAGACTTGGTCAGTAAATCCTGGGCTCTTGTGTGGATATCATCCCTATGGAGCAGTGAGGAAAAGGAGAGGAGGAAAAACCCAACAATCCCCCCAGCCTTGGAGATGATTATAATAGGATCATTTCAGTTTCAAATCACCTGTATGTTGTAAATTTATAGAAGTTTTAATTTTAACATAATATGAGTTATACAGGGATAGAATAAAACAGACTGTTTCAGTTGGAAGGGACCTGCGAGGATCACCTGACCCAACTGCCTGACCCATTCAGGGCTCACCCAGCTAAACCATCTTGTTAAGGGCATTGTCCAAATGCCTCTTGAACACTGACAGGACTGGGACATCAACACCTCCCTGAGAAGGTCTGCTCAGGTTTTGATCACCTTCTAGATACAGAAATGTTCAGTCTAAACCTCCCCAGGCTCAGCTTTGAACCATTCCCAGATGTCCAACCACTGGATCCCAGGGAGAAGAGATCACCTCTCCACTTCCCTGTCTCAAGAAGCTGTAGAGAGCAATGAGGTCACTGCTCAGCTTCCTTTGCTCCAAATTAGACAAGTCCAAAGTCCTCTACCGATGTTCCTATGACATTCCTCCCAAATGCACTTCCAAATGCAAATACACACACATAGGAGGTCAATAGGGTTGCATTGATCTTTTCCCATCTCTGGTGCCTTGATGGAAACATATTTCCCTGTTGTACTCTGGCACGAGCCAGAAGTTTGTCCATGGGAGATGTCAAAACTCCCTGTTATTTTTGCAGACTAGGTTAATAAAGTTTAATATTGATTTTATAGCACGAAGGAAGTGAGTGGAATGCTGGCTTACTTAAGTACATAGGGTTTGCCCCACTCTATAGGGTTTTATCCAGTGGGCATGCTGTAGGTCAGTAAAATGTACACTTTTATGCTAAGTTTAAATCAGTCAGAGCAACAATCACTCAGACAATGATTTCATTGTTGCTAACACCTTCCTTACAGTTGCCTTCCTCACAGAAAGGCAATGTTATTTGCTTATATTTGCTGAGAAAATAGAGCAGATGCTCAGTCAGAATTGAAGAGGTAGATAAGAACATGGGAAAAGCAGATAAGAACCTTTATAAAGCTTGGTGTCTCAACTGTAAAAATATGAATTGACAGCTGTAATACATTTGCCAAATAGGGTATTCTTTTTTGGCCTGCTAAGCTGCATTTTGCTTAATTTTATGCAAAAGAACAGTCATGTGTACAACATTAAGAAAAGCTGCAACACTGACATTTCACACATTTCAATGGGTTGAAATAGCAGTTAGTTTCAGATCATTTCACTCTGATAATCTAGAGACTAAAAAATATAAAGTCATTTTGGATTATTCCTTGATATTTTATGTGGGAAAAAAACCCATGAAAATCAGTTGCATTCTTCTTGCTTTTAATAAAACTTCAAAAAAGCAACTTACCAGAAAACTGACTTCTCTATCTCCTTTACAACATCATTGTGCTGTGGGTTGTCCTGTTCCTTAGAGATGTAAACAAGTAAAGCTAAATGCAGACAAATACAATGAACACCGCATGTTTTAAAAGCATCTAGATAGAATTCATGATTGGAACAAGGAAAAACTGCTCATCATAGCAAAAAAATTAAATTGGAAGATTTATAGAAACTTTCTTGGCAACATAATCTGTTGGATTTGTTGTCTGAGTGATTGTTAAAGTGATAAAGCACATAGGTGTTATATCTGATATAGCAGCAAAAAGTTGCTTGATGTTTAGGAGCAATTCAAATAGCTCTCTTGGGTCAATGACATTCTGAAAATATGAGGATTTTCTTCCTGTGCAGGGATTTAGTTTGTGTTGTATGTTCTGATGGAGAATGTACAATATGATGCATATCTCATTCTATCCTGCAGGGATTTAGCTTATCCAGGAGTGTAATAATGACAAAAAACTATGTTTTATCACTTCTGGTAACCAAATCTACCAACAAAGGGAATACTTTCCCTCTGGCAAAGTAAAGCATTGAGGTTAAACACCTCATAATCCTTGGGCAGGAGAGTCTTCTTTTTCAGTAAATACAGCTATTTATTGCAACTTACTATTTTGACTCCAGTGAATCTTAAAGTTAAAAGCAAGAGTGCAAAATGAATTTATTGTTCTGTTCAGAGCCAGGAGTCTGACTTCAGTGATGCTGATACTTCAGGGATGCATCTCACGATATTCCATGATTCTATATGGTATACATCCTCTATGATAAATATCAGTAAGCTATACCTTTATTTTCAAATTTTTGTGCAGCTCAGCACCACAATGACAGCGCTGGATATCACTGCTGGGAAAGCAGCTTCTGCTTCCCCTTAGCTCCAGTCTCCCAGGAATAAAGCAGAGGACAAGCACTCAGACTGATAGTTTCAGATTTATCCAATGCTGTTTGTTGTTTCCTTACACCTTAAAATAGGGCACAGCAATCCCAGGCAGTGCCTTTGTGCTGCCCCATGTCAGGCTGGTAGGCATTAATTTCACCTTAACTGGCTTATTGTTCCTCCAAGGAAAAAAATAGGGAAAGGCCTTCTATATCTGAGTTTCAGTCTCTACATCTGCACATGGTGAAATTGAAATTAATTGCAACTGAGTGATACGAAATAAATCAGAAATCAAATGTTGAGCCAGGGCAATATCCAGAATTGTAATAGGAATTTTAGGAAGGTAATGTTTGGATAAGTTAGTACAAAGATATGATTTGGAATGTGTTGATGCTTTTTAACTGACTCAAAAAAAAAACCCAGCCAACATTACTGTCAATTTAAGGAGGAATGTTCCTATTTAAAATCATATTAATATCTCTTTCAACCTCTTAGGTTATTGCTAGCTGCCTTTCTGACACTTTTTTTGAAATTATGGCTGCTTCACAACAGCTAGAAAACTCTTTAAAGCATGCTTCAAAACACAACCTGTTTTCCTAATTTTCTATTTCATGCCTGCGTTCTGCAGGGCTTCTTGTACCCACTAAGGAGCAGCAAGCATTGATTCCTTGGAGTGTGAGGCCAAGGAGCTGCTTCCATTGATATCTTTCTCACAACAGAGGTTCGTGAAGAAAGCCTGACAAAGAATGTCTCGGAATATCTAGATACTTTTATTGTCCTCTGACACATTCAGGTTTGCATTTCCCTGAAATGCATTAGATTAACAAAACATTGCATATGCAGTAAAGCAGCCACAGTGTTATCATTAAGTGTTCAATTAATTTGCAGCAATCCCATGCTGAGGAGCATGTTTTTGGAACATTACTTTGTGCCATGTGATGTCCAGGTGACACAAAGGTTATAAACAAGACTTAATAATACATAGGATTTCCAAAAGCTTTTTTTCCATAATCATTCTTGAAATTAAGACCAAACCCCTCTCTGATATACCCTATTAACTTCCATGAGAAAACTTAGTCAGTGCTGTAATCAAAAGGAGACTTTGGCTTCCCTGGGAACCCAAAGTTGTGATGTTGCCTATATGGCACAGCAGGAAGGTCAAGCACTGGTTATTGTCTTTCTCATATTGAAAAATATGTAAAGCAATCATATTATTTATACCTGTGAACTGCCCCTATTTGAGTAGGTTTGTACACAAAAGAACAAGTGTTTTCTGTGATCTCACTGTTCAAAATACTGGTAGAAACACTGAGGTTAAGTGTTTATTTAGGCTGGAAAGGAGAATAATTAGAGCTGTAGTAGTCCAGTCCAAACCTGATCAATCCTCCTGGTACTCTGTTATTCCCTAGAGTAAACTTGCTGGTATTTTACAGCAGCCCTTTTTAAAGACATCCTTTTCACCATGTTACACAGAAAGGGATGCTGGTCATCCAAAATACATTCCATACTGGGAAACATCTGTGGGTTTTAACCAATCTATTTATGTTTTCTTTATGTATTTCTTAAATGTGTGATGTTCAGACATAACTTGCCATTAGGAAAAGACAGGATGAAACAAAGCATGAGTTGAGCAGGGGGTGACACTCGCAGTAAATGGTGCTGGAACAGAGCCTGTTCTTTTCCTCCTCCTTCCCTTTTCCCCTCTTGGTGCAAAGGGTTTATTAGATTTTAATCAGTGTCTGCAGTTTGTGCAGTTACTTGGTTGTGCTGGTCTTTTCACAAACAACTGTGATTGTCACTTTCTGCCGTAAGACTTGTGAGAACTAAGTACAAAGGTAATTTAATACACAGATCAACTTGGCTTTTGTCCCAGCAAAAGAATGGAATTCACCATTTCTTTCTCATGAAAACTGATGAGGACTCTTTTGTCCCCACTTTTTTTTTTTTTTTGGAGGCTGGCGTTATTTAAACTGGCTCGATGAAAGTCTAATACTTCAAAAATTAGATACAGCAACATTAATTAAGTGGGAAAGATCTGGTTTTGCCATGCATTTCTGTATTTTAGAGCATAACTAAAGAATTTTGGGGCACAGTTTTCAGGGATAACTTTTCCCATTGACCAATATAATAGAGTCATCACAACAGCTGCAAGGGATTGGTTACACTGCTGGAATTCACCCGGGTGTACCCGGGTTTTTTCAATGCATGCTTTTCGAAACAAAACAGTTTGATAGCAGGTGTGACCTTTAACCTTCCCTAACTTTGAAGAACTTAATCATCATCATTTGTTCAGCACTGAATATATTTTGCAGGTGGAGGAAACAGAGGGAAATGTAGTTTGGTTTTGATGGGAAAGGGGGAGGATGAGGAATGATTGTCTTGGTATTTTTACCCACTTGGTGTAAACCACACTAGGCAAATTTAATTTTAAAATAGCCCCTATGCAGAAGAAAACAATTGTATCTGCTAATATGAACTGGAATTGTCATAGAAACCTTTATAGAAATCAGCATTAATACAAAGTCTGTCCTAATCATTGTCTTTGGGTGACTTTGCTTGTCCTTGTCTGATATTATTGCTCATAGCAGAGCCCATCATGGCACAGACAAAAACAAGTGACAAATATATATGGCAATTCACATCTTTACGAATGAAAGCTAGAAATTCATGTTTGAATCACCTTACTAACAGTAAATATGTCTGTTTATATTTCTCTCTCATCTGTAAACCTAAGAGTCTATGCTGCAGTTAAAAATATGGTTATTCCCAGCACTGTGGCTTTGCCCCCTTTTCCATGCAGTCGTGAAGGCACATTCAGCGTGTGCTCTGCATCGGTGCAAGTTCATGAAAGGGACTGTCTGTTCAAGCATTTCTCTTCCTCCAGAGTCCTGTTACTGCTCACTTCAGATTCAAGTTGAATGTGTTCTGACTTCAGTATCTGATTTCTTATCCTCTAATCTAGCCTGAGTTGGGAAAGTTGGTTTTGTGGTTGACGCTGTAGATCAGACAATGAGCAGTCCCTCGAGCCTACCACAACTTCTTTTCAGCCTCAGGGAATTTACTGTTCAAAATAATTTCAGAACTCAGTGCAGTTGTGTTTCTCTACAATCTGGCCTCTGCTGAGTCTGTTGTAGTGCTACCAGAAGTTTTTGGCGTCAATTGGAAAACTGGGTATGTTTAGTACCTCTGGAAATCAGATGTGTGCACCTAGTCTGAAGGTTGGTGACACTTCATAAATTTAATCTTAACTTTTGTGGCTGGATTCAACAGAGAATCTTTGTCTATACCTTCCCTTATTCCTTGAGTTACTCTGCAGCCTCAGATTGGTTATTCTGCTTCTCTTCAACTTCCTCATGGCTCCAAGGAGCAAATCTTCCTACTGTGTAGTAGTAAACAACTCTTGCTACTTTGAAGAACAACAAATTTCATTCCTATGTAGTGGATTAAGTTTTTCTGAAAATCTCTGAGGAGTCTGAAGTTTGAACTGTTTATCTGTGGTGTGAAAGCATACAAATTATGCTTTTAGCAACCTCAGTGTGATATTACTGAGTGATCTAGTACCTGTTTCTTAATACAGTGCTTTACATACTTTTTTAAAGAAGTAATATTAAATATGTCCTTGGTGATAAATCCATAACTTAACTGAAGCCATAGTATGGTTACAACTTTGGAGTGATTTTATGTTGCATTTGTGAAAGGACTTGCAGATTCTTCATCAAGTTTTTTTTACGTGAAATGTATGTGAAAACTTACTGGTCCAGTAGCTAAAAAATTGAAGTGCTCACTGAACAGTGTTAGATAAGAATAATTTTCACTTGGATTTGCTATCTCCCCCTTAATATAATACTCTTTATATTAGATTTTTAAGAAGTAACAAAAACTTGCATAAAAATATCTTATAAAGATACCCTGTGTCATTCTGTTTCCTGTATGATGGCAAGACAGAATTTATGGTCAAAATAATTCTTTGTTATGGAATTACAAAGGACAATTACGAAGTTTTGTGAATTACAGTCTGAACATGGTGTTGTGGTTGTCTGTTCCCACCATATGCAAACTTTGTCATGATTTTCAATAGTATTGAATTTTTATCATATTAGTTTATTTGGTCTCTTGCTGAAAACAGGAAAAGCCTCTGGAATAGTAATCCCAAAAATCAGCTGCATAAAATTCCACTTTTGAAAACCCAGCTGTCTGTAGCTGTAATTATTCACTGAACTACTTGTTTGTAAAGACTCAATTGAATATGATTGTGGGCCTTTCAGAATAATTAATATCCTAAAATATCTGATTTTTATAATTTATTTGCTTACCCATCCATGAGAATAATTAAACAAATTGGTGTGTGCATCCATATTTCATGCATTCTCAATTACTCTCTTTTTTTCCTTCTTTCAGGCCAGCCAGACCATTCAAGTTACCAAAAAGGTAAGTTTCAGTGCTGTCACAGCTGAAGTTTGTGGAATTATAAAGGTGGTAGATGAGGTGATGGCAAAGCTGTTATTCCCAATACAAAGCAAGAATAAGGAATATTCGAAGAAAATAACAAGTGTTCAAATTAAAGCAGGTTTTAAAAGTATTTCTTTAGGCAGTGGGTAGTAAACTTCTGCAACTGCCACGGGAGGCTGAGGAGGCAGATAGCACCAGCAAGGTCAAACAGCATTTAGAAGAATTGATCTGCAGTCGGTCCCTAAATAAACACTGAAACAAGGAGCCAGGGATAAGTTCTTTAACATCCCTGATAACACATCTGGGGGAGCAGCAACGGGATAGAACACACAAGGCAGCTAAACTCAGACTCTGTTTACAGACAGAAAAGCAGTCTTGTCATTAATACTAGGCCAGAATTTAAAAACCTATGCAGATTTCAATGCTTCTTGTTTTCAACTATTTTATGGCAGTCTATTCCTGGGTACTCCATGCCTCAGTACTTTTTTGCTGAAGGGTTGGTCTTAGAAGTGACTTGGTTGTATCATCAATAGTGATAAACCAAGCTGACAGACAAGTTCAGAAAATTTCATCATAGCAGTTTTTAATTCTTCCTAAAGCCCCATGCCGTCTGGAAGACTGGGTTTGGATTGTACAGGCTCTGAAGCATGGCAGGGTCATAGAAAATAACAGCATTGTGTCTAAAACTGTCAGTGCATCAGAATGGCAAGAAGAAACCATCTCAATTGGAAATACATTAAAAACAATCCATCTTCAGGATTTGATTTCAGTAAAGAGCAGGCTTGTTTGTTAAGTATCTATTTTGAGTTACAGAAATCTGTGTGTTGATATGATTTGGGTCACACAAATATCTATTGCTCAGAGTGACCTTTTTGCAATACAGAAACTGTATATGGTACATTTCTGTCTCCATGTGACCCTGAGGAGTGGTTGAATTTGAGGACATCTGTATATAGGAGCTGAACTGAAAAGTTTATCACTAGCCACATATGCTTAAAAGGGGAAAAGAACCTAGACATTCTCTTTTTTACCTTCTGCTTTTGAAAAAAACGTCTGAGGTCTTGGATCACCTTTGGACAAATTGTCTGATAACAGTGGTGCTAAATATAGATTGAATCACTGTATCTCCTAAGCATTTTTAATTACTTAAAGCATGAAGGAAAAAATCCCCAAAAAACAAAAACAAAACAAACCTTTTTTAGGTGTGTGAAAAACATCAGGAGGAAATAAATTTATGAAAGCTCTATGCATTTTAATGGTACGTAGCTAGCTAAAATTAGTACCATTCTAAAAGACTGAAAACAGGGCAGAATGGCATAAAAAGTGTTATTTCACTCAGTGTCAAACTTAGGTGAGTTCAGCATTCAGTGCTGGAATAGTTTGGATAAAAAAAAAGAAGAGAGTGTAAGTGTGGCTGTATGTCTAGGTCATTGCACAACGAAAAAATAGTTTTAATTAGGCATCCAAAACTGGGAGGGTTTATCCTGATTTAGAAAAGTACTAAAGTATGTGCTTGGCAATAAGGATATCCTTTCTTAATGTGATTCCTCCACTGAGGAATTGATTTAAACATTTTCCCCTTGGACTCAGGCATTTTGCACCAAGTGATCATTTACCCTGAATCTATCAGGGCAGTGGCTTCCTCTTCACAGACAAAAGAAAAAGTAACTAAACTCAAGTAATGGCTTTTTAATGGGTAAAAATAAAAACCTGCCGTGTCTTTATCCATGTACACTGGGTTGGGGTTGAGGCTGCTTTTTAGGCTTGGTTGGAACCAGCGCCCTCAGCAGCACTAAATAATGCTCAGACAGGTAAAATTAAATACAGAGTGGTCAGTCTTTTTGTCAGCCTGGGTCAACTTGGCTTATCTAAATTTCAATATGTGGTACAAAGAAACAGGAGAAATTTGCAGGTGTAAACAAGCACTCACTGTTCTCTGTATGTGGCTTATTATCACATTAAACACTTAGGACAGAGTTTCTTTTACAGCTGAAAGAATTTACCCAATTTAAGAGTGCTCAGCTGAGAATGGAAGTGTAGAGACAACATGTCAAAGTGGTAAATCTGGCACTAGTGATGAATAGGAAAATAAATCTTTTGGGTATAACTTTTATGACTTCAGAGCAAATGTCTGTAATGGCTAGTCAGTCTAGCTTGGTGTTTATAAAAACATTTAGTCCTATAAATAGGAAAATTCTATTAGGTCATTTACTTCCCTTCACTTCTGCTTTGTACAATTGCTCATTTGGCAAGCTGCCTTTTTGTGATTGACTTTAATGAAAACTTTGACTTCAGATTGCTTTTCAAGCTTTTGCTAATTAACCTCTTGTGTGAGCATGTCAGAATTATTCCATGTTTACCTAATGGGAGATGGAGAAACACCCAGTGCTTTGGATTTCCTTACTCCTCAAAGCTCTGCTTATACCCCTAGAGGTGCCTATTTATTTCCACATGCTATGGAAAAACAGGAATAAGCTTGCTCATGCCAGTGATTTTGCAGTCAGAACACTGGGAATCTACTGCTGGAGTGGGGAGATGGACAATCCCTCCCTTCTTAGCAGCAGGACAGAAAATTTCTGTCGAGCTGATAATTGTATTGTGATTTATTAGCAAGTTGTTCTTAAAACTGAAAAAGAGCCATAATCTTTTAAGACAGTAGAAATAAGTAAAGGAGCTCTCTGCTATAAACTTTCATGTTATGCTGCTTGTACTTGAGGAGGAAATAAGAGTAGAGATCTTCTTGATCAATATTTAGTGTGTACAGAGACCATTCGTATAGAAGGATTCATTGCCTGTAATTACTTTTCTAATGCCTTTATGGGAATTCCTATACTCTCTTTACTCCCAGTATTAGACAGTGTTGCTTTTGAAACATAAACTCTATGAATTCAAATCTTTATTGTAAGAAAAATCATTTAGAAATTAAGATTTCTTGGTTTCACTTAATTTTCTGAACTTTCCTCTTGAATTAACACAAATAAAAATATTATACAAAAATCACGAAAATTAGGTTTATATATAAAAATTCTTCCACTCATAAGATTTAGAATGGACTAGGTGTTAAAATTCAAGGATGGATGTTATGCTGTAAGACTAGACAATTAATGTTGGTTAGTTTATGTATCGTGTTGCCAACACCTTGCATCTTTGAATTACAACAGATTTCATGGATCATGAGTATGTAGGTTTGAGTATTACTTTAATACTATTTTAAAAATAGAGGAAATGTTTTCTTTGGGTTTTACTTCAAAACAGATATTTTTCTTTCCTGAATGTTTTTTTCTTTGAAATGACTAAGTTAAAAAAAAAAAACAAAACAACAAGTAGTGGTTTTCTCTCATTAGATTTTTAGCAAAGCATCTTTTTCTGGTGGTCCTCAATCATGGATAAGCTTGCATTTTTGTCAGAATCCTGGGTAAAAATAATAATCTGATATGAAAAGCTCTTCAGAAAGTACAGATTAGTTTTGTGTGCATCTTTGGTTGCTGTAGCACCTCTCTCTGCTCCTCTCCCGTAGCTACGCCGCGCTCATCGCCGACTGGCCCGTGGTGGTCCTGGGCATGTGCACTGTGCTCATCGTGGTGTGTGCACTCGTGGGAATATTGGTTCCAGATCTTCCAGATTTCTCTGATCCACTGCTGGTGAGTCAATATTAATCAGTTGTACTGTCAAATAAGTATTTTTTGATTGCCATTTTCTCAGTGGAACCAGTAAGCAGCAAATGTGAGTACAGTAGGTGACACAGTGTTAATAATTGACCAGTCTTGCCATCGGAGCAGCAAATGATAACACAAAGCTGCAGTTGCCATCAGAGAATGTTACCCACTAGTTTCAATTCCCTCTGCATTTTGTTAAGGTCACGTGTCCTTCAATACAACTGCTTCAGATTGAATAATGTAAATTCATCCCGGTTTTAGTTGTACAGCACAGGTGATACATTCTAAATCAGGTTTCAAAGAGAATCTGCTTAAGGGGAGGGGATTCTAAGTGCCTTCTGGGGATGAAGTGATAGCCATATTGAAAGACTAAAAGTAATTTTTATCAAATTCTATTAAATACTGCATTCATTTTTTACTTTTCATGAACTGTCTTAACCATGAGTAACTTTTAGGATTTTTTATTGAAAATATGGCATTTAATTACTATCCTCAATTAAAAATAAACTGTTTCTGTAAGGTACTGGTATTTATAGTATAATGTGTGTAGCTATACATATCCACATGTAATGGATATTTCTTGAAAACAGCCAAGTTGTTAAAATTGTTTCAAAGTCACTTTCAAAATTATTTAAAGGTTTGCCTTACTCTTGGAGAGATAGAGAGGAAATACTTGACAGTTTTAATCATATTTAATCAATGAAGAGTCATAATTGAGATACAGAAGAGGACTTTGTAGAATGCCCTTCCTCTGAAAACCAAGTGTTGAACATTTGATGGACTAAATCATCACCTCTTCTCAGGGAGAGCCATAGGACGTGCAAGAATTCTTAATCCCTCGTCACTCTCTACAGTCAGTCATTATTTTGTCTGACCTGTCATAAAGCATTTTACCTCTAAAAGTAGATGCCTGCAGTAATTATGCTTCATAATGAAAGCTATCCATCACTTTGATCGTGTTTCCTCTCTCCCGTTTGAGCTGAAGAATGAGAAGCATTAATGGAATTTTGTGCTTCTCTCCCCTCAGGGGTTTGAGCCAAGAGGGACGGCCATAGGACAGAGATTGGTCACATGGAACAACATGGTGAAAAACACAGGCTACAAAGCAACCCTTGCAAACTATCCTTTCAAATATGCAGATGAGCAAGCTAAAAGGTAAGACTTTACAATAAAAATGCATTTTGTTTTATTGGTGGGTTTGTATGTACATCGTGCTTTCATCAGTATCCTCTGAAGTTAATATATATACTGCCACTGATTTCAATAAATGTAGAATCTACAGTTCTTAAGCCTTTCATATCAGGTTAGATATTTCCCATTGCAAGCTTTTATAAAAAATATACAACTTCAGTTTTCTCTATGGATATTTTTGGTACTGGCCTCAATGTCCTTTCAGTTGAAGTCTCTTAATTTAAAGAAAAATTAAATTCCTGCTTTAGGTTTTGTACACCAGTCACATCAGTAAAAATATGTTTTCTCATGTGTAAGAGCTGTTAAGCAGTGTTGCTTGTTTGGATGGTGCTTCTTTTAATTTCTTTGCTAAGGTAAAATAAAACTCTTTATTCTGGTTTAGTCATCAAGATGACAGATGGTCAGATGATCACTATGAAAGAGAGAAGAGGCAAGCAGACTGGAACTTCCACAAGGATACCTTTTTCTGTGATATTCCAAGTAAGTGGAGAAATGATACAAGGAAAACTAAAAACTTCTGCCAGTTCAGTGTTTTCTGAACTCTTCTGTATATTGTATGCCATATTAGGAAGTTTTTTTTCTTAATGTATGCATACAATTAACACCTTCTTTCTGTATACAGAAATCTTGATAAAATTGGGCTGAAATGTTTCAAAATCACTTCAAAATTATTTAAAGATTTGCCTTATTGGTTCTGTTCTATTGCTCTTTCTCAGAATAAAGTGGATTTACTTCAAGTGCTTCCTTTAAGTGTTTCCATTTCCTTTAAGGAATTATTTTAGTTCTTGGTAGTGCTGAACATTGTAAAATCAGTGTTTGCGTGTGACTTGAGAGGTAGTGCTTAATTCACAGTTGGGAAGAAGTTGTGTTTTGTCTGTGCCATTAACTTAATTCTAAAAAACTTAATTGAAATACTTTTCCTGTATACATCCTAAAGGCATCCACCAGTTACATTTTGTACAGAATCTAGGGGTTTGTTTAGAGAAAAAAAAATCCACAAAAAAAAATCTCCAACAAAGAAAACATCCCCCTCAAAAGAACAAAAGTAAAAATTGAAAGTCCCCACCTAAAAGCACTGCAGGCTTATGAAGCTGACTAAGTTAAACTAGAGGACAAAAAAGACAAAGTCTTTTGACTTTTTACAAGGCACACTGCAGGACTTTGATAAGTCCTGTTCTGGCAGAGAGATGTAGATCTTGCCTCTATTCATAGAATGACCTGAGTTCTTTTGTGGCTAGTTCCACATGTAAGGACTGATAACAGAGCACAAAAACACAATTGTGAAATTATTTGTTTAGATTACTTGGTCTAAGAGAGCAATGACCATGGAAAACCGGGGTGAAGAACAGATTTTTATTCTTTTTTTTTTCAATTACAATATGGTCTGACATCTAAGTGAGAGGATGGCAGCAAGGTCATCATTTCTGCTCCCCTGAACAGAACCAAATTGGACTGAGTGTATCATGAATAAGGGAGTGGAAATGTACTTGGAACTCTGCTGAGCATTAACTTGAAGCAGAATTAACTTCTCTTATCCAGGCTGCTGTTCCTGCACAGTCTCACTCTCATCCTTTCCTCTGCTGTTTCTGCGTAGTCTCAGTTGTGACAGTCATGAAGGAATTGTGTTTCTATGGGAAAATTTGGCACTCCATTATGTAAAGAAAACAGTTGATTTCCTCTTGACCCACTTTGTCATTCCTGGTATCTTTCTTTGTGTGTTCCTGGATCTCTAGATTTCAGTTCCCTTGTTCCTGAAGCGTGGTTGGAGATTAAAAAGCACTGAGTCTTTTCATTGCAGTCTTGTGAAAGGCAAAAATTCTGCAGCTCACAGCAGTGGGAAAAATTCAGCCTTTTGGGTTTTTGGAATATTTTAATTAATGTGATGATGTTTCTGAACCCAAAGTACCATACTGTTTTAGGCAGTACTATATATTTGTTTGTATATTTGTTTCTCTTGTGAGCTCTGCAGACAGATCTCACTGCCACTAAGTAATTATTTCCTTTCCTAAATCTGTCTTCTGATAAATGTGATTTAATTTGTAATTTAAGCTCCATGTGTCTAAACTGTGGAATTCTTGAAAATGGCCTCAAGGATATCACAACAATTTCCACTGCAGTCATTTGCTTCTAAAGCAAAAGCATTCTTGTAGAAACAGCTTTATAATTATTATTTATATTCCCAAATGACTTACTAAATCAGCCTTTGATTACTATTATCAGTGTACTGCCATTATGCTGTGCCAAGAATTTCATAGTTTGCTGATTAGATCTTTTGATTTTTATTTGTTTGTCATATTTCAGAAGATAGTTTGCTTGAATAGAAGTCTGTAGAGCTTCTGAGTGGTATGTAGTATTGAAGATGCCATATTTACTATAAGCACTTTAAGGAAATTGAAACTTTCACGTGGAGTGAGTCTTACAGATAAACAGCTCATCTTGAAAAGGAGGTGAATTCCCATGACTTGACAAAGATTTCATGGGTGTCATTTGAATGGTGGGATTTGGCCTCAGCCTTTGATACCAGGCCCACCCAGACAATCAGTGAAAACCCCTTTCTGTAATTTCAGGTGATCGCTATTCACGAGTGGTGTTTACATCAACAGAAGGAGAGAATTTATGGAATTTGAATGCAATTAAGTCAATGTGCAATGTAGACAACTTGAGGGTAAGTCAATATGGCATTTGTTTAACTTGCAGATACAGGCCATGTATTTGAAACTTTGTTTTGATGCCCACTGCCATCCAGTAGCACATGAGAGGTATTTATGTAGTTCACCTCCTGTCAAATGGTCAGTCAGCATGCACATGCAGTTAAAAAACAACTTTCAATTTGTAAATCAGGTTATATATTGGGGGATTTCTTTGGGTTTTCTACTAGTAGCATCCAGAATAGGGTAGAAGGGGGTTCTTCAGGAAAGGACTATCTTAACTTCTCCTGTGTTTCCTCATAGAATATTATTCCATGGAGTTTTGTACTTGTTTCCCAGCAAATAATTGATTTTTTTCTTACTTTTTCACCCCCAGGTGAACTAGCTATAACCTCATAGTATATGCAGTTTTCTCTGACACCCAGTGGGTCACTCAAATTAATTTTTTTTGTTAGTTTAGAATAGGCTGCAAATGGACAGCAAGGAAACATAGGTACAACAGCTAGAAATACAGCCCAGTTAATTAGATGTGAATAATAATACTCAAAGAATAATACTAATTTTCTCTTTACTTTAAAATATAAGCTTGTCACTTGCTGGAGTGAGCTCCTTTGAACCTCTGAGTAACCATGAACTTTTGGTTCACATGCTGATGGCTTTGCATGAAAATGAAACAATGTTTTTCTTCTGTTAATACTGAACAATTTATTTCCATTTTGCTCTCCTCTAAAACAAAAATAATAATCATCAACAATTTAATTCATATTATACCACATTTATTTAATGAGAAGTATTTTCCTTATTAGAGTGATCATTGCCTATTAGACAACTGTATTAATTTAGTAAATTCCCAAACTGTTTTCTCTACAACAGTCATTGTTCTTAAAATGTTGCTTAAAATGTTGAGCTGTAGTGGAACACTGGATAATGAATCTCCCTTACACTCTGCTGACAGGCATTTTGTCCTGGTTGGCCTCCCTTGGTGGAAGTGGGTTTTGTCCTCACACGCTCATGAAATGTTCCTTATTTCCCCATCAGAGATGGTTGCACTGACAGGATAAATCATGGGGCTTTATCCCTTATCTCTTGCAATCAGAATGAGTCAGGTGAGCTGAGTGCAGGATCTAAAGCAGCTCAGCTCAGTTTTGAATGAGCTAAGCTAGGGAGTCATCATATCACCAGTTCAATCAGGAGATCCAGGGGAGAATAACCTTTAACAAGGGTGAAAATTGACACTGAGGGGATGAGATGCTAATCTGTGCATTTAACTGCAGAAGTTTAGTCACACAGGCAGCTGGTGCAGGTAAATCCCAGCTAGCGTAGGTCATTGCAAAGCAAGGCAGTCTGAATTAAAAAACATCATTCTGTTTAACAGAAGACAGTTAATTACCTCTGCAGAATATCTCTGTAATGATTGCATTACTCCTGAGGAATTTTTCTTTTGTTCCTCCCCATCTGCTCACCATGATAATAATGTATTCTTTCAAATACTGCTATACTTTCTGAGGGAAGGATGAAACTACTTTACTACAACAAACAAGCCCCATAAAACCAGTGCTTCCTTTGAAATAAGAACACCTCAGAAAATGAAATATTTGCTGCATTATCTACACCCGCAGTTGTGTAGATATTTATAAAGAATATTGTTGTAAATAATGTTTTTGTAGAGCTTTATTCGTAATTTACTTAAGAAAAGAGTAATTGTTCTGCTCAGCTGAGCAGAGCAACAGTGCATCATGGTAGCAGCATTGAGTTTTAGCTAGTTAGTATAGAGAACAAATTAATTTGACTAGGTTTTGCTATTATTGCTGGTCTGTGCATGTAAACTTGTTATAAAAATTAGATACTCAGGGCTCAGAAAGAGATTTTGAAGTTTTTTTCATAGTTCCTTTTTTAAGTGCATGTTACAAATAACATTTTGAATTATTTTAACACTTTCTAGCAGTTTTTAAGTGCTTCTGACACTTCTTAGAACTCACAAAGTGCAGTTCTATGTCCCACTTCTGAATGCTAAGTTCTGCTAGCAGCCAGTCCCTAGGGAGGGAGAGGATGCTGACTTACACTGCAGCCATCACAAGAAATCCATGACTTTGGTGACCTTCTGGTCTTACAAACTCTTTTCTGGCTATAGTTATTTTTGATTTTGAGTTCATGTTTAGGGCCACAGTTGTGTTGAATTAAGTGGCAAAGCTTTCTGTGTTCGCAGACAGGGAAATCAGGCACTGCTTGCTGGAAATGCAAACCTTAGAATTTATGTATTTTTCTGATGATAAACAGGGGTATCAGCACCAACTAGTATTGGCTTTAGTATGGAACTAACAGCATATCCTCTATGTATTAATTGTATTCCCATCTGCTTGTAACTGCTTTAACTGTGGGTTTTACTGACACTTAGGGGCTCTATCCTGCAGCTGCTCAGCATATGCTAGTCCTATAATCTTCATGGAAACTTTATATACAAAATAGTTAGAGGAGGTCTTCTAATTTTTTACTACTTGGGTAAGAAGGATTGGGGGAGTTTTTTACCTGTTAATTGCAGAAAGTTTTCCTTATAAACTGTAAACATTTATTTTATAAACTTCAAAGACTGTGTATTACGTCTTCAGACTGCTTCCCCAAAGCAGTGGATTTGTGATTCTCTGTCACTGCAGAAAGCCATTTGAGCAGATCTGCACACAGATGCGTGCAGGTTGCACAGTTTTGTTTCCTTACTTGTTCCAAAATAAATTAAAGTGGTGCCAGTGGCAGACCAGGTCTGGAAACACCAGAATGACCTTTCCAGTTCCTTTGGATCACCAACAAAGCCCAATGCTGCAATCTATTAACATTTTACGTAGTATTTAATGAGCTATCAGGAGCTAAGTTTTGTATTTTACTTTCCAATTTCCAGCTGCCAGCTCATGTTACTTTATCTTTGGCAGCAGTTACTTTGCCAGTGAATGTTTATGGCCTGCAGCAAGTGTAGAAGAACACTATATAAACCTCATTGTCCCATCTTGAACCTGAATACATAGAGAAGACAATACAATCCTTTCCTCTCAGTTTGCCTATTATATCCTCATAGGACTAACCTGGAGATGTGCCATGAAAAACACAGATATGCTATTCCAGTGCTTCCTTTTATTTAGTAGGTTGTTCAGTTTTTCCTGAGTTTGCATGTGTGAGTGTTTTTATCTGGAAACAATCAAATGTGAATTATCCTGTTTTTTTGGAATGCCACTTTGTTATTGTTCAGAAACTGGTTGACAAAATTTGGTCCATATTAAAGCTTTATAACTGCTGAGAGAATCCCCAAGTGTATTTCTGCATTATGAAGGATTGCTAATAATAAACCTGCATGATTTTGCTAAAGAAAAAAAGAAAAAAGAGGCTAAGTGGTTTCTTTCAGATTACTTAAATTTAAAGCATACATGGACAGCTGTTTCAGGGTGCAGT
This sequence comes from Eopsaltria australis, assembly GCA_034509425.1. NCBI lineage: Eukaryota > Metazoa > Chordata > Aves > Passeriformes > Petroicidae > Eopsaltria > Eopsaltria australis. The sequence continues at coordinate 3,371,036 of JAVTVJ010000051.1, read as the reverse complement.
CTCATAAAATCTGAAGCACATGGCTTTATTAATGTGACTGCATTAATATGTGTTCAGTCTGTGTAACGTGATTAAAACAGAACTTCAACACATATCTATTTGAAGGAATAATTCTACTTTGTCACATATAACAGAAGTTCCGTTTTTTGAGACTTTTATTCTTCATGCTCTCCAAAGATTGAGTTTTCTCAACTTGAGAAAATATCCCTGATCTAACCTTGTTACTTAAGACTTTCACTTCTGGTTTATAGCTACTTTCAGTTTATGTAGAAGTGTCTTGTAGTGATTGAGCTATTCATGCTCTTAATATCTTCAATTAAATCTGAACTATTCTAGAAGCAAAATTAAAATATCCCCATAAGGGATTAAGGCTCATTTTGTTCAGGAGAATCTTTAACCAGAATGTTAAAATTGCTATCATTTTTGTAAAGTTCTTGGGCCTTGGGCAGTTGCTTGAGCTGACAAGAGCAGTGCTCCCCCACGTCCCAGCTCTGTTCCCTCTCTGCGCTTGCCCCTGTTGCCTGCTCGTCCCTGTGACTTCTCTGGCCTTGCTGCTGCTGCAGCTCCCTCCACTCCACTCCTGAGTCAACTCCTGGGACTTTGTCCCACCATGAGTGCAGCATTCAGAGGCATGACCTGCTATTTTGGGAATTATCTTGTGCTTGTGCTTTGGAAATCCTGCATGACTTAGGGATGGTCAGTGTCTGGGTGGCAGGCAGAGCTGTTGGCGGCAGTGCCTGCCAGCTGTACAAGAGCTAAAAGAGACTCATAAAATCAGAATTGTAGAAGAGAGATGAGGTGATGGAAGTCATTGTGAAGCTGTCATATCCTTCCTTTCTGGATAGTAAGTCCCTGCCTCACCTAGGAACTTCAGGATATGATTCCAAGCAGAATGAAACTTCAGCGATGCATGGCTGATTGTTTATTCTCAGGAGTGTAGCATGAGATAATAGAAGAGAGTTAACAGTCCTCAGTCTGGAAAGGAACAAAACACCTCAGTGGATCTTCAAATAATACTCTTAACACTTCTGCCAATTCTGTGCCACTGTGACAAGTCTGTATACTGGCTGGTTTAGCCTGCTGCATGTAAGAGGATACTGATCAAAAACAGTGTGTGTGGAAGTAAGAATTTAAAATGTTAATGCTAAAGGACTGTAAACTGAATTTTCATAATTTTAAGTCATTTTTTGGATTGGTTTTTTCTGTTACTGAATGTTTCAGATCGTTACTTTAAATTGGATTTTTTTGCTCTGCCTGTCTTCGTACAGATCAGATCCCATTCCCAGTTTGGTGATCTCTGCCAGAGAGCCACTGCTGCTTCATGCTGTCCCAGCTGGACACTGGGCAACTACATTGCTATTCTGAACAACAGATCATCATGTCAGAAGATTGTGGAACGAGACGTCTCCCACACCCTAAAGCTGCTTCGCACATGTGCCAAATACTACTACAATGGGACTCTGGGGCCGGACTGCTGGGATATGAATGCCAAAAGGAAGGACCAACTCAAGTGTACAAACGTGCCTCGCAAATGTACCAAGTACAATGCTGTTTACCAGATCCTTCACTACCTAGTGGACAAGGATTTCTAAGCCCAAAGACAGCTGACTATGTCTTACCAGCTTTAAAATACAGCATGCTCTTCTCCCCAACCGAGAAAGGGGAAAGCATGATGAGTATTTACCTAGATAACTTTGAGAACTGGAACGCTTCCGATGGTGTAACAACCGTCACAGGGATTGAGTTCGGAATAAAACATCGGTTGTTTCAAGATTACCTGTTGATGGATACTGTGTATCCTGCCATAGCCATTGTAATTGTTCTGTTAGTTATGTGTGTGTACACTAAGTCCATGTTTATTACGCTGATGACTATGTTTGCAATAATTAGTTCCTTGATCATTTCTTATTTTCTCTATCGGGTAGTATTTAATTTTGAGTTCTTTCCGTTCATGAATCTCACAGCATTGATTATCCTTGTTGGGATTGGAGCAGACGATGCTTTTGTCCTATGTGATGTTTGGAACTACACAAAGTTTGATAAACCTCATGCTGGAACCTCTGAGACGGTGAGCATCACATTGCAACACGCTGCTCTTTCCATGTTTGTCACGAGTTTTACAACCGCTGCTGCCTTCTATGCTAATTACGTCAGCAATATCACAGCAATCAGGTGTTTTGGTGTTTATGCTGGCACTGCCATTCTGGTGAATTATGTTTTGATGGTCACATGGCTGCCTGCTGTAGTTGTATTACATGAACGATATCTTCTCAATATTTTCAGTTGCTTTAAGAAACCTCAGCAGAGGGTATACAGCAACAAAAACTGCTGGACAGTGTTGTGCCAAATGTTCCACAAGATTATTTTTGCAGTCTCAGAAGCATCCAGGATATTTTTTGAGAAAGTTTTGCCATGCATTGTTATCAAATTCCGGTATATTTGGCTTTTCTGGTTCCTTGCCTTAACAATTGGTGGAGCATATATTGTGTGTGTAAATCCAAAGATGAAACTGCCATCGTTGGAGCTCTCTGAGTTTCAGGTGTTTAGGTCTTCTCACCCATTTGAACGATACGATGCAGAATACAAAAAGCTTTTTATGTTTGAGCGTGTCCACCACGGAGAAGAGCTCCACATGCCGATTACAGTAATCTGGGGTGTCACACCTGAGGATAATGGTGACCCTTTAAACCCTAAAAGCAAAGGAAAGCTGCAGCTGGATACCAGCTTTAATATCGCTAGCCCAGCTTCACAGGTTTGGATTTTACGTTTCTGTCAGAAGTTAAGAAATCAAACCTTTTTTTATCAGACAGAAGAACAAGACTTCACAAGCTGCTTCATTGAAACATTTAAGCAGTGGATGGAAAATCAAGACTGTGATGAGCCATCTCTTTACCCCTGCTGCAGCCACTGGAGCTTTCCATACAAACAAGAAGTTTTTGAATTATGTATCAAGAGAGCTATAATGGAGCTAGAAAGAAGCACAGGGTACCATTTAGATAGCAAAACCCCAGGGCCTCGCTTTGACCTTAATGACACCATCAGGGCAGTGGTGTTGGAGTTCCAAAGCACCTACCTCTTCACACTGGCTTATGAGAAAATGCATCAGTTCTACAAAGAGGTGGACTCATGGATTTCAAGTGAGCTTAGTTCTGCTCCTGAAGGCCTTAGCAATGGTTGGTTTGTGAGTAACCTTGAATTTTATGATCTTCAGGACAGTCTTTCTGATGGTACCCTGATTGCCATGGGCCTTTCAGTTGCCGTTGCATTTAGCGTAATGCTTCTTACAACCTGGAACATAATCATAAGCCTCTATGCAATAGTTTCAATAGCTGGAACTATTTTTGTCACTGTAGGTTCTCTGGTTCTTCTTGGGTGGGAGTTGAACGTGTTGGAATCTGTCACAATCTCGGTGGCTGTTGGCCTGTCAGTGGACTTTGCTGTTCACTACGGAGTGGCTTATCGCTTAGCCCCTGACCCTGACCGAGAGGGGAAGGTCATTTTTTCTTTAAGCCGTATGGGTTCTGCTATTGCAATGGCTGCCTTGACTACATTTGTAGCTGGAGCAATGATGATGCCCTCAACAGTGTTGGCATACACGCAGCTTGGCACTTTCATGATGCTTATAATGTGCATTAGTTGGGCTTTCGCAACGTTCTTCTTCCAGTGCATGTGCCGCTGCCTTGGGCCCCAGGGCACTTGTGGCCAGATCCCACTACCAAAAAAACTGCGGTGTAATGCCTTCTCTCAAGCCTTTTCAGGAGCCCAAGGGGGCAGAAGTCAAAACAAAGCACATCCTGTTAGCAAGTATCAGCTGGACTCCAGAAGTCAAAAACCAGAAATGGAGCATGAGCACTATGAGCTTGAACCTCTGGCATCACAAACCGGAATCTGTAACCCTGCAGAGAAAGTGACTTACGAAGAAACTCATATCTGCTCAGAGCTCTTCAGCAGCAGGCCCCAAAACTCGTGTGTGCCTATGCATCCAGCCTATAATAGTGAAGTGAGTAAAGGCATCAAAAATGTTGCTAGTTCAGCTGTGCTGCAGACGTCTATTGACCAACACACCATATGCCCGATTTTCTCTCAGAACAGGCAGTGTAGCTGTCCTGATGCATATAAGCAGGTGGCAGTGAATTGGAGTCCTCACTCCTGTCAGCAGTTGAGTGACACCTTCTGTTACCAGTGTTCTCCTTCCCCAGGGACCGTGCAGATCCAAAGCTCTGTTGCTCCTATAAATGCTTTACAGCAAGCTGCTGAGGGTTACGTGCACCCAGTCCAGCATGTCCTTCACTGCAGCTGCCTTCAGGGAAGGCTCAAAAGAACGATGACACAAAACTCTCTGCCTAAAAATTTCTTCCTCCAGTCCATGCAACAGTTCCAGGCACATCAAAGAATAAACAGGACAGATACACATGCTCATCAGAATCCAGAGGAAAACGTAAGAACTGTTCCAAAGGTGATGAGCTCCTCACAGTTCCTCTGCCGAAACGCAGCACCTCTAATAGTGCGTTGCTCTGAATGCGAGAACAGCATCTCAAATAACCAAAAGGGATTCTGTCAGCAGACAGACAAGTGTGATGAAAAGGGCGGTACAGAAGCGAACGGGGTGGAAAGCAAGAAACCCTCTCTGTCAAAGCAGAAAAAGAAAGCTGAGAGCAAGGTAGATCAGCGTTCTTTGCAGAACGACCGAGTTCTGAAGGCTGACCAAAACGATAAAAAACACATGCTGACCAGGTCAGGGAGAGAGGCTCGCTCCGAGGGTTGCCACGACAGTTCACACTGTTGTGGCAAGGCTATCGCAGTGAAGTGCAATTCTGTTGACTGTCAAATGCCAAACATCGAAGCCAATGTGCCTCCTATGTTAATGCGCCCAGAACTTTCCAATGAAAGTTTGTTAATAAAAACACTATAATAAACCTTTAATTTGGCAATCCTGCGTCTTTCTTTGAAAAGTAAGTTTAAAGCACTAGAAAGGAAAGTCCTGAATAAATATGAATTATAATTTGCCTTTTGGAATGAAAAATGTATTTTATAGAACAATAACATTTATACATTTCATAAAGCCATTACATGTAGTAAAACCTGATGTTGTCCAGAATGTTTTTTTGCTATAACTCATAAGGTGGATTATGCTTCATTTAAGGTTTTTTCCAGGGCATTAGTGTTTAATTTCTCCTTATAAACCATCTCAAGAAATAAAGCATTATAAAGAAACTCTCCCGGTTCTGAAGCCAGGGCTTGTGAGATCGAAAACATTTGGGGCAGACTGAGATTGCCACATTTCCTGAGTACATCATCTACCTTTGTTCTACTGCTGCCCTGGCAGGCTTCTGCACACCTTGAAACAGCAGCAAGACTGTAACTGTGTTCTTTCAGGATTGTTTGACAGACCAGCTCTGCAGGGTAGCCTGTTTGGGGAATATTTTTAACTATTCATCCTAAAAAAATCTAAAGAAAAGCTCCTGGAGGTCTACAGCGTTTGCACTGCCTCTGTTGCATTTCTGTGTATATAGTGCAGTAAAACATTTTAAACTGCCTTTCTGGCAGTTACTGTATAGACTACCATCACATACCAGAGAATACAGGTGGAAACAATAGTCAGTGAACATTATTGACTTCTCAGTGATGACAACAAAAATAGAGTTTATGCAGCTGACAGATGTATGTAAAATCAGGAGTTGTAAAACTGGGCATGAAGTGCCTTGCAATACTGAACCTTTTCCCACAGAGTTAATCTGCTGTGGAGAAAGGCATAGTTAATGCACAGGTTCTAGACTTACTGCCAACAGTATCCGATTAAGTCAACTCAAAAGGCTCAGAAACATAAATTAAAGTATTGTGTTCTGAGTATTCCTATCTGGAGACATTCCAAGATGAAGTTACAGATACTTAACTAAACCGCATAACCAAGACGTTGGATTTCAGATGTATCTCTCTAAGTACAGGGTTTAGTCACATGATAGCTGTGGGTAGTCATGGGAATACTTGCTGGTCTTACCACTCATGGAGAGTGGATTTGAGAGCTGGAATTCTGTAGCATGTCATAATTTCTATGTACCTTAATGACAAATCTCTTCATTTCATGGCTTGGTCATGCTGATAATGCTGATTTATGAGACACAGAAGATAGATTTCATGGGGGGCTGATGCAATATCAGGTGCTTGGTGTGTAATGAATCACTGGATGAAACGCTTGGCTAATTCTGTCCTAGTGTTCATGTTGAAGGCATGCAGAAGGTTCACATCATGCAGTAAACCACTTTAGTTTGGCTGGGAGTATTGATGTTAGTGCTTAAATGTCCCAGTGACTGGAAGAGGTTGAAATCTACAGAAAAACCTAAATTAGTTTTACATGGTTTAAGAAGAGTGTCATTCTTTCTTAGTCATAAAATAAAACTCGGTTTTAGTTACCTTGGAACTTGTCATTCAGTTTAGAGCCTGATTCTAAAGTTTGTAATGAGAATAATTCAAGGCTTTTCTGTGCGCTACAGAGGCCATTAATTAAAAGCTAAGACTCGCAGTGCTAACAATCTAAAGAAATTAAGGATATAAGAAATAAACTGGACTATTGCTGTTGTCCAGCTCTTTTCCTGCCCACCACACTTGCCTGAGTGCAGTTTGTCAGATGTTGTCAAAGCAGCATGTTCTGCTTACACAGTGCGTGTCACATGAGCTGTCATTCACAGTTTTGAGACATGGGCCTTCGGGAAGGTCCCCAGGCAATGCATCTACAGAACTTTCTGCAGGGACTTTCTCAGCTGATGAGCTCAAAATGAGATTTTCTCCTAAGCCAGCTTTCCATCCTGCATTCTGGGTAAGAAAATCACCTTTGACTGCTTATATTAGTAACTGGTTTTGTAATGGTGATGTGACAGAGATTAATGTTATGTTTCCATTATGATTTATAAGTTCTTAAAGGCTGATACAGTGAGCAGAGTGGGGCAGATAAGGAGTTGCGATGTAACATGCTCTTAGGAAAGATTAGAATGAACTGATATGCTTGGTTAGTGAGCAGGATCACTGCTGTATCTGCCTTTTGTGACTTTTCCAGTTCTCTCCTACAAACTGCTTTATCTTTTCCAAATCAGTTAGCTGGACAAGGAGCAATCACTGATTTAGATAAGTTTGATACTTATGGGTGTAGCACTGTGTGTGTGTGTGTGTGTGTGTGTGTGCGTGTGTGCTGCATCTGCGTCAGTTCAGGTGTAGACTCTAAAATCAAAGCCAGTGCAACTCCTGGAGAGTGAAGAGAATAGGAGTTGGTTCCAGGGACAGATGAAGGCTGATGAGGCTGTGCATTACTCTATCCCCAGAAAATCCAGACAGAAATAAATAAATACTAATAATTAAGTTTTTACAGGCTACTGGGAGCAAGCAAGGAGGATAGGTGGAATTCTCTTCCACTCCAGGAAATTTTAACAAGGACCATTACATCCTGCTGGGACATCTCTCAAGGACTTGCCAGTGATGGCCAAGTCCCAAGGGAAGCTGATGAGCCTAAAGTACTGGAATTTCCATTAACTATTTTGCTGTCACCTAGGTCCTCCCTTGCTTTGGGGTTGCACGGGGGATGTGGATTTGTGCACACCACACAGATTGGCTCTTGCAGGCTGCCAAGGTGGGGTGAGGGCCCTGCCACTGGCACTGCTTGTGCTTCCTGCGGGAAGTAACATGGTCCTGGCTTTAAAAGATGCAGAGCTTTATTTCTGTGGATAATCTATGCTGGGATGTTTGGGAATTGTTCTGCCAGTGATGACACATGTAGCTTGAGACATGGCAGGTGAGCTTGCTGCCTTCCCAAAGTCTAGGAAAGGCTTGACAGTAACTTGGACATGTGGAGAGTCTTTAGAGTGACATCTCTGATTATTCAAGGAAGGAAAGAGACTTTATGTGAGAAGACACTGGTCTCTTTGTGGCTCTTAAGTTGCTGGTATGCTTTCTTCAGGAATAAAGACTATTAGGCAGAATCTTCCCAAGAGTGGGGCTTGTATCTGAGAGCAACTCACTCAAATTCGCTTCACCCAGGGGAAAAAAAATTATATTTAACATAATAGATACTTTAGTTATCTTTATTGTCCTTAGGGTCTGTGTTTTTCAGGTCATAATCACATTTATAGTGTGGGTAATACATTGATTGGTTTAATAAAAAAGATTTAAAAATTTACAATAAGTCCTTTAAAATATTAAACCTGGCTCAATATATAATCACTGGAAATGCAAGTACCCCTTACAAAGGATTGGACAGTGAGTAGGTAGCTGATAGAGTAGCATAAAGGAGTTTTAAATTACTGTTTCATTGGTTGTGTTTTTAAAGAAAATTAAAATCCATCTTTTTACAATCACCCATAATCACTTTAATTTGATATTTTCAAAATGATGTGGGAGAATTGCTTTGAAGTGCTTTGAATTAGGAACACCCCTCATTTTGCCAGATGGAGTCAGCAGTCAGTCCAAGAGAGCTCTAAAAATACAGGTTGACAAATGACAAAAATTTTAGCACTGTAAGAAATGTCAAACGTGATAAAAATTGAATCTATTTTATTTATATAAAGAATGTTTTACTACTTAATATAGGTAGCAGATGGGTGATTCAGGCCAGAATCACACTGACTTCATTGAATTGGACCTTAAATTTTTTCCACATGCTGGCAAGGTGTATTAAATTTTACTTCTGCCAATAACATCTGAAGTGCCTATACTTGCAGCATTTGATTTATGATGGTGAGCTGGGACACCATCCTGCTAAGTGTTGCATATTTCCACAGTGCAAAACAAGGCTTGCCTGTACAATAAAAAGCTCAGCCTGGAGAAGTTATAGTCTGGAAAAGAGGCAAGAGCTTCTCCGAGTTCATAACAGATCTCTGCAGACTCATGAATTCAGTTCTCATGTCACCATTGCAGAGCTGCCCTCCCTTCAATGGTGTTATCCTTTGACTATTTATTCACTCACTTTATCAGAAAAAGGTCCTCTGAGGTCTGCAGAGCCTGTGACATAGATCATGCACAGCTTGGAGAGGCTGCAGGTTTGAGGTAGTGCTGTCTGAATACTAAGTAGTCTGACACACCAAGGACTCTTGACTTTGCTGTTTCCCTTTCCTTGGCAGCCTGTACTCCAAGGGTTTTTCCTAAGATGCCAACTTCAGAAAGTTGCATGGAGTCAGGTGTTTCCTGGAGACATGTAATTTTGGGTATTTTGGTACACCTGAAGTCTATTAAAGGTAATATGTCCAACTTGGGTTTGCATTCTGTTATTTTAGGTTTTGATCAATGTCACTTTACCTGCAAATGGATAGACATATTCCAGAGGAGCAGCTGCTTGTTGCTTTTATTTAGATTCTGTTAGTTAGAAATGTATGTTGAGTCTAGTTCCCAAGCTGTTAATTTAAGACTGATGCCCATCTGTCTTCTCCAAAGCAGCAGGGTAACACTTGCTCTCTTGCTGAGGGCTGGCCACAATGGTGGCAGTGTTCAAAGCTGGACCCTTCCAGCAGTGAGTCTTCAGAGCAGACAGATGGCTTTGCTTTGAGGCCTAAACAAACTTTCTTAAACCCTTGTAAAGCCTAAACCAAAATTGTCTGTAGATTAATCTTGGGAGCAATTCTAGCACGTTTCCCCGTGGCTTAGGAAAGGAGGAGATCATTCATGGCTGACTAGTTAGTAATGCTGGCTTTATTACAGTGCCCTGATCCTTGGAAAAAAGCGTGACTAAAATACACACTCACTAATGGCAGGCCCTTAAAAATTGACCTAAGCCATGTCTTCTGCATACAATAATATTTTTACAGTATTATTCAGCAATTGGAAATGTCATAGTTTAAATTGGAAGATGGATGGTGTACTGAAATTATTACTGAGTTTACGCAAATTTGAAGTAATTTTCAGGACAAGTGAAGGACAGGTGAGGACAGCTTGTCTGATGAAGTGGCACCTCTGGTTGTGTGCCCTCATTCAACTCTCAGAGAGGGTCACCTGAGATCACCTGGCTGTGGTGGCAGCATTCAGGAGCTGACAGGGGAGCAGCCAGGTACCTGCAACTGCATCAGCCTCCTCTTCTCCCCTTCCCTCGCTGGTAAAGTTCTCCGTTTGGTAATAGAAGCCCCTTCAGTGTGTTGTGTGCTGGAGCAATAATTCACCTCTTGCTTTAGTGGTATAAATCAGAGGTAAGTTAATTGGAGTTATTTGAGCTGTGTTAGTATAAGAAAGAGAGGTATCACAACTGCTGAATTATTGGCTCTCATAAAAATTCCAAAGTGTTTGGCCCAAAATCCACTTTTAAGTAGAGATGTTTATGTGCAAAAGCAGAACCCATCGAGGTTCTTACAGTCCAGGTAAAAATGAACAGAAATTGGCAATTGAAGGCATGTGAACTCAGTCCTGAAAAGATTTGACAGCACAGAAAAGCAGGTTTAGCACTGCTTTGAGTGGAGAGATCTGTTGAAGCCATCCTGCAGTACAAAATTAGATATTCTCCTTCACTTTTTCTTACAAAAATAGTCTGTTTCAATATATATTTTTAAATCTGTGTTTTTAAAATCTACGTTTTAAATATCTCTTTTATAAGATATGATAGTATTGTCCCAAAATTTTCCAAGTGGCATGATATGCCATGGCTGAACATCAAACCTTTTTCCTAAAAAATGCTCTTTTCAATCTGATGGAATTTGAACTCATGGCTTTCACACCAGCAAGGTTGTCCAAGTCTATTATTCACCTTTTCTTCCATTCTGTGTTCTTAGTTAGGGTTCTGTCTCATCTGACCCTAAAATTTTGGGCCTTTCTTAGACACCCAGACAGTTTGATTTGCTTCCTGACATAGTACTGGGTCTGTAAAGTACCTAATGTAGCTTGTTCTGACATTAGTGTACATTAAAGGTAACCAATAGTCCCTGTATTCCATGCATTCATAAAACTGCCTTAGCAGGCCTTCTCTCCTTTTGTTGATTCCTTTTGTCTCGAGCTCCTGAAGTACAGCTTCTGTAGTTGCATAGCATAATCTCTCTGAGCCTTTCTTATTAGAGAAGCTTTATTTACATTTGGGGAGTATACTATGCCAGCTTTTTAAGACTTCACAGCAGTGTTGCACTGCAAAACAGCAGAAATAGAGAGGGCTGTGTTACACTGACACTGGTTTGAATACTTGGAGCAGTAGGTAGTTCCATTACATGGAGGTGTTTTATTTGGCATAGCACTGAAGGAGTATAATCCTCACAAAGACGGGCATTATGAGTTTTGTAACATAAATGACAGATAATAACTTACTCTCACCTCCTTTTGTGTAGCATAACCTCCACACAAAGAAACTTAAAAGAAGTAATTCAGGAAGTATTAAGCAAAACAACATAAAATTGAGAAGTGCTTGGATTACAGTGGCTTGCCAGGAGGTAAACTCTGCTGCTTTTTCAATTCTATAAGGACTTTTGAAACCACTTTGCTTAATGTGTCCCAGGTGAACAACATGCTGTTGTTGAATGAGAATTCAAGAAACTTTCCTCTGATAACTCTAGATGGTATCACTTTCCAGAGAAGACTGAGTATGTGAAATAAAAGGACTGGGGAAAGATACCTTACCAAAATCAGGTGGTGTAATGAAACTATCATTCAAATGTTAATCTGGCTTTTTCATCATTTGCAGCTGAGATGCATTATGGGGCTTCAACTAATACATTTTGACTGCAAGGTACTCAAGCCTGTGTGCAAGAATTTGACACAGCTCAGTAGGTGCACTGGATAACTTAGACATATAACCTTCAATTATCTTAGTTAGAGCAGGAGAGAGAGAGATAATCCCAAATCCTTATTTGTATTGAAATACTCTTGTACACTACACAGGGGGACTAAATGTCTTGGAAATGTAAACCACAGTATTTGAGATGACAATAGCTTTTATGGTCTCAGAATAATAAGCATGAAAGAGAGTTACAAACAATAGCATGTATAATGTGATTGATGTTTAATTAGTGAACTGTAAACTCCTGTGCATTTAAAAAAGGGAGCATTCTATGAACCTCCAGTAAATCATAGAATCACTTAGGTTGGAAAAGACCTTTATGATCACTGAGTCCAAATGTCAACCCAGCACTGCCAAGTCACCACTAAGCCATGTCCCCAAGTGCCACCACATCTACAGGTCTTTTAAATACCTCCAGGGATGGTGGCTCAACCACTTCCCCAGGCAGCCTGTTCTAGTGCTTGACAACCTTTTCTGTGAAAAACTGTGAAAAACATTTTCCTAACAGCCAACCTAAACCTCCTGTGGTACAACTTGAGGCCATTTCCTCCTGTCCTATTACTCCTTACCTGGGAGAAGAGACCAACCCCCACCTGGCTACAACCTCCTTTTGGGCAGGTATAGAGTGTGAAGAGGTCTCCCTAAGCCTCCTTTCCTCCAGGCTAAACACCCCCAGCTCCCTCAGCTGCTCCTCACAGAATTTGTGCTCCAGACCCTTCAGCAGCTCCATGGCCCTTCTCTGGTCACTCTGCAGCCCCTCAGTGTCCTCCCTGTAAGGAGGGGCCCAGAACTGGACCCCTCCATTTAGGATTCACTCCTCTCACCCAGACCAAAGATAAAGTCATTAAACAGGGCTGGCCTCCAATAGAGAGCCCTGAGGTCCCCCACCAGTGACCGGCCACCAGCTGGATGTGGCTCCAGTCACCACCACTCCCTGGGCCCAGCCATCCAGCCAGGTTGAACCCAGTGAACAGAGCACCCATCCAAGCCGTGAGCTGCTGGTTTCTCCAGGGGAATGCTGTGGGAAATGATGCCAAAGGCTTTACTGAAGTCCTGGTGAGTACATCCACTACCTTCCCCTCATCCACTAAGTGAGTCATCTCATCATAGAAGATTAGGTTGGTCAAGCAGGACCTGCCTTTCATCAGCCCGAGCTGGCTGGGCCTGATCCTCTGGCTGTTCTGCATGTGCCACATGATGGCAACCCAGCTGATCTGCTCATGATTTCCCTGGCACTGAGGTCAGAATGACAGGCCTGTAGTTCCCTGGAGACTCCTTCAGCCCTTCTTGGCAATGGGCTTAGTCACATTTGCCAACTTTCAGAAAACTGGGAGCTCCTCAGCTAGCCAGGATTGCTGGTAAATGGTCGAAAGTGGCTTGGAGAGCACATCCACCAGCTCCTTCGGTGCCCTTCGAGGGATCTCATCCAACCCCACAGACCTGTGTGTGTCTAAGTGGTGCAGCAGGTCTCCTTGGTGCTTGTTCAAGTGCATCCAGATAGTTTTTAGTATTATAACTTTGATATACTCCACTTGGCATCTGTTACACAGGCTCATAGGTACATCAGTGCAGCGAATTCGGCTGTCACCAGTCTGGATTTGTTTGGGGACTGAATTGCCTCCTGAACGAGCAGCTCAAAACTGAGACCACCTCTGAAAGCAGGATATGAGTGTGCCTGTTTGGCTTACGCCAGACACTGGTTTGTTGTGGGCAATGGAGAAGGGGGGTTGAAATCTCTCCTTCTGTTTGTCCCCTGGAGACAGAAGCTGATAACTTTGCCCAGCATAGATATTTCAAATTCAAAAGGTGAATCAATGAAGTCCTTGTGGTGCTGTGTAGCTGAAATTGTCTGTATAGGCTAGGATTCTTTGGTTGTTCCAAATAAATACTTAGATTTTTGTAGCTAAGAAGTTACTAATGTTCAAACTTATTTATTTTTCACTTCACCCTGTTAAATGTAAAAGGTGGCCCGATCTATTTCTGCTTTGGTGCTGTCAAAGAAACACTATGCTCTTATGTTTAAATATATATTTACTTTAAATAGATAAAAGCTAGACTAACATGCCTGGCTTAAACTCCCATTATTGTAACTGATGTTTAATGTTATTATTACTTCAGTGTTTTTATAAATGGGCAAGACCAGTAGAGACACATAAGCTCTGATTTAATTTACCTGTTTTAGTACTTAGTGATTCTATTTCGTGAGGCCTTTAAAATAATGAATTCCAAAGGCTGGGCCTGGATGCTCTGATGATTCAAAGCACCTGAACTTGCGTCCTGAAGGACAAGAGCTGGTTATGACACTGCAAGGAGCCAACCAGTTCTGAGGGGCTGTGCTTGTGCTGGTGTGTGCCTGGTTTTCAAGTGTGTTTCCAGACACAGAGATCGAATAAGACCTGCTATTATCTCTCTCCCGCTGCTTTGAGCAGAGGAGGGATTGATCTCAAGCAGCAGAGCAGGTGGTGTGGCCTGTGCAGCAGGGGGGCACTGGGCCATGCAATCCCTGAGGATTAGAACTCTCAGCAATTTATCTGTCTGATATGAGGTCTAAATTTGCCTTTTGTCCGTTGCCATTGTGCTACTCTGCAAGTTATTCCCCTTCTTCTGAGCAGCCAAGAGAGGCTCCCTCCTGGTGCTCCATTCCTCAAATCCCTGCAGTTGCTGCTGCCTGCAAAGAGAAGAGGCCCCACTGAGGAAGGATCCCTGCTGCCCTCAACATTGTGTGCAGCCTTTTTGGAGCCCCCTGTTAAGTGCAGAAAGAGCTGGTGGCATTCATTCATTTCAGTGGCCTTGCCCCAAAGGTAGCTGCTGCTTGTACAGTCACCTCCTCTGCCACCTGGGGTCTGGGAACAGAGCAGGGGTGCTGTGAGCTCCCGAGGTGGACTGTAAATGTGAGGGCTATGAATTTGAACCTCTTGTGTTTTCTGATCTCAGAAATCATCCTGACATCTCAAAAATCATCCTGACATCTCAGATTTGCTCTCTCACTCCTGGATTTTGATACACATTAGCCTGAAATGCCTGATTGATGTGAAACCCTGCTGGAGTTCTCAGTTTCTGCACTTGCTCTGGTTTCACATTGCATTTTGAGATCAGGAAAGCAAAGATTCATGTCAGATGTTGCTGCTGGTGTCTTCCTGCTTCCCTCCACCCAAGCCCATGCTATCTGGAAATGGGTCCACCCTTCCTTAGGAAACCCAGACAGTGAGGAAGCCACAGCCTCTTCATGTTTTTACATTTAGGTGTGTCTGGCTGAATATAGATTTCCTCAAACTATCACAGTTCTCAGACTGGTTTGTTTTTACTTCAGAGACTCTGAAGTCCTATTTCAGAGTATTGAAAATCTTGTTTGCAATCTCTCCTACAGAGGGAGGGGAGATGGGAAAGACAGGCATAAGCTGTGTCAAAAGACTCCATCTCTTCTATCCCTTCTCTGTAGAACAGTGGCTGATCTGTAGCTGATGATCTGAACTGAGAATTTGATTCCCTGCTACCAAATGTCATATAGTGAATTAGGAAAGGGAGATCTTGGAGCTCCAGCCTGTCTGGATGTGGATGCAGCACCTAGAGCTGGTTGCTGACATAAGACAAGGGATGTGCATCCTGGGCTGTGCTGTCCCATCTGAAATTTCTCTGTTCTCACTGCAAAAAAACTCCAAATTAGCTGTGGGACAGGAAGCTACTGACTGTTGAGATGCAGACAAGCAACCCAGCTGCAGCCTTCTGGAAGCACCTGTGTCTTTTCCCAGTGACTGTCCAGAGTGCCCAAGCTCCCAGTTCAGGAGCAGCAAATCAGACCTAACTTGGAACATCACCCTCTGAAGGTTGTCAGAGGTTGCAATGTCTTTTTTTTGTTAACATTGCAGCATGGGCTCTTTCCTTTTAGTTCACAGACAAGTGGGTTGAGACCTGAAACTGGAATAACACAGGAAAGCTGGAAAAGCACAGGAACAGGTGACATACTTCTATCCTCTTTGAGGCTGCCAGTATGGCAAAGGGGCTTCCATAAATCTTTCTGTTTGACCAGACAAAGGAAAAGGCAGACAGCCTTACCTGATCTCCATGCCTGCTCCCCTTAGCTACCAAAAGAATCCACTGGGACAACACAAGCTCTGGCCTGGTTTGTTTACCCTGCCTTCAGTACTCAGCTCCCATAGGTATCTCTGTGCTATGGAAATTAAACCATGAGCCAATCTTGGCTTCTGTGGGAAGTCATCCTATGCAATGGTCTTTAAGAATTGCCTTTTAGGGACAGATCACTCCTTTTCAGGGTAACTGGTCACCTGTGGCACGATAGGGTTGAATCAGTGGTTTTGTCAGTCCCCAGCTCTGAGCCCAGCCTTTGTCTCTTGTCTTTCCTGTGTTGATGCTTCAAACCCAGTTCATCTTCCTCCCAACAGTCAGCCCTCAACCGTGTGCTGGCTTGGGAAAGCTTGATTCAGTTGCCCAATCCATTGTTCCCACTTGTTTGTGTGTGTAGTTTTTAACAGGAAAAGGCGTGGGGTTTATCCATGGCATCAGACAGCACTCGCCCAGGACAGCTGGTAGTGCTGCTCTGTGTGCAGTGTGTGTATTGATAAAATCTTCATAAATCCTGTGTGCTCTTTGTAAACTGAAGCACTGGATTTCCAGTGCAGAATCTTCCCATGTGTAAATACAGATGTTAGGAAATACAGGTGATCTACTCTTGTTCTTAGGAATAAGCAGTTTTCTTGCACACCTCTGTACTTTTATGTCAGAGCCATCATTTGATTTAGGTTTTGAACAAAACCTCTCTGACTCTGGAATTTACAGTCATCCTTTCCTGTGAGGAGGAATTAAATAGGAAATAGCTTTTATGGTAAAGTTCTATCATTATATACACATATGTAAGTGTGTATATAAAAAGAAAAGCTAAATAAGCAGGCAAAACCCTGGATTTCTTTAAATGTTAGATCTGGTCATAAAAGTTGAGAATGTTTAAAAAAAGCATTAAAAAATCTTGTTCTTACAGTGTTCTTACAGTGTTTGCTTACAGTGTTCAGGCCAGCTGAAGCTTTGAGATACATGAGCATACTTTATTGAGGAAGCTCAGATTTACATTAGTTTCTAAAAATGTGGTCTTTCACTCCCTGCTTTCTAAGAAAGAAGGCACTACATGGTGTCTGCTTTATTTCCGCAATATTGCAGATAGGGCAATAGTGAAAAGAATTCCAAAATAAGGCAGATGGTTTGGTTTTCCAGCATTTTTAGTTGTGTATTGCTTCTGCAGCCTTTTGTGGATGTTCCAGGATTTACAGATAAATATAAGGTGAACTTTGGAAGGAAGGGTTATTACCAGAGCAGAATAGATGAAAAAATTAAGGAGAGCCAGGTGACTAATACTCATATTAACTACTCCTGATTCAGAACTTGCAGTGATGCAGGAGAAGGCAGCATCCCATAAATTACACCTCCACTGTGACTGCATTATTATAGTTATTAAAAACCATGTATGAATAAAAAGGCAAGCCTAATTCTCAGTTAATGGGTTAAATCTATAGCACTGGCAGCCAGATAAATCCTTCTTCTGCCTGGTAAATAAAGCAGAGACAGAAGTGGCTGCTCAGAGGTGTGTTTAATATTGACTGAAGGAATAAAAGGGGCACAGGTAGACAGAGGAGGAGAGCCTGAGCTGTAGATTTGCCTCTGAGAGTGTGTATTGCTGTCCTGTTGGGTAGGGGCCCTTAATGTGTTGAGTTAGGAAGCCCTGCCAGACTTTATGAAGGCAGCCTGACCTTGCAGGAGCAGTGCCTGGAACAAGTGGGGCTGAGCAGTGTGTGCAAAAGTGTGGCATGGGGCCCTGGTGGGTGAGCAGACAATGCTGCACAGTAACTGCAGTGCCCTCACAGACACCCAGGACTGTGTTGGCATGGATTGCAGCACGCAGCCAGCTGCGGCTCAGCTGCCAGCATTGCAAGGGAAAGGCAAAATTCCTTCATTTTCTCAGTCTGGATTGCTGCTCTGCCTGGTTTTTGCACTGCTATAGGTACAGAAGGGGTGAGTGAGTTGTCTGGTCAAGGTTTTTCTTGACACTGCTCCCAGGTGTGGCTGTTTCAAGAAAGGTTTAAGTGCTGATTGTATTCCTACTGTAATCACATTGAAGTGTTGTATGGGTGAGGAAGCTATTTTTTTTTTCCCTTGAAGCACGACAGCCAATACCTTTGGCCATTTTTCATTAGCCAGTGTAATATTAGATACTATTCTTATTCTTACCAATGTCCAATCCAGCTTTCGTTCCCTGCCAGAGGACATCCAAGCAGGAGGGAGAAGAAGAGCCGGGGACACACTGTACTGATGTGGTGTGACTGATGTTACTGGGAATCCACAACAGTAATTGCAGGGTTTTCCTGCCCTAGTTTCCTCTTCCTGTTGGCACTGAAGCTAATGAGGATTTGAATTGATTCTTCAATATTGCACTTGCATAATAATTATTGATATTCTGAACAATGAAGGCAGCAGATTGATGTGTCATCAGGAAATGCTAAGCATTGTTGCTGGGGGGCTGAGAGGGTCACACAAAATACAGTGCAAACAATATTTCTTCAAGTGAGGCAGGAAGTCAAAACCTTCCCCAGGCCTTTATAGTTCAAGAATTTGTTCTAAATTCTGCCAAGAGAGCAACTTGTCTAAGAAAGCAGTTTCTGGAATAAATCAAAGTCCTTGTTGCCCTTAGGGCCCCACTGAGATGTTCTTCTCAGATATCAGCTGCGTGAGAGATGAAAATAAGTGTGTCTTTCTGACTGACTGCTGTTCTACCTTGTCTTTCCAGCAGCCTGGAGAGAATTAAGAGAGTCACAAGCCTGGAGTGAGTAGGGTTGTCAGAAACTGCAATATTTGGAAGTCTTGATCTTTAAGCAAAAGCTCAAAATATGGCTGAACTGGAAAACTCTAAAGAAAAACAGAAATACAAGAAATTTAGCCATTTAATGAAATAAACTCTGTTTATCTACTGTCTGTAGCCATGTCTGATCCTGGATTGGCAGTAGCAAGTGTTTTGTCCTGCCTGCCATTCACTGTGGGGCACTAGGCAGGAATAAGAAATAGTGAGCCCTAAATGTCATTTTTAAAAAGAGAAGCTGGAAAGAAAGTAAGAAATAAACAATCATGTTATGCTCTTTATGTTCAAACAGATGCTGAGTGATACCTGAATCCAGGGACCTACAGGATTATTGTTTGTTTCAAATGTTATTGCTATGATTTTATTCAAGTGCAGTTGGGACAATTTTGAAATGTCAGAAACCCTTTGTAAGACTCAGAGTTTAATTACAGGGCTTGTGAAGTGCTGAGGATAGAAAAATGATCTTTAAAAACGTTTCAGTTTTGAAGGCCTTTACATACAGCATAAACATCTTATTAATTCAAAATATTTCACCAGCATTTATATAGAAAATGCCCACATTTCTTTGTGGCTGCTTGACATTTTCTCTTTTTCTCGCTAAGTCTTTCCATTTTGCCACTGAAAAAGGGGAGGAAGAGAGATAAAGGAAATCAATCAAACAAACAAAAAAAGACAAGAAAACTGAAGCATCTTTAATCCAGGGTTCATTTTTTTCAGAAGATGATTCTGAATATATGATTTTTGCTGGAAACAAATATTTTAAATGTTTTCTGAAATGAAAAAAGTACTTCAATCTGATAAGAAAAGCTTGTTTTGTTTTAGACTTTGATCTCTTTCCTGCCCCTGGCCTTTTGTGCAGCTTTGTCTCCTCTTTTATAAATCACAGGCTGGTCTTTTCACTCTAATTTGGGAAGAATGTCAGGTATGCCTGTGTCAAATTGCCCACATAACCTTCTCTGCTTTAAGGCACACACTGACATTAAGTTGTCTGTGTGTAACAGTGTCCAAGGGATCTGGTTTATCGCTGTCACCTCAAGGTGAAGTCACCTTCCACCCTTTTTCAGGTAACAATTAAAACCAGGAACTGCCCAGACTCTTCAGCTCTGCCATGTGTGCCTGGAAACACCAGTCCCTGTGAGCAGAGGCTACAGAAGAAATCCAGCTCCAGTGAAGTCTGGATTCCTGGCAATTTTAGCACCAGAGGATTTGAAAAAAAAAAAAATGCATTTCTTTCTCCCATATTGCCAATCTTTCTATGTGGAGATGCCTGGATCTCCTGAATCCTTCGCTTTCTTTCCTTCTTTTCTCTTAGGAAAAGTTGCTACTTGGTCCAGGTGCTGGCATCCACACAGTTTATCAGTGCTAAAAAAATATCTAGTTTCAGTTAATTTTTTGAGGCAGTTTTTATTCTCATCAAGATGTCTGTACAGTGTTGTGCCAGTTTCCCTCGCTGCATTCCCTAATTTCTGTTTGCAGTTTCCCTCCCATCTCAAATTAGTCTGTCCCAGTAATACTTAGTTCTGCTTCTTTATTTTCATGTTTCACACTAAACCTGTTTAGGATATTTTCCTTGGCAAAGGCACTTGGAAATTAGGGGTGTTACAAGAATAACTGTGCAATGCAATGACTTATTCTAATCTTGACCAAACCTCCCTCCCTATGAAGCAAAAGCTTTTACAAGTTGAAATGAGACTAGTTATCAAGAATGTACAGTGAAATTGCAATCACAGTTACTTGTATTTCCTTCTGAGGTGTTCGGTGTGTCCAACCAGTTCTTGAGCAAAACCTGAGTTTGATGACTCAGCTGACCAAAAATTGAAATATCTGATTTTTGATTTTGGATGATCCAAGTGGTGGTTAAAGCATGAAAAGTAAGGATTGTGATTACAGCCCTAACTCTGACTTTTCCAGTGACTTGTACTGTTCAATTTCTCTGTTCTATCAGGTCTGAGCAGTGAGGGGAGGATGATCCTGATCCTTCAGGGAACAGAGGGAGGTTTACAAAGTAGTCAGGAACTGCAGGCTGCTGTTACGTGGCACAAATTGTCAGCACTTCACCCAGACATTCCTAATTTGCTCGTGGAAGGAACTACCTGGTTACTCAAGCCATCTTCCCTAGAATCCCCACTGAAAAATACCAGTGGGATGATATGGCCATGAGAAAATGGAGAGAAAATGTGCAAACACATGAGTAGAATTCCATCTTGTCATTGCACAGCTCTGCTTCCAGAGTCAGCAGGACTGAGATTGACTCTTGTTGGTATCTTGGATTTGTCTTTTTTGGAGCACATATTCAAAACAACAGCCTGAATTCTGGAGAGTCCCCTCCCCCCCTCCCCCCCATATGAATTCTTTAATTATTCCCCAAAGTTTTGTAGCCAATTCCATTTCACACCTCACACTTTGCAGCTCTTCAAGATCTCGGTACAGTGTAGTCGTGCTTGGAGATATTTCACCTCAGATATATCCCATATGTCAGGTATTGCTTGGAAATAAGACAGAAAACAAGGGGCTGGAGTGTGACGACTTCCACATGATATATAAATCTTACATCAATTTCATATAGCACATGATAATAATGTCATATAAGAAGTTACCACAGATGTTCAAAAACTTCCATGGCCTAGCTGACCTCTGAAGGTCCTGGCACTTGAGCATCCTGTGGTACTTTGGTATCCCAGTGGATACTATGTCCAAGGTCAGTTGTAGATGTGCTTAGGTTGTGGAACAAATTTTGGCTTGCAGCATGTGCTAGTGGAGTGGAAGTCACAGAAGCCATCTGTGTATAATCCAAAGCCAAATATTTTACTCAAAACTCTAAGAATTTTGCCCTTTAAAGTGCCCTTTATTGATTACCTGGTTCTTCCTGTTCCAATAATAGCTTTTCTGATTCTTTCTCTGAAAAGTGAAATCACATTATGAAATTACATTAGTGTGCATTGAGAGAGCACCAGTTATCTCATCTGACATTTTATGCATTGATTGAACTGCTGAGAGACAAGAAAGTCATGATTTATAACAGTACAGTGAAAGACTGAGGAACAGATGAGGGAAGGTCACAAAACATGAGCAGTAAATGGGATCTGAGAGCACTCAGACAAGTCTGACAGGGCTATTCTGTGATGGGAAGGAAGGAATATGGAGGGGGGCTCTTATTGCCCGAGTTTGGTTCGCTTGGCTGTTTTATTTTTCTAGGTAGTCTTACCAATCTGTATGGAAAGAACCCCACTGATTGTAAGAATTTGTACTAATACCTAATGCAGAAATTCTTACTTACAGGTGTCAAAAATAGTTCAGAACGTTGAAGCAGCAGAGATGCCCCAAGGTGATTACCTAGCAGGCTGCTGGGGAAGCCAGGACAGCCCCAGGACTCATGAACCAGTCAAGGAGTCTGTCCTTTTGGCTGAATTGCCTCTAATCATGAGACCAAGAAAGGGTGATGTCAGGGTTGTGTTGTCATCTGCAGTTTGAAATAGCTGGGCAAGTCACATCTAACCTGAGCTGGTTTGTGGAGCATGCTTGGCTTTGTCAGCCTGCCAACCTTGGCCACTGGGGAAGAGCACAGAGTATCTTTTAGGGGAGGGTTTCTTAAAAACAAGATTTTTGCTTTAAATGCTATTTACACGTTCCACCCTTTGCCCTTTTTCAGCTGCAGGGAGATCTTGTTCTATTTTAAAAGCTGGGGCAGGAACTTGAGGCTAGAGACTGCAGCCAAATCAAACAGGAACCTCACCAACCCAATAGAGGGTTGGCTGATAATAAAGGCTATCTTCCCAACCCTTGAGAGCTCTCTTCTTCCAAAGACACTCCCTTATCTGAAGCCTCTGGCTTCCCATGAGAGGGTATAAACATCTTCCTATGCAGCAGGGTACCCTTTGACATTAAGAGGAAAGCACAACTCAAGATAAGTTGAAGAGGCTTTTATGTCTAATCTCAGTAAGCAGTCAGAGGCTGTGAATGTCTTTTTATCCTGAGTTGTTGAGTTTTGTTTTGTTTTTTTGGCTGGGAGCACGTTTTGCTTGGAGTTTTATTACATCCCTCATGGCTTTTTTTTTTTCTTCTTTTTCCAGATGAACTGTCAGTGCAGTACTTGTTTGGTCAAGACTTGTGTGTTTACTTGGCATCTTCAGTACATAAACCCAGTGCTGTTTGCAGGGCTTCCATGCAGCCAATTCTGCTAATATTTTGAGGCTCTGACTAATGTGGCTTGAGGGTAAATGTTTTGACTTTAACATTGTACCTTGCTCACAGGACCAATTTCTGATGACTTCCTTTCATTGGCAGAGGTTTCAACTTTGTCAATTCACTGCTATTCCTCATTAGAGGTACTTTTAAAAGGTGTCAAAGATTTTATTCTTTTTTTTTTTTTCTCCATAGCTGTTGGGATCTCATCAGTGAATGGCTCATAGAAAGCCCAGCTCACTTCATAGAAATGCATCCTCTGTGACTGCTGAAGGCAAGACCCCTGTGCTCCCTTTGCAGTAATAATCTCCTCTTGCAGGAGTGCTGATCTCCAAAGTGCTCTCCAGGACCTTTTCCCTGATCCTTGTTTCATGTCCATTCCCAGCCCTGGCATCCCAACCACCCTTCTCCTGGCTAAGGCAGAGCAAATGAGGTCTCATTCAGGGTCTGGTTTAAATGGCCCCACTGCTGTCCTGAAGGATGGAGGCTGAAGGATTTGTGAGGTGCTTTGTGCCAGCCCAGGGCCGTGCACTCTGCTTCTGCTGCCCTCCAGCCTGTCTGGCTGGGAAGACACTGGAATTGACCTTCTCCTCCCAGCAGCAGTGCCAAAGGCCTCTCTTCTGCTTGCTGGGAGCCAATTAGAGAGAAAGCAGAGACATTTCAGCATGAGATTCCCCCCTGTGACTTACCAGCTGTGGTGTCTTTACTCAAAGGCTGTCTTGAGCCTCCTCCTTCTATGCCATGGATAGAGAAGAGTCCCTCACATGTTCCCAGTAACCACCACAGGCCTTCCACACTGGATGTACCCTCATGTTCCAGCCACTTTCATTTCTTTCAAAAGGAAAATATCCCTCGAGGCTCATGGTGCAAATGTGTTTTTAGATAAAGAGCATGTATCCAGCCACTATAATTAACCTTCCATTTTAAAACCTCCAGTTCCAGACCAGCTCCCTACAGGCTAATTTTTCTGTTTGCAGGAATGCATGAGTGATGCACAGATGCTCTGTCAGGACACTTTACCTATTCATTAAGTTTGATTAGATAGCATTTGCACTCTGCCATCTAAGAGTGTGCCACTTTCTGACATAATTAGTGTTCCTCCAATTAGGATAAATGGCTGTTTCATTACTTCTAAGTGGATCATTAAAGTGCCATTCCTGTCTCCTGCCTCTGGAGCTGACAAGAGTACCTGCACACTCCTTTTTTGCAAAGTCAAACCTAATTTCAGGAGGCTAATGGGGAAGGTAATGTACCCGGGCAGATGTTGCTCAGGGCTCCTGCTGAGAGCAGTTCCTGGGTAGTTGATTTTCCTGTGTGCTTGATACTCTGATTTACAAAACAGGAGTGCCTGATTGCCAAGACACCTTTTGAACAAGTTCCTGGAGGCATCAAAACCTGGGAATTATTTAAAATACATACTGATGAATGATGATGCCAAATGAATTCCTGCTACGACTGTGGAAGTGTGTGGTTGTCATGGGGAAAACACAGAGATTGTGCCTCATCAAGAGCAATCCTTGTATCTTTGTTTTCCCATCCCACATTCATCCACAGGGATGTCTTCTCCCCAGGGATCATGCAATTTGCTTGGAACCTGGGTGTAGCAGCCTTTTTTGTTTCTCCAAGGGGCCTTGCAATTCCTTAATCATTAGGTACTGCTGTGTTAAAAACACCATTTTCTGAGAACTAGAGGGCAGATTTCTGGCCCATATCACAGAATTGT
This sequence comes from Eopsaltria australis, assembly GCA_034509425.1. Lineage (NCBI taxonomy): Eukaryota > Metazoa > Chordata > Aves > Passeriformes > Petroicidae > Eopsaltria > Eopsaltria australis. Next base: position 3,346,544 of record JAVTVJ010000051.1, on the reverse strand, counting down.
GACTCACATTTTGGGAAGGGATAGAGACATCTCTTTTGTAAGGGAGATTTGAGTTGTGAGTCACCATGCTGGTCCCTTTCTGTAATATTTTCCTTTTTAGATATGGAATTCACAGACAGCTGTATGTTTTAAAAATGCTTAAGGCCACATCTGCAGAAGAATAATCTTGATCATTTTGGAGGCTGTAAGTGAGAAGCTGGTCCAGCTCTGAGATCATCTGATTTGCCCCATCAAGATCTAATACTGTTTTAAAAAAATTCTCAAGAAAGGCCTAAGATTTTGGAAAACAAAGATTACACTACTTGCTGCAGGATTAATCTACTCAAGATGTAGTAAAAATGCATTTTAAAAAAACCTAAAATATCTGTGGATCTCCCTGGATATCTTTCTATTGATGAAGCTGGGTCAGATCTTAGATTGCTTAAAATGTAAAAGGCCTAGTTGTTTTTCTCTGCATTTTTTGTTTTCCTCAAGTTTTCTCTGATTTTCAAGCCTTTTTGTTCTCTTCTGACTTCTCTTTTTACCACAACATAATTGTGTAAGACTTATCCTCCCCAGTTCATCCAGCTTACAACCATCCACAAATTTCTCAGGGTCACATCTCAGATGACTCATGAAAGCCAAAACACCCATTAACCAGCCACCAACTTACTGATTGGGTTTATTTCTCGTAAGCCTGGAAGAAAAAACCAGTCAGAGATGTTTTTCCCATCCTCCTCAAAGTCAGTGGGTAACAGGCAGGTGGGCTGCAACCTTTATCCCCTTCAATGACTTCTCAGTGGGTAGATTGAAACATGCAGAGCAGTCACAAAAGCCAAGTGGGAGCTGGGCAGGAGGGATTAGGTCTTGAGGAATTTTATTTAATTAATCTTTCTGCTAAAGTGATCCCATCTCGCTTCTCAGACTCCTACCCTCCTAGGTCATGTTTTCTCTATCAAACTGTGCAGTAACACACAGAATTATACAGCCTTCTTGGTATCTTTGATTTAAAATAAAAACATAAATAATTCTGAAGTGACATGAAAGTATAAATAGATGGGGTAAGGAAATATTTACTGCTGTGTAAACAGCCATCAGTCTGTCAGAGATGTAGGCAGCTGCTGGGTCTCGGTGGGAGGCAGCCTGAGCCTTGCACCTTCAGCCACTGGTGACAAAGGTTTGCATTGATCCCAGATGCTGCTTTGAAAACTGAGGCTCGATACATCTCCAGTCTTTGCAGGAAGTCAGAATAAACCCAGCAGCTCCTGTCTGAACTCTGTGCTAGTTTGGCTGTGGAGGGTGTTTCGGGGGTGTAGCAGCTCAAAGTGGAGATTCTGGCTTCAGACACACATTCCAGCAGCAGAACAGAGCGATGTTTTGCAATGCCACATTTCAGTGACTAAGGCACCAAACACATTGGGGTAGATCATCAGGCATTATTAATTCATGGATCCTGGAGCTCCCCAGATGAGCTCTGGCCTCAGGTTCATAGGTTCGTGCAGGATGTGCTGCTTTGTTATGCCAATGAAACACAGTCAACAGGATATGAGGAGATCTCCAAACTCAGTAAGGGCTACCAAAGGGTCACTGGAAGAAAAGCTGCTTCTATATGTGAAGTACAAGCATATCCCTTCAGAGTGTCTCCTGCTAAGCTCTTCCTTCAAAGGGGTAAAACCAAGGTCAGGGAGCAGTAAGTTACTGAGTTAAAGACTCTGAATTCTGAGGCCCTCTCAGAAGTCTACAGCATGGCAGCAGGAAAGGTGAGGCTTTGCTGAGAAGAGCTGCTGTTGTGCTGCTGTTGGTGCAGGTCTGATCAGTGAATTTCATCACCCATTGCTGTGTCTCATGAATGTGAAGCACGAGCCAGCTTCTGGATAAATGTCCTGCTCCCCTGGAAGAACAGACACCTGAGAAATACCACATTTCTCTGAAAACTGAGAAGGCAGAACAGCCCAGCCATAATGGTTACTTGCAGCACCCTACTTTGTAAAATATTTTTTCTCCAGATATTCCTGAAAGGTCCTTAATTTAGAGTGTCAGAACCCTTTCCTAAGGCCTTGCAGATACTGAGGACATGCAAATCTGAGGCGAGTCATGGATCCTTTTGCAATTATTGCTTTTATTCCTCAGGCTTGATACAACTGGGCAGCCCTTTCATCTCCCAGTGAATTTAGGACTGTAACACATATGCTGGCCTAGTGGAGTTGTGCAGAGGAGGTGTCAAGCTTTGTAGCTCTGTGCTGTAACAAGAACAAGATAGCTGAAGTGACAGAACTAAGCTAACTCCAAACTGTGTTATGACCCATCCTGAGGCAGGACAACCTTCCCTGTGTGCCCTTCCTCCTCGCAGGGCACGGATGTGTCCCCAGCGTGTGTGCTGGGGTTGGCCACCTGCAGCCTGGCTGCCTCTCTCTCTTCGGGGTCAGGCTGTTGGCTGACTGGGTCAGCCTTCCCCAAATCATTTACTACAGCCACTCTTAAGCATTTTATTGGCCTTCCTCTTTATTGCTCAGCTTGCAGGTAGCTTTTTTCCCCCTCATGAGGCATCTGCTCTGCGTTCTGACGGCACACGTGGCCTGGTGTGGAAACAGTCACGGTGCCAAATCCTCTAAATATTGTAAAATTCCAAGACCCAGTCCAGGTCTCCTAAAATAGCATGTCTGAGCAAACTTCCTGGGGCTTTTTAAACAGCCTTCTGATGTGTGTGCTGGGGTATGAATGGAGCTGCGGATTTCTGAAGTGTCAAGGGGGCGAATGTGTGTGTACCCAAAGGAGAATATTATGAATGAGTCTCTTCAGAGAAGAACACTGATGAAAAGGACACTGTTAGCAAAAACTACCACAGAAGTATGAGCAAATACTCGAAAGGAAGAACACCCAGGGGGAGTGGGTTCCCACTTTCTAGTGAACTACATTATTTTCTTTCCAGAAGTCATGCTAAATAGGAAAGGTTTTCCAGTTTTAGCAAAAAAACTGAAATAACGTCTGTCCTCAGTGTAAGCTCTCCTGGGTGTGAAGACAAGTCCCAGTGTACTTCCATGGCCATAGGATAAGCCTATGGATTTGGCTCTTAGGAGGAATTAAGTTAAAAAAGGCTAAGCTCTTATCTGCCTTCTGTGTTTACATTGCTTCATCAGCATGCTGTTTGTCTCTGAGTTTTAATATCTTTAAAATTACAGCACCCTCATGATACAGGGCTTGTGCTATCTTCTCACAGAAAAGATGAAAAAGTGAGGCATGAAGTGGATGATTTGCACAAGATACTTTAAAAGTTGAATTTGTCTCCATGATTTCAGGTTATTGGCCTCTCATACCATTCTTTGTCTTCCATTTGGTCATTTACAATATGACTAGACAGTGAGCTGACAGGGGCAGTGCCCTCTGTAGTAGTGTAGCTCGTGTTTCTTCACACTGAAAACTTCTGTTGGCTTCAGATATAACTTTCCTGCAGCTGTTTTCGGTAGATCTGCTCCTCTAGGTTCTTCAGCTCTTTCAAATCACAGTAAAGATCTTTTCTAACCTCTGTCTTGAGTAATTTGTTTCCATCTTCGGCGAGGAGAATTGCACAAAAATGGAAAGCAGGGCAGAAAACTGCATGGGCATTTCTAAAGCATGTCTCAAGTTTAGGTACAAAAAAGAAGAAATTCCCCCTTTATTTGAACTAACCAAGTTCTGTCATTCCCAGCTCGGGTCTGTTGTCCATCAAGTCACATTCCAAAATTGCTCCTGATAAAGAATTGTAAAGGCAGAAATACCTGAGTGAAATACCACTGGCTTTGTACTAACCAACAGCCTGCATTTTTCCTCTTGCTGGATGTGTCCCTGAAGGGTATCAAGGGATTTGGATTCAAAGGTGAAGTGTGTTCTGGATTTCTCTTTGTTCCACACCAGTCTGGATTTTCCCTCGTGCCATGAGGTCTGTCAAGGGCAGCACTGGCTGCTCCAGCTGAAGACTGAGCTGGCATCTTCATAAAAGGTCTTGCCTCTGGCAAGAAAAGTGCAGCCCAGACTTCAGAAACAGGAGGAAGGGCTGTGATTAATCCATGGCTTTTCTCTGAAGCCCTGGTAGAGTCTGGTGGACACACGTGGGTAAATGGTTTGCAGCTCTGTCCTATCTTGTATTCAACCACACAGACATTCATGGTACTTGTCAGCTGCTCTCAGTCCTCCCTTGCAGCACAGGATGACTTTTCCTGGGTGATATTTATAACAAAAGATGATGCAGGGGTGTTTGATGGTGCAGAACAAGGGACGTTACAAAAAGGAGTCGTAAAGCAGTTAAAGTTGGAAATTAAGGAAGCTGACACTGAAAACAGCAAGATTGCTTCCAACAGGCAGCTGGAATGCAGCTTGAAGGCTGTTCTCCCTAGGAAAAGAGTGAGAAATTCAAGGCCTGCTCTTTGGGAGTGTTGAATGTTTATGTCAGGAGGGCTGCAGGTGCTAGGGCTCTTGTACAAAGTAAGTGATTCATCCTGGCATTTCTCACCATCCCAAAGGGAAAGCTGGGTGTATGGGTCTGGGGTTTTCCTTTCTGTTAAAGTGAATAAATTCCAGAACACCAGATCTTTGGATAAAAGGAGGTTGTAGTTATGATAGTTTTTTTCATTTCTCATACTCTGTACAATTTATTGTTTCACCTTTTTTTTCCTTATTGACATTAAATTCTTAGGCTTCATTGTTTTAAAGCAACACATCCCAATGGCCCATTCCAAAGATTTCTCATGATCATTGATGAATTTTAGAATCTGAGAGTTCTCAAAATAGAGTTCCTGCATTTCAAATTACCTCGCTTTCTCCCTGTTCTCCCTACTCCATTGCTCTCTTTCCCATAGGTTCATCTTCATGAGGACAATGTCCTTATGGGGTCATATGTTTTCCATGGTTTTTCCTAACATTCTTAATTTGCAAGCCCGCAAATGTGGGCAAACTTTTCAGACCATGTGGGTACCTGAAAAGTGTTAGCACCTCCCAGTGAAATGCCCAGTGGATTCTTGCTCTCATCCTGAACAGGCTCAGATCGAGTTGGTGACACTCAATGACTCTTCAGGCACCTTCTCCTCCCTGTAAAACCAGTTCTGTCCCACATGAGCTGACTGGCAGCACCTTAAGTGGAGGCCTTACACTGTTAATTACTTCTGCAGATAAACAGAAGACTTTAGTTTGAAGGTAATAAAAATGTCCATTGTAAAACTCCTACTGAACCAAGCAAAGAGACCTAAGGGCTTTGACAAACCTGAGCTGTCTTCCCAGTGCTGCTGGGGACCAAAGGTGCATAACTTCATTCTCCCTGCCTCAATTCCTCCATCTCTAAAGAGAAGATAATAACATGCACTCATCTTTATACAACACTTCTAGGTTCACTGCTACAAGGTCCCACATGTGCCAAATTATGTGTTTGATATTCCACCTGATCTCAATGCTGAAATTACACTGCCAATACAATTTTTAGGAACAGCATCAACAGACCTCATAACTTGAAGTACTTAGCTTTAAGTAGCAGCATCAGCAGTCTGGCAGATATAATCCTGATTCAACACTGCCCCAGATCTACAAATCTGATATCTCAAGCTGTTGTTTTGCATGAGGATTCTCCATTTGCTCCACTCCTGTCCATCACTGTGCTCCATGCAGGCTTGAGGCAGCCTGATTTCTTACACTGTGGAGTCTTGTATATGGTGATCAACCCAGTGCAAGGACTGCTCATAAATCCAGTTTTGCAAGAGACTGGTGAACTGGTAAAAATACTCTAAACAGCATTTGGGACACACTAAATAAAGAGTGAAGCCTTCTTTGATACTTACTGATGTTTACATACCATGTAATTATTATTATCATTGAAAATCCCAACTTCCTCTCTTTGAACGTGATGTCTAAACAGGAAAAAGCTAACCTTCCTGTTTGGAGAATTGTTAGTTTCAGAAGAAATACATTTTTTTCTCTCTCTTGCTTGCAGCTCTCAAAGATTTTATTTTTAATACAAATGAAAAAGACAAACAATAGACTATCTAAAAGGAAGGAAAACCTCATGTCTGAAACAAACAGAGTCTGCTATGAATAGATAATCTTTGCACTATGAAATAACTCATGTCATACCTACATTCTGACTTTTGCATATTGGGAAAGGAAATGTAGACTTATTTTTGGCACTCACTGCACTGTATATACACAATACAGAAGGCAAAGTTAAGGTTAGAGAGGGAAGAGAAGCCTCCTGTCAATCTGTATAGAGAGGAGGAATCATGCAGGCAGCTGGCCTGGCCCAACAGTAATTTCTAGATGTGATGCAAGGCTGAATTTAAAACTTCTGTACCTGTTTGGCATAGAGCATTCTCTGGTTCAAGTCAGTGCTGACAGTGGCCTTTTGGGTAAATCTCAGCTCCTAAACTTTGCTTTTGCAGCTTTTGTTTAGTTAAAGGAAATACTGGTGGAGCAGCACCTGCAGCTCTGTTCCAGGTGTGTGTGGAATTCTTGATGACTGCCAGGAGCAGCACAGTGAGACTGAAGACTGAGATGCTCAGCTTATCTTTGGGAGGCAGAAACCAGAAAACAGGTAACTGAAAGCTGAGTATGAAAAAGTGTCTTACCAAAGGCAGAATGAGCTGTTTGGCATTCCAAAAGTGTTTCATACCTTCCCAGAGTCTGACAGGCAGCCTAATGGAACAACCACCAGGAGAGGCCTTGTGAGGACTGCTGATGTGAATTTGCCAGTATGGGCAGTGTTCATATTGTCGCTTCTCCTTCATGTTATTTCATTGCAGTCAAGGCTGTAGTGTTGCTGATCCTATTTAACAGCAACTACTAAAACATCTTGCACAATTGGAAGAGGATATATGTGGTATAAGATCACTGCCCACAGAGGGCTGGGAAGCTGGAAAGGCCTGTCTTTTCTTCATCATCTTCCTAAAGTTCTTTATTCTAGGCCTGGCTAATTTAGATGTTCTTTACAGCTAAGCAGAAGTCCTGAAATACTTGGGCAGTTTCTTGGCTCTTATATTCACAGACTGCATGAATACCAGGAGATCGTGTAGAAAGCATGAAAACACGGTCTTACAGGGTCAAATACCAGACATTTATAACTGTTTTCTATTCTTTGGGGTTTTTTTACACCAGCCTCTGAGTTTGGAAGCTTTATTTTACAGAACTGCCTGCTTGCTGTTGGCAGTACTATGTAAGCATAAAGAAACCCTGCCAGTATTTGCTCATGCTATTTTCAGGTGAATCTCCTTACTACATTAGGGCATAATGCCTGCTCATGTTTGTAGAGTCAGACTCCAAAGATTCATCTTGTTCCTTGCCTGTCTTTGCCTGCTTCATGTTTCCACTTCTCACTGAACCCAAGTGTGCACCATTCCCAACTTTGTGCTTTTCCAGAGATTCGCATGTGAAGCTTCTGCTCCATTTGCAGCCACTCACTCCTGCCACTCAGTTGTGTCCTGCTCCTCATCTGTAAGGATTTTCCCAGGTATGGGCCTTGCTTTGTGATTTAACTGGGCTGCAACTCCAGCAAGAAGAGAAAATGTGTAAGCTGTTGTAAAATAATGGGCACCACACGAAATCAAGGTGGGGTCCAATGATCTGAAATGCAGATGGTCACTGGCAGGGAGAAGGAGAGCTGTCATGCTGAAAAAAGACTCAGAAGTCATCAAATGAGCTAAGTTAATGATATGACACAAGAAAATTAAAGGCAGAGTGTCTCTGGGCAATGTATGTAGGAGTGTCCCTCTTGAGACTGAGCTCTCTGTAGTCCTGTCTATGCTCATGCTCTCCACACAGATAATGGGGTGGGAGCAGTGCTGGATATTAACTGTCAGTAGTTTAGATCTATCACTTTGTTAATTAACAACATGATAATCTACCAGCACGTGGAACAGTCTCTCTGATTGGCATTAACAAGTATAATTGGACTTCACTGAGAATACATGTCAGATGGGAGGGGACGCCTGATTTCACTGTGTGTGAGATAGTAATAATAATGTAAAATGTGAAATAATAAGTGGGCACATGCAATCCTTGGATCTGAGAGGCTGGCTAGATGTCACTGTTGAACAACACTGCCCACTTGACAAGTTAGTGTTTATAATATATATTGCAATGGCAGGATTGGGCTTTGCTATTGAGTATCTGAGCTGATACCAAGGGGAACTGAGTCACTGTCCTCTGAATATTCCCTGTGCTGCTACTGAGAATAAATTCACCAGTTCCCATCTTAATAGTTTGCTTTAGAGCCAGTGCCACACTTCACACTCTATTCTGGATGCTCTCCAACAAGTTAATGTTTTCCACTGAGGAAGGTGAGTAAAAATGATGAGAGTATCCTTAACTAAGAAGCCATAAAATTCTGATAGAGCAGTAATGTTCCCAGTGAGCCTAAAGGAAATCCAATCAATAGTTATGAGGTTGAGGCTCAATTTATGGCCTGAATTCATCAAGCATAGTCATTCTCCATTTTTGTACAGGATGCTTTTGTGGTTTCTGCTGAGCAGAGGAGTATAAAGTCAGCACAAGCCCTTTCTCAACAATTCCCCAGGCTTTGTCATTTAAGATAGGTGACTCTACAGAAGTGGTGATCAGGGTCCTATGATCCATTTGAAGGCAATTTTTCATCATATAGGACAGACTGTACCAACTGTATGTGTTCTGAGAGTCTCAGGCTTGGAATGGTTTCACAGAGACTAAAAAAGAAAGTTATTTTGGATCTCTTTAAAATTTGACACTGCAAGTTATTCGTTTGCCTGCAAACCACTCCACGGTCAGGAATGGTTCAGTAGCACGTTCTCCAAAAATCCTTTTACTGCTTTTCGTAGGCCCATTGCAATAGGATTTGCAAGATAGAGGCTGGACTAATTCTACACTTCTAAAGTGCCTCTCTGGAAGAAGTTTTCCCATCTGCTTCCAGCACAGGTGTCATCTCTTTAAGTTTTGAAATTGGTTTTTAAGTACAGAGACAGACAATGAAATTTCATCTAAGAATTTTATTAAAACCTCCATGTAAAAAGTCAGACCTTTCCAAAGCCTGAAGTAAATGCAAACCTTATGCAGCCACCTCCAACCAGTGACATAAGCATGAAGTAGACAGAAGCTTTTCAAATGAAATGGAAAACCCTTGGTTTAAGCCATCTCCTGTATCTACTTCTCATACATCTCACATACCTCGGTTAGCAGAAGAAAGTTTTAAGAATCTGAAGTGACAGGAGTATTTTGTAAATACACAGTAAGGTCCTGAGTGGAGAGAGCTCTAAATTAACACCTGACCAAAAATATTTTGTGATACTCATCCAAATATAATTTCTTAAGGGTGCTTTTAAATCCCCAACTCTTACCCCGTGCACAGATCCATAGGCTAAGCACCTGGACCTGCAGATAATCTTCATTGTACGGATTCATTCCTGCTTTGGCTATCTGCCAGTGGGTTTTATGTGAAATACTCCCTGGTATAGCCTCTGCATTTACAGGATGCCTATAAATATCTGCACTGGTTGATGGGACAAAAGGAGAGAGAGTTGGACAATTTCAGAGAAGTGTAAGGAGTGCAGGGAGCTGAAATTCCCGTGGTGGCTTTTCTGACGGCTCATGGGGGGCTCTGGGAAGCCAGGGCTGCTGGTGCTCTCCCAGCCCTGTCCTTGCAGCAGGATTTTCCCCCCTGCCAGCAGCTGCAGTGGCAGGAGGGGCTCAGGGAAGCTGGGCTGATACCTGAGCCAACAGCGACACCCAGGGCTCCACCAGCACAGTCAATCCCATCTTTCATCTGCAAGCCCGTGTGCCATGCTGCCCAGAAAATATTCCAAGGTTTAGCCCTTTGTGCCTTCCTGAATGACTACACTTAGTGAGACGGAAGAGATATTTTGCTGTAGTAATTTTATCAATAGAAATTTTGTATACTGTGCTGAGAGTAAATCAGATCAGCCAGAGGCACATCTATATTCCAATGACTGCATTCACACTAAGTGGATTACACTTTCATCTCCATCGAAACAGTTAAGATGATGTTATTTATTTGTAGCAAAGGTCGAGGCAGACAACTTATAAACCCTCCCATGCCTGCTTCCTCACTACTGCAAAAAACCTCACTGAGACCACACTGAAATTATTTTGGTAAGCTTTTGTTGAATAAACGCACAAACAGAGGTGAACAGTACACTCAGGGAGTATGTCACGATTGAAATAATAGGTGCAGGTTCTGTAGCAGTGAACACTGAGTCAGACTTTTATTAAAATGCCCCTAAACAACCCCTTGAAGACACATACCTGAGCAGACAGTGGTAAAATAATCACAGAAGTAAGAGAGTACCAGGCATTAATGTCTCTGGAAAAACATTTCAATAAAAGCAAGAAAGCACCTTCAAATTGATCGGCCCAGAGGGTGTGCTGAGGACAACCCAAATTACACAGGACAATTACAGAGTCCAAGTGCATTTCCCACTCACAGAATGCAAAAGCCCTGTCACCAGGGTACAGCCTGCACAGCTGCTGAGGTAGTTTCTTGTTTGCTTTCCAAGCTCAGGCTTGCTTCAGCTCCAAAGAATACCTGTTCCTCTCTGCAGAGCAGGAGGCAGCCCAAGTGGAAAAGCACCAAAGCTGAAAAAGCAGCAGATGTTGTAGACCAATGATTGTAGTTGGACCACCAAGCAGAGAAGTTGGTGGAGGGGAAGGGCATGAATTGAGTCCAAAGTTTTATGTTCCAGCTGAGATGAGGTTAATTGAGTAGAAAATAAACAAATTAAATGTGTTACACCAATATAAAGCATAAAAGTGCAAAACAATGAGTGTGCTGTGAAACAGAGCATGGAAAGTTACCAGTGCAGCAAGCACAGAATTAAGCAGTCCAGGAACCATAATGGTCAGGCTTGGCAGTGCCTGAGAGCACTTTTGGTCATTCCTGGACAGCACCATGGGCTCTCTTTGAAAAAACAAGCATGAGCATCCTTCTCAAGCTGAAACAGACCATTAAGTAAGCAGTACTCCAAAAATCAGGACTAAAGTGCCTGAGGATGCATCCAAAATGTGAAGCATCTGTGATTTATTCAATTCTTCTGAAAATGCACTTTCACATATCTGCTGGTTGCTTTGTCTCAGTATTCTGAAGGATTTATACTGAAACAGTTATCATTCTGCACATCTTTTCAAGGAAAGATGAAGCCAACTTCTGTTTACTCCTGCCATGGCACAGTTGGAAATGGGATATTTGCCAGGAACTCACACAGTCAGTGTGAGACAGTTGCTACAGACTGCAGCTCTATACCACTGGCTTTCCTTTGCACTATGTTGTTCTTCAGAATTTGGCAAGAAAGGTTATCTAAAAACCAATCTACATCCTGATAATCTTCAGGCCACCGCAGGTACCGACTCCTTTGTAAGAAGTTTCGAATTGGTTTGTGCTTCATCAGTTGATACTGAGAAAGTGACCCAACCACCACCATAATGAGGACATCCTTCAGGTCACAGAAGTACCTGCTCTGGGCAAAATTAAAGGCTTCCACACACCACCCGTCCTTGAGAAACTGCCTGGTCACAATGCAAATTGTTTTCCTGCTGTTCCAAATGGCATCGCGAATATTGTTGATATGTTCTTCCCCAGGCAAGAAATCTCTTTCCTCAAAACACAAGGTAAATCTGTTTTTATCAAAATACTGTGAATCCAGGTGCTTTAGCAAAGAATTCTGGACCCATTCAAAGTCATTTTTGCTGTAGCAGAGATACGCATCATATTTGTATTCACTTTTATCTGCTACTTGTGGTTGGCTGTCTATCACTCTTTTGATGATGGTTTTATACCAGATGAAACAAATCCTCCGGCAGCGAGTAAAAATGATGGCTGCCACCAGAAACATGAGAAGAGTGACCGAGAAGAAGATGAATAATGAGAATCTGAGTGTCTGCTGGAGCTCGTCTTCATCACAATCATCGTAGGTCATGTATGAGAGGGGCACCCCTGCAAAGGCAGGGGGGTACACACAGTACCTGTCAGACTGGGAGCCAGCCAGGGTTACGTTGGTTTCATTCAGCCACACTAGCAGGCTCTTTAAAGCACAGTCACAGACATAACTATTATGTGTTATATCCAGGATACTCAAAGTCATAAAGACTTCAGGCTCAGGGGAAAACAGCTGGTTTCCAGATAAATTTAGGTTTGTTAGGCTCTGTGGGAAAAGCCCAGGAGAAAGATGAGACAACAGGTTGGAAGCCAAGTTAAGTCTTTTAAGAGATGTTAGACCTCTAAAAATCTCCTGTGGAAGATCACTAAGGTAGTTGTTATTCAGATGTAGAACCTGAAGTTTGGACAATGCCCCAAACACATCCAAACATAAACCTCTCTCCCACACCAGCTGTAACATATTTTCACCTAGATCCATATATATTAACTGATTGTTTTCTATAGCATTAGCACTTTTCTCACAGTAAGACAACCGGTTCTGTTTTAAGAAGACATACTGCAGATCTGGAATTTGGAAAAGAATATACAGGTCACCTAGGTTTGCCAACCAGTTTCTTTCTAATTCGAGGTGTGTTGCTGTTATTGCTCTGGCAGGTACAGACATCAGCTTATTGTCACCTAAAAAGGCAGTGATCAGATGTGGAAAGGAAGGGAGTGTTTTAATGGCATTGTCTCGGAGATCAATTATTTTCAGGTTTACTAATTGCCTGAATGATTTGTCATCAATCATCCCAATATGATTTTGCTGTAAGTCAATATACATCACACTACGTAGACCCTCAAAACTATAATCGTACAACTCTCCCAAAAGGTTGCTTGAGAGATTGAGAATTTTTAGGTTGTTCAAGCCAAAAAATGCTTGCCTTTGGATTTGATTTATCTTGTTTTTGAAAAGGTTAAGTGATACTAGATTACCAAGACTTTGAAAGACTAAAGGATTGAGAGAGAAAATGTAACCCTGTGAAATATCAAAGAAACTAAGATTACTTCTTCCTAGTCCCGCAAAAGTAGAATTATCTGGATTTTTTAAGTTATCAAAGCCAAATCCTGAACCCATTATATGAGGGCTAAATATTAAAGAATTGATTTGAGTCCCTTTAATGGCTGTACAGAAATACTGGAAAATTTCTGTGCTCCAGCCACTGCTGCTAAGGTCTAGTGAGCTAAATGTAATATTTTTGAAAGGATTGGGGCACTTGGCCCAGGCCACATTTTCTGTCTTGTACAAATGATTAGAATCAAGGTTAAAAGATAAAAGGTGTTTTCCTTGGAAACTGGTAAGATTGGTTTGACACAAGTTGGATATCATGTTCTTTTCCAGGTTCACGCTTTTCAAGGCTGTTAGATTATAAAATAAGGGATGGGGATGAAGTTTCGTGATTTGATTTTTTGAAAGATCCAATTCTTCTAATGACCTCAAATCTTGAAGGTAACGTTCTTCCAGGATGGAATCTCCAAGGCCGTTGTGGAACAGACGGAGGACAATCAGGTTTGGCAAGCCCACAAAAGCATCAAGATCCAGTTGAAGAAACTTATTGTCTCCCAAGTCTAAGAGACAAAGGTTTGGCAGGTTCCTGAACGCTCCTTTCCCTATGGTAACAGGACTGACAAACTGGGTTCCCATCTCCAGCAGCCACAGGCGCTCCAGCAGTGGAAACGAGGTGGCAGTCACTCGTCTGATGAAGTTGAAAGTTAGGAAAAGCTTCATTGTATCCTGCGGCACAGGTGGAACATCTGTGAGGCTGCAGTAAAAATATATGGAGACTTGGGCTTCTGAGTAGCACTTTCTAGAGGCACACACCCCACCAGCTAGTGAGAGGCCAAAGACAAGCAGGAGCTGATGGCACAACATCATGGACCTATGTGAGAAAAAGTGACAAGGGTGAGAATTAGTTCTGCAGCGCTGACTGTCTCTGCAGTGAGTTTCAGAGCACATTTTTAACAGCTGTAGAACAGAGGACTAATGCTACCCTAAAAATGACTTGTGGTTTGGGATTTATCCTTTCTCTGAAGTCTCGCAGGCATCACCTGATAGGCTGTTTGGTCAGAACATGCATTCCAAAAAGATGTGAGGACCTCCTATGACCTAAAAAGTAACTCTCCTTTATGTTCCTTAAAACCCCACCAGGTAAGAGTAAAAATCTTGGCCTAGATATTTAATCTGCACCATGGAATTGGTAATGCTGGTGTATTAACTTCTTAATTAGTTTTTTCCAGAAAGGCTAGACCAGTTTGGATTGTCCAAGTAAAGTGCAGCCATTCAGTCATCTCAACACAGCAGGCAGATGCTGTTCTTTCCTTGAGTGCTCTCCAGGGCAGTCACCTGTTTGGAATTCAGATTGTTGTCACACAGAGGAGCCTAAAAACCATGAGTTTTTAAGAAGGGGAACCTCTTTTGGGGCTCTTTGAGCCCCAGATTAACCTGACCATGTGAAATTATTCTGGAAACGGCTGTAAAACAGTTTTGAAAGTATAGGAAGGAACAAGAGTAACAGTGATGGAACAATAACAAAGAAAAAGCAGTAGCCTGAAACTATGCTGCAAGATTTCACGTTTTCTGAAAAACTACATTTCCCAAACTGTAAATTCCTGAGTTCTACTAAAAGGTACCTCACAATTTATGCAGCTTGCTGATGAATCCATTTATTCCCGCTCTCAATTTTCCTTGCATTGTGCCATCTGTCTGCCTGTTGACCTTTTTATCTGAGACAAAAACATCTTCAAAGCAAGGAAGGTCTTTTTTATTGAGCATGGTAAAGAACAGAGCAAATTATTAGCCCTAAAGTGGTTGTTTATGTAGTGTAGTTTAAAAAAACTCCCAACCTTCTAACTAAGATTGCAACCATCTGCTTCTGCTTTTAGCCAAGCATTTATTAAAATGAAATGACAACCCAATAGAAGGATTTCTGTGTCCTCCAGCACATTCTGCTTAAAAATTGTTAAATGTGAATCCTTGTAGAACCAAACCTCCAGTGATCATCTAAGGTCTACAAAGTAAATCTACTTCAGAGAGGAAGAAAGTGGGGCTTTGAACGATTACTGTTCTGATTTGAGCACGCCTCCCTCTTTAAAGGACAATACAAAACTCTATGCAGAATAATTAAATTAAATTAAATTAAATTAAATTTAAATTATGCTTATTGGTGCCGTACAATGGGATTCCTGGGAAATCAGAAAGTATGCCAGTAGAAGCCACTATGACATTCTCACTGCAAATACCAAAGGAAAGATCCAGTCAATTTTTAGAGACTATCTGCTCCATAAAAGGTACAAGGATACTACAGCACAATCCAGTCTCACAATTGTCATGATCCCACTGTATCAAACAGTTTTGGTGATGTTCTCCAAGTCATCTGATTATATTAAAACCTTAGCTTGCAGCAGCTCTGACTGCTGGAGTAAGTCTGCAAATTTTCACCCTAGAGGCTCAAACACTATGTAGGAAACCCACATAGCTCACAACTTAAAATAGTGATCCTGTCATTTTTAAGACAATCTCATGTGCTTGAGACAAACTCTGATCCTTGAAAGTAAAAGAGATTAGGGATATAGGATAAGAGTTGATTTCTGAAGGCCTGGCATTCAAACTTCATTCATGTTTTGTGTCACTAAGGAATTTAGGATGTGCTGCAAAGGAAAGCAAATTGCAAGCAGCGAGTATCTAAGTTCTTTTTTATAGAGCATAGTAAAATAGAGAGCAATTTATTAGCCCTAAAGGGGTTGCTCGTGTACAGTACTTTAAAAAAACCCTGAAGAAATTTTACCTTCTTCTATGGGGAATAATTCCAAGTACTAAAAAATAATTGTATTTACTAACCTCTTTTTTGACCTAGCGTGCACTTTTAAAGGGGACATTATAAGCAGTAAACTATATAATGTTTGTTGGGACTACAAAATATTGCAGGTCATTAAAAAAGACACAGCTAAACATACAGCAGGTCATTCAAGATCTTGTTTACTTTTTTACTTTTCTCTTTGCTTGAATCATGAAAAGAAAACACCAAGTTACCCTTTAAATATTTGATAACTGTTATATTGGTTCTTCTTGACACCATGCTATAAGGCGTTTAGCACAAATAGTTTTAAATTACATTTATCTTTCAAACATTTACATTTTCATCCCAGATGAGATGGCTGCTTTTAAAGTCTGGGCAAAATCACAGCATCATCAAAAGCAGTGACAAAGAGAAAATACTTTGGAAGTCAGTATTTAATGGATATGTGCACAACAGACAGCTAGAAAAAGCTCAGAATGTTTGAAGTGCAAGAATTATAAAATGTTGTTTTTAAATTTTAAAATGTAGTTTTACTTTTATTATGAGAATATAAGAAAATGGGGAGGGTTTCCTTTTACTTTGACCTGCTTTTCCACATTCTTGTAGGCTAAAAAATAATCTAACATTCTTTTAGCAGTTGTTACACTCCAACTCTGCTCTGGTTTAGTGACAAGCAAGATTTCACTTGTAAACTCTTTGCTCCCTTTCTGCCTATGTTATTACTTTCTCCCCTGAATCCATGAGCAGGAGAGGGATGCTGGCAGTAAAAAATGCCTCTTACTGCTCTCATGAGGACAGCAAAGATTTGCAATTTATCAGAATTCCATCACGTAGCAGTTTATGCAACCCTTCACTACTGTGCATTAGCATGTAAAACCTTTTGGGAAGAATTCTTCCCACAAAATGAGGACCATCTCATTCAATTACATGTCTGTGCAGGGACATGGAGATGAAGGGATGTGTAAATGCTTCATTCATAGAATCATTGAGTCACAGAATCTTCAAGGTTGGAAAAGACCACCAAGATCACTGAGTCCAACCTTTGACCAAACACCAACTAAATAGTAGCAGTAATTGACAATTACAGTTGTTACTTGAACATTTCCAGGGATGGTGACTCCACCACCTCCCTGGGCTGCCTCTTCCAATGTTTAAACACCCTTTCAGTGAAAAAATTCTACCTGATGTCCAACCTGAACCTTCCTGGTGGAGCATGAGTCCCTATCTTCTTGTCCTGTCAATTATTGAAAATTTTCATTATTGAAAACTGAAGCACCGAAGTTCAGAGAATCAGAGCCCAGCATGTGAGATTTTGTTTCCTTCTACTGCACTGATGTTGGAAAAGGTAAGAAGTAAAGGGAAGGGGAAAAGTGGGAAGGCTTTGAATCGTCTGGAACTGACCTTCCCTACTGTATTCACTGTTTTAAAACTTGAATTTGCTAAACTGGTCTCAAACCACCTAGAAACCTTCACTAGCACAGCAAAAGAGGATGGGAACTGGCAATACCTGGGAGTGGATGATGTAGCAGTGCCTGTCTATCTCAGCACAGCTGTGCTTGCCTTAGGACACCCGGAGACACTGTCAGTAAGCAGGGCCTGGAGTAGAACTGCAAAGGAGGGCTCAGACTGGCTCTTTTTGTTATCCATGCCAGAGTAGCAACTCTCCCATGGAGATTTAGAAAGCACTTGCCACTCCCCTTTCTACACCCCCAACAAATATGCACTGGATTTCACATAAATAAGGAATGGCTTACATACCCTGCTTCTGTCCTTGCTGGGGAACTCGAGGCTTGCTTTTTAAGAGAGTGACCTGAAAGAAAAATGTCAGTGTCAGTGGTTTTGTGCAGCATTCAGCAGCAAGCTTACTCTCCTCAGCTGCCTCCAGTGCTTCTGTCACATAAAATGAAGTCAAAAATGAGCCAGATAATGTCAGTGGGAGGGAACAGATCAGAACTGTGCGTGCTTAGGAAAATGAGCAGCAGGTCTAAGTGGTTCTCAGTTGTCAGCCATAGGTTTTGGGGTTCTGGGTAGCCTTTAGAGAAGACCAGTCTGACACTATCATCAAAAAGATTTAAAGAGTTTAAAAGTACTTTTAATAACCTGTTGTAGTGACCATGATATCCTCCTAAGGAGATTCTTCCTCGATGGTGACTCAGTCAGCCACAGGAGTTGTATGCCCACCACATGAGGAGACTGCTTGAGATAATTCCACAAATATGAAATCCTGTGACCAAGAATATTAGTCCTTTAGGAGTGGATAAAAAGATAAAGACAGATGTAAAGCTGGTAAGAGTTTCATATCTGCACCAAAAAATAAAGAAAGGCACATTTTTCACTAATGCTAATTTTCATGAAAACATACAGGTCATTTTCTGCAGGTCACTGAATCACAGATGAGTGCAGTGTGTGACTATAAATATAAATATATATATATAAAGGTAGCAGTACTTTTTGATGAGTGTGTGAGAATCTCATCTCTAATTGCTCCAAACCTGCTTTAGGATTAAGGATTAAGAGATAAACATTAATCTTCCTGCCAAGTTTGGAAGGGTTTTCTTCTCTTTAGCTCCATAGCTTGAGGTCTTGCTGTTTGGACAGCAAGATGTGAGAGCTCTCTTGATGCCTGAATGAGTGCTGCTGTTACCCTGATGTCTTTCTGTGAAATACCACTGCTCATCACAGCTAGCACAAAGGCTCCCCAGAGAAAAGAAAAGAGAAGGATTGGATTCAACAGCTTCAGGGTGCATTTCTTGCCTGTAAAATCAGTACATAGCTGATAGTCTTTTCTCTCTCTATACCCCAAAATATTAGGCACTGAAGAGACAAACACCATCTTAATTGTCCCTTATTATTGTTTTCTAAAGTGAGATGAGTTTGTGTATAAGATTACAGGTTTAACTTAGAATTTGATATGCACATTGCTTTCATCATCAGTTTATGACTTTTCTTGTGACTGTTTTGGATGTATATTTAAGCCAACTTCTTTATGTGTATGTCCAGAGTCCAGCTAACTGAACAGAGACTGTTTTATATTCATTTAATTTAAACTACTCTTCCTAG
Organism: Eopsaltria australis; assembly: GCA_034509425.1. NCBI lineage: Eukaryota > Metazoa > Chordata > Aves > Passeriformes > Petroicidae > Eopsaltria > Eopsaltria australis. Next base: position 3,327,797 of record JAVTVJ010000051.1, on the reverse strand, counting down.
TTATTTAATTCCAGATCTTCTTGCCAGGAACTGGCAAAATGCAGCACTCATAAAAATATCAATAAAGAAATCAGCTGTGGGCACAAAGCATATGGGGATGAAAGAGCCACTGGGAAGGGAAACAAAGATCAGGAGGAGTCTGGAACCTGTGGTGGGTTGGCCTTGGATGCCAGGTGCCCACCACAGCTGCTCTGTCACTGCCCTCCTCAGCTGGACAGGACAGAAAATACAATGAAAGGCTCATGGGTCAAGATAGGCACAGGGAGAGTTCACTCACTCTTTACTGTCATGGGCAAAACAGACTCGACTTGGGGAAATTAGTTTAATTTATTACCAATCAAATCAGAGTAAGGTAATGACAAATAAATACTAAATTGTAAACCACCTTACCCCACCCCTCCCTCCTCTCTGGGCTTAACTCTCAAATTCTCTACCTTGTTCTCTGCCCAGTGACACAGGAGGACAGGGAATGGGGTTCTGGTCAGTTCACCACATGCTGTTTCTGCTGCTCTTTCCTGCCCAGGGGAGGACTCCTCACACACTTCCCCAGCTCCGGCAGGGGATCCCTCTCATGGGAGACAATTCTCCACAAACTTCTCCAATGTGAGTCCTTTCCACAGGCTGCAGTTCTTCACAGACTGCCCCAGCATGAGCCCCTTCCACAGGGTGCAATCCTTCAGGAGTGGGCTGCTCCAGCATGGGCTTATAGCAGGGTCATCAGCCCTGCCAGCAAACCTGCTCCAGCATTGGCTTCTCACTCCTTGGGTCCACAGATCCTACAAGGAGCCTGCTCCAGAGAAGGCTTCCCACAGGGTCACAACCTTCTTTGGACACTGATGTGCTCCAGTGGGGCTTCTCCAGGAGCTGCAGGTGGATCTCTGCTCCACCGTGGATCTCCATGGGCTGCAGGGGCACAGCTGCCACACCAAGGTCTGCACCATGGGCTGCAGGGGAACTTCAGCTCTGATGCCTGGAGCACCTCCAGCTTCTCCTTCTGCACTGACCTTGGTGTCTGCAGAGCTGTCCCTCCCACACATTCTCACTCTGCTCTTCTCTGGTTGCAATTACTTTGTTCTTCTTCTGAAATATGTCATGACAGAGGTGTTACTGTCACTCCTAATTGTCTTGGCCTTAGCCAGGGGCACATCTGTTCTGGGGCTGGCTGGCACTGGCTCTGTTGGACATAGGAGAAGCTTCTGGCAGCCTCTCAAAAGCCACCCTTGTAGCCCCCACTCCCACCAAAACCTATATAAACCCAATACAGAACTTCTGGGTAAGTGAGGACATTTTTGTTTAATTTCAGGTTAAGCCTGACTCGATATAGACAATCTCAACTAGGAGGACTCTCAGATTTCAACAAACTCTTGATTTAGGCTGCAAGTTCTAGAACAAGAACTCCAACAAAGTCAAAGAAATCCTTTCTTGTCTCCTCTTTCCTCTTTCAGACACGGTTTACTTTTGATAACAAACGTTTGGAAAATATTTATGTCCTGGTAGTATTAAAGTTTAAATACCTGATCTTTTTTTACCTCTGTAACTGATATTTGGCCATAGCCATATTGTATAAGGTCACATTCTATATGGCCATAAGGTGCATGGAACAGCCCTGGGAATGGAGTTATGGTAGCTACAACAGCCTGACACCACCCAGCCGTGCTGACAGGACAAAGCTGAGCTGTTAAGGTACAACAAAACACACAGAGAACCTGCTGGCAGATAGGGCTGATGTGCCTCAGGATACCACTGGCCCTCCTGTCTGCAAGGGCACTGCTGGCTCATGGTCAACTTGTCACCCCCCAGGACTCCCTGGTCCTTACAAGCAGAACTGCTCTTCAGTACGATAGCCCCAGCCTGTGCTGGTGCTTGGGCTCGTTCCTCCCCAGGTGCAGGACCCTGCTCTTGCCCTTGTTGAAAATCCTCACAGCTCTTGTGTGCACAGCCACATTTGAGCAGAAGAGATGTCCTGTCACCTAACACACTTCTGTGCCTTGTGGTCAAAGCTGTTTCCTTGAGTGAGAACCAGACTGAAGGTTCTCAGACTGAGGAAGGCAAAGGACTGGGGCCTTCCACTTCCTTGAATGGTCTTAACTGGGTCACAGTATCAGAGACCTCTCCTTTCCTTGGCTGAAGTTTGAAAGAATATGTCCATGGCTAACATGTCCTGCACTAGACTTGGAGAGGAGTGCTCCATGCAGGCTCCCCTGCTTTGGGCCACATTCTTCACATGGACCTACCCAAGACCTGCACCTGCTGTGCAATTGCTACCTAAACCCCATGGAAATTCACCTGCATAGACAAATGTGTGTCAGACTCCTTCTTCAGACCTTGGGCACCTTCCAGCCATCCAAATGAGTCTCCCTTGTGCAGTCTTCTCTTTATATTCCCAGATCACAATTCTGTAGGGAAATGAGGATCATTCCTACCTCTTGGAGAAAGTGCAGAACAAAATATCATTGTCTGATGCCCTAGTATCATTCATGTTTTCCTCACTCATGGCAAAAACTATGGGTATCTTTCCCAGAGGCTGGTGATAGTCACTGACTGTGAAGGACTTTTTGTATTTGGTGCTTGGTAAAATTTCTCAGAAAAAAAAATCCCCAAGACCTTCAAAGAGCATCCTTTTTCTTTTAATCTAACAGAAAGCCTACTGACAAGGAGTTTGCAATATTTATTTAGGCCATAAAAATGAACTTGAAAGATATATTGCAAAACAGTAAGCCTTTGTTCTTAGACTGGTCAGATAAAGGCCAACTGCTATTGTGAAAATTTGTACTGCTGCTGTTATCTGATTAGATCAAATCTACTTACTGAAACAAAAATAAAGCTCCAAGCTTTTGCCTGGGCTTTAAGCCATCATAATAGATGCATTTGTGCTCATAAAAAGTTGTGCAGTGTAAACACACTTTTTGTCATGGGGCTCCTCTAGGCAATTAAAATCCAAAAAAGAAACTATTCCATTCATCAGGCGATTAACGAATGTGCCCCTTCCCACCCCCTCAGCCTCTCCCTTAAATTGCCAGGATGCTTAAATCAAATATAGCATATTTCCTCTTAAAATCAGGAAGCATCTTCCAAGGTAAGTGAGCACTGTGACAATTCCTGTCATGGATGGAGAAAAGCATAAGGCAATAAGGCATTTAATGACCTGACAGAACAGAAGGAGCATAAAAGCCAGCACCGGTTTGGGTGTAATGATCTACTTCCTGTTTGTATTTATTTGTTTGTTTTGATATCTCATCAGATTATATGATGAGATGCAAACACACAAAGACAGATGTGACTCCACTAATTATAGTGTAACAGTTCTTTACAAGAGAGCAGTCCCCAGAAGGATAGGAAAATAAACTTGAAAATAGAGACTAAAATATGCTCTGGGCTATTCTGTGGAGGACAGGAGTAAATTGGATTGGCAGAGAGAGTGCCTTAGCCCCAGAGCTCAGCTCCTGGCCCCAGCTCAGCTGTTTTCAGCCTCTAGCACTGTTCTGAGTGTGTCCCTGGTGAGCAGAGCCAGCCTGCTCCTTTCCCTGCCCAGCAGCCAGCAGGGCTGGGTGTTCCAGCAATGCCCCCAGCACTGGGCACTGCTCCATCAGCCAGCCCCAGGCAGCCCAGCTCTGCCTTGACTCTCACAGGGCGTCAAGAAGGCACAAAGAGCCTCAGCTGGGCCTCAGAACAGGACCAACAACCACTCTTCCAGGTCCTAAGGAAACAGGGCTTCAGTGAGGGCAGTGAAGATTCATTTGGAGGTTTGAGGTTTCTTTTGCTTTGGTGGAGTTTTTTTTGTTTGTTTTTTTGTTTTTCCCAAGTTTTTGCTACTGCTGTTTTCCAGCAGAGATACTCCTTCAAAGCTGCACAAACCACCTGTGGGCAGACACAGTCACCACTCAGGTATTCCTACCTCACATCTTGAGTCCATGTTTTCCTTATTCTTTGAAATCTGTCATGTGAGAACTGCCTGGTCTACACTAGAAGCCACCCCGGGGAAAAAATATCTTCTTCTGTTAGTTTCCCTTCCCTCTTTGCTGTAACTTTGGACTGTGTTTTTCACAAAGTGAATTTAGCCCAGGGACACAGTGTTCTTTTTTTGTGCTTACAGGATAATTAGAAGCAGCCAAGATTTAAGCTCTCACCTGGAAAAGATCAAAGTGATAATAGGAAAGGAGTCTTAGGAATGACAGTCAAGTGTTTAAGTTGGAGGAAGCCATCTTTCACAGATGAGACAGAAATTCTTCAGGAAGCAGTGAATTCTTGAGGAAGTGGAGAAGCAGCATTCAGACTGTAACTCCTGAGGTCACAAACAGAGCTCTATACAGCTTTTTAAAGCTCTCACCTTTTTATAAAGCTCATCAGTGCTGTCATGCCTGTGAAAGAGTTGTCAGGCATAAAACAGTGGTAATGGTTTGGTAGCCTGAAGTCAGCAAAGATGAGTAACTGTGGCCAGCCAGAGGTGGAATGGCATGGTTACCACTCCTGCACTTCTGGGACACATTATTTATTTAAAAAGTATGGAAACAGATGCCTGAATTTGTGGAGCCAAATGGAACAAATTATAAGAGAGATGTCTGCTTTTGCAAGTATTTTTTTTGCACATGCATTTTTTAAAAAGCAATCAAAAGACAACAAGCTGCAAATGTCCAGTGACAAAAGGACCATAAATATAACACAAAGAGAGATAAAATCTGCCCAGCTTTTAAGTGAAATTAAAAACCTGCTCCAGACTTTCCTGGAATTGAGATGTTTGAATTGATTTGGAATAGGCTTTCGATCTGAATGAATTCGAGTTTGCTCTTGGTGGTGGAGGAGAAAATGGTGAAAATTTCACTCACTAGTAGGGCTGACAAAACTCTGTACTGCTGAACCTGAACCTGTGATGCAATGAAGACCCAGCAAGTGAAGAAGGTAGAAAAGTAGCTGGTAGCCTTCCTGAAATCCTTCCTGTGTGAGGCTCTCAGTGAGGGAGCTGTTCCATTGACTCCCAGCATGGCAGGAGCATACTAGGGCTCACCTGCACATATATCCCAGATCCATTGCTTACCTACTGATTATCCTTCCACAAGACAGTCCCAACCCAACCAGGAAGCACAGCTGTCACACAGGCTGAGCTGCATGAGAGGCATTTAGAGTGAAGCAGGAGACTGAATTACACACTCCATGCAGTGCATCTAGAAGAACACACACCTGATTTCTGAATCCATAAAGACCTGCAGTGAGACACCAAGGGACTGCCAAAACAGAAATCCCCATGCAGGTTATATTTTAAATTCTCTCCCTACCCAGCTCCTTCCAGAGAGAAAGCCAGCTATGTCTTTATTTAGCACTCTTCTCCTCTTCCATTATAGCTCTTCCAACTGAGTGAATAATGTTCAAGATTTTCTTAAAAAAATACATGTTTCAGCCTAATGAGGGGTTGGGAGATGCTTAGCATGGGGCCAAGGGAGGAAAGGGAGGAGATCTGCTCTGGGCTGCTTCCATATTCTGACTAGGCAGGTGTTCAACCCAGAAACCATCCTTAAAGAACACTGTGGAGGCCCTTCTTGCCCTGTCCTCTAGTTCCTGTCTTTTACCATTTCACTCAGCTTCTGAAAGTTCTTGCATAACAACACAGCTCCACAAGGAAGTCGGAGGAGGCCAAAATTAGCCTGTTGCCAATTAAGAGAAAGACACACATCTCATTCACCCTCGGGCAGAGACCTGATGGACTGAACTCTCCCATGACCTGGGTGAATGCTCCCAGCCATAAGTCATGGAATTAAAGATATACAGCAGCAGTTCACTGCTCCATTTTACAACATTGCTGTGCTTGAGGCTAGGACCGAGCTAGAAGCCTGCCTACCTGACAACACCTATGCCATGCAGCCACATGAGGTGTTAGATGCTGGCCAGCCAGCCCTGCCAGACTCGGGCACTGCTGAATTCCTGCAAAGGAAAAACACTTCGTGCTCGAGTTCTCAAATCCTGAAGTCCAGGATGGAACTGCTGACATCCCCCAAACTGGACTCTTCAAAGGCCAGGCGCAGATTTGGCCCCGTCTTACCAAGTCCCACCTCCAACGCCTTTGTGCCTCGGAGGGACTTTGTACCCCACAGATCTATTTTTCCCCCATAAAAGGAGTGTCATAATCCTTGTCCGCCTCGGGGAGGCAAAAGTGAATGAGCGCGAAGTTACATAGTGCTCTGAAAAATGCAAAGTGCAACCCTGCTGCCAAAACTTTCTCCTAGGGGTGGAGAACCCTTGTTTCTTGGCGGCTTAAAGGGACAGTGGAAAGAGGGGCGGTCGAGGGTGCGAAGGGAGAGTGAAGCCTGACCCTTGGGGCGCCGTGGCTGTGACAGAGCCGTGTGGGGCTGGCGCTGTGTCCCGCTGCTCCCGCCCGCAGCCCGGCCCCGCGTCCCGCACGGAAACCCGGCCGGGAAGAGCCGCCTTGTTCCCCGCCTTGTTCCCCGCTTTGTTCCCTGATCCCCGCGTTGTTCCCGCATACACACCGGCCGCCTGGAGCGGGAGAGCGTCCTCCACCTGCCGGGAATGGCTGGGGCGCGGCTCCAACGAGGGAAGCACCGCCCCAGCCCCAGGGAGACAGGGAACGAGCGGTGTGGCTGAGCTGCTCTCTCACACAAGGCGAGAGTCAACAAAGGGCAGAGCCAGAGAGCTGGGGTGCCGCAGGGGTAAGGAGCAGAGGGAAGTGGTGATTATGTGGACATGGAACGGGAAATAAAGTGTTCTAAAAGGTAGAATGAGCAGTGAAGAAGCGCTGGAAGGTAAATTCCCCAGCAGAACGGAAAGCTTCCCTGGCTTTCCAAGATTGGCTGCTGGATACTGAACTCTAAGGCACCAATAAAAGAAGGAAGTGAAGAGTTGGAGCAGGTCCAGAGGAGGGTCACGAGGATTATTAAAGGGCTGGAGCATCTCTCCTGTGAAGACAGGCTGAGAGAGCTGGAGTTGTTCAGCCTGAAGAAGAGAAGGCTCCAGGGAGACCTCAGAGCACCTTCCAGTACTTAAAGGGTGCCCACAAGAGAGCAGCAGAAGGACTTTTTACAAAGGCATGTAGTGATAGGACAAGGGTGAATGGCTTTTAACTGACAGAATTTAGATTAGATTTGGATTAGATGTTGGGAAGAAATTCTTCACTGTGAGGGCAGTGAGGCACTGGCACAGGTTCCCCCAGAGAAGCTGTTGATGCCCCATCCCTGGAGGTGTTCATGGTCAGATTGGATGGGGCTTTGAGCAGCCTGGTCTTGTGGAAGGTGTCCCTGCCCATGGCAGGGGGTTTGGAACTGGATGATCTTTACAGTCCCTTGCAACCCAAACCAATCCATGACTCTATGGGAGAACCAGGCCAGGGAAAACCAGACTGAGGGGTGCAGCCAGAGCACAGGAGGCAGCTTTTATGCGCTTTGCTGCGTTTTAATCTATAGGAGATGATCAGATTGACTCATCTCAGTCTAAGAAATGTGAACATTTCTGTTTGCCAGCTGCTTGGTGCTTGAGCTGTTTCTTCTGGTCTTTTTTTCAGGTGGAAAGAGCCAGCGCATCTCTGTCTCTTACCTCCAGTACAGCTTTCTGATCTGCACTTAATCTGACCCAAGAGAACTCTAAGCAGGTGATCCTCCACTCACATTATTGTCTTATTTCTAATGGCCATTATATTCCATTTCCTACATTACCTCATACTAAGTGGAATACTTAGGCTTCCTAAAGAAGTTAGGATTGAATGATAGATCTGTTACTGAAGTGATTTATTTGCCTGTTATTGCAATTCTTAGAGAGCAATCCAGGAATGAAAAGGAGAGGTAAAAGAGAGGATAGGGTAATTTTTATTAAAAAAAAAAAATACTGTAATTTAGGTTTTCATTTAGATAAAATTTCTGAAAATTGATGCTGTTTGAGAAAGTGACCACCTCTGAGCTAACTCTTGAGCTCACTTTTGCATGGCCATATCCACAGCAGAGAGCCAGGGATTCAATAACATTGCATGGGAGCCAGAGGACCCTAAAGCACTGGGTCTGCAACACACATCTTGTTAACCTAATCTGGACAGCTGGAAATGAAGCACTGAGGGCCATGTTTTAAGATTATTAAATAAAATGAGTCTCGACTCATTTGGGGTTGCAGAAGTCTTAACCTCTTTTGGAATTAAGTGCCTAAGGCAGCTCTTGCTCACAAGTCGCACCAAGTTGTGGACCCTTCTCCTACCCAGACTGCTCCTTCAGGAGCCCTCCTCTTTGTAATAGGGTGTGAACTCTGCTTCTGTCCTTGATGTCCCCTGGGATCCCACCAGATGATGAGGATATCTAGACAGGAAATTCCTACTCTTTCCCACTTAAGCTGTTCTGCTTTCTGTGGAATCAGCTGGGCCGAAGATGACACCAAAGTGCCTATTTTCATACTAATCTGGGTTATGTACCTTTAATTAGTAATACTTATGTCACTCCTGTACTAAGTACTTATAAGTGATTGCATGCCATAAAGCCTAGACCTCCAAGGACATTGCAACTACCAGAGACATGCAAAGGGGAGCTCTTCATGTCATCTCATTACACTGGATTACAATCACTCTATTTCAGAATTTTCTTTTATTTCTTTAAACTGAATTTCGTTTCATTATAAGTTCACTGACTTCGAGATTTTATTTCCTTTCATGTAAGGAAATTCTTCATTTCATAAAAGGAAATGAAATCTTGTGATTTCAATGAGGATCCATTTGGCAATGTTTGGTCCATTTCCCTGCACTTGATGTCACAGAATTTTCTGGTGGTTTTTTTTTAGCATTTCATTCCATTAATTTCTTTTCCTGACTCTTCGTGTAACTTTGTTCCCCAAATTCAGGATTTCAATGAGTATAATTCTGGCAAGTTTTAGTCATGAAATGAAAGGAAATAAAATCTTGAAATCAGAGGAAAAAGTGAAACAAACACACTGGAAAGGACATATGATAACACCAAATTCAGGTGAAAGAAATAAAAAGAAAATTTGGAAATGGAATGACTACAACCAAATGGATTGGGATGAAATGAGTGCAGTGAAGGTGATAGAACCTTGCCAAAATCATACTCATTGAAATCCTGAAATCAGGGAACAAAGTCAGCAAAAGACAGGAGAAGAAAGAATGAAAGGAAACACTGTAAAAAAGGAAAAATTGTACCAAAGTGAAAACAATAAAAGGGAATAGGATGACATGAAGTGCAGGGAAATTGACCCAACCTTGGCAAATGGATCCTCATTGAAATGGCAAGATTTCATTTCTTTCTGTGAAATGAAGACTTTCCTTTCACAAAAGGAAATGAAATCTCAAAATCAGAGAAAAAAGAGAAACAAACACTCTGGAAAAGACATACGATGAAACAAAATGCAATTAAAAAAAGAAGAAAATTAGGAAATGAAGTGACTACTAACAAATGGATTGCGGTGATATAAGGTGCAGTGAAACGGACCAAAATTTGCCAGAATTATACTGACTGAGATCCCAAAATCAGGGAATGAAATCAAACTAAAAGACAGGAGATATAATTGACGAAATGAAAAGCTTGGAAAAATAATAAATAATAAATGAAATTCCACACCAAAGTGAAAAAAGTAAAAGGGAATGGGATTATGTGAGTTGCAGACTATTGCTGAAAGTGGGCTGCTGCCTTCTAAAATGACAAACATGGCAGGACTTCTCCCAAAACAAAGCTGCCAACACCTAAGGTTCTTGCTGCCCTTGGAGCCCCAAACACCACCTCTGAGCTGACCCCAAGACACTGGGGAAATGAGGTTTTTTTCCTTTGCTTTTTGCCCAGGCCTCTGGCAGCAGGCAGTAGCTTTATTGAGGCAGCCAGCACCCCAAAACCCACTGTCATTCGTAAGTTCTTTAATAATGATTCAGTCTTTTATAGAATGAATTATTTATTTAATGGACAGAAAACTAACAGACATAAGACTTAAACTATTACTACACAGGAATAAGGACAAAAAGAGGAACTACTAGTAGATATATACAGCACGAGGTTAAAGGTACCATTAATGTTATAGCTAGTGAAGAAATAATATAACTTAGGATTCGATGTATCTTACCATCCAGTTGTTGGTGGGGCACACATCAAAATCCTTTTGCACAGTCTCCAGGAAATTAACCATGAAACCTGTGTGCAGACTTCAGGGAGAAGTTTTGAACACTTTCAGGGTGTAAGAGGCTTCTCTCTCTGTGATAATTTGTGTATCTTTTATAGTTTGTAAAACAGTGTCTCTTAGTCAACAATATTTCTTTTATCTCTTCCCACATCTGCTCTCCAGACTAAGGTGTTGATTCTTAGCTGAGGCCAGAGCCCTTTTGGCACCAGGGATGTGGGCCTTTTATCCCCTGGGTTGTCTCTTTATGCACCATCTGTGGTAGAGAGGAGGGAAGGTAGATGTCCGGCCACAATCCACGCCATTACTTAGAGGCACTGGTTTTATCTCATGAAGTGATAGTGCAGATATCTCTTGCCTCCGTGCTATAAAAGCATCCACTTTTATATATGTGTGTACCATCATTGAGTATTTTGATATACATTGTTTTCTCAAGATGTATTATTCCTTTAAAAGATGTTGAACATGTTATTGATACTGATAAGAAGCACCTGTTGTTGCTTCAGCTTATGTAACCCAGATATATGTGTGTATTTGGAAAGAAAAAAGGAAGATTATTAGTGACGAACTAAAAGATTATAAGATATGACAGTGAGTTGGTAACTGGGGACAATTCAACAAGTTATTGTATGTGTGTTGTTATTAGTCCGTGTGGGATAGGTTGTTTCCTACCCCTTGAGTCTTACGATCATAGGAGAATGAGATGCAAACCAGGAACAGAGAAGAATTCGTGGAGGAAGTTCTTTGGTAGTAGTGATTGAGGGAGTTCAGTGGATGGTCAATGACTCTTTTCATTTCCTTTTATGCTTTTTGGTTCCGTCTTCTTCTTCAGTGAAGTTCAGTTTTGCTTAATGTAGTAAGTGTTAGACAATTCCACAATAATCTAAACAAATACTCATAGAATAGTTTGATTGTCTCAAGGGAATCAATGATGCTTTTATTTACTTATGTTTTACTTTAAAGAAGTAGGAAGAGGTAAACAAAATTGATTTCATAATCATATGAAAATCCAAACTATATTTAGGGTGAAATCTTTCTTACCCACTGTAACCATCAGAGCGAAGAAAAGCATTTTAAAGTAATACTTGTAGGAACAACAAAACCTATACAAATGTCACTCCAATTAACTAAAGTTATTAAATTATTTGGTACTTCAGTAGTACCAAATAAGGTTTTAATGTTATGTGAATAGAGTTCAATTTATTCTTTTGAGATCTTTAGAGTAAATGGTTAACTCCAATTTTGTACATTCGGAATATAATTTATGTATCAAATATAAATGTTAGGATGTGGTAATCATACCAATTAATTTTTTCATGGTCATATTTAAATTTGGAATTCATGAGATCATCTCATTGAATATATTTTCTTAATTCTTTTGCATTTCATGAAATATTTTAATGTTCCTTTTAATTCCTTTCAGATCAGTTTGTATTTTTAGAGTCTGATTTACACATTTGCTGTTGTTAATTGTGGAAGTCAAAAGCAAATCCAAAGTTATTTAATTTTGTTCAATTACCTCTGAAGGTAGGTAAATTTTGGTTTTAAGGTACTGACTGTACCATCAGGCTTTGTTGATTTATGGAGACCTGGGTTGTCTCTCCTTCCAGAAGCAGTATTACTCCTGTTGGAAGAAGGCTTTTAGAGAATATGTTAGGTGTGGCGTTTTCATTAGTTGGATACTTACATTAAATGTATAGGGGACTGAGAACAAACTTGAAATCATAATTTGTTATCAGTGTCACAGTTTGCATTAGCTTTATATGTGAATTTCCCTTTCCAAGGGTCAGGTAACATTTGTTGCATGTGTGTTTTAGGAAAAACAACATGGTTAGATTTTGTTGGGATGGCAGATTAGCCATTCTGCATTGTTGCAAACATTGACTTGTAAGCATAAAAATGTAGACAATATCACAATTAACATTTCTAGTCGCTAGTTACTGTGCAGTCCAGTATGGCTTTTTCTGTGTCCAGAGCTGGCTTTATTTGCTTACAGGAGTCCAGGAATCTCAGTAGTTTTCACAGCTGTGCAGGTAGTGGACAGTCCTTTCAAATCTGCTTGAATGGTTTCTTGTTCCACATCTGGATACACACCTAGCTTTTGTCTAGTGAGGGTATATTAAACATTCAAGGTTATTAGAGAAATCAAAACAACACAACTTAAGCAATAATAGATATGTTTTTTTGTAAGGGTTATGGCAGTGGCTCTCTTGTTGCAAACTCGGCTCTACACTCACTGCTGTCAGGCGAGGGCAGTGTAGGAGCGGTTTGCGAGGTTTCATTGAGGTACTTGCTTTGTTTCAGAGCAAAGCCAAACTTGCACAGAAGCAAGAGTGTCACTGTACAGGATTTAGGGCAGGGGGAACGTGGGGAATACCCATCAGCAGCTAATTTTGTGTTGGTGGTCATTAGAATCAATAGCTACCCAGGCCATTGGCCCTCGAGTGTCTTATTACTTCTGATGTGTAAAGGTGGTGCCAGGTTTGGATGGTTTTGTTTAAGCTTTAGTTGGTACTGAAAATATTGTATAAAAGTATTTGACACCCTTTCTTGGTCAATGGTTAGCCTTTGTTTTGTGCTGTAAAAATAAGGTTTAATTAAATCATTTATCAAATTTATATTAGTGTTGTGGATTAATTTTCAGCTAACCCGCTTTGTTGTTACAATAGGCTTGTAACATTAGGGGTTTTTGCATAAGTTTTAACTCAACCTATATGGATTTATCAGGACTGAACTCGTAAAAACAAACACTCAAATCTTCCTTCTGCCAAATCTCTCTTCAGTCACTTGCCAATCTAACACTTTTATTGACACAATCATCATTGACACCAGCCCATATTGCATTCGAATCAATCAAACAGTCGCTGTCTTTCTTTTTACTTCCAGTACTACTGCTTTCAATTCTTTCACCAGTACACTTCTTCATCCTCCATCACTTCTGCATCCGTTTCAATATTTAGAGCTATTGCTCTGTATTTCTATTAATGCAGGAGTATTTATTAACCAATAAATTGTTGTAGAGTGAGATATTACCAGTATTAGCTTTGTTTTTTGGTATGTGAATTTTGTCTTTCCAAGCAGGCAGAGCTTGGGGGTTGAGAGACAGAGGAGACTGGTCCAATCTGTCCCTCAGCAGTGTCAATTTGCATCTCTGAAGCTGCTTTCCCACTACACACAGACACGTAGAGGTAAACCACATTTACACATAGACATACTTTAAAAGGAAAGCCAGACTATTCGAATGAACCCTGTTTGTGGCCACCACAGAAAATTCAGGAATTTTACTTTCCAAAAGGGAACTTGGCATTTAGTTGAAGGCAGCCAACATGCAAACTGCCATTTGTAAATGCACCTGGGGGACACCTGCAGTGGAAAAGCTTTGTACCATGATTAGGTTTTGAGAATGAATTTTAAACACTGACTTCTGTTTGCTTTTTTTTTTTTTTTTAGTCAAACAGAAGAGTTTTAAGTAGAATGTATTTTAAACAATGTTTTTGGTTTAAAATCTTAATTACATTAAAACAGATTTTAGCAGCATAACAGATAACCCTTTAACAGTCCATTTCCCTTTCACTTTCCCTAATACTCCTTAGTGTTTCTGCTTTCTCCTTAAGCTTGCCACCAGCCAGAGGAGATCATTGAAGCATCTTTTGCACCATCCCCTGGTGCTACTGACAGCCTCAAACACTCCTCACAGGAAGGGGTCTGGACAGACACATCATTCTGGGGGGGTTCTGTTTGGGTTGGTACACTTTTACTAGCTATAGGTTTTAATCATTTGGAGACCATGGCTGGAAAATAAAAACAAAAAAACCCAAAAGCAAACAAGCAAACAAAATCCCAACACAAAATAAAAACCTCACAACCAGGCTGCAACAATGTGAATTGAAGAGACAGGAGTAGTAACTGATTAAATGAAATTGTGTTAATGCACCTCTCTGGTTGCCTGGGATGTATTATACTTACATTAAATCAGGTGACAGATCTGGCACTGAAACAGTTCTAAGGCCACAGAAAATGGGACCATGAAGACAAGTAATTTTGCTAAATTTGGAGTAGTGTGTTCAAACAAAACCCAGGGAATTGAAGAAAGCCAAATACAGGAAAAGTCCTATACAATTCTTTGAGGACACATGGGATATTAGAGAAGCATCTGGCAGCACCCATTATTTTGTGCACATTTACAGTGTGAGGAAATGGTTGTGATATTTATGCTCAAAAATATAACTTCATTTCTTTTTGGTCCTGCTTCTCCCTTTTATAGTTGAATAGAGGAAACTGGATTAAATTCTGAATATTTTCAGGATTAGGCTTAGTTGTAAATAACAGGAAAAGACAGTACACCTGTAGTAAGTCTCTTTTCTACTGTGTCTACCACCCCAGCACCTCTTTTTGTGTGGTGACAGTAAGAATCAGCATCATGATTTAACCATGCTTGCCCCCAGTTCACAGGCCACAAATATCTGTCTGATGTAGATACTTCACTTATAATCCTGTTGTTGCAGCTTGCTGTTGCAGGTGGGAAGCACCTCAGTTTTTGTAGATCCTGTCAGCTTGGGCCCCCAACTGTTTGCCCATATACCTAAAAGGCTGAGATATTTATACTGACCTTACTAAAATGAGGTCTGAAATGCTGTGACAGTTTAGGTGCCAGCTAAGCCAGTTTCAGTTTGTGAAAACTTCAGAAGCAGCAGGTAGTAAGGACTGTTATCCTTTCATGGCTGTAGTTTTTGAGAACCTTTTTGTTTAATACATAATGTATATTTCAGCATGGAAGCAATGTATTCACTGCTGCTTCTTGTACAGTCACCTGCTGCTAACAAGTGGTCATGAATTTACAGAAGTGTTTCTTTGCAAAAGTTCCTGCTAAGTTATGGTTGAAAATCCAACCTGTAACTTTTCAGGGGTTGGTGCATTGGCTGATTTGTCACTGAACAATGCTTGCACGCCGTTATTACGACTGAAGACTTGCTTCTGGATTAAATCTTTTTGATTCCAGTTATTAAAAACCTCCAGGCTTCACATGCATAAATCACAGGACTCTATAATAAAGATGCCCAAGTATTCAGCTATTCAGTGGTTCTCTCTCTCTCAGAGAGAAAAGAAACAGCCAGGTTGTTTGCTAATGCAAGCTGTATTTTCTGTAGCAGTGTGCTGACACCTTTCAGTGCCTTCTAGCACAGAGGAAGTAATGCAATTCCAAATGATGCAGATGAGCATGTCCTGCATGTTATATTTTGATGACAAAAGGCACACCCACACAGCCCTCTCATGCTGTTCTGTCACTTGAAAGAAACGATGGAAACTAAAACAAAAGTTTTTTTTCCTGCCAAGGTGCCTCTGTTAAGCACAGACATGTTTCTTGCTTCTCCTTTATCTTATGCGAGTCACATACACACAGCGAGCCAGACACCTAGCAAGCACCAAAAGGGATTAGGATGAAGGGGGAAAAGAAAAGATTTCCTCTTCAATATACACAGGAAAACACCAAAAATTAGGAACAATTACTTACAGAATTTTACTGTCTCCTTGATTTATGCAGCTCCTTGAAATTAAGCACTGAGAGACCTAATTTTAAACATGCTACTAATTTCAAGAAAATACCATATATGAAAGTTCATTTATAAAAGATCAGTAAATGCTTTAACAGGTTTTATACAGTCATTTGTCTCACCTTTTGATAAAGACTGCAACAGGTTAATAGGCTGTTTATTGCCAGGGTTTATTACCAGCTATGTTGCCTTCTAGTGATGTGCTCATAACATTTCCAATGTATTCCACCCCATTTTAAACATGTTAGCAAAATACACGAATAACGTGCAATCTTTATAAGCCCCCTTAAAATGCAGCCAGGATATAGTCGCTATTGAAATAAGACCCAAACAGGCACTCTCTGTTGTATTTAATGGAGTGGATTTAATACAGAAAAAAAATGTGCTTCCAGCCAAAACCAGCCCCTTGTGTGTGCTGGTTGTGCAAATGACATTTGCCAGTTGTAATGTACTCAGCCTATGAAATTCTAATAGCCACAGAAGGTTATCTATGGCGAGTGACTAATACCTTCTAAATTAAGGCCTGTAATTGCACTCTGGTGATTAATGCATTAAATTACCCATTTCTTACATGTAAGACACTTACCAAATGTGTATCTTATTGTACCTCTGAGCTCACCTATAATGTACAATAGGCTGGTGAAACACATGAGCATTTCCCCCAGGCTCCTTCTAAACCAGGCTTCCACCCACACAAGATCAGCACTGTAATAAGGTCATTATTTCTGGAGACACACGTTCTCAGATCTTGCATAGGTAATGCCATTAAGTTCCTTTACCTTATGAGTCACAGTTAAAATAATCATAATAAATGCCAAGAATGATTTGATTTTTTTTCCATATGGATTTCTCAACTAGCATAGGAAAATCTATGATCTCTTTAATAAAACTCTAACTTTATAAAAAAAAGGACAGGGGAAAAACCTCAGTATTTTGGGAATAATTAATGTGTTCTAGAAAGATTTTTATCAAAGCAGTGAACTCAACAGTTTGTCCACATAATGGAGAGAATAAGAAAAGATAAAATTCTACATGTACAAAGTTAATTATTCTCTCTATGTATATAAAAGAATCCAAAATGAACCTCTGCAAATGAATTTTTTCCTGGGTTAGGTAGCATTGAGTTTGATCTCAATCTCCTTCTGTGAGCTTTTTTCTTAGTGAGACTAAAGGCTTTGGAGAGGCAGGTTTTTGCATTTATCTGCCTTTAGAGCCTTGGCTACCACTGAGTTCAGGTACAAATACAACCATGTTAATTTGAGCAAAGAAGAGAAAAGCAAGTTCAGTAAAGACTAACTGAGCAAAGCTTGATGAATAAAATGCTCTATCCATCTCAACATAAGAATAATTCAACATACTATATTTTAGCTTGAAAATGATGATATTTTCATTTTAGCACACACTGAAACCAAAGCTTCTCTGTTGAAATCAACATGGTCAGATCTTGGCAAAAAGAAACCCTCAGAGCTGTGCTTACCCTGCTTTAGATTCTTAAACCCAAGGTAAAAATATGCAAAAGGTTAGTGATGGAGGAACTGGTTCAGATTGCTCTGCTTCTCTCCTGGATTTGAGTAGGTTGTAGGAGAAAAATGTAATCCGACAGTTTATTATGGATAAAATACAGTCCTGGATTGTCTGACCTCCACAGCTGTACAGGACAAATCCCTGGTTTGGGCCCTGCTGTCAGACCAGCCAGACACAGCAGCAGCAACAGCTGCCCCCTGAGGCCACTCGGAGTAGAAGGAGACCTTTGTTCAGGCAACGTCCATCAGCCAGCTGTTCCCTGAATCCTGCAAAAAAAGGCTGACTGGAGCTGAAAACTGGCTTTACTCTAAGCTAAATACCTTTCAAACGTTGGGGCTGTAGCAAAATGACCTGTGACAGCCTTGGTGTTGTTGAGTTGTCTGACATCAGGATGTGAGTGTACACATGAAGCACTTGTGCAAGCTCAGGTTCTGCCACGGAAACCCCCTGGGAATCACACAGTGCACGTGGGATCAGGAAAGACAGGAAAGAGCCTCAAGACACGAGTGTGTGCAGTGTTAACTAAAAGGGGAGATGAAGGTAAAACAAAATCCACTGGTAACACCAGAAGAAATGTCCCATGAAATTGAAAACTGTGCATGCTGACAATATGCCAGGGCTGTGCATGCAGCTGGGATTTAAAAGCCAGCACCTCCACGACAGCCTTGTGTCCTTGTGACTCCTGTGGCACTCGAGACATCTGTCAGTTAGCAACAGCATACTCAGCCAGGATGGAGGGCTTGCTCCATCCTGACCACTTCTCCAAATGTAAAAATGACACATGAAATGTGACATGTCATGTTGTGCCACTCAAAAACACAAGGGACGAGGAGTGCGTAAAACCGGCACATCACTTCCTGCACTCCCAGAATGTTACTCTTTTAAGGATCTCCAGAGTGGCTTAGTAGCAAAGCATGTGACATCCTAGAGGAAAAGTCCTTAACATTTTTTTTCACATGGAAAGATTCCTGCAGGCATTAGACTACTAACCTGAAGTCTCAATACTAGATCACATTTTTTACCAAGAAGCAGGTGGAAGTGATCTTCTGTTCAAGAGGGAGGACTGCTGGGTGACCACATGAATTCCCAAGCTGGGTGATAGCCTCTGTGCTGCTGCCTCTGGCTCCTATGCCCAGGGCAGGAGGGGCTCCAGAGTGGTGCAGACAAGCAGGACCCACCCACCAGAGAGCTGTGCTTCCCAGTGGCCACCACAGCCCTCTCTGGAGAGGTGCCCTTCCACTCCAGCTCCTGCCCCACAGCAGGGAATCACACTGATGTGGTGAACACAGACTAGAAAAATACAGCAGTTGTGCTGCAGCTCCCTCCACCTCACCCAGAGCTTGGTTTAGCCAAACTCCACTAAGTGGTGCTTTCCACTCCTGCTTTTGTGCCGACAGCACCTGCCAGCCAGGAGTAACTGGAGAAAGTGCCTGGAGCAGGGTGCCACATCACTTCTGGCTTCATCCACACCTGAAAGTACAACCTTTCAGACATGAAATGTGTTTCACTTCTGTATGGCCTCTTCCTGTGTTTTTTCTGCCTGCTTTGATGTGACAGCAGTTTCTGCTCATTTTGTGCTATCAGCACAAGCCCTAAAACACTGCTCTTATCTACACCTGTTCCTGCCATGGAACATCACTGCCTAAAGAAAAGAGAGATGCTGCAGATGCCAAGAAGCTTCTGTGACTCACTGCCTGTGAAGCAACCATCACCTCACAAATCTCATTTGCCTGAAAACAGGATGCTTACCATTTTCAGTGACCCCACCCATTGCTGATATTGTCTTCTTTGTACTCCTGGCCAATGCACCAGCACTGATGGAGCTGTGTGGGTCAAGGCCCACTACAGATGGGCTACAACAGCATAAATTTGTATCTCTTTTGCCCTAATGTAGATGGTGCAAATCCAGAAATAGCCTTCAGCAGTGAACAGCTGTAGTTTTTAAGAGAGTGGAATCAATTCTCCATGACCATGCCAAGGGGTAAAGCATTTGCTCAACTGGAGCATTTCCCAGTTACCACAAATTTGTGCTTTTGAGGGTTTCTTGCATTTCCTACCTTCGTCAAGTTATATAAAAAGTTATGTTTGGCATGTGCACATGCGAGTCCATCTCCATTTGGAATTTAAAATGTATCACAACCTGCTTGGCAGCAGTTTCCCTGTAAGCTTTCAGCATATACTTACGGCTCTCCACAGTCATTCCTCATTTCTTTTTCTGTGGCTCTGCTAATCAAAGCCTCAGCTCACTTTCCTTTTAAGGTCCAAATTCTCTTCACTCTATACAAGAAAAAAATACTTATCAAATGTCAAAGGTCTTTGAACTGTTGCATTGGTGTAATCCTGATAATTACATAGAACTCTTTCTGACCAGCAGCCTGGGATTTGTGCCTTTCTCACTCGGTAAATAAATCTTTTCCACAGAGCTTAAATGTGTAATTTCAGGGCAGAGGCTGTTGCTTTCTAGGAAAAGCACTGATGAACACATCTTGCACTAAGTGTTGGGATTTCAGTGTAATCACAGGCTAATAATTTTCTGGTTTACAGGTTGGAATTCTTTCCAGGGTCCAAATTATGACCATGAGATTTGGCTTCCCTATTGTGAACTTCTGTTCTTCAAGTGCATGGCTAATCTGAAGAGAAAAATGAATGCATGGGGACAACACAACGAGGCTACTCCTAAGCTTGATTTATTTGTTTATTTGTTTTTAAAAACATTTGTTTAGTTTTCAATCATATTCCCTTTGGAGCTGATGGGAGTTGAAAATATTCACTGCCTCACAGAGCTGGGCCTGATGGACATCCTGATACAAAGATCTGACAGTGCTGAATACTGCTGAGGCAAAAACCTAAGAGGTTTTGCAACCATTTCTAATTGGCCCAGCCTTGACCAGTGCCATGTCCATCTTTGGAGTCACCAGGAATTGGCTCTGCTAGACATGGAAGAAGCTTCAAACAACTTCTCACAGAAGCCACTCCTGTAGTCCCCAAGACCAGGCAATGCTAAACCAATACAATTTCATTCCATTCCATTCCATTCCATTCCATTCCATTCCATTCCATTCCATTCCATTGTTTTCAATTCCTTTCGGAATTTTATATTTTATCAATTACATTTAATTTCATTTAATTCTATTTCCTTCCCTTTCTATCTGTTGTGCTTCATTTGTTGATTTCTCGTTTCATTTCCTTTAGTGAAAGGAAAACTCTTCATTTCATGCAAGGAAATGAAATCTCAAGATTTCAATGAGTATCATTTCAGTAAGGTTTGGTTCATTTCACTGCACTTCATTCCATTTCATTGTTTTCACATAATTTCACAATTTTCTTTTTTTTTTTTTTTTTTTTTTGCATTTCATTCCATTTCATTCTTTTTCCTTTACTGTCTTTTCATTTCACTTCATTCCTTGACTTCTCATTTCCTTCCATGACATGAAATCTCGAGATTTCAGGGAGTATCATTTCAGTAAGTTTCAGTTCATTTCACTGCACTTCAGTTCTGAAAGTCCATTTCAAAAATTTAACTGCTCCTAAGAATTTTTTTTTATTTCATTTCATTTTATTCTATTTCCTTTCCTGTCTTTTCATTTCATGTCATTCCTTGAATGTTCATTTCATTTCCTCCCTTTTTATATATTCTAGAGGAGGCAGATATTTGATTTACAACTGCTGTCTTCTAGTGACATAAAATACAGTTTGGTGACATAGCCTCAATGAAGAAACTGAAGGTCAGGGGACAATTAATCACATTCTTGCCCATAATTTAATATGAAGATATTTAGGCATATTTAGGGCACTTAGGCATCCAAAGGTGAAGGCAGTGCCATTCTGGATTTATAATAAGAGGGAAATTGTCTTAGTTTCACCTGCTTGTCTTTGCCTAGAGCAGCAAAAGGCTGTTGGCGATGTTGCACAGCCCTGTGTCGTGAAGACTCAAAGGAATCCACAGGACCTCAATTTACCCAGTCAGCTTCAAGTCACTGCAAATGCTGTAATGCAAGTAAAAGAAGAAGTCTGGGTAGATTTTCCAGAGTCCAGCTTTGCTCTAAAGTGTAATGATAAACCCTGCCTTCCCTTGGAAGGCAGTACATGGCCTTTCTTCTGTTCTGGGATTCAGATGGGAACTCCTGACTGCACGGTCAGAAAGAGCTCCTTGCTGAAAGGGGTCCCAGTTCTCATTCATTTCATTGGAAACTGAGAGCAATGTGTGTATCCAGAGCCTTCTGTCTGTAATAGCTCCCAGATTCAAAAAATTCAGGGAACAGGAGCCTCCCAGACCAGAGAAAACTGTCTGAAGAGGCATCATTACCTTTAATGATGCTGCTTCTTGGCAGTTTCCCCCCACTTTTTCCATAAACCAGAGAGAACAGTGTCATCTAAGCCTTGTTGTAGGTATGCCTATCCCCAGTAAGATGTATTTGTGATAGATCAGCCCAGCACCCCAAGCCTAATTGAGAAGCTGGACACTTTACAGCTGTCATGATGTCTTTTTTAATGCCAGGCTTCAGCACTTCTTTAGCTCTGTCTACACTGCACACTGCTGCAATGGGAATGGATACGTAGGAAAACCTGCTACGTTATTGTGGCAGTTCTCTTCCCAAGTGGTTGCCCAAATTCCAATGGAAAACCTAGCAGGAGGTGTACAAGCAGACAGCTCCCTTTGCCAGTTGGACTAACCCTCATTTCTGCTGCTGCACTTCAGTAAAAGCCAATTATACTCAACTCCAGTAATGGCTCTATCAGTGATAGACTGCAGACATTTACAGTCTTCATCAATGAACAGGCTAACTGAAGCTAAATCGTTCTGCTAAACTTTTTAGTAAGTAATTAACCCTGAATTATTAACAACAGGCAGCTATGGTAGTGGTTATGAAGGAAATAACAACTGGTTGCAGTTATTAGCACGAGAGCACTGAACAAGGCAGGCGAGCAGCATGTGCTGCCATGGAATTAATAGAAGGGACAACGGTGGCAAATGTGATCCCCTGCAGGGCAGTGCAGTTCCAGGGGCTCACAGAGCTGCTCAAAGAGACTTGCTTTGGCAAGAGCAGCATGTACTCAGCAGTAGATGGATGGAAGTCAGAAGCGGATGGTAATAAGGAATGTTAAAAATAAATCCAGCCTCATTAGATTAAAAAAAAAAAAAAGAAAGAAAAAAGAAAAAAAAATATGTGAACCTGACAGCTCAGCAACTGGCAACTCTTTAGTTCAAGCAGTTATCCAAGGGACAGGAAATTCATACTGGAGCACCAGGAAGCAGGCAGATGAAGTGACCTGCTGTGCACCCTGCGCTCCTGAACTGGACCATATCAGTGCCAATTTTCTGAAGATGTGAGCTCCCCAGTTTCAGAAAGGAGGGGGTCTTTAAAAAGGTCTTACCTTAACAACACCCTAAAACATTAGCAGATCCTTAAACCCTTGGCTGGTGTGTTTGCACAGGAGCATTGACGTGCAGCTGTGGATACTGGGCTGATGAAAGCTGGTGTTGACAGACACAGCACTCATGGAGCAATGTGGGCTCCCCTCAGTGCCCCTCTCTAACCATTTTCATGGACCATTTGCCAGCAGAGTGAGGAGCTCCATGTCCCTTCTTGTCCTCTCTGCTGAGAACTTAAATGAGCAAGGCAAATAAGAGCAACTTCTTATGCGGGAGGGAAAGTGCCCTGCTGGGTACTGCACTGCAATTAAGCAACTTGTTTTGCTTCCCAGCGTGACTGGGGTGGCAAAACGAAATTGGAACAGTATCAGTTACCAAAAAAACCCTGAGAGAATTGAAGGATAAGTAGAGGATATATGAAAGCAAACACAGTAAAATGGAAAAAGTGAATCCAAACCAAAATCAAGGCCCTTATTTTAAGCAGAACCAGTCTGATGACAGAAATGCAGAGGTGAAGGAAAAGAGCTGCTGGAGCCCCAAAACCAGGCAGCTTGTGCTTGCCTCTTGACTTTCTTTTGAACCAGTTATATTAAACAAACAGCTCCCTCTGTTCCTACTGGAGAACATGGGGAATTTATCCATGTCCCCTGGACTTTATTAAAATTTAAATGTCTTTTCTTCCTTCTCCAAGTTTCTGCTTAATATATTTTAGCAGGTGAATGCAATTTTCCTGGGTTATAAAATGTCCTCACATAGCAGCTGCCCCTGCCCTGCAGGGCAGCCCCTTTGCCTTGCTGATGAAGGGTGCCTCAGATCTCAGTCAGCCTTTATGGGGTCTCTGTGAATTATTAAAAGTCTGTTCTGACACCTGGACAGAAGATAATTCAATCTCAGCCATTTCTGTTGCTGTTAAATAACCTATCTTCCTGTCCTGGAAAATGTAGGGCTGGAAGAACGGGCTGTGTGCCACTATATAGTAGTAGTGAGGAGAGGAATCTGTAATGCATGAAGTTATATCCATTATATGAGGAGAGAAGGATTCGTCTATTCTGGCTGCACACCTTGCCCTGGGAGAGTGATAGGGAAAGCAGGGCCCATCTCCACTCTGCTGCAGGGCTTCTCCTCCAGGGTAGTGCAATTCCTGTGTCGAAGGGACTGAATGTGTCCCTGACTATGAGAGATCCCCCTGGGTTTGGGGCAGATGTTTACTTGCTTTGTAATTCTTTCTGCCCTCGAGTCCCGCCTGGGCAACCACAGGAGATCAAGAACAGGAGCTTGAGATGTGCTTCTCTCATCTGTGCTGCTCTCCCTGTGACAGCTGACGTGCTAAGCTGTGCTGCCATCCGCAGCACAGAGCAGGGAGCAACAAACAGCTTTTGGGCATGGGAAGCAAGCTCTGCATAAACATGACAATGGGCTCTGCGCTCCAGTTGCCCGAGCTGCTGTTTCTCATTGAGCTCAATAGGTGTCTTCAGATAATTGCCAAGAGAGGATTTACTTCACCTAATGCACAGGGAGTATTAGAAGGGCTGCATTCATTTAGCTGCCTAAGATAGACATGAACACCAGAAAATCCCAAGTTTGTATTTGTCACAGAACAAAATTCTGAAATCAATGTCACTTCAATGCAACAGGGTTTAATTCACAGGATTTTATTGGAGTTCTGCCCACGCTACATGACAGCTTCTGTTGGTGGAATAGAGAGTATTTCTGGCTGTGGTTTTGATGAGCACTGACCAGTGTGCCCAGTACCATCAGTTTGGAATTAATCTACGGGCAAAACTCGGCATCAGCCAAGTTTAGTTCTCACAAGCTGGGAATCATGCAGAGACAGAATGAGAAGGGGCCCCAAAGCTCACATTGTGCATCTCCCCCCAATGTTTTCTTGGCCTTTATTTATTTTAAACAGTCTTAAAAAATCTCTCAGAGGTTTTTACAGCTTCTTCAGACCATCTCTCTCTCCTTGTAACCATCCTGTGACTAGAATGTTTTTCCCAGTATCTAACCTAATTCTCTCAAGCTTAATTAAGTCTATTATTCTTGTCCTACTTATATGGATAAATTCCTTCTTCTTTGCAAAATACACTTCTTACAGAAAACTGAATTTCTGTATTCTCTTTGGTCTTCTGTTGTTCACACTGAACACTACATAATCTGTGACCTGTGAGGAGAGGACAGGTTCTTCCAATTCTCTCTGCTTGATTCTCTCTGCTTGGCTGCCCTCCAGCTACACCACGTTTCCCTTGAAGAGGAAAAAAACTGCTCAACATTTGACACACTGCTGTAGCTGAGGCCTTACTAGTGCTGAGTGCAGCTGAAGGAGTGCTTCATGCATTTTATAAGTTACAGTTCAGTGTAAACACCCCTGTGTTGACTTTTAACATTTCCACAACAGCCAAGTTCTGTTGACTCACGCTCAGGTTGATTCATTCCCTGAAGAGCTCCTGCGAGACCTTGGATCCCCACCCTTCACCCAGCACTCTGCAGGTCAAGCCCCCGTTCGTAAGTCAGTGTTGAAGGCTGACACATTGCTCACTTATGCTCCTCTCTTCTCATTTTTAGAAATACTGGCAGGGTGAAGCCAGTTCTTGTTTTTCTTTCCTGGAGTTCTCAGTACACACCCTTTTTCTCTCTGCTGAAGGCACATGGGTTGTCCATCTTCACTAACGTGCTGCTTCTCCCCTCACCAACAAGGGTCTTCCTGGATCTGTTTTAATTCACATCCGGTTAGCTCAAGGGAAAACAGCTTATGACCTGCATAAGATGTGCTCATCCTCCCATCTGGTCTCATTTACACAGTGAACATCCTGCCATGATCACAGCAGCCCTCTTGAGGCCCTAAAAGCATCCTGAGGTCTTAGGCCAGGGATCTGTGGAGTTCTCCAGGGTGTCCAGGTTGCTGGCCAGGCTGGGGGCACCTGGGGGCAGCCCCCAGCCCAGGGTGTCACCATGTGGGTCAGGACACAGGTGTGGATCCAGAGGCAGGCAGTCCTCTCCTGAGAATTCAAGCCCTATGTGGAAAAAGAATAGCATGAGAAGAAAATCCTCTCTTTTCTCCCAACCCCCAAACTCCCCCCCAAAATCCCCGCAAAACAGCCTTTCAGGAA
Source organism: Eopsaltria australis (assembly GCA_034509425.1). NCBI lineage: Eukaryota > Metazoa > Chordata > Aves > Passeriformes > Petroicidae > Eopsaltria > Eopsaltria australis. The sequence goes on along the minus strand of JAVTVJ010000051.1, from coordinate 3,302,142 downwards.
GTCTTATCCAACACAAGCAAAAAATGGTAAAACTCTCTTCCCTTTACAGTACTTCCTGTATTTAGCACAGTGCTATCAAAAGACTATCAAGCAAAATTAATACATCCACATTTTCTGGTGTATTTGCAGTTCTGCACTTCTTAAAATAAAAATGGTCAAATAAGTCATAAATTTACATTTTTTAAGTTACCCTGTCTGGCTCCCTTAATGAAATGACTGCAATACAACACACACAGCAGTGTAAATCTGTAAAACCTCAGAGCTCCAAATATTAATCAAGAAGCCTTCATAACAGAAATTAATAAATGGAAGCAAAAAAATTTAATAAGGAATGAAATTTCACAAGCCGCTAAAAGACCAGCAAAGATGGATTTAATAATATTTTATAAGGCATTTAAAGCAAATTCAATACTTTTCAATGGCATTATGAAACAGAAATCACGTAACTGACTGGAGGCTTGGGATGTGCTTCAGTTCAGGGTTGGTTTTACAGCAATCCTGTAAGGTTAGATGGGGTGATAATTCCAAACATCAGCTGGTCGTGCAAACACCTCTGGAAAGCTTGTGATCTAAAAAGGAAGGGGTAGCCAAAAATGTACAAATACCTGATAGACACATCTCTGAGATAAACCTGAACATACAGCTGCAACTGAGACAATTCAGGAGAAAAAAAATACAAATATTCTGTAAGCAAGAATGGAGGATAATACGGAATATGTCTTATCTTTCAATACCAATTGCTGTGTTCCCATCAATCTTACCGTAGGATAATTGACATAATTACTTCTGCTCAACACAGCTTTTGGTCTGCTTTTGCTTCTTGCTGTCATGTACAGCTGCTGACAGGATGCTAATAAACACTTTTCTTGAATGGTTGCAGCACATCTATTATTCCACTAGCCTGACTCATGAGTGGGGCCACTAAATGCTACCACAATACAAATAAATCATTAAACAATCATGAAAAAATAACAGAGCAGCTTGTAGTGATCCTCTGTTTAGGGCAATAGAGATACTATTAATTTACTTTGTACATAAAATCAGAACTCAGTAGTGTTTTTCCCTTTGGTTTGGATTAGCCCACATGATGGCAATCTCTGTCATTAGCACAGAGTTATTCCTTCAAACACTGCACAATACCAAAAATAAGACAAGAATATCTACTTGGATTTCAGTAAGTACATGAAACAGCCAGGAATTTTCCTGACAAAGAACAAATAGCCTGTAACACCACGGAGTGAACCCCTCATACAGGCTGTAGCACAATGCTCTGGCACAGCCTGCAGAGCAGAGAAAACCCTCCACAAAACCCACACTGCATCTGCAGAAGCTGCACCCCTGCTGCACCCATTCCGTGTGCTCTGCTTAACCAAAACCACTCTCTCCATTTCCAGCTGGATAATGGATGCAAAGCTGAAAATGCCACAGGGCAGGTGTTCTGCCGCCTTCACAGCCTTCATGAAGGAGCTGGTGAAAGAACTGAGGAACGGAAAAAAAGGCCAACTACAATAGTCAGATAAGTCAAAAAGAACTGAAACTCAGCTTTATTGTTTTTTTTTTTTAAGTATTCTACAATAATGGCTCAGAATACTACCACAATGTACAGGGACAAGGCAGTGCTCTGGGCTATGACTGTAGATTACTCTCATATATATATATATATTTAAGAGCTTAAGAAAGGTTGAAGCACGGCACTTCAACATTTCTTAAGCATGTATTTCATAATTTTAACATCTTCTAGATCTCTTATATTACAGCAGGATTTATCAAATGCAATGTAGTCACAGAAGTCTTGCATAAATACAAATATTGATACTTTACTTTGAATATTGTCTATGATATAAATTCTGCCTTACCTTTAAAAAAAAAACTCCAGATCGTTATGTGACCTGGGTGTCTTTCCTTTTCTTTCTCTTTAAGAGTTTTTAAATATATATATATACTTTTATATATTTGCTACTGTACATCAAAGTATATATGAATCCCATCATTTCTGTTATATTTTCTGCAGACATGGTCTGAAGCAAAATCACCAACAACTAAATCAAAAACTTCCTGGTTATCATAGGAAAGCCAAAGAGGATCTTTCCTCTTTTTTGTGTGTGTTTCGGTATTGATATTTTCTTTAACTTGAAAGGATTCTTCATAAACTAGAGGTCCATAGATCATTTAAAGCAGTCTTTATAAGCAAATTTACATATTTTGACATGCTTTTGTGAGGCAGTTAGTATCAAAATCCAATAGCATTTCTTACAGAGCCATATGACTTTCTGCGATGCAGATATACATTTCATTTCTAAAAAGCCACAGTTCTTTTTCTACATCTGCTCTCATCAAATCCCCAGGATTCATTCATAAAACTGCTGCTGTTCCAATGCTGACGCTGTTATCCCCGCTGTGGATTGAGACATACACCCAACCTGGTGACATCATCACGTGGAAGATTGGTAAGTAGGAAAACACCCTCCCCAAATCCACAGAGAGACTTTTCTATCTCTGAATCCTCATGATTCATGTCACCCAACAGTGCAATGTGACGAAGACACCACTCAGTGCAGGCTAAGGGTCTTCTTCCATCAGAGGAATCTCTAGGAGAAACAAAGAAATAGCATTGACTGCTGATTGCAATTTCCCTTTTCGCTTTGGCAGAGTATTATTGTTAGCAATTCTACAAAACCAGAAATGGACATTGCAAATATCTGAACAAGACCTGGGGTATTGCCATTTCTAGACCCACTCAGACTCTAACACCTCTGTGAAAATTAGATAACTAGAACTAAACAGATTTTCTCCAACAAGTTAGGACCATAAAAACCTAAATGCAAACATCCTTGCTACTACATTAATCACTGAAGCAGCATTCAGAGGTGGCAGACACTTTTACTGGCAGCACTATAATTTCTTCCTCTCCTCCTGGGTGTCCTGTTCCCCTGGGATACCAGTAAAACTATCCAAACCCCTCTGAAGCAGAAAGACTTCCTCCACCCAGACCTTCACCCACACTGAATTTAGGACACTGGACTTCAGCTCAGTGACTGTGGAGAGTGGGATATGGGCCTCTCCCTCTAAATGTCTCCAAGGAAAGCCATCCAGTTTCCTTAATGTGCTGAGAAGCACCAACCAGAACTCCATGAAATCATGTCAGTACAAGCTCATGTTTGATTTAAAGGCAGGAAATAATACATGGCAAGCTCCCTACATGGACACATATGTGGGCATGTTCTCCTTATGCTGGGACTTCCATGTCCATGGCTTAAGGCTCACACACCTCAGATGGAAGGAACACACTGCTGGATGCACAGACATGATGGGTTTGTTAATAAAGACTGCTAATTTTGGCACAGTACGAAAACATTATTTATTTTCTCTTTTCAAGGAGAAAATCTTATTATTTGCTGTGAAAGCCAGAATATGTGAGGGAGCTGTGAACGTAGGAGTTGAGGAGCAGATGAACAGACCAGCACAGGCAAGATGAGGGTTGGCTTTGCTGCTGTACACAGGTGCTTGCTGACATCCCTGTTGATGAGACTGGGGTCTGGACAGGAGCCTTCTGGCCTGGCACTCAAATCACATGCACCACAGCTAGCAGGGACATATCACAGACATGAAACTCTATAACCATGGAGTTGTATGATCTAAAAAACATTTCAAATTAAGGTGTGGACAAAACCATGGAGAAAGCATCATGGCTTGAGTCAGCTGGGTGAATCCCTGCTCTGCCAGTACAAACAAATGCTGTCCCCTGCTCATGGACTCACCTATTGCACCTATGCAAGACTCACCATCTGTGATATCGATCCGGGGACTCGTGGATGCAGCGTCCCCGTCAGTGCTCTGGGATGTGTCAGTTCGATCTGAGCCGGGAATCGCTGCCGCTTGGCCTGCCAGGGATGGGTACAAACTTTGCAGCAGTTCAGAGCAACCTGACCTGCTGTCACAGGTCTCAAATTCACTGGGCAGCGTGTCTGGAATCCTGGGACCAGGGTAAGCGGGAGGATTCTGATCTTCTGTCTGCAAAATATGCCCCTGGTCGGCGTTGGCGGAGTATCCGGGTGCCAGAGCGTTCAAGCCGCTGCTGACAGCTTCATCGTAGGAAGGCAGCATGACAGGAACACCATCCACCACCACAAAGTCAGGGTCGCCCATGGAGCCCTCCTGGTTGCCTCTACATCAAACACAGACGGGTTATCACAGAGAGCAGGAGCACGTCAGCAGCACCTCACAGCAACTGCTGAACTACAGCACTTTCTAGTCATGCCTAATGAAGCTACAGGGTCATTAACATTCACAGAAATGTTTGCCAAACTCTGCCTGGGTTGACAGGTGGAATCTGTTACAATGGGAAAAAATGAAATTGGTAATGTGAAGACCAGTTCCAAGAAAGGAAGGCAAACAGGTATGTGGAAGAGATAAGGAGCACTATTTGCTGTGCTGTGCACAGTAGGTATCATGGATATAAGATCACAGATGTAGTTCACCAGCCAAATATGTCTGAACCCCTGGAAAAATGTGTGCTAGGGCACAAAAGTGTTTACAGCCCAGGTAAACAGGCACTGAGATCACTACTGCTGGATGACAAGGCTTTGGCAGCAAGATGTGTGGCCTCCTTCAGGCCCTGCTTTCAAAGGATGGAGGCTTCCTTAACCAGTATTAAGCTGGTTTCTTTCTTAAGCAAAACATTTCTACTCATTGGGGAGGTCTGTTAAACCATAAAGTATCTGTTTAGTGGCCTATTAAACACAGAGGGAATTGGTCCCAGGTACCTTTAAGACATGAAAACATCTGAAAAGGAGAGGACTGAAAGCCATTTCAGTAAGCTAGACAAGTCCAGGCTATAGGCCTTCCTCATGAAGAACACTATGCCAATCAATGACAAATGCTCCCAGCTCCATGATATTTTATGGAAATAAAGGAAAATGTAGGAGATGTTTATGAATCGTGATGAAAATAACACTAATGAAGGTAAAGCAAACCTTTAATATAAATCTGTCCACAGAGAAAAAAGAAATTCTTTCTTAAAACTTACATTACTAAGTCTACAGTAGTTAAAAAATTAATTCCCCCAGCACCTGAAAATGAGTATTTAAAAATATTGTCAGCTATTTTTACAGGCAGAAGCAGCAGCTCTCAGTAGAGGAGCAGTAATTAGTCCCAGAGTGAATCTGGCAAACTTTGCCTTTTATCTTAGCTGCATGAAGGACTACTGCAGGCTTTTGGGGGTGCCCTTCCACACCAATGGTTCAGGGACTTCTGCTCAGAGCAGAAAAAAATATCTGCAAGGTTTGTGAGCTGCTCCATCTCTCCAGCAAGGAGTGCTGCGTGTGAAAACTGAACCAAGGCCCTCAACCTTCAAAGTAAGAAAGAAAACAGTACAAACCGTGGTAGGAAATGTGTCTTAAATTTGGTCTGGAACATCCTGGCTAAAATAACCAGTAGCAGTACTAATAAAACACTGGTAGCAGTAAATGCCACTATTTTCCATGTAGTCAGGAGGGTCTCCTGTGTATTTGGCCAGGTTTGCTCTGTGAAAGAAAGACAATACAAGAGTTGTGCTTGTATATTCCCGTTGCTGTTTTATATTCAACACTACTCAGAAGTGCCAGTTAGGACCTGACATTTTTTATAAGCAACTTGTAAAAACACACATAAACCCAATGCCATGTACCAAAAGCAGCCTTAACACTAAGCTGTCACAGAGGCTGGATCTTGCTTTTTCCCCTTGGCTGGTCTTTTATACATGCAATCATGACCTTAGCTTGCATACATACAAAAATATCCAGACATGTAAAAATACATTTGAAGAGGTAATGATCAAAATGGTTTAGGATCATTCAGGATCTTGGGAATGCACTATATTTAGTGGCACCTTAAATGCTCATCACTTAACCATGAAACAGACGGAGTTCACCAGGAATGACTGCCCTACAGATTTGCTCCAAAACGAGGGGCTGTAAGAAGACAGGACTGTGAGGACAGGACTGTCCCTTACCTGTTTTGACACAGTACACTTGGTAGGAGGGGAACCACTCTCCGTACTGGCAGGTGATGTACTTGTAGTCGTTGGTGAGGGTGTAACCAGGGTCACAGTAGAACTCCACCACCGTGCCGTGGTTGTAGCGCTCGCAAGGCCGCGGGTGGCAGATGTAGTCTCCGTGACTCACCATTGGAGGTAGAGGACAAACTTGGCCAAACAAACAAAGGCAAAAGGAGGAGGATGTTAATGCCAGCAAACCCAGCACAGGGCAGCTTCAGAGTGTCAAAATGCAGCAGGCATACTTCAGGCTCCCTCTCAGCTCCCTGCGCTTCTGGGTTTGGCTCATCCCATCCACACCAGGGGAGGGATGCACGTGCCAGGGGGTCACTCACGTGGGATCTGGGAAGCTTCCAATCCTCTGTGGGAAGAGGAAGGCAAAAGGGGACACATGCCCATCAGGTGGCTGCATGGGCATGGAGCGGGGCAGTCAAAATAAGGAGAATCACGCTCCTCATGAAGCATTTATAATTCAGCTGCAACGTGCTGTTTTTTGTTTTGTTAACACAATTAAATGGTTATATGCATTTGTTAAATTCCTTTTAAAAATAAGTTTGCTATCAGCAGTGCTGCAAGAGATGCAAAGCACCTGGTGTTGCTTAAGCATGTGCAGTCTGTATCACTGTAATTTTATTAAATTGAGCTTAAACTCTACTGGTGGTATTAGTGTTTTGTTATTTCTGAACAGCCTGACTGATCTCAGTGGGACCACTGGTGGAGTGAGGTCTTAAACAGAGCAGAGGCTGAGCCTGTGTTAATTAAGTACAGTGGTTTACTAAGGGTTAGGTAAATAAGAGAGAATTGCAATATAAACATGTGGGACTTTTCCTGTAGGCCCTGGAACGACAGCCCAGGCAGATGAACTCCATGGAGAACTGAGGGAGCACTCTCTGGAAAACAGCAGTGGGGAAAGCAGCTCACAAGCAGTATTTTTACTAGAGAGGAAACTTTTCCACTGTGCAAGTGTTAGTTGATTACTGTTTTCTTAAGTGCTTCTAGCACAGAACAGAAAAAACTCTACAAAGTGTAATGATGTTTCAAATGACTGCATACTGACCCAAAAGAGGCTTCAGTTATTGGATGGCTGCTTTTATTTCCCTTCAGAGGCAGTTCCCAGCTGGCTCAGTGCCCCATCTACAGGCCCTTCCCTTCACTTCATGCCTCTCTCATGCAGGCAAGACCTACTGCATCGATTTGAATAATGAAAAAGACATCTCTTGGAAAAAGAATCTTCCCAGAAATTACAATTCAGCTGCTTCTCCCTGTGAATCTTGTTCCATGAATAATGCATTTCATAAAAAAATACACAAGATATTAAATGAATCTTCAAGAGAGGCTGATTACAATGTGCAGCAATGTCTATTCCCCATCCTCTGGAGACACGGTTTTGTTTGCATTTTCACTGGCAAGGCTTAATAATAACTTGAAATCAGAGTAAGTAATTCACATAAAAATTCACATCCTCAATGCTCTGCACACTTCCAAAGTCTCTGGGCCCACAAGAAAGAGGAATACTTTACTGGGAAGTCAGCTCAAGATTGAAAACAATTTTCTTAAGATTAGGGTGAGGTTGTCAGAGTGAGATAGTAGGAAAGCACCTATTAATAATTCTTGTATTAAAAAGAAAATTATCAGTGAAAGCCATGATCCTGGCCTACCATAAGGAAACCCAGTATATTTTTATTACCTATGCTTAGAGCATGAGAACAAAGGAAGAGAACAATTTAAGCTCCTCTGCAACTGAATTTTGCTAAGCTCTGGCAGTGTGCAAGAGATGTGTAGATGCCCACAACCTTTCTAGCAATGACCAAGTAGAGCACACCTTATCACAAAGAGCAACACTCAGAGAAACTAATTTTCCCCTCCAGCAATGTAGCTGCTACATCATCCCTAACCTCTTAATGTCATTGAGAGCCAAAGCAGCCTGCTGAATAAAAAAAATCCCTCAAAGCTGCCATCCCAGCAATGTGGGTCAGCTCAGGAATGACACATTTCCAGGCAGATTTAAAGCAATGCACCGTGGGGACAACCCAGATATGGAGCTGTCAGTCTGCTTACAAATGGAGGTGTATTTTATAACACCCAAAAACAAAAGTATCACTCTTTGTGTAGGATATGTCCCCAGACCTATATTTCAAGGGACATGCTTGTGTATCAGTGCTGCCTGGAAACTCCTTCAAAAAATTTTTTATTGCTCTGCCAAGCATTAGTCATGAATTAAAGTCAGGTTTAAGGGCTCATACCTGCCAACAGCTCCTGCATGAAACACTTGGAAGCAGCAGACGCAATGGAACAGGTTTGAAAATGAGGGCTTTTAGCTCAGCTGAAACAGTGCTTCATTCTTAGGTCAACTGGAATGCAAGAGTGAGGGATTCTAACTCTCTTGGGGTATCACTCACCACCTCCTGTGAACTTTATGCTCAACCAGTTTCAAGATCCCTTTAACACTTCATGGGCAAACTGGCAGCACAGTCTGTAGCACTCAGGTTCAAAGCCTCCTTTCACAAATCAAGTCAAAGACACATCATAAACAACCCCGAATGAACTCACTTTGAGCTCTGGGCAGTTAGTTGTACACTCAGTCCCTCTCTCAACTCACTCCATTCCCATGGTCATCCTGATCCAAGATCCTTTAAAGCCAGTGGAAGGACAGTCAGCAGGTGGCCTTGGTTTTGATCACAGAAAAGAAAGACTATGGAAGTCTGGAGGGCTGCTGAACACTCTTCGCTCCCCGTGACAGAAAGTTTTTAGTGCAGAGTCAGTCACCTTATAGGGTCTGAACCCTTATTTTTGCAGGATGACAGTGGATGATACTGGTTACATGGATTAAAGGAATGTGTTAGATTAAATATGGAGGAAAACTCAGGTGGCAAACCTAAGGCCACTGAAGTTTTTTAGGAACGTTTAAATTCTAGCATTCCCAGTGATGAACCCTAATTGTGTTTGGAAATGACAGGCTGTGGGCTTCAGGCAAATGTATCAAACTCACAGAATAAAAATAGCCACAAACATTACAATAAAAGTGTATCTGACAAGTACATTTTCACTGCCAAAGCCAATAGAAGTATGCACAATAATAACAGAAAGAAGGGAATTCTGCTTCAGAAAGCTCTCAGAGCTCAAAAAAAAAAAAAAAGCCCTAAGTGCTGCTCTTAAATATGACACTAAATCTTTACGACCAATAGCCTTCAGCATCTTCACTTTATAAGGCTTTGGAGACTTTAATGCTCTAATTACAACATCCAGCATGGATAATCCAGTAGTATTTTCTGACAACCAGCATTAAAAGACCACATGCCTGTGTCCTTAGCTTTGGAGCTTGGCAGAGGGACGGACATAATTCAAACAGTGTCTGCTGGTGGTTCTGCAGCAGGTGATCACGGGTCTCTGGATCTGTCTTTGTACAGCAATTGGCCACAGCCTGCAAGGGGATTTGCAGGAACTTTATAGCTCAGCATTCTCAGCTGAAAAGTTGAACCATTCATCAAAAAGAAAGAGCAATTGTGTTTATATGGCAAACAAATCCCTTACTGGATGCTCAAGAGTCCTGTTACTCGAGGAAGTTGAAGGGAAGAATTCCTGCTTTGATTTGGTAGACTTCCCTGCCTGCTCTGAGGAGCTGCTGGAGCTGAGGGCTCTCCTCTGACATCAGCTTTCTGCTCTGGCTGATTTTAATGAAGGACTAGCACTATCAAGAAGACCTTAAAACCTGGGGAGCCGAGCCGTGTTACCAGCAGTGTGACACTGTGGCCTGGAGCAGAGGCAGGGGCTGCTCTGCCCCAGGGAGTGTCCTCTCCATCACCTCTCCCAAGTGCAGCAGCCACATCCCTTGGAGCAGGGCCAGGGGAGGGTGGCACAGGCTGTGGGCACTTGAGGAATTCATGAGGTTCACCCAGTGATTTTTCCTACCCATTATGGTCAAGAAGCTTCTTAAACTCTGCCCAGAGGATGCTGCAGTAACTCTGCAATGTTGACACTGGAACTGGAGGACTGAGGGAAGCCTTTTGGGCATTAGCATATTCTCAATTAACATAAACAGCACAGAATAAAGATATTGCATGACTTTTTAAAAGCCACTGGTAGAGTGAGAACAGTGGAGTTACAGATATTAACTCTGCTCAAAACCTGTTTTTTAGTCAATGTTCAAAGGCTGGTGGTTTTAGTCAGTGATCAAAGTAGACAGGTGGCAAATCATCCAGGTTTTGCCCAGCGTTTTTTATGTGAGCCAAAAAATAAAAGCAAAAATGTCTTGAAGTACAGGACACTTATTTACAAAAAAAAAAAAAAAAAAAAAAGGGGAACAAGCAAGCTGTTTTCCACCTGTGATTATTTCTCTCAAGCTAGCAGTCCACCTTTTGTGTAGGACATTAATTTCTTGGCTAGCTGGGTTAGCAGAAAACCCCAGTGTAAGGCCAACCATTTCTGTGTGACACAGGGATGGACAGGATTAGAGACATTTGCACCTCATAAAGAATAACACTTCTTCCAAACACATCATGAATGCCTGCTCATTAGGCAAAGATGAGAAGGGATTAAGATGAAATTTCCAGTTGAGAAAGACACAGATAAAAACCTGCCAGTTCCACTGTGCAGGAAAACACTGGTGTGCTCTGCTCAGTGAGTCATCTGAGAGGGGGAGACACTGCCTGCTTTGCTCACACACTGGAAGAGAACAAGAGCTTTTCCTGACCCTCACTTGTCATTGTTGTACACATCAGGGCACTAATTACCACCAGAAATCTGGACACCTGTCACTGCCTTCATACAAACACATGCTTGGAGATGCAAGATCTGAAAATTATATTTTTACAGGAATGTAGAGATGAAGATTATGTTTGTTCCTTTTCCTGCTTCTTTATGAACACAGTGCTAATAAAACTTGGTTTCTTGTCTCAGTGTCATCACCCTTCATACCTTCAGAATAAGACAAATCATCAACCAGTAAGTTTTTCTTTCATATTCATAAGGACTCCTGTCCAGTTCACCAGACAGACCTGTCCACTTCCACAGGTATTACCAGCAAATGAATCACACCTGCACGGCACAGTACAGAGCCTGAGGAAATTAATTCTGCACTTTGAATACTAAAAAAGGGATTTTTATATTCTGTGCTTAGATTTCAATTTTCAGAAATGTACAAAACCCAAAGTATTTTAATTCTAAAATAGCAAAACAGAAATTCCCATTAAAATGTCAAGTATTCGAAGTAGGATGGAAGAAAAACTACTGAACTTAACTGCTCAGATCCAGTCAAAAGCTTGAAGAAGAAATTTAGAGGTTTGTAAAAGGAAGGAAGTAATAGCAAATCCAGTTGCTTTAAAATAAGCCCTGTCAAAACATCTCATTCTAAGAACTTCTGCTTAATGAGACTTTTCTTTAATGCCACTCTTCAGGAATGTAAGCAGAACAGGAAGCATTACTGGAGTAACTTTTCATTTATTGTGAACACCAGCTTAACAATATTCTAATGAAACATTCCTACAACAAATGCTGCTGGCTCTGTGAAGGGAGACCTGGTGCCTATTACAAGTGTACTGGAACAAACTTGGAGGCTGTTGAATTTGTGTCCTGAAAGTGATGCCAAGCTTTCAGGAACTATTCTGATTACTCATTCCCACAGCAAAATAACAGGACCAACAGTAATAACAGAATAGAAAGTTTGGTGGAAACAACTGAGCACTCACATCTAAAGAAAATCCTATTTAAGCCTGACTGAAGATGTAAAGTAATGAAGATACAAGATGCTTACTTTGAACTCTCAAGTTGCCAGAGAATTTATTTCTTGAAAGCCTAGAGCAAGAATTACTAATAATATTGTATTCTTAGCCAATAGTATCCAAATTCTTTTCAGTCTTAAGCTTTCTTGATTCCTCAACCTTCACAATGCCACTTAGATGTTTTCTTCTGAAAAGACACCTAACAGGTAAGCAACTTCTTCCCAACCACTCAGCAAGTCAGTGTTCAAGCAGCCAGGAACATACCCCAGGTCTCCTGGTGCCAGGCTGCTGGCTGTACCCCTAGAAAACCACCCCTGGGTAATCCTGAACCAGCTGTGACAGTGAGGTAAGCCTTTCAACGTGCACACAGTGAGAAGAACTTCTCACCTTCTACAGGGTGTGAAATGAATTGAATAATTAAGTTTTTAAAGAAAAGCTGCTTCTCTGGTCTAGCTTTGACAAACACCATCTTGCTGAGAACTGCAATTGCTGAAAGCAGCTGTATGAGCCTGAATGAAACAGAATAAAACCAGTTGCAAACATATTTTAATAATAATTTAATATTAGCTGATTCCAAAATGGAAACAGACAGTGTTTTACAACCACCTATTGTACACACTTCCTTCCTGGAACTGAATCTACAGAGCAGGTTTTGCAGTTCCAGTCAGTTGAGCTCCTACAGGAGCATCACACCAAATTTACACCCAACCCCAACAACTCTGCCCTTCCCAGTACAGTATCCTGTGAAACACTGATATCAATGATGAAGTCTTTAGTTTCCAATTCATTTCACAAGAAATACAGGATGAAGCACACCCCAAGTGATCTTCTTCCTATAAATTGTAAGTTAAACAGTGAAAGTTTTCATTTAAACTACAAAAAATTGATGCCAGGTTTGCAGCTAGAGAGCTAGGACTGCTTTTAGCAAGAGGCCCACAATTATATTTAAGGAAATATTTATATTCATTATTCACATGTGAGTGCTTGGAGCACTGTGGTCTCATTTACAGCAGATAATTTTGGCTTTCTTTGTCACTTTCTTCCAGTTTTGCTTCTTCCTTCCCTCATGAGTGGATGGCTTTATGATCAGGAATGGTCTTTTTAGGACTTTGAGAAGCAGATGCTGAGGACTACACAGACACTTTGCAGGAAGGAATTAGAAAACTCCAAAATAGATCAAGGCTTGGGTATTGACAGGCATCCCAGGATAACCTGAGGACTGGAAAAGGTCAAAGAGTTTAGAAGGATGATGGAGGTGGAAGGGAGAGAAAGAGCAGTCAGGAAGCTGCCTAAGAAAACCAGACAGCCAAAGGCTCCTGTCAGGAATGTCTGAAAAAGCCAATGCTCACTGTGAGCTGGATATATCAGTGGGTTTTTATGTTACTTTAATCCCTCTTTTTTGAATAGGTTTTTCTTCTTTGTTGTAAGCAAGAATCCCTTGAGCTTGTGTGGGGCTACCTACACCAGTCATCATGGATTGATGGAGACAAGGAATGCTGGAATACACAAGCAGTATTCCAGGGCTTAGCTGAAGGCTGAGGAAATCAAGCTATACCACATAAGGAAGGAAAAAGCACAGGGTTCCATTCCCAATGGAGAGCTACAAGGAAAAAAAAAGGGGGGGAGGAAAACCAGCAGGTGATCTCAGCACTGTAATTTCACAAACCATCTTACAAAACCACGAAGGCATGGAGGAGTGTTGGTTTCTCTTATTTATGTTCAGTTCCCAAGTGCCTGCCTACACTGATTGGTGAAAGTGCCACCCTTTAAATATTGAGTCTTACCTCTGGAAATGAACAAGTGAGTAGAATTCCTGGTGCACAGAGACCATAGCTACAGTTCCCTCCATTTGTGGAAGATGTTCTGTGAGTGCACTGTGTGGCAAAATTTAATGAAAATGTCCACAAAGCACAGAGATGTTTGATTTTAAGATAGGCAATGTGTTATTTTCCCTTCCAGGCAGCCTTGTCAGATACAGTCAAAGATTAATATTATAAAATAGCCCTCAGGAAGAATTTTTGTCTGCTTTCCCCCACCTAAGCCACAGCATATTTAAAGCACTGTGGATAAAACAGTACGTGAATCTGGCAGCTAATGTGGCACTTCAGGGCAGAAATTATGGCTCCATGAACAAGCTGGGATGTCTGGCTGATTCTGGAAATGCTAAGGAGTTTCTGGAAGGTACAGAGGTGAAAGAGCAGATGTAAAACAATGATTTACTGTGGCAGTCCTGTGCAACAAGCACCAAAGACATGAAAGAAACGGATTACAAGATGTTATTCTGTTGCTTTCTTGAAAAAGTATGAACAGTGGAGAAAGCATCTATTTGAATCCCAGCCAAGATCAAAGAAGATTTCTGCAATGCAAAAAAGAGGCAGTCACTTGGAAATATAATGCTATTTATGTTCTTCAGACAATGTCTTCAACTTGGAGCCTGTTCTCTAAACCCTCCATCCCTCACAAGAGCTGCAAAAAGCCCACTTTGTTGCACATCCACTCTGTCTTGGATTTGGTGTGTTTTTCTTTGTGTTTCACTTTGCAGTACAGCTGCTAGAGTTAAGAGACTGGATGACTATTTAGCAGCATAACTTGACTTCTCTGTCTAGAATTTCGTATCTCTGTGCTCCTTTTGAATTCAGTTCTTTTCCACACCTCTTCAGCTGTGGGTAAAGGTGGACAAAAAATTTAGCATTTTCCGACAGCACAAAAATCCAGATACTCCAAGTTAAAGTGTTCACCCTCCACACTCATACATAGTTGTATATAATTCCTGCACTCCTGGGTGATGAATGAATGAACTGCCTACAGTGCAGAAACAGGCAGAATTACTGAATGACTTTTTCTAAAGAAAACTGTCCTCTTAAACTTCTTCATCACACTTGCTTTCTGCAACAAGCACCCCCAGGGCGAGACACTGTCAGCCTATTTCATCATTTGGGTATCAGGCTAAAGGTGTCACTGACATAAAGGTGTTAGATAAAGGTCCTTAGATATATGGCTGTCTGCTGCTATTTGAACATTTACTGCTGGTTGTAGTTTCTGAGTCACAAGTATTGCTGTAGGCAGTGAAATACCACTGTAGCCAGAGCTATTAAAAACCAGGCTATCAATATGTCCTATGTTAACATTAACTCAGTTAACCTGGATGACCTCTTTGGCAGTTGAGCAGTATTTAATTTATTCTCCCTCCTGCCTGCAAGCTGAGTGGGTGCAAACTGAAGTCAGAATCCTGGTACCTGCCTCACTTAATTTCTCAATCCCACAGTGTTTCATAACCTGCTTGTATTGCTGCCCTCTGCTCCCTCTACAGGACTTCTATCTGTTGGGGATGTGCTGCATCAACATTATCATCCTTGAGGATACACATCAGTGTGTCATGCTGGAATTTATCTAAAGCCTTCTCAAAGTCAGCAGAGAAACACAGAGAGAAATCCGTTTGTACCAATGTACAACATCTCAGGTTTAGGATTGCTTACTTCATCCCGTCTCCTGAACATAACTGATTACAGACTGACTTCAATCCTTTTTCCTCAGTGTTACTCTGTTCCTTCCAGAATGTAAAAGGTTTTAAGTGCCTAGTTTATCAGACAGACAGCCTGGTGTCAATCACTGTTGGTAGCATTAGGAATTGTTATAGAAGAATGTAGCTCTGTGAAGCTTTCCTTCAAAGTGTCCTGCATGTAGTTGGTTACAAAGTTTCAGCTATTTTATTTTGAACTATTTGAATCATACAGAATTTAATCTGTAATATCACCCTACTCTGTCATACCCTTTACTTTCTAGGTTCTAAGTCGGAATTATCAGCCCCTCTCTATGAGTGTCTATCCCTAGGCTTATGAGAAGAAAAATTTTAAAGCTCTGTTCTGTATTCTCAGCTGTCTCTCCAGAGTATTTTTTTCTCTGGAGCATACTTTGTTGGTTTTGATTTTCATCTGACTAAACCCCTTTTATACTCCAGAAATCTCCTGGTGCCCAGGGAAGGGGAGTTTGTGTTCCCGTGCACTTCTGGCTTTGTTGTACAAATTTCTTAATTCCTTCCTTCCCCTACCTTTCTTCCATAGTTTTTATCATTTTCAGAATCCTGTCAGTACCTCTATGGATGCTTAGCTTTGTATCTTTTCATCTATCCTCACAATGAGGTGGTTTTATATTCCAGAGTTCAGAAATACCTTCAGGTTTTTTCTGTTTTTACTCTCTTCTGTTTATTGAATTTCCCCTTTGAAGTCTATTCCTCATGTTTGTTTCATTTTAATTTTGAATCTACCTACAAAAATTTGAAATATTTTCTATTTTACATTCTTTCAAGTTTGACCTCAGCTAGAGTACCTGCTGGTCCCAGAAAGCAGAATGAAGTTTTGATATTGCAATATATTTGATTTCTTGCAAGACCAGCTTTTCTGTTCAGCTGGGATGATGCTGAAACAAGACATTCTAGACAACAGGATCCTGTCTATTGTTTGCAAATTGAATCAATCTGTTTTCCCTTTTACTTTTAAATACAAAGCTGGGAATTCCCAATGACACCATCCATACAACTGCTTTATTTTCTGGCACTATAATCAAATTCTCCCAGCTCTTCCCTTCTTGATCTGCTTCCCTTGCCACTCCCCACCCAGTTCTTTTTAAGAACTATTCCTTACATCTCCTTGGAAGATGTCCAGAGGGCATGAAAAATTAAAATACAGACTCCAGATGGCAAGGAGTGTAATCACATGCAGGTCATGTTCCCGAAGTACTCATGGCCAAGGGTTTTTTTTCAGTTTGGTTTGGAGTTTCTTGGGTTCAGGGTTTTTAGGGGCTTTTTGGGGTTTTTTCTCAAAATCCTGTGTAATATCTTTATTCACCTCAAAGTACCATATAATAAACATTTCCTAGTTTTAAAATTTCATAGAGTTCCATGCAGGTATGTTTTCAAGTGTTTGCTCTCCTCTGATGTTTTTGGAAGCCGTTTGATTTATTTTACAATTAATATTTATACCCCATGTGGTATTCTTCACTCTCATTAATTCTGCACCCATGTTTTGCATACCAGATTTTACAGAAGGCAATCACTAACTTAAATCAATTTCTACAGATGGATAATTAACCCCAAATTGGTAATTTAAAAATCATATTAAAAAACCCAAAGCCCATTTTCCTTTGATTTTCTTGGAAGCGTCTATTAAGTTTCAGTACAAAAGAAGGTTTGAAAAGTTTCAGCATAATTGTGGAAGTCCACTAGAAAAAAAAAGAAAATTAATAAAGTTAAAGAAGAAGAAAATTCAGTGTGAAGATACTTAATCTAATCCTCTAAATGACTGTAAAATTTTCTAGCACTGATGAAACAACACCGTTTCCTTCTCTGGTATCACTTTCAACAAATGGTTCAGCTTGAGGCTCACTCAAAAATCAACCCAAATGTTTTAAATCTGGCAAAGGTACAAGCATTAAAGAAGAAGATCTCGTACCAGCAAACACTTGGCAACCTGAGCTAGAGGCACCCTTTTTTGGCAGAGCCACAGCCACTGCCCTGGCCAGATGCAAACAGCTGTTTCTGAGCAGTCACTGCTCAGCTCTGCACTGCTGCCTGCACTTCAGGTGACAGAGTTCCTATGCTCTGCTCTGACTAAAGCAGCAGTGATTTCACTTACCAGGAAAAAAACCTCCTTCCCTAACAGCAAAAAATCAGTCTCTCACCCGAGCTGGTGGGAGCTCTGTGCTCGCCAATACTGAGGGTAAGGCTGGGAAGCATCAGAAAGCCTGATGTGCAGTAGGAGCTGCGTGGTCCCTGGTGTGACCTTCCATGTAAATGGAGCTACAAACCCTTCATTCAGAATTTATTTGCCCAACCAAAGAGGGGAAAATTCACCAGATTGACGCATAGTATTTTTGTGACTACACACAAATTTAGGAAATCCCTTCTGTGGAGGCTCCAACAAGAACATACATCTAAATGAGGAAGCTGTAAGCAGCTTTGTTTATAGGAGAATAAAAGCTCTCAAATGGTTTGCTATAGCTTCCTAGCAGTCATTTGCTTTTAATCATTACCATAGTAAAATACTGAGCAGGAAATGTCATTACAATACATTTTTAATTGAACATGGAACGAAATAAATGGAATTAATTTGTTATTTGCAGATTTCCTCTGCGAAAAATACTGCTTGGTGAGATTACACCACACACATAAAAGGAATGCTGCAAAATGAGCTTGATATTGGAATATGAGGTGGAGAATAAAAAAAATATGCAGGGAAGGAGTTTTGTCCACTAATTAAGAGTAGTGGATTGTAACAAGATTTCTGGAGACTGGCACTCCTTGCATAAATCATTTGAACAAGCACTTTCAAACAAGGGCATCTTGAGTTGATTTACCCTATCTGGATTCATTTTGAAGATCACTGCACCTGCTGAAGCAGCTCTACTGCAGAGTTCACAAGGGGAGCTGTCAGGGGTGACCTTTCAGGCTGCTGGAAGCTCTCTCTCCTGCCCCAAAGCTGAGCAGAACCAGCTCTTGCAAGTGCTGTGCTCCAGACTTTGGTCTCCTGTGGTTCACTTAATGCATGCACCGACGGGATGCTCACGTGAAACCACCATGGAAAGTTTTGGCATTCAAAGAGAGCAGTAAGGAAATCAAAATCAGAACTCAGGAGGCCTCCCTGATGGCCTTGGCCCAGCATCTGGCACACACCAATCCTCCCATCACAGATCATCATAGTTGAGCAGGGATGATAACTTCTGGTGTGTTATTTAAAATGTAGAACTGTCAGGGCAGAAGTTCTTGCCTCATGTTTTAAATTATCAAGAAAAAGAGCCTCTCTATGACTTTATAATGCAAGCAAGAAACAATGAGCACATGAGTTTTCTCATGTATTTTGATAGCAGATGGAATGCTCGCCTGTGTAAAGTGACAATAGGACACAACTTTTTCTGCTTCACTCACTTGAGTTTCACGCTCTTATCTTTCTAACTGAAGAACTGTCATTTTTATCAAATCAGCTTTATTGTTTGGATTAAGCCTTACAGGGCCCTTCTGATTTTTTAATGTGTTTTCCATGCTATAAACAACAACAAACAGGCCTTCCAAAAATGGCTTACATAGTGCTGATTGAGGATTAATCTTTCATGGTGAGCTAAATAAACAAACAAAAGAATCATCTTGTTTTGTCATTCCAGAATTGCAAAGGCATTTTTGAATTTTGGAACTTGAATTGCCAGCCAAAACTAAGGATCATTTAATTATTTTTGTGCAGTTTATCTCTTTGTTGATGCTTTTGGCAAATTTTTGTACTTCTAGAATGCTTAGCATTTAGTTCAGTGACACAAGCATCACATATGAACTCCTATAATTGCTTTTAGCTAAATTCTACATACAGAGAGCTTCCCTACAGGCTTGAAATAGAACAAAAGTGTAGTTCTTTTAGGGGAATGAAATGCAGAGGATGCATTTGGATTCTCATGACTCCCTAGGATGTTTCATTCAAGATGTGAAGATGGGGGAGGGTAGTTTATGCAGTTTTGGCAACGCTTGGAGCAATCCATCCACTATCACCGTTTTAAATGTCTGGGATGCAAATATAAATGCACTACAACACCCTCCACCCCAGCTCTAGTCACAGATTATTTCATTTGGCTCAGCAGGAGCTACCTGTTTCACACTGAATGGTTTTTATGTTCCTCATCAATAAATTAGCTGAGTCGTTGTAGTTGTCAATCCTTCTTTAAGGTTCACGACTACGAGAGACAGCGAATACTCGAGTGTGCAGCACCGTGTGGCACTGAATAATGACTGCAGCTGGCACAGCCCAAACCAAGAGCTTCTCTGGAGCATTTTTTAGTTTGTAATGGAAATCTATCCATACATATAGGAGCTCTGACCATCTGCACAGCAAGGTGAGTTATGTAACATCTTCAGTGTTTTGATCAGAAAGGCAGCAGAGGGTTTGCGTTTTGAGGGCAAAGCAATCAGGAGGAGCTTTCCCTCTTGCACTTGGGACACTGAGAGAGCAAACATCACTTGGGGAGCACCAAGAGCTGCGGGTGCAGCAAAGCACAGCAGGCTGCACACAGCAGAACCCACACAGGCTCTGCACAGCCCGAGGAAACATCACCGAGAGTGGAACCGTGGCTACAGCCCTGAGTTCAAATCACAGAGAGCATGCAGATCTTGCAAAATGGAAAGAGAAACAAACAGTAAGACATTTACCTTCCACATCAAGGCACCTAGGTGGGCTATCTGACCAGATAAGGTTATACATGCACTCAAGGATCTCTGCCCCTTCTAGTTTATATCCAGGAAAGCACTGATAATACACCACTGTTCCTACGGGGAAGGAGGCCCCGAACTCAGATATGTTAATGTAACTATGAGGAAGAACCAACGGCCTCAGGCAACCTGCAAATTAAGAAGAGGGAGGTTTCTTTTATTATCAAGTGCTTATCTCAGTCATCTTCACACATCTCAGTTACAGTTTCTAAATTGAGGAGTGCGGTATTTTTCATCCTCTCCGCTATGAATGGCGTGTCTGCATGATCTCCCTCAGATATATCTGCCTCATTATCCTGTTTCAAACCCTTTTGTTGTTTAGCCCACACGCTTTGCTAGCGTGGGCTTCACTCCCAACAAATCCAGGAAAGGTTTTCTGAAACTGACAGTGTTTTGTTTAACAAACATTCACTGGTTCAGCAGATGGCAATTTCTTTTTGAGGTAGAATCTTTAATAAATAAAGATTGTCGTTTATATAAATGGTGAGTTCTGTTCCTCCTCTTAAAAATGACAGGCATGTAAACCCTCTAAAATATTAAAACTGCTCCTGTGACAAAATGCATGCAACTGTAAAAGATTTGCAGGCAGAATTAATGACTTTGAAATTCCAGTTTTAGAAAGTCTAAAGGCACATGATTTCCTAGGAGCAGTCCCATGGTAAACCTTGAGCGAGGTCTCAGACTAGGTTATCAAAAAGTTAAGGTATCTGTTAACACCCAGAATTGTAAATGTAGTCACAATCAGAGGCTATGCTCCAGTTCTACTTTTGGAATTACTCCTGAGGGATTTGTATCATGGATGGCACTGAGCAGTGACAGTTAAATGGTCACCAACCAAATTTGGGGCAACAAAGAGCAGTGAATTTAACAGATGGCATATCTTTGTGACATGTCATTCCTCAGGGCCCTAGAAATGACCCTCTGGGTAATACTTGATACTGTTTAATTTTTTAATTTACAATAACGTGGAGAAAAAATGACTAGTAATCAGAGAATGAAAAATAATATTTTAGAATTATGTGACTAATGGAAGCAGCATTGAGGCAGTCTATAAATAGGTCTCTTGCCACTGCTAGGAATTTGTGAAGGATGTTCATAGGACTCCTACAATTTTAAGCCAGAGGAGGAAACAAAAATCAGTCTGAGAACTTCTCGTGAGGTACTGGCATCTAAAACAAAAAGCCTCAGCAGCATTTCAAGCAGCCATTTCCTTGCAATGGTCTTTTGAGGGAGAGGAACAAAACCAAAAGAAAACAAGAGAAAAAGCCTGAAAGCTTTTTGCAGCATGCTGTACCACCAGAGCAATGATTTTTGATAGCTGTTTAAGCAGCTGGTTATGTCCCTGCTCAAATAAAGCTTCAAGCATCCTATCTGCTGGCTGCTGCTTGTGCCCTGATCAAGAATGCCCCACACACACCACACTAATTCCTGCAAACTGAGCAGCCCATCAAGCAGGACGACATAAGCAGCCCCCAGTGGGACAGAAAGAGCACAGACTGCCCAAGCAAGACCAAGCTTACTCTTCTCTGAACTGTATCAGGGAAAATTTGGTCCTGCTGGCTCAGAATTTTAATGCTCATTATGTTCCTTGTCATGCAGGACAGAGATTTATTTGAATTTGTATGACAGCCAAGCATTTGTGAAAATTCCTAGGTCTCCAGACAACTCAAGCTGCTTGAAAAACTTAATTTTGACATTTTTTTTTGCTAAGTAACCCGCATCATTCCAGATCAGTAATTAATATTATTATCTCATGGCAAAACCAGATGTTAGATTATTATACACTCTACAATCCTTCCCCACTGCTCTGGCAGGGAAAAAAGGCATTTTAGTGTCATAATACTCCCCTGCCTTTTGTAATGAAGGGCCATAGAAATGTAAATGACAGCCTACCTAGGACAATAGACAAGAGGCTTTGATCTCACCAGTGCCTGACATAGCAAAAAGAAAATTCTGGAGACAATTCTGCAGTATGTTTGTAGAATTAGGCAAAATACGGCAAAATCTTGAATCTGAATTGCCTATTCTCTGCCTGTCTGGTAATCACAGCACTCGGGTCTTGTGCAATTGATTTCTTAACTTTTATTAGCACTGCTTTTATTTTGGAAAGCAGTTAATATTGACTATTGAGTAGGAGCAATTGGTTGTGTTTCATGGTATAAACACTGCAACAGAAGTAACAAACCAAGGGGTACTTGGGGTACTTCTGCTCACTCAGTAAATACTGCCAGACACAAAGATTGCACCTGGATCTTTGGCAAATACAGCATCTGCAAATCAATCTTTTGAGCATTCATCTCCCCCTGCTGCAAGAGTTTTAATCCACCTAAATTAGATGTGAGGTGCACCCCACAGAAGGGGGCTGTGCACTTCATCCTGCCACATGTGATGCCATCGCTGGTAAGATACCCCAAAACTGGCATCCACTTTGCTACGGTTTTGCAAAGCCTCCCCTTTGCTGTTGGGCCTGTTCAGATACACTGTGTGCATCTAAAATGCTGAGCTAGCCTGGTGCTATGTCTAAGTTTCTGCCACAGTGTAAGGCAAGATCCTGGGGGACAGTCTGATACACTACTGCTCCTGAGAAGTGTCCCAGCTCCCCTGCCTGCCTGCCCTGACTCTGCAAATTGGTGTGACAGTGTAATCAAGTGCCTGCAGAGAAGTGTCAGCTCTAGGAGGCGACAGATGGGTTTGAGGAAAGTTGGGACTAACCCAGTCTGCTCCTCAGTTAAAATCTCCCACTGCTGTTCCGTGGGCCAAGCTTGTTACCAAGACGTGACTTGGTTAAAACAGAGCCAGTGGTGCTCATGTGCTTATTAGAAATGGGAAGGGAAAAGGAGCCCAGGGTTATTGAATTTCCATTCACTAAAGCTGGCTCACCCCCAGCCATTTCTCACAGTCTAAGCTGAGCTGGGATCCCATGCTGTTGATATTTCTAGTTCTATGGTTAATGGCTTTTCTGGCCAAAATCATTCCTGAGCACACCCTGAATTTTCAGTCAATACGTAAAGGTTTAATGGACTGTGAATCTAATCATCAGCTCTGCTGAAAACTCTGACAGAAGAACAGGTTCCAGTTTCTCTCCTTTACCCCTGCCTTCTGCACAAGGCAAAGGAAGATAAAGTGCAGTTAGAAGCTTAAATTTTTCCACAAATTAATTGGTGAAAAAAATACAAAATGCCCATCAGAACTTCTGACTGACTACCTTGGTTTGTTTTTACTTTTTAATGCAGTGTATACGTGTCAGATTTTAGCTTTGCAAACAAAAAAGCAGTACTTAAGTAGTATTATAAGCATGGGAATGTTCAGGAAGCGACATCTTTCCCGTAGTGAGCAAAGGGGAAGAGAAATCAAAAAAACCTTAGCAGCAGCACTATTCAAACACGGCACTGTGGAGCTTAGCAGATCACTGACACTCTTACAACTGTAGGAAAAAAAAGTATTGGCAAACTATCACAAGATGCATGAGCTATAAAACAGGACGTGCTGGAGTACTAAACCTTGACATATGGGTAGATTATCCCATGTTCCATCGTCTTGGCATATGGAAACCATGTTGTCTAAGTCAGGGTAACGGATCTGGAATCCTTCATGACAGCTGATTATTAACTTATCGCCAGTCCTGTATGTCTTGTTATGAACCTCTGCATCTTCAACATGTGGAACAAGGCAATCTGTGACTTCACGAGAAAAAGAAATAGTGGCTTAATTAAAAAAACATGGCTAGCTATTCAGTAATCAAGCTCTTAAACAGAAGTTAGCATTTAATGTAAGTGCTCTGCTTAAACTATTTGGAAAATACATGCATTTCAGTAAAAGTGCCCTTTCCCTAGTAAACCACCATTTACAAAGTCTACAGCACTGCAGGAGAAGCTGAGGTGCTACAATAATGGATGGTTCCCCCAATCTTTTTAAAACCAACAAAATTAGGAGCCTTTAAGAAGACTGTGGTTAATTTTGGCCATCTGTTCATCGTGTGCAAATTACACCCCAAAGTCTGACTACCCCAAGGTTCCATGTGAAGGCAGACTCTGACAGCACTAAGGACAAGACAAAAGGAAAGATAAAATACAGATATGGCACGAGGAACACAGAAAAGCTGCAGTTTTAGCAGAGAGACAGATGAAAATCAGGTACATTTACAAGGGTTTATCCAGCTCCATTACACAGAGTTCTTTACAAGAATGCCTTCACTTTAATCTCCTTGATTATGTTTTAAACCAGATAATTTGATGTGCCTGCAATCCTATGCCTTTGGAGGACATGATTTTAAGGGTCCTGAGCAGCATATCAAGTGCTTGTAGAAGACTCTCAAGAAGGGACTGCAAACCTGTACTGATATACAGCGATGGGCTCTAGCACCTGTCTGTGACACAAGCATCAGTCACATATCTCACTCTAGGTACCAGGGCCAAAGACACCGAAATACAGAATGAAACTAAGAGCACTGAAAGATGTGGAAAATGGAAAATCCCCTATAATACTAAATAATGGAGAAACAAGCCAGGAGGTTATGAAGGAATAGTCCAGGTGACTCAGAGTTCATCCTCATCATAAAGGCAAAGTGAGATCAAACAGAAGAGAGAGAAAGATTAAATATTGGGAGAAAAATTTTGTTTGTCTGCCAGTACTCAATCCATGACAGGGATGGTAATAAAAGTTTCCAGAAAAAATATTATAAGCCTGTGTTATGCCATTTTATTTCCACAACACTTCTACCATGTTAGACAATTATCTTACTTTAGGAATTCTGTATTTATTAGGAAAAAAAAGAGAAATTCCTTGAGACTTGCATAGAAGAGAAAGTTTCTGCCATTTTCATGAGTAAGTCTTGCTAAAGAGGAAGAGGCAAAGCTAAATTTGTATTTAGCCATTAACTGTTAGTATGCACTAAACAAAGTGATAGTGGCAGCTTGTTTGTTTAGAAGCACAAGTAGAAGAAAAATAAAAACTGTCATTTAGCACAGCACTCACAAACTACTAAAAGCAAATGTATTTCATGTTTTTCTTTAGTTAGGCAAACTAGGGGGGATCTGTTACTCTGAGACTCCATCACTAACTTTTACTGACATCAAGGGGGACAGTGTTGCTCCCCCAGTTATAAAATACTTTGTACATTCCCATCATAGGAATGTTTTCTAAAATACATTGTACTTAGCTAACTTTTTGGTTTGGGGCCTGAACATCTTATTAGTTAAAAATTCTCCCATTTCTCGTTACTTTTTAGCTTCTTGGCAGCTGCTGCAGCTGCCTCCTGCTGCTGGTAGTGGGAAGGGCTGGCTGCTTGCCAGGCAGGCTGAGAAACTGCAGCAAGAAGTTTTCCTAGAATTTATTCATTTATAAATGCACAAGTCTGGGAGGATCCATACCCTAACACAAGGCTGTAAAATAAACTGGTGAGGGTGCAGACATCACTTACAAAGATGGAAAAATTTTCTCTCTCTCTAGCAAGTTAATCAGCAGAGAAGACAGCAGAGGATGTCCCATAAGAAATGCCTTACACTGAGCCATAAATGCTGTCATGAAGAAGCTGTCCTGGGCACCCCACGAGGATGGGATGAGATAGATGGAGAACCTGCTTGGCAGCCACGCAGCAGGAGGTTGGAGATGGATGCCAGAAGATAACGTCAGTGAGCAGCTCCCTCTCTTGATACAACATCTTTCTGCTGCTATATAAATAAAGGCGGTGTGTGTACACAAAGTGCAGTAAAACACGAGATTTCACTTTCAAAGTGGGGGAAATTGATTCTGCAACAATGATCTATCGAAGCAACTGCATCCCCATTATTCCAAGGAACAGCTGTAGACGGGATCATTTCAATCGGGTGGATGTTGGCAGAGAGCAGCGATAAGTTGCTCACTGCACCGTCCTCTGCCTGCCACATCCTGGCTGACTTTGATAACAGGCTTATTACAGGCCCCAGCTAAATGCCAGACCAATGGACCACAATATTACAGCTCTTTATCCTGATGCCTTGCAAGCAAATGCTTTCCCCACTGGCTGAATTCATATTCTTTAGCACTTAGTCAGGCATAAACTGCAGTAGCCGCCTCTCCACAAACTGGATTAGTTGGCACCAATTCTGCTTGGGAAAGCTAGAAGGAAGTGACTGAATTTTAAAATGTCCTGTCCTAGAAAATAAACTACTTTATTCTAAGTCCTTCTCAGCAAATCCGTGGAAGCTGCTAAACCATTTAAGGGAATACACAGTCTTTAACCAGCATCCAACAGCAAAGGCTATGACTTACACTCCTTTCTGGCAGTTTTACATGATCTGCTTATATCTACTGGGTGAATATTAAAATGGACCAGCCAGAAGGACACATTTCTTATCCTGCAGGGGCAGAAAGAGGTGGGGTACAGCCAGCAGGCTCAGTAACCTGACAGGCATGAGGGCTCACCTAACTTCCATGAAGATCTGTACACTAGAAGCTCCTGGCTTTAGCAAATCAAGTGTGTCCCCCATCACAGAAGATTGCTCTGAAGAACAAAACTTGTTAAACAGTATAGTTAGCGTGTTTTGCTCAGGTGCAAACCATGCAGAACCTCTCAGAACTGTTCCTTCCAGCTCATGGCAAAGGAGGACCACCCTACCTCCTTCCCAGGAGCACTTGGACCACAACAGCCACTCAGAAGGAAGGCATGACCTAGACACCATGGAGATAGCCACAGCATCCATGGGTATCAGCTGGCTTGGGATGGCTTGTGCAGGTGAGCCCTTACCATACAAAAATTATCCCTGATCCATGCTAATCCAAGAAGGTGCTTGTAGGATTTACTTGGGAGTACTACTGGATTTTGGCCAAAGTCATGTCAAGGGCCTTTCTAACACTGTAAGAGTGTGTACAATTGAAGAACAGTGTCCCAGTCCCTGCTGTGGCACTGTTTTGTTCACTATCTGTATGTAAGTTCACATGCAGAGCTCTAGTGCTCACTGTGGACAGGTCTCTGAATTAGCCTTGACTACATCGACACTGACAGCTGGAACAGAGAGAAACAGGGAGGAAGGATGAAAGGAGTATCATGAAGAATTGGTTTAATGCAGGGACAGCTCATCTACACCCTGTGCTCTTAAAAGTAAACATTTAAGAGCAATATTGTCTCTTGGTTCTTTTAGTAGTGTTAAATCCACAGTACAGTGTTATTAGGATTGTTCTGTGGGTGGCAAACACAGTATTTTAGTGCATATTAAATAACACTTTCTCTTTATTGTCTTTGCTTGTATTACAACAGTGCAGAGATTTCACCTAAGATCTGTGGCCTGGTTACAAATATCACAGAGTGCTCATAACCAGGCTTAAGAATCAGCAAACACTGGGCAAGACAGAGGAGAGATGAGGAAATAAAAATATTTCAGTCATCTCACAGACTCAGGGAGAAAGGCAAAGCAAATGGAGGGCTAAAGGTCCTAAAGGAAAGCTGTAGCCAAATCCTGTACTACTGTCACTGCAGGTTTATCATCCTTGTCAGTGGGAGAATGAGGCACTGAGAACATCTCCAAGGTGTCTGCCTGCAGAAGCACAGGGAGAGGAGGGCACAGCTCTTCGCTTCGTTGCCATCTCCATGCAGACTGTAAATTTAGATTCAATCTCACAGGAAAGAGCTAGCATTTGTTCCAAGTAGGGCAACAGCCTCAGCAGCCACATTATCACAGTGGGAGAAGATTAGATTAAAGTGTGAACAACATGACATACTGCTCTTAAACAGTAAATACAAAATTCCTACCTCAGAGGTTTGGTATTTATGTGCATAACCGTATTAGAGCTGATGAAAGGTACAGTCACAACATGCTGTAGATCAACATAAGAACATAACTCTAAGCACACAGATTTTTGACAGGGCATTTACTGGGCACCGAGTCATGCAACTTCATTCTCGTCCTGACACTTAAAACCTCCTGCCTCTTAACGAGAAATGACAGACCTATAAAATCAAATTGATTGGGTGAAGAGCTCCAGGCAAACGTATTAGTTCTAAAATCAATTACATTCTGAAACAGGTTGCTTTGCTTCCTTTGGCAAATGGCATCCATTTGTGATTAGAGATTGTGCTAGCAAACACATAACGACAATTAAACGTACATAACATAAAGACATAAAATTATCCTCCACCGAATCCAAACTCCTGAGAATAAATGAACTCCAAAGTATGGAGAGTTTTTACTGTTCAAGCTCAGCTGGCACTGCCTGACATTTATGTATGCTGGGATGAGAGGCGTGTAGAGCATACCATAGCCCACAGAGCAGCCAGCCCCCGTCGTAAATGGTAAATGCAGCATAAAGTTTATTCCACCTTGTGATAGGTAATGATGAATGGGAAAACATTAACTTCTCCCTTCTCCAGCAGTTGCTAGAAATTTCAAATTTCTTTCTATATATCATTACAGAATTTCTGCAGTGAAGACTTTTATGTATGTCATTAGGCAGCTGAGAATCACAAACCCTGTTGTAATTCTCTCTTAACTGGCCTCCAGATGTGCCACGTTCCTACACTGTCCACCTCCCTACCATGGCCCTCTCTCATGGTTCTGCTCCCAGAATGCAAAAGGATCAGTCTCAAAATCACTTAAGCCAATGCTTAGGCCTCATGGACTGCCACTGAGCCTCTGCTCAGTATTTCTTCTGAATCAGTGGTGCTATTGTGCATTGGAAAGAAGAATTAGTGCTGTAATCTAATACTGAGGTATTATTATAACGTTAATCAGGGAAGTACTTAAGCACTTGCTTCACTAAATCCTAAATCAGGGTCCTACTCTTTGGTCCAAATAATAAGAAGCGTTTTTGCATCTGCCTAATTTTGAGCACAGAACTTTAACAAGACTAATCACATAATTACAGTTATGCTCCAGCTTAAGTGCTTTGCCTGATCAGAGCATTGGCTAGCAATCTTTTTAAGCGTTCTGTGCTGGAAAGTAATTATTATCTCTAAAGCAACTGTTGTCACGTCATCCATCACATTCTCATCTTCCAATTTCTTTCTTTTCTGAAAACACCTGGCTCGAGTGTTGATCACACTGACATTGGTGGCAGTTTTGTTGCTGATGGCATTGTGATCAGAAACATCCTCCCCAGATTTCCACTGGGCTGGAGGGCCTGGGAAAAGGTTTGAATATTCAATAAAACACATTAAGGCTTAGTTTAACAATTGCAGTAGATGATACAGGCAACATTTCAAAGATGCACATAAAGATTCCTAGCTCCCTGCTGTGCTTAAGGAAACAGAATTTCCAAGCATTAAACCTTTTTCTGGTAATTCCAATAGCCAGTTTAGACACAGGCCACTGTCACTCTGCATGTATTTTCTCTTAAATAACCATCAGATGAGAGACAAGGTCATTTATGAAAAGTGGCTGTCACAGGAGAGGGCACAATTTTCATACACAGTTATTTTTAAAGGCATCAGGTTGTTTCTTTGAAGCTGACCCACGTGGCCATATGATGAGGTGCTGTTGGCACCCCTTTGCCTTTATTTCTAGACATCAGTTGTCACCTCATGGACAGCTCACGACTGTGCCCCTCATGGCTCTGTAGCCCATGGCCTCACACATGTCCAGGAGAACATGTTTTACCAAAATTTCTCCTGCCAATAGCCCAGCTGCCTGAAAAGCCCATGGACTCCTTACCAGCTGCCTCTGGCTACTCTCTCCAATATCTCATGCACCACTTTCACCCTGGCCACTGTTTAGGGTTGTTCCCTTCACCTGCACCTCCTAAGCATGGTCTTCCCAGGCCCTGCTTGTCCCTGTCCCGGCACAGGATTCTCACACCCACCCCCCGCAGGAACACAAAGTACCTGCAGTTTTTATACACACTGAGTGATGCATGTTCTATGCAGTAAGTGTGCTTGTGAGCCACATAAGCCTTCAACTACCTCTGAATTAAGTCCATGTATTTATCTGATTTTAAATGGTGAAAGGCAACCTGAAGTAGAATTTATCTCGCTCCACCATGAAGACAATGAGGCAATGGCTAATGTCTTCAGTGGAGAAATCACAACTCTAAAATGTAAACACTTCATTTAACTAACACTTTTCATGTCTGTTGACTTTAATAGCTCTGTTGACCAAAAATAAATCAACAACAAGGACAGGTTATATCTTTAATATACTTGGTGAAATAAATAATTCCTGCTGCTTGGTAGTACTTCGGCCAAAATTTACAGTTATGAAATTCAAATTAATCCTGCCTCTAAGACCTAGAAGAAGAAAGCAATGTAACATCCTAAATATTTAAAACCAAATACAATTTCAAATATACAATAAAAATAAATTGGTTTATGCCATAATAGTCTGAATTATCTCAGAATAAACTTCTACCCTGGCTTTAAACTTTTGCAATCTATGTGTATTTTATTTTCCTGCTTGACTCATGCATACATCATAAAATACTATTGTTTAAAATTCCTGATTAGCAGGAGCTAAATTGATTGTGTTTTCCTAGTAAAATACTGCAGAAAGGAACATTAAGTGGGCAGCCTTAATAAATAGTTACAGTTAACTTACAATGGAGGTTGTTTTTCCTCTCTGCATCAATTTGTAACTAGTTAAAAGGGGATGTTATCTTCTGTTTTCACATTTCTTTATGTCCCTTTCAACACACAGCCTCTCATGGTACAAATTTAACTGACAAACAAGGATTATGGATGGAAAATTAAAGAATGCATCCAATAAGACCCAGTGAAATGGGCTCCAGCCTTTAGTGTTTTGTCCAGAGACACACAGACACGGTACAACAGACAAGTGAGAAGAACTGACATGGTGAACAGCTTGAAGAAAAGTGGCTTACCTTCTTGTAGGCACACAGGTTTATCACTGGGTTTCCAGCTCAGGGAGCCATTAAAGTGTCTCACACAAAGTTTTTTGGAAGTACCATTGAGCCTGTATCCTTCCTGGCAGTGGAAGCGGACCACGACGCTTTCAAAGAAAACACCTGCACTGGGCGTCTTGTAGCCATGCTCAGGAGCTCCAGGATCAGCACACGCCTGCAGGTCATCAAACCCTGCATCAGACAAAGATACAATCAAGCTGTGCTTTTTTTCTGTCTTCATCCATTATCTTCACTGGGACCTTGTATCTTCCACATTGACCACAAGCAACCCTGTTTGGGTACCAGAGTTGGGAGAGGACCCAGGCCCAGCTACGGCTGAAATGCTCGGGTGACAGAAGCACTCCTGTCTTTTCAGGCAGCTACTGGGGAAGCAAAAGTCAACCACGCTCCTCGGTGGCTGCCCTGGAAAAAAATAAAGCACTTGACCCAGCCTGCCAGTGGGGACAGTTCAGTAATGTATCTGTAATTACTTTTGGGGACTATGGGATTTTGGAGGTCTCGTGCAGTCACTGGTAAGAATAATAATGTGTCAGAAGCTGAGAGGAAGAGGAAATAAAGGGGCATGAAACTTAACTGCCATCCAAAGACACAGTAATTGAAATAGGAGAACTGCCAAGTACAGGGGGATTTCAAGATGGGAGGGAGATCTGCCACAAGGGAAAGGGACACTGTGATATTGGCGGAATGTGACCCCCCCATCCATGATGTCAGCTTGGTGGCACTACCACACTTTCCAAATACTTTCCAAAGGCTGTTATGGGAGTGCTGCACTGACACCAGAAGGGAGTTTGTAAAGCCCTTTACCTCCACAAAATTAACTGTAAAAAAACGAACTAAACCCCAACAGTTGCAATCATTAAATGTGACTGTTTATCACTTTATCAAACTCATTTCAATGCCATTTGCATAAACAGAAGCTTTTTTTACTGCAAAGCAGCAAAGCCCTAGTGCAGCACTGAACAAGCACTGCATACAGAAAGAGCACATAGCTTTGGAACAGGAACAGCAGGGGGGCAATTAATGCCGGCGGGAGGGATGCCTGGAAAATGTGAAAATCATTGCATGGTAGTTTTAATGTTTTGATTTTAAAAGAATAGTATCAGAGAGCCTCAGCTACTTCCTGCATGATAAAAATGAGATGCCTCCACGGTGCAGTCAGAGAGAAGGGAAGATATTACAGCAAAGGACTTTCTGAAATAAATCCCCGTTTCTCAAGGCTAAATCATTCCCTCTGCCAAGGGCTCGTTGTGATGCTGTGGCAGCCAAATGGAGAGCACTGAAGGTGATGAAGGGCTCTTGCATCTGAGCACTGAATGTCTCTGCTCAGTTCCCTGGCTGACAGCTGCCAGTGGAGAATACAGGAGGCCCACACCAAACCACTGTGTCCTCTGTCCCCTCACCTGCTCCTGTGAGCAGGGCCAGGACACACTGTGGGGGTCACCAGGGTAGATTGCCCATTCCTGATTTCCAGGTCCTGCACTGAACTTCCCGGCCAGGCTACAATTCCCAGGAGGCGACGTGATGGACAGAACCCAGCCCGAATTCCATGACCAACAGCCAGCCTCTGCCCCTCTGCAGTGCTCCAGCACCCATGGACCTCCCTCTCCGCTTCACCCGCATCCCCTCTCTTGGCTGAAACAGCTCAAGAACAGCAGAGCAGCTGCTCCTGTGCAGCTCCACTGCTCCATCCAGTGCAGTTCATCCTGGGACCTGAGGGGTCAGTGCAGTGACCAAGTCCAGCACACTCCTGAGCTCCACCCCACGCTCGCTCATCTGGCACACAGCTCATGCCCTCCAGTGCAAACCACCCCGGACTCTCTGGCATTTGCCAATGGGATGAACAGGGAGAAGCACAGTCATTATGATCATGGGATTACACGCTGTAGGCATACTTATTAACAGAGAAAGGCTGTCCATTTTTACTGGAGATTAAAAAGAAGCTTCTTATGCTTCAGACAGCAAACCCACGTCCTTTAATAATGTCAGTGAAGATCTTAATTATTTCCCATTAAACCAAGGGATAACATGACATTTAGATCAATTTTGTTACTTCAGTAATCTCGGGATTTGCAGTCAGGCGAGGAATACTGTAACCCACCTTGAGATATGTGTCCTTTCTCACTAGCTGCATCAGGGGAAAGTACACTACTGCCTACTGCTTTGCCTCTGCAACAACATTAAAAAAGGGAAGGTGCTGAGGTCACACACAATTTGCCTGGTAAAAAAACTGAGCCAAGCTCATTTCTCAGTTTTCATTAAGTCAGATATGCAAAGTTAGAGATTTTGTGCCTGTCAGCACAAAACCCGACATGGAAGGCACAAATGTTTTCTTCCCTGGTGCGGGCTAATTCTGTGACCCTACTGCCACTTTTCTGGTGACCTTTCACAAGCAAAGATTTCCATTCCTCCTAGGGATCCTTTTGCAGTGCTTTGGTCTCTCAGGTTCTTTTTCTCGAGTGCAGTTAGCGAGCAGACAAATCTGTCCCCAAGGGGAATTCCTAAGTAGAAACTGGAACACGAATGGGAAAATTGAATTATGCACCCTCTAGTTTCTACAGAGCCAGCAGCCAGCTGTTATGCAGCTACTGCACAAGAGATGACACATGGACTCAGCACAGGATCACCGCTTCCCTGCTTGCTCCTGAAGCAAGGAAGAAGGAAAAAGCCTCAGTGAAGAGCCAGTTAGGCAGATTAAATAGGCAATACGGTAACAGCCTTTTGAAGGCAAAGCAAACAAAATCCATGGAACATCTTTGTTCCATGGATACCAACAGCAGACTCGGCCCAAATCTCAGTCCTGCTGGAATCAGTGGAAGGCATCTGTATGCCAAGTTACTTTACAAAGATGTAGATGATCCAGGCACAGAGCAGTGATGCCAGGGCTGTGCTTTGGCGGGGAAGGAGGAAGGACACGTGTCAGGGAGGTGTAGGGAGGCTGCCACTGTGCTGAGAATCTCCAGAGTACAGCAGGTATTCCAAAGGGGCAATTGCCACCACCCAGAGAAGCCAGGAACTTCTCTGATTTTCACCAGGGCTGCTCCTCTCCTGCACAAGAGCTGTGCTGAAGTTTCAACAGCTTATTTAGCTGACAGCTAACTCAATCAGTCTTTTCCAGTTTAAGTATAAAATTTCTGGTACAATTTTCAAGAACAATAGTGCTGAGACATCCCTGAGTATTGCCATCTTCCAGTTCTTCTTAATGATAGCAGACTTGCACCCTTTACATAATAATCCTTTCCATCTAGTTAAGCTCCACCCTACCAAAAATTTGTAAATATACATCTTCAATGAGATGCAGCTCGGTAATTTTTTTTCCCTCACAATCTCTGTTTTCTTTTCTTTTTCAAAGCTATACATTTAAGAGCAGCTACTCCAGGTTGTGATACAGTAACTTTCTAATGGCGGGAGTAATCCTGTGTTATAGATAAGATGCTATAGAAATCTTATGCCTGGATCCCCTTAGAACTTGAAGTAAAAAGTCAAAAACTTCTCAGCAAGAGCAACATAAGTCTTTGGAAGGGAAAGCCAGTCTTTTGGCTATAATAAAAAGCTGCTATCCTTCAGGAAAAGGTATATAAAATAAGATAAAATGTAACTTAGAACTACAACGGATTCTGTTTCTTTACAAACCCGTCAATGAGTCTTCTTTGGGGAAAAGAAGATTACTGGACTTTTTGTCATGGTTAAAAGAAGGGAAGGGGAAATCATTATCACCACCTACTAGTAAAAACTATACAACACACTTGTTAAATAAAGTCATAAACTTTCATGTTACCTATATAGTAAAAATTTAGTAAGGCCAGCAGCCATCATAATCAATACTACATCATTAGCACCAACTTTATGGGATGGTACTGCATGGCTTTAAATCCCTAAAGCAAAGACTCCACAATCACTGCTGGAACTGATTATTTCAGTTATCAAAATAGGTTCATATTTGATCCAAGTTGCAGACTTTCTGTATCATGGCACCTTTAAGGGATATTGTATAAAATATCATGGACAATAATGCCTTCTTGGCAAGGTTAATGAGAACGTAAGGTCATCATCACCAGCAAAGCATGCAGTTGAAACAGAATATAGATTTTGGGTTTGGCATTTACCAATTCACCATATTTCTACTGTTGGATCAACCAGAAAATAGCAATGCTCTTAATTTGAATAACCCTCAAGCAAATTATATGGGTGCTTACTTTACCTAAATTACTTGGTATTGTCAGTCAAGTAAAAGAATGTAAAATTAATGAGAAGACTGAAAAACTAAACTGAACTGAATTGAAATCAGAAGACTGAAAAATGCCCTCCTTGGGATGCAAAATGAACCATTGCAAACAACTTGATCAGATTGTTCCTAGAATTCCGCATTGCACATTCTCAAACACAAAATGATTCATCTCATCCCCAATGAAAAGCTTGAAATGTTGAAAGCCAGAGGAAAATTACATATGTGTGATGACAAGAAATCATGATAGCCACAACTTGAGCTTCAGAGATACCTAAAAAAGGCAGGAGGAAGTTCATCCCATAAATCTGTTTTCCTCTGATTCTTTTTCTCAGTTTCATGTTTTGTTTTCCTTGTTTCCCTCTTCCCTCACCTCCATATCTTACAGCACCTTGTAAATTCATGGTGCTGGCAAGGTGATTTCTAATCTAGATTTGATGGACTTCTTTGCCTCTAAAGCTGCTATAAAACATTTCACTGACACGCTGATGATGCATGTGAGCTCAGAACTGGCTGCATTCATTCTTGAACAGAGGCATCACTCTCATTTCAGTTCATTACACACACCCAGAGAATGAGAAGTGACACATAATGCGCAATAATATTCAAGATATAGAGTATTTTCAGTGTTTGTCTTCAGTAGGTGGAGAATGGGCTTCTTGTACATCAGCACCTTCATTTGGGTTCACTAAATCTGTCTCAGTCAGAAGCAGAGGGAGGCAGAGGCTCCACAGACCAGACCGCCTGCACGCACATTTCA
Source organism: Eopsaltria australis (assembly GCA_034509425.1). Classification (NCBI taxonomy): domain Eukaryota; kingdom Metazoa; phylum Chordata; class Aves; order Passeriformes; family Petroicidae; genus Eopsaltria; species Eopsaltria australis. The sequence continues at coordinate 3,266,343 of JAVTVJ010000051.1, read as the reverse complement.
GAAGGAGTCTGTAAACACTGCAGGAGCAGGTTATCTTAGGCCAACTCTCAGTAAAAAGCCATTCTGGGACTGAAACAGAAGGGTCACGAGTGCAAACATGCCAAGGGCTTGCTTGTCTTGCACAAAGGAGAAGTCGTTTTCATCCCTTCAGGAGTTTCTGCCCCGCTCCTGCGAAAGCCACGCAGGCACAGCGCTGAGTGCCTCTGGCTGTTTATGCTTCCTTGCTGCTGAGGATGCTAATTGAACTATCCATGGACTCCAGGAACAAGAAAAAGAAGGATGTACTTCGATTAGCATCTAGACTTGGAAGTGAAATTTAATTATAAAGCTATGATTTCATTAGTGAAATGCCTGCTAAAATCTAAACTCTCCTTAATCCCTGAAGGGTCACTAACACTTAAGCTTTCCTGAGACTTCAGCAGCTTTGTAAAACCCTGCCCTGCTTAAGATGTGAATCACAACCTCCCTTGCTATCCTTGCAGAACACGCTCCCAACTCCCAGCACGGCTGGATATCCCTCCTCACCTGGCTATGCCTTACCCAGGGCAGCCTAACAAGCCACTGGAAGAAATGGAGAAGTTCAAATTACTTTGTAAGAGAAACAGAACAGCAAAAAAGACCTCCAAGGGCAGGTATTTTGCTTAAGTCACAAGCTGATCTATCCAATCAAGCTTCTTTATCCTTCTTATAACACAAGAGCATCAGAGCAAAAAAAGGAAAATCTGTGTGTGATGCAGCTCATGAGCACCAAACTGACCCATCCGCAGTAAAAAATGGACATGCAGGTCCTTCATAAAGGGCAACAGACTCCAAGAGAGGAAATCAGTCATTCAAAAGGCTGGAAGGTTGACTCATTTGCAATTCCTCGTTTTTCTTATCTTTCATCTTCTCCCACAGCCCCAGCCTCCCACCTGTGTTCTCTATCCTCCTTCACCACAACCCACCCCAAACCAACCCACCACCTACCCTTGCCCCCTCCTCTAACACCACCATGCTCCCAAATCTTGCCCACCACCACGTTCACCACCTCCCTTTCTCCTCTCCTCAATGGGCCCTTGGAAAGGGGCAGTCACTCAGAGATGCTCCTAAGGGCGACAATGAGCTCAACCTTAAAATCCCTGCTCAGGTAGGACAAGTCCCTGGGCATTTTTGTGCTAAAGCAAACTGACACCTCCCTAGAAAGCCCAAGAATTGCTGCTCCCTCCAGAGCAGGCACAGGGGAAGGAATGGGAGGAGCCATATTCAGCACAAAGCACCCTCAAAGGACAAAATGGGTCTCCTAGGAAGCACCCAGGAGCTGCTTCTGCCTGGGAATGCCACCAGGGAGAAAGGGGCACAAGCTGCAGTGTCAGCAGGGCAGGATCCTGGGCCCTGCAGAGATGACTGCAGGTGTGATAACAGCATCTTCATTTCAGGGGTCACGCCTCCAATTAGTTACACCAATTACCATTCAACACTCACACTGACAGCACATCCCAGCTGGTGCTGACCAGTGTCATACTGCAGGCAACAAGCTGAATTTCCTGCCCATGGAAACCATCCCCAGTTTTAATTTTGAATGTGGACCTCAATGCAGGATTCTTTTATTGCCTTGACATTAGGCTAATGCAGGAGGAAAAACCACTTAAAATTGCTGGGAAAGGAAGGTGGCTCAGAATACAATCAGCAAAGCACTTCAGTAAACCCACAGCAAACTAAAAAGATGCATTTGTTTCTTCTGGAAAAGGAGTTTCTTCTAATTAACATCTTAAACAGCGCAGGCCTATCCCTTTAATCATAACTTCTCACAATTAATATAGCTGTGTCATCTCTGTAAATAAGACATTTCATTTATAATGCAAGAAGCACTTGTTACTCCCAGGCTTTTGTAATCCAACAAGTCTGACTGCATAATTCATGAACCCTTATGAAATGTCATATGCTGCTCTGTGATCCTCTGAACTTGCCATCACTTAAATGAAAAACAAAACGCAGAAAGCAAATTTGCTGCTGGTTCTGCTGACAGAGCTCACTTCTTCCGTGTTTTTGTTACAGAAAGTTGCCATGGCTATCCTGGGATATGATTCAGGGTGAATAAAAGCCAATTTACCACACAATAAATCCCACAACCTCCTCCCAGCTCCTCAAGTTTTAAACTGGGTATTTATTTTTCCAACAAAGCTATTGAAAATGATAAAACTGGTACTCTGAGGCACAGACTGGGGTGAGCTCAAATCAGGTATTAGGCAGAAATAATTAAAAACCTGAAGACGAAGTTCAGTCAGCTTTCTGCAAATATAGGGTGAATATTTTCTGAATCTCCATTTATTCAGCTAGTTCAGGTTAATGACTAGTTCTATTCAAGCTGAAAACTCCACCAGAAATTTTAAAAAGTAGAAAACCAGAGAGGTTTTTTCTATTCTGTGAAAAAGATGTATGTGAGAATAAATGACTTCTTCAATTTCCAATAATATTTCATGTTTCTAAGTCAATTTAAAACACAAAATGTGCTTAAATAAGCTTATCTGTGTGCATATTTATTATCCTTAAGGTAATTTGAACTACTTTCAAATGGTTCTTCTTGGAAATGGTAGTTCCACATTTCTTATCGGAACCTCGAACATCTCTGAATTCTAATTTCTAGCTATTTTATTTATTCATTCCAATTTCTATTTCATTTACTTATTCTAATTTCTATCTATAAATGCTAAACACGGTTTGACAAGGATGACTAATTTTTGAAACAATCCAATTTTAAAAAATAATCAAAGACCACCTTTTACCATAATAAAAACAAGAGTGCAGTAAATGCACACTAAGCTCAATATATGCTTCAGTAAATGGGCAAATACCTAATACATCCTCCCATTCATTTTGCTCATAATGCACTGTAATAAAGATGATATTTGCCAACGTGTGCTTGTGCACTGGTGACCCGTAAGCATCATCATAAGGAATTAAATATGTACAAATCCAGAATAGAAAATATTAATACATCACTTATGCCAAGATTTTCTTTTTACGGATTTAAATGAATAACTGAGCTCATTACTTGGATTTAAACCAACCAACCCCAGTTCTGTTTTCATCCTCAGATATAACATTTTATATATTAGGTGTCTAAGGATTTCATTAGAGTTGCAATACTGTCAATGTGGGAATCCAGCCTTAGGTCACTAAACTTGATTAATAACATAGAAAGCTACTAATAAAAACCTGACAAATAAAATAAAACAATATTCCCATAATTTCAAGCATGTTATGGGCCTGCTGTGTTTTTTCAAAAAGCAGTATCTAAGTATTGTTGTTTATCTGTCTCATATTTTTAGCACTCTGGAAAAAATTAATTACCATGAGTTAGTTTAAACAATCTTAGTCTAGACAGGCAACCCTTAGGAAATATAGCAAAAAAACTCCATAAAAAATGAATCATGAGCTAGTTACTATAGTAATGCTTCTTCTAGGCCAATAGCATATAATATTATTCATCACAGCAAATCCAAAGTGATGAAATGTCACACTGTTCAGCAGAGATCCTTGTTTCTATAAGATGCAGGAATCAAATACTCAGGGGTATGAGTTGGGGGGTTGATATTTATGCTCTCATCAGCTACAAACTTCCCTAGATAACACTATATTTTTATTGTATACCACAGTATGGTAATCCAACAATTTTTTGCTTTTCAGCTGTGCTGTATAAATCGATTTTATACTTTCCCAAGACCAGGCAGAACTGGATATGGGGACAATCAGGATTAATGTGTGAATATTGTAATATTAAACTTTTAAATGAAGTGCACACTAGAGAAGACTGAGAGACAAGGGACTTAAAAAGCTGGTACATACTAAAACAGGAGAGCAGACAGACACTGTTTCCAGCTTTTGCACTGATTCCTTATCACAAATGTTCTGATGCTTCTGGGTACTCTGACAGCTCTCGTGCCCTACAGTGATTTTTCCCTACATGCACCTACCCATGAAACCACAGCCTTTCCTCTTAAATGGGGACCTCATCACAGCCATCCATTTTTTATTCATCTTTTCCTCTACGTTTTACTGGCTGGTACTTATTTACTTAGCCTTGCACAGTTGGGACATTATTTACCTACAGGCCTAGAAGATGTAAACAAGATGAGGTGGCTTTGTGGGTATTTCCCACATAAGGACTGGCATTGCACCTCCCACATTTGCTTCAGACCACCCTGCAAAGCATTTCTACTGAAGTAAAGCTTTTAGAAAGCAAGCAGGTAATATCCACTGGGAAAAAAAATAATACCCTTATTGATTTTGGTCCTAATCTACACCCAAGAAGAACTGATTTCCTTCTATATTGAAAAGTTCCTATATGTTTCTGTGCTCTGCTAGTACTGTCAGCATAAAACATAGGTTTTACTCTGTTGTCTCCCTACATGAGAATGCATTTTCTGAAGAAAAATGTAGCATAATCATCTTGCTATCTTCCAAGTATGTGATAAACCCCAAAATTGTAAAGAAAGGCAGCAGGAGTCTGGTTGGGCACTAATAATGAAGTATTGTCATCATATCCGAACACTTTTAACTTCTATTACTCATTTAAAGCACTCTGTCCTGAGTTATTCTGTCCATACTGAGAAGACTGGAAAAGTCAGTGGGAGGTTAAGATGATGCAGACACATTTTTTTCCCTTTCTTTTTGATTCATAATTGTGTTCAGCTTAATCCTTGTGTGCCCATTTTCCTCATAAAGTCCTCCCAAGGAATTCCCAATGGAGAGAAAGTGATGGGAGGCTGCTCACAGCATCAAAACAAGGAACTCAGAGCGAAGTCACAGAAGAGCCAGTGAGCAAGATGGAAACATTTATAATTAAAATGCTGTGCAATTACACAGCCACCATGTTTAAGCTCCTAAAAAATTCCAGAAAAACGTCAATGACAAATTCCACTGGCACACAATTTTTGTGGCATCATCAAAAAAATCACCGGAGTGTAAAGTCCCCTCTGGCCCAGTATTTCCCCTTTCAATGCAATCTGTTTATCCTCCAGCCAGTTTTCTATCAATTTTCCAATTCTTCCATGAACCCAAATCCTCACTAATACTTTCCCAAGTGGCAGTTTACAAAAGTCAAGGTGGACAATATCTGCTATATTTTCCATCCTTGGGAAACCAGCTGTTTTCTCAGGAGATTAACAGATTAGTCTGACACAACCTTTCTTTTAGTACAGCTATATTTCTTTTTATATCATACCTCCAAGATTTTTACCCTCACTACCTTAAAACAACTCTAAAATCTCAAGTTATTGAAGTGAGAGAACCGAGCTCCCGATTGCCACATCCTGGGGTTTTATTTTTTTTTTTCCCCTTTAATGTGTGGGTTTTACATTTAGTGCCTTAGGGAAATACTGGAAGTTGCTCCATTTCAGTTCTGTGGCAGTGAACTTCGGCAGAAGAGGAGGGAGATGAGGACGGAAGAGAAACCACAGGAACTGGAGCAGCAACAGTAGGAGAGACTTGGCAGAGGTACAGAGATGGGATGTAGGGACATACAAAAATATGTTAGCCTGGAAGGTGAGTGACAGCTGTTTGGGTGGTGATAGCACTGGCAGGTAAGAGAGGAGGACACGGGAACAGAAGAAGTTCCTAGGAGACCAAAACCTGGAACTGGAGAGGGACAAGAGGGAAGAGAGAGAGAGACCCTCAGTCACAGGCAGCAGACACAGGCAGTGCCTGGCAGGACAACTTTGGAGGCTGATAAAGACACTGTGAGAGCCTCCTCAAGGGTTAAAGGCCTATCCTTTAGGATCAGAAAAACCTAATTTTTTTCTCCTGATGACACCTCTAAAAACCACAGACTCTGTAACGTACTCAGCGTTGACAACATTGAAGTTCAGACTGTCAGATCAAGTCTTATACAATTTATATAACATATACACATCACTATTAGTCAGCTGAAAGATTAAGAGTTAGGGTATTCTTGTGCACAGATAATAGGAATTGCTGAGCTACCTGATGCTCAAAATATTTTCATAAAAGCCAATCTGAAAATCACATATGCTAGTTAAATATAAAGATTATGGGCTTTTGTTCTTAGAGAAAGCATTCACATCCCTACCTTTCATGAAAATAGGTTTTCATCACTTTGAAGAAATCAAGAAAGAATAAGCTGTTATTAAATTGTTATAGTACTGTAAGTTGATTAACTGAGAGCTAGGAAAGGTCTAGAGCTAGGGAAGTGTAGTTCTTTGTTCTTATTCAAGGGACAGGAGTTTTAACCATATACACAAGCAATTCATTTAAAACTTATTTTTCTTAATAGATATTCATTTGAGGATTTCTGCAGCCTCTCCTTCCCCAGAATGTTAGATGGTTCTTTTCAGAGCAACAGTGCAGCAAACCTAGTTAAAATAAAGAGAAGGCAGCACACAGATCCATACATATGCTTTGCAAGAAACAGGCAGCATATCCAGATTTATATGTGTGCCAGTCCCCTAGGATATCGTAATTGTGTTTGTTCTTTTAATAACTTTAGGCTCCAGTGATCAGAATAAAAATTCTATGCTAAAGCTAATGCTTCATCCTTAGTTCACCTCACTACCCTGAATTATATAGTAAGCAGACTTAAATAAATGCAGGAGTCTGGCTCCTTGCTTCCACCAGACTCCAGCCACGCACATAATAGGTTGCCTGATTTAATTCAGGGTCTCTCTCTTCAAATCTTACTTTGTTTTTACAAAATATTTGGCTCAGCCATTTCTTTCCATGCTCAGCTTTCCGAGCCCGCCTTCCAGCGTTTGGTGAATTGCAGCCTCCCTGAGAGGAGCAGCACATCAAGCTTCCTGACTTGCAAAAGCACTTGGGTTATTTAGACAATCTTGTTCTTCCTAATTATTATATCTGCACTTTACATTTACAACCTCTTTCTACAAATGTACCCCGAATAACTGAGCTAGCTGAGCAGCTTATTAAGTAGGCACGGCCTTTCAGCAGTTACTGTGACTACAGCATGCCAGTCCTAATCTAATGATTACATATGATTTTTTAATTCCTATAAGCAGGCTGCAGATTACCTTGTAATGAAGACAGTCATATATACTACCAGTTTGCATGAGAGGCACTGAGACAAACAGAGGTCATAAATAGCATGGGCTAATGGGATAGTGGTGAGCAGAAAACCAACCCCCAGCCAGTGAGTCCCTAGTCCAGTGTGCCATACAACATAAAGGCTAAAAGGGAGCTGAACATGCCTAAATATACTCCCACTTTCAGTTTCTGACCACCTTGAAAGATTTTTTTGTTCATGATCTGACACCATCTTGAACCTTGTTTGAGACCAGAGATAACTGCTTCAGCAAGGTCAGAAATTCCAGAATAATAAAATGGTGTGGGAAGGAATTTTAAAGACAATCCAGTTCCAGCCCCTGTACCATGGGCAGGGACATCTTCCACTAGACCAGGTTGCTCAAAGCCCCATCCAGCCTGGCCTTGAACACTTCCAGGGATGGAGCATCCACAGCTTCTCTGGGTAACCTCTGTCAGTGCCTCACCACCCAATCTTGCAAATTCTTGGAGGCCTTGCTGGATGAGGCAAGACTACTTGTCTTTGCTACACATGAAATACATGGGTATTTTTTACCTCCAATAACTCAAAACCTGTTTCACGATAAAACTCTGAGCTTGGTTGATAATAAAGCTGGTGGAAAAGGAATATTGATATGGCTCCTGCACCAGTTCCCTGACCACCACATTATGTGGACCCTTTTCTCTTCATCATTACCCATCTTACTGTCCTTAACAATAACAGTAATGCCCCTTGGTTTCCACACTTCCTCTATCTTTACACAGCTTTCTTCTGTGGCTCTGCTGGGTGCCACCTTCCAAACAGCTTTCTTAAAATCTTCTCCTTTGTTCCTTCCCATTCTGATTGATGGGAGTCACCCAACACGATTTGACATCCAATGCCCAGAGCCACAATTGCCTTTCTAGAACTGCCTTGAACCTCATGTCTCTGTTATTCCCATGTCTCTGCCAGGACCCTGAGGGCACTGACTGGCCCTGCCTGGAACCTCCACTCACACCCTCTGCCCATGGCCAGGAGCTCCAGGTAGCTCAGCCCTGGTCTCCCAGACCTTGCCTGGGCTTTGCTGTGCCTGTCTCCAGTCCCATCCTCTGGGTGAACCTTGGACCCACCAGCACCTTCTGCTGCTCTGACTGGGTTCATCCCCTGCCTGTTTCTGGGGCTGTTGCTGGACCCCATCAGCAGCCCCCAGCTCTGCTGAGGCCCTGTGGGACTGTGCCCTGGTCAGTGAGAGCACAGCCCCTCAGCCTGTTCTTCCTCAGCATATTTTTCGGTGTCCTAATTTTCTTCCACATTCTCCCCATGATATCGCTTTGGCTGCTTTGTTTTTTCTCAAGCTTGAATTTATCTTTTTATGACACCTTCCTATTCCCCCATTATTCCCCACTCATGTCTAGTTGTCTTTTAAACCCCCATCTCAAAACCACACTTAATTCATCTATCTTTTGCCAGACCAAGCTGCTTTCCCCTTTGAGGATTGCTCTCCATGAGGTCTTTGAGTTTAGGCAGTAAGATCCACAGACAAGAAATTATCTTGCCACACTTGCTGGTCTCTGACATAGTCTGCCCTAACCTTGGACTGAAAATATTAATCTTTTCATTATTTGTTCCTGGAAAAAGCCACCTTTCTTCACATGTGATTAATTTTCTGTGAATATGTTGCTGTACCTGTAACAGAGAGAGTGCCAGTGATCTGATCTGGCTTACTGTTAAGAAATACTTATTCCTGGGATGAAAAGAAGTCTCTCTGCTCCTGGTTTCTGACTCAAGCCACTTGGTAGCCCACAGGCTGCTCACCAAAGACATATCAATCATCACACATCAGGCAGGAGTTATGAGTTCCCTCACTGAGATATCACACATGGCTTCACCTGAAGTTCCTCCCCACTCACAAATCAGGCCTGTCCTCCAAGCATTTACACCTACTGCTCTCATAAAATGCAGCATCTTGTACCTGATCAGCAACCTGTTGAAACGAGGCATGGATATGGGAATGATAGCTCGGTATTGTTTTTCTTTTCCACTAACTTAATGGAAAAACTGTGTAGATGAAATGTCCTTGTGCATCTTAAAACTCAGCGTATTTCCTATGCCATACATACAATGATGTACCACACACACAAACCTAACTGGGAACTGAGGGAAGACTGAGGTAAAATAACTGTATCCCATGGAAAAATTGAGGAAACTGCTACTTCTCAAAGTCTCTGTATGCAATCCTGGCTGAAACATCTCAGCTTTCTCTCAGGAGGCAAGAGATGCTCTCTCAGCGTTATCAGCTGTTCTACACAGCACGGAAAAAAATACAAGAACGGATACTCTAAATTAGGATGAGTTCAGCATTTTTTTTACAATTCATTTAATCAGTAATCAGGTAAACTTAATCTGATGCCAAAAACCCACATGGTTACACTTACTTTTGAAACCCAGCATACCCAAATGAGGGAGGAAATTGCTTTAGTGTGATTTATAACAGCAATGAAGAGTTATATTCCTTTGGTAATGACATTGTGTGATACATTTTCTCTTTGGGGAGAAAGCTTCTGAAGTGTTTTAATCTGTCTCAGCTTCCATTACAGACTCCAGCAAAACTGAGAAATCCTCACGAGAATCACGACTGTATAAAAATCCAGTAATAACCCACAAGCTTCTCCACATTTTGGTTGTGTTTTTGTGTTGTAGATTCCAGGCTCCATCAAACTTCCATGGAAAATTTGCCAGTTTTATAACCCACTGGGCCATTTAAAGGGCTTTTGCTGAAAATTATGGCTGCTATGTTTATGGGCAGCTTTCATAGTGGAAGGGGAGAGGCAGAACACAACAAGGGGAGAACGCAGCTTGTCCACGACCTACAGGAAATGAATGAACTGGACAGCACAAACTCCCAGTCCACAAATGGGAATGGCACTACTTAAAACCAGTCCTTGCTTTGGGAAATGGGGGAGTCAGTGCCACTTCTAGGGCTGGCAGAGGCTGCCTGGAGCTGGTGTCTGTCCCATCCCCCTTGCACAGGTACCGTGTGGCAGCTGAGCTGCGGCAACAGCCTGTGCACACTCTTTGCCCATGAGATGAAATGCATTAGCTTCAACTTCCTGAGCCACACTATTTACCAGATGGATTCCTAACAAACAGCAGAACCCAACTGCTGAATTATTTTACATATGCTTGGAAAGCCTGGGAGGAAAATAAACACAAAATAAATTACTAATGGGAATTGAGCGATGCATTTTGGAGCACAACAGACCCCATCATTATTTCAAAAAGCCTCTGTGCATTACAATTCTATTTTAAAAAAGTCAAAAACCAAAGTAGTTTACCACTCTAAGTGAGATAATGGGTCTAATTTTCACTCAGCAGAAATCCTGAAGCCTGTTCCTATCTGAGCACCCTCAGTTCATTAGCAATGGTGTACGAATGTGTTAAAGCTCATATTGTGCTGCAAACTCTTCAGCTCTGCCTGCAAGAAATTCCCTTTTCCCTCTTCACAATGAATCTACATTACTGCTTCTGTACAATTATTATTATTATTATTACGTTTCCTTTTGGTTTGGGCTTTCAGTCTTAGGGGTTGCTCTGCTTTTTTCAGCTTTTTTTAAAAAAAAACTAAATCCAAATGACATTAACGCAGCCACGAGAGGGAGCCTCTGATGTCTTTGTAGAGAAGAAAAAGCTATTGACAGTGACAGAGAAATTAATGAAAATAATTATAGTTGAGAAATTGAATTCCAAGAAGCAGTGACTTTGCCTTAAGACCAAATTCTATTTCGATGTAAGGTTTTGTGAAAAGATGTAATTTATGGTGTAACTGCCTCCTTTCAATATGGAAAGTATTCAGAGGAAGGACAAAAATCTGACTGAGATGAGAACAACTTTGATTAACAATTGCTTAATCTAAAAATGCAGCAACTCTTCAGCCCCGGTGAGCAGCAGAAGCAATTCAGGCTACTCAAGAGAGCCAGCCCTTTGCATGCAGATATTAATATATAAATACAGGAGGGTAGTAGAAAAGTACCAAATATTCATTATCTAGACATAAAATTTTTTATGGATTTTGCAAAAGAAAAGATGCAGCTTCTTTCCTCTGTGTGAACACAGGTTTTATATATGCCACGGCTGCCTTGGCAAGAAGGGGGTGAAACCAGAGTTCTCCAGAAAAGACAGCAGAGCTTTCTCAGACCTCTCAACATCTTGCATAACCCTATCATGTTCCCTAGACAGCTGACCTTCAAAATGTCACAAAAATAGGCAATATTAAAAGTGCACTTCTACAGAGCAGTATCTGTGCTTTATATCCTATTCCTGCCTTGGCTCTTCAGAAAAAATCTGCCTTAAAGCGTATTTTGCTTAGAGGATAAAAAAAGGATATAGTATGTTTGCAACTAGTGTCTCCAACAGTAAATTCAGTGAAATATTCATCACTTGTTCTAGTCCCTGAACTACTTCTGAATTGCTTATGTCATTTTCTAGAAGATACTCACCATATGAAGACTTTTTTATGTTGGTATTCCTTAATTATCATCCTTCTAACCAAGAAATTTTGCCAGAGGGGCTTTACTTCACAATTACAAAAGCTTATGTTTCATTTTACTCGGCCTGGAACTGTGACACTTCCCTTTCTCCTCCTACTAATGGAGGAAAACACTGCCAGGGAAATACCAGACTGATTTCTATGATGTATGGTACTTACCATACTCTCTCAAGATGCTTCTCCTGCATGCTGGGGGACTCAGCTCTGGGCTTTTCTTTCCCATAACTGACACAAATATGCTGCTGGAACCCACACCAGTAACACTGGTCAGCTGAAGCTATCTTTTCTTTCTCATATCCAGAAGAACTCTTCACAGGCAACCCAAGCAGTAACACACTGGGCACAATTAAGTATTTAAAAATTCTTGTCCTAATATTCCTGAAATCCAAAGCTATTAAGCCAGAGAGAAAACAAGAATGGAGAGTATCAGTTAAATGCTACAGTACAAAGTTACAGGGCACTGAAAGCAAGGCTTCCTACGGAAGCAGCTTTAGCTACAAGCCTCGCTGCCAACTCCACCTTCCCCAGCACAGCACAACCCCTCTCGACTACACATCTGCTCATCACACCTAATATAATCCCAGTTATATAAGCAGCTCCAGCACAAGGCACTTGATATAAATGTTGATGTCATGGTGATTTTTAAAAACAACATTTCTATTAGCATTCTGTCTTCAGCCTTCCCAGCTGGCTGACTGCAGACCATTTCCCAAGATGTTCCAGTTCTTCCCTGCAGAGCTTTCTCATGTATCTTAATAATAATTCACAACATTTCTATTGCACCTTTTACTTTGACTCCCACTGACATATTCAGCTGTGACTTTCAGAGCAGCAGTAATACTGTTGTAGCTGTGACTGCCTCCAGGATACATCAAGGCAACATTTGTCAGGAAAAGAAATATATTTTACTAGACCAATTAGGATAATTATAAAAAACAGACCATCTCACATTCACACAAGACCTTCCTCACAAAGTCTGCTGTAGTGTCTCTCCTGCAGTTATGAACTAGAAAATGCCTGCTTAATGGTGCGCTGGCCAGAAGATTGAATTGATTGGGAATATAACCCAACCTCGTTACAGGAGTTGTAAACTTGCAAAGATTTTATATTTAGAACTGGGGCAAAATCCAATCAAACTAGAAACATATTTTCAAAAGCACTTTTCCTCTCCCTCTCATAATTAGACTCTTCACTGACCTCTTTCACCTTTCCGTATACATGTGGATCAGTGAGTAACTATTTACATTTTATGCTGAAAATTAAAGGGCCAAGAAATGCATGCCAGAACAAAAGAGAGAACGTACATCAATCTAATACTAAAGCAATCAAGGACAAAACAAGGTAAAATCACTTTGCAGACCTGTTCCTAGCATTTTCCCTCCCCAGTTTCAAGAAGAACAAGTACAACAAGCAATCACACTACAAATTAGCCTACCTCTAACAGCATACACATAAGGCCAAAATACACTGAGCAAACATCACTGAATATAGTCTAAAAAGCATAAAAATTATTCTTCTTTTGGCATGGATGTAAAGTGCTATGAAGTAAAATAACAGACCACTTAGTAGAGGGTGATTGCAAATTTCTCCCATCACCCCAGCAGCACTCTCTGATCCCAAGGAGTTAAATTCTACAACCAAGCACACTTCAACTTCCACAATCTCATCCGACACTGGCACCCCTGATGAGATGGTGAAAGGTCATGAGGAGACCATGTGGGACACAGACATCTGAGCAACCGGAAAATCCATTTTACATGTGTGAGTTCATTTAATTAGCTACTCAGATGGCAGGAATCTCTTGTCACTGTTGAACTGAGGTCACTGAATCATGAGCTTAAAATACAGTATTCTTCATCCCTCTGTCCAGATTCAAGGTTTCAAGGCCATCATGGCTTTTATGTAACCAACTGTGAGATGCTGCCAAGAGCAGTCATTTTATTGCTACACAAGGAAAACATCTTCACACATTCGGAATCAGATATGGGCAGAAATGTCTCAAAACACACGTATGTCTGTGAAATCAGTCACTTTGCAACTTCTGAAGAATCTTCATTTCTGTGTGGTATGTGCTTGCTATAGTTGAGAGATGTTTGATATAATCTGTGCAATGGAGAATTACATCTAGGACTGACTGCTAGACACCACCTCACCGTAATAGCCAGCATATTCCAATGCAAGCCAGCTCTTCTGACCTTCTGCATCTTGTTTTAACCATGCCAGGAACACTCCTGCTATGCCATCTGCTCCTACCACGGAAGCAGCAACACAAGGACACTGAAGAAGATGAGCTGTGCCTTAGCAGTTTGGTCCTCCTTGAGCCAAGGCAGCATACGGTCATGTTGTGTGTTCATCAAGACACCAGGGCAGCAAACTTCCTAATTTCAGCTGAGGATGGTAGCCAGGCTATGCTAATAACAACTATGTCACCCACAACAGCAATAACAAGGATGGTAACAGTGACAGGAAACCACAATAGCACTACTGTGCCTGATGTCTTTATAGTTTTAATTTTCTGCCATTCCCTTTACTTACACTGCACTATAGACCTTTCTGTATTGGAAGGGTTGCTGAATTGTTTCACCCTGACCAAGTGTTTCATTCATTCTGGACTAAAGTTAGAAGAGATGAAAGGGGAGGAAGGGACATGTGGCCAAAATTAAGAGGAAGGGACACGTGGCATAAATTAAGTATTTCTTAGGCCGTATTTCCAGGCTGGAATTATCCAGGTTCTGGAACATGAGCAAAAATGTCCATATGTGTGTATACAAATCTTGCTGGATACACTTAAAATTTTAAATAGCAGGTCTGAGATCTTCATTTGCTTTTTCATGTTATGAATACACCACAGCCTTGCAGGCAGCTTGCCATAAGTCCATGTACTTCAGACATGACCTGCACATCACATTCAGTCATTCCATAACTATACAATGTCTGCACAATGGAGTGTGTCTCCCACACTTCCCGTTTCCCTGACAGGACTGATGGACAAGTCTGACAGGGAGGCTTCCTCTGCTGTGTTTTGGTGTTTGGTATATCACAGAACAGCACAACTGCTGAGGCTGGAAGGGACCTTCTGATCATCCAGTCCAAAGCCTCAGCTCAACCAGGGACAGCTAGAGGGGCTGCCCAGGACTGTGTGCAGCAAGGCTTTGAATATCCCCTCAGATGGAGACTCCACCACCTCTCTGGGAAACCACTGAGAGGTCCCCCTCACAATGAAAAGCTGTTTCCTGATGTTCAGAGGAAACCTCCTGTGTTCCAGTTTATGCCTTTTACCTCCTATGCTGCCACTGGGCACCACTGAAAGCCTGGCTCTGTCTTCTTTGCCCTCCCTAATTCAGGTTATTTTTACACATCAGTAAGAGCTTCCCTGAGCCTTCTCTCCTCCAGGCTGAACTGTCTCAACTCTCTTGGCCTCTCCTCACAGGAAACAAGCCCCAGAGCCTCTCTCTTCCCAGTGCAGCCCAGGATGCTGTTGGCTGCCTGTGCTGCAAGCGCACACTGCTGGCTCATGGTCACCTTCTTGTCCACCAGTACCCCAAGCTCCCTCTCTCCCAAGCTCCTTTCTATGGCCCCAGACTGACTAAAAGGATTTTTAAGTGCCTGAAAATGAACTCCCCTTTCAAATGTGTGCCTGCATAACACCAGACTTGGATGCTGATGCACAAATGGCAAAGAAAAAAGAGATCCTTTAGACCAGACCAGGCAGTGGAATTTGTTACAGCCAACTGTGAAGTGTTGATGAGTCAAACATGAGACTTAAAGTGGAGTGCTCAGCTTGCAGCTACCCTGACTTAAAACATTCCTCTCAGACATTCACACAGGACCAGAACAGACAGCTACAGCCTTCTGCTTTGAAAACATCTCCCTGGTGTAGTATGATAAGATTCCACTCTCTCCTGTACAACAAAAGAAGATAAATACCCGTGAACACCAGTTTTATGCCTCCTGTGAAACACAACCCATCTGCAACTTTATACATCCATCATTTCAAACACAGAGATGAAACTTTCTCTGGGCTATTTCGATTCCCAGGTCTTTCCAAGGGAAAAGAAAATCCTTGAAAAGGAAAATATTCTACAGAATTTGCTACATTGAGAAGATTGTTTCCAATCAAAGGCAAGTGGTCAGTAGCCTGTTGCAGTCTGAAGGGTCTTCTGGATTCTTAATTCAATATCCACATGGCTTCTGTAACTATAAAGACTCCTTCCACTGTTAAAGCCTTCTTCCATGACTTGAAGACATGGCCAAAGCACACATCTTTCTCTGGATCAACTCTGAATCTTCTGGATCAACTTCCCTATCAAATTGTACATGGAGGCAGACAGGAAAGCTACAGAGTTCATAACTAACACATTCCCAATGACCCAGCATGCCAGGAGCCAAAGTCAAATTGATCTTCCAAATCATGCAGTGAGAAGATTGCACCCTCTCCTGAAACCGCCCCTTCATGGCCACAGCAGTGTTCTTAGGACCAAGATTCCAAAGACAAGAACTGTGATACAACAGATGCAGGTGACAAAGTGTGGCAGAATTCCACCTCTTCTGCTGAGATCTCACGTAAGGAATATGACTGTGATCTCTAAACTTGCTATTACCAGGATGAAAGAAAAGGCTCACGTCACAATAGCTCACAATTCTACAGGAATTTTCTCAATGAGAATAAATGGAAAAAGCATCGATAAAAATTTTGCCATGTTGCACTCTTGCTTAATGCACTGCATAGGAAAGGGGGAGTATATATGGTCAGTGTTTCCTTTTCTGACCTTTTTTTTTCACAGAAAGCTCGAGTCTTAGACATCTGTACAGACTAGACAGATGCACAAGGCCAAACAGGTTAGAAATGTGAAAGTGTAAGTGCATGGTTCACAGTATTTCTGCAGTTCTCTCTCAATGCAAAATTCTACTGAGTATCAGTCAGATTAATTCTTTCGTTGAAAAATTGATGCAGGATTGATTACTTATGGCCTCTGCATAGCAAAGCTCTGTACCTAGTACAAGGACAGACTGTAAGCTACAAGTGATCACACCCTCCTTCCAGGAGCTTGAGAAGACAGTGATTTAGAAAGTGTTAGTCTTCAAGAGGCATTCAAAATGAAGAATATCTTGAGTCTTCAGTTTTGAGGATGATTCTGAAGAAATATATGATTTATTTAACATATTTCATAATTTAGATCTTTATAACTACAGACCCATTATACAAGGCAGAATTTTCTAGAGTCTGAAACAGAGCAATCAGAAACCACGTGTGCATAATTGCTTATAAAAGCAAAATGTTGTATAAAACACATACAGGGCATTAAGGAAACTGAGGTGGGAGCCCAGCTCCACTAATTTCTTCAGCCTACACAGACATATGCCCAAAGGATAAAACCATCATCTTCTAGATATTATATCTATTCTGTACCATTTTAATTTCTAAGCAGTCAGATCTTCTGCCCAAGGAGTCTTCCCACTTGGCACTGCTAACACATCCCTGAAAAAAATCATATATTCATTACAAAATTGAAACACAATTTGCTAACAATTACTTCAGCTACTTATTCCTCCAGATTTCAAACATACAGCCACAGCTTTGCACCCTGAAACAAACTCACCCTGCAGGCAGGATACAGGTGGGGTTGTCACCACTGTGTCCCAGTGAACCAAGGTGCACAGGGACATCTCAGTTGCTCCTGCATGACAAGTGTCACAGGCAGTGGAATCTCAGCGGATCAGCCCCTCTGGGGCAAACCAGGGACAGGCATCACACTCACTTCACACAGCAGCTGTTTGGTGTGGCCATACAAACTTGAGAACAAGACAAATCCAACACTATGGCAGCTGATTCCAAGGGTACCTGGAGGCACAAGCAGTCCCTGGAGAATTCACATGGCGAGGTCAGAGCAGGGACAGCATTTGTGAGCAGAAGTGGTGACCACTTCAGAATGGGACAAGTGCCCTCCTGCCTTCCTGAACATGAAGACATATTAATGAATAAGGGAGAGGTGTTCATCCTGAATAATCAGTCTTAGGAACTGTCACCTGCTTGGGCGGAGTGGATAGAAGATCCACACTTAAATAAATATAACCTGTTTGATTTTTAAAAATCACTGCCTCCAGCAAACACTTGAGTATATATTTACATGAAGAACAGAAGAATGAGTAGGCAGAATACAATATTCCACTCCATTCCAGAAGCACATTGCATAAAAATCCCACAAATACAAGCCTGGAGCGATGTCAAGATTATTTCACTGCCTACTAAAAACCTGCAATTTTGCTGTTAAGCTTGATGTTTGGAGCAAGATTCATTAATGGCCTAACAAGAGGTGAAACCACTCACAGAACGCAGTCGGTTTTGGTAGCAAGGGACAGGTGACCTCACTCAGAGGCCGTGGGAGAGGTTCTCAATTCAGAGTCAGGAGCTGGACTCAAAAGCAGGGAGACAACACCAAGGGCCAGTGCTGTTAAAAGGGCAAGACAATGCAGGAACTGCCCTTGTTTAGCAGGCAGCAGGTCTGTGAGCAGCTCTGCAGACAGAGGAAAGCAGAACTGAACAGCGTGGTTGAAGAGGAGCCCTCTCATGGGCTTGGCTAAGGGGATCAGACTGTGCAGCCCCAGTTCTTAACATTTATCCATTTAGAAACCTTTTTGGCTCAGCTCATTCAACTCATAGCATGTACAGCATTATCTATTGACAAATAACCTTTGTAACATTTAAGCACAGGAGCACATCTACTAAAAAAAATGTCAGATTTAATATTTTCCTTCTTGCAGCCAACTCGTTATGTGACTTGAACTTTATATTTAAACCCAGTGTGTGTGTGTGTGTGTGCAGTATGTCTCTTGGTATTTGCTTTGGTTTTTTAAATATGTTGTTAAGTGAAAAATGTTCTGCTGTACAAGCCAAAGATGCTGAACACAGTAAGCTGCTGTCAGTCTTAAAATACATACTAACTTTTCAACTGCTACATTGCATAAATAGGTATTTAGAGGCTGTTTAAAAGCAGATTATTTATATAACAGTTCATAATAAATCCTGTAGCAACAGTACCATTTTCATGCAAATTTGTACTGAATGCCTTTTAAAAATATACTCCTTTTGTCTAATATACTTACACAAAGGTAAAGCAGTTCAGAAAACAGTGTTATTGAGCTGTGCAGTTTTCAATATACATCAGCCTCAGTTTTGTGAATACATTGGGTCAGACTCAGCTGTGTCATAAGTCCAGAGCTGTCAGAATGTCCTGTAATTAGTATTTCCTGCCTTTGCAGAACACTGGGCAGATGGTCACGTTTTCACAGAGATTTCAGTACAGTGGCCAGAATTCATTCCCCACTAATGGGGCCATATGATTGAGGTGTCTTAGGTCAGGATCCAGCTTCAAAAAAATGGTACAAAATCACAACTTCCATGGACTTTTACTAGAAATTTGGAATAAATCACCTCTGAAAATTAAGTCCTTCAATAAAATCAGTGGTCTCCAGTGATTTTTTTCTTACATTAATAACATTTGATCTTGAAATGGCACCTCATGTATCAGGGCTCAGCCCCAGGCAAAGATTTTTCATTAAATGGGAAAATAAATGCTTGGAGGACAAACTCTGGAACCTAAAAGAAATTCAAGCCATCAGTTGTGTAAATAAACTGGAGTAATAATCTAGCCTTCAGAGAGACCCAGGGTCTCCCCTGCTCAGTTTTTTAAGTTACAGGATCAAGGAGGGCAGAAAAGTTCTGCTGTGTAGGCATTAGAAGTCTATTGAATAGAAATATCAATTTCTAAATTGGCACTAAGTTAAAGAAAATTGAAAAGTGAGCTAAATTTTGTATTTTCAAATACTTTCAGTGTATCTTTAAAAGTATGATCCTAAATGGATCATTCATAGGACAGTCTGTTCAGAGCCTGGAGTTGGACTTTCATTGATCCTTGTGGGCCCCTTCCAACTCAGGATATTGTACAGTAAGAAACTGTTCCATGAAAATTTGGAAACTGAATTTCCTCTACTTAATTGTGACATTTTACTTCTGATGCACTGGTCTTCACTGAACCAGGCAACATTGAGGAAATACACCAGGGAGGACACAGCAGCCTTGTGTGACACCTGGTGCTAAATGTAAAACTTCCAGAGACAGCAGAACAATTGCCTCTCTTTGCTGACACAGTACTGGCTTCTCCTTCCACACTGACAGCAATTACTGGGAATTAGTGTCAAGTGGCCCAGGGCTGTGGGACAGACAGGCATCCCACAAGAGCACAGTAAGAGAAGGCCTCCAGGTGAAAGAAGCCTCAGACTTGGAGCTAACCAGTGCTGACCTACTGAAGGGAGAAGGATCGATGACCAAATACAAATCCCTGTCGTGCTCAGCCCTCTTGAACACACAGCCATTCAATATTAACTTCCCATTTTTTCACAAGCTGACATTTCAACCCCCTGCTCCTATTTCTGGCTGCGTAACTTTGCATCCTGTATTCCCCACGTATAAAGAACAGGATTCTTGTGTACAAGTGTATTTTTTCCTCCAGCAACGCATAAAGGAGTGGGTGTGCACATATGTGTAAGGCATATGTGTGAGCATTCACCCACATTCACATTTTTGGGTTGTCAGTGGCTAGGTCTGTGTGCAAGGAATCATAAGACAGGTTGAGACACAACACGGAAATCTGTCCCATCTGCAAAACTGAATCAATCATGTGCTGTCAGCAGAGATTTAGCTCACAAAGAGCCTGAGTCTTACAAGATATTATTGACTTAAAGGCCGTGCTGGTCAAGATAATGGTATACATTAAGCAATTAAGCCATTTCTTGCCAAAGTATTACATTCTTTATCTAAATGTCTAACAGAAGAAAAAGCAAACAAAAAACACAGCTGTCCAAAAATGTCAGGTTTGTATTTCAGTGACCACTGCTAAAACCAAGGGAACTGGGATTCTTTAGGCAACTTTCCTTACACAGTCAGGGATACTATCTGGGGTTTTTTCACCTGCCAGCTCAGGGGTTTTTGCATCCAGTGTATTGCAGTTGACACAATTTCCTCTCTCTGAAGAGCAGAGAGAACAGAAGTCTTCTGAGTTGTGCTTCTCTGTCTGCTCAGGGGATCTGAGGAAGCAGGGAGAACAGATGGGCAAAGTAGCATGTGCAAAAGCATCTCTGAACCCAGCCAGTCACTCAACACAAGATCTAGAAGGGACCCTTCAGCTGTCACTTTCCCAGAGGTATCATGCAATATTTTTGGGGCTGGGTTTTGTTATGTTTGTTGGGTTTTTTTAATCATAGGCATTTTAATATATTAAGCCTAAAATGAGAGCATCTGTGGGACTTTTGGCATGGACAGCATTCAGTTAGTCCAAGCAACCAACAGGATCTGTCCACTGGGCCACAAATTATGACCTTCCAGGAAAGGGCTCTGACTCCAGAACTGCCCAATTCTGCTTTAAAGAAATCACTACAGTGAGCATGGGGAGGGTACAGCTGAGTTCTGTTCCCACCCTGGCATTTTATTTCCTGAGTCTGGGTAGCTCCTCACAAGAAAAAGGATTTACATCCTAGCAGCATTTACCACCCACAGACCCTGACAGATTTAGCAGGAGGTGCAGTGATTCAGTACACAGAGGGTGGATTAAAAATAGTGACGTTGTAGCTAAGTTGCCTCCACTGTGTCTCTAAACACTGACAGCCCCAAAGCAGCCACTTACAACATTTGAAAACCACCTGTGCTGGTGGAATTGTGTGTCCACACACCAAGGTCATGAAGGCAATGAGGGCAGAAAAAAGACAATCTGGCCAAAAATCCTGATCGTACAGATAGTTTCTGAACAAAACCACAACTTCCTACTCTATGCATTACAGCTTTAAAAACAGATGAGTCAAGAAGGCAAGTGGAGAGAGCAGCACAGCACAAGCTCAGTAGCATCACTGTGCCCCAGGATAAAATAAAATGGATAGAGAAGAGCTCGAGTGTACAGAGAGACTGTTCTACTTCCACTATCTGCAATCAGTATGCTTGTTCTGGGATAAAACAAATACCCATAATCAATGCTGAAGGAATGCTGGACTGTGTCTCATATACTTGAGGAACTGATCAAGAAATAATTTATCCCTGTGCAAATCTTGCCCTTGTAAGTCTGCCAAGGTCAGTGTCACTTTAGGTTATCAGCTGTTGGAAGTGCTGGCTAAGTTAAACTGCCTAGAGCAAGCTTTAAACTTACATACCCGACTTCTTTGACAAAATGTCTGTGTCTTACTTTATCTGAATTTGCAATCCCCTGATAATGCAAGGCACATTCTTCCCCTGCACTCCTTATTCTCTGCCCTTACTTCCCTTTCTGGCTCAGATAAGTCTTCCATATGTAGCAGACCAAGGCTTCACTACAGAGAACATGCAAGTATCACTCAGTTGGCATTCACCATCATATGTCCTTCTTAAGAGATAATTCAAATTAGATTTAAATCCTGGTAAGGTGGGTTTTTTCCATTAAAAGGTTGCTGTAGGTGCAATCTCCCAAAGTGATTAAAAATATTTATTTTTCTTCAACTCACCATAAAACCAGCAATCTCCTTATGCTGCATCACCATTATGAGCCACAGACTAGGACCTAAATCCCACTATTCAGTAATCTGAATGCAGGTTTTTGCTTTGGTCACAGTCTTAGCAAGTGTCCCAAAGGCAGTAGCACCTCTCTGGTCCACCCTGTACCTTCTCAGTAGCTCAGGCCCTTTGTTTCACTGAAAGTTTATGTACATTAAGCTTATTTCAGTGCTTAAGATAATTCTAAAGCAATTCTTAAACTCCAAAGTCACTTCACTGCTTTTTGAAGGTGCAAACATGTTTTTTCCTTCAAATCTGATAGTATCACCACTCACTTTTACTCCAAAATTCAATGTCAGAAACAGGAACTGCTTGGGTGCAACAGAGGGTTTTCATGACCAGGTATTCCCAGGTAACCCTGGCAGGAGCAGAGGCCAGGCAGCCTGGGAGGTTTTGCAGCACAAAGATCAGGAGCAAAAGCTTTCAGAAATCAGTGCACTCTTCCAAACTGAACTTGGCTCAGTTATTCCATGGGAAAATTTGATTTTTTCCTTTATTATACCAAATGTCTCACCTCTGAAAATCATTCTTTAAACATAAAATAATTAGCACTCTAAAGGAAAATGGAGAAAATAATTATACTTTGAATAGCACTAACCAAATCCAGAGACTTTTGTGTTGCTGTTTCAGTTAAATCAGTCACATTTTCTACTTTGGCTGTTTCTAGCACCAATTCAAGCTGCAAAGTCCCTGTCCTGTGCAAGGGCCTGTACAGTACCAGAAGAGCAGAGAGCCATTCTCTCAAGAAATGAACCTGTTATGAATAGAAACCAAACACAGGCATGGCATCTTGCAGAAGTCTGGTTAAAAAACAGAAAGATGAACATTAAACCTCTCAGCAATATCAGATTGTTCAACAAAAGGCACAATTGGAAGGAAAGATGAACCTTTGCTCCACTGTCTCCCCTTCAGAGCTAAAAATAATGGTGAGTCATGCCAGTAGCAGTGTCGCCATTTAGCTTTACAAATTCAAGTCATTAGGCTTGAATGTACAGAATCTTTCCCTTCCTACCACAGATCATAGGAACTGATAGTAAGGAACACTCAGGAGTGGGCACTGACCAGCCCTTGCTTTCAAACTCACTAAAATAGCCCAGAAGAAACCAAATGAATACAGTCGAGTTCAGTAAGAGTCAAGACTGAAACCACCATTACAGCTAGGAAGAAAATGGAAGCTTTACATAAAGCTCTGAATAATACATCCCTTTACTGCCTTTCCCCCCAACTAGCACATCCCTGTCTTGTTTTTCTGTCTCCTTTTTTGTATTTGTGATCAAGGCAAATGGTTAAAAAGTGTGCGTGAAGACATTTTTTAAAAGCTAGATCTAGACAGCAGAGACCAGATGATCTAGAGAAGGCTGAATGGGAGCCAAATTACAAAAAGAGACATATTAAACATTTTTTAATTGCCTTGTAGCTTCCCAGAGAATCTCTCAGAAGAGGCACAAGTCCACCTGTTCATTTTATTTTCAGGTAAGTACTTTCAAATATAGGTCAGAGGAAGAGATAAGTATGAACTGACAAGCATATAAGGGAGAAAGAATGAGTGGTCTTCAAATGCTGAGAGGAGAGGCTGTACATCCAACCAGAAGAACCAGCATCATCTTGTATTGTGGGAAAAGCAGATTTTGCTCATTCCTGCATGTAAATTGAGAGGGACATTGCTTTAGAACTGTTTCATGAGGTCAAATCTCTTCATCACATATAAACTCCTCTCACCCCTACCTCCTCCATTCCCAAGGTCAGGTGTAGGAGGTAACACAGAGGATCCAGATTTGCTCTTGTAGGAAATTTGGCAGTGACCAGAGTCCCCACGGTCTGAATGACTGCCTCAGAGCAAGATAGGAAATTCACAGGAGAAATGGAAAGCTGATGAATAGGAAAATCCCTGCATCATCCTATTTCCAAACACGTTCAGACCAGGGAAAAACCAGCAAATGGATTTCCAAGCTAACAACCAGCAGTCTGGTGTTAACATTCACAGTAAGCTGCCAGTCCCATTGGCTCCTGAAACTCTGCTGCAGCTCCCTGCACTGCCTTGGGTTTGTACTTCACAGGAGATTTTCTGTAACAGAATCACTTGACTGCAAGGACAGAAAATATCAGCACATGGAAAATATTTTTTCTAACAATATAGGTATATATGCCATACCAAAGGATTTTTCCGTCCCCAGTAAAACAATCAAAGAATTCAACTGGGATTAAGTATGGCAAAAAGAGATCATAAACAGCAAATGCTAAGATGACTACAGAGTTGCATCTGGGAGCTGCTACATTGTTCCTTTGGAAACAAATAATTATCAGATCAGATTTATAAAATACATAAAAAATCAGATCAGATTTGTAACTGTTTTCCCTGAATGCTTGCATTTTTAAATCACAGCTTCGAACAAGCCAGGATGGCAAATGTCACGAATCATTTACCTGTGATACTAATGCACTGCAGCAAAACCTCTAGTGGACATAATTCTGAGCTACTTTAAATGAGTGCCCCCTTACATTTATTAATATTCTAATAACGTTGGCATTCTAAAAAAAAAAAAAAAAAGTTTAAAATACTCTTTTTTTCAGTCCTGTAACCTTGGCATGGCTGACATACTGACTTCCTGAGCTGCATAGGTTTATTTACCTGCTCTAAGTACAAGGTTTCTCAGACAGCCTGTTGGAAGAACCAAGAAAACTCTTCCACATGCAGAACCCAGAGTTAAAAAATACACCTATTAGTAGCATCCAGGAAAAACACACCTCCTAGTACATCAAGGCTACTGCAGAAAGGCATCTTTCATCTTGGTTTTGACAAAATTCCTCTCCCCGCAGCGAACGCAATTTATCTGATGGATTTCTCTTTGAAATGAGGAATGAAGTCCGTCTCTGCAACGTTACTGAATATGAAATAAAAATGAAACAGAATCTAAATATACCAAACACTATCCTGCTCTCCATCCCTCACATGAATCCAGTATCACTCCTGTGCCTAAACAGAAGCATTAGAGGCAGCGCTCATCCATTTTTCAGTGTAAAAAGCAACCTTGTAAATGCTAAGAACCAGCATAAGAACCTTGGAATGACTGTCAATGAGAGTAGTATATTTTTTGCTTTTTCATTGCTGGCTTTTTTTTTTAGTTTCTTACTCTTATTCAGCATATATGCATACATCTCTCTATTTATCTTCCTCCCTACCCATGCACCTATCCATACTATTAATAAGGGTACTCTAATTGCATTAGTGCATGGCTGCATGCAAAGACAGCTCTGTACCTCTCCTTTATAACCAGATGCCCCTTCCTGTAATTTCTTTCACTGGCAACTCTTACAGCCACTGTGCAGAGGCGTGTCCCATCATGACCTAATTTCCAAGAGATCATGGTTATAATGGAGTTAAGCTTCATCTACACACATTGTGCAATCATCCAGATATTTCATCTGGTGAATATTTTCCCTTTGAACTACAATATCCTAGCCTCTACAGACCAGGCTAGTCTTGCCAAAATCAGTCCTAGACTGTACCTTTCTTGTGCTGGTCTCAGAGAGATGCACTGGATAAGGGCAGTGGTGACAGATGATGCACAGGCTACCAGCAGGGAAGGACTCTGCTAGACTTGAAGGTGGATTCTTCCATCTGGGCAATCATTTCTGAGGGTCAAAACAGAAGGGGGTAAGGCCTGAAACAACAGCCTTGCTTTTTGGGACATGAATCCCACAGCACAGAGCAAGGGGGAGTTTTAAAATGTGGGTACTGCGCTGCCACAACCATGTCACACCCTCCAGCTCAGCAATGTAACTCCAGATGGTGTGAACCTGGAATTATGACTAATGAAAAGAGAAGCTGTATTCTCCATACTTCTTCCCTGGCCCCACAGAAGAACCTCAGGCCTTAGGGAAGAAAATAAGGAGTGCAGAGAAGAGAGCATGTGATTGTATGAGTCAGGAATGGGAAGAACTGCCCAGGATTATTCTCTCTGAACCCAAGGAGGGATAGAGCAGGACCCAGTACTGTGGTTGCAGCAGCTTGGTGCTCTCCCAGAATGGTTGACTGTACTTTTTGGGGGTATGCTCCCCCTTCAGAGGAGAGAAGAATGTTCTGCACTTTTACAAAAGCAAGACAAATGTCTGTGTATTTTCATTTTTACTATTGCTCATGATAACACCATTTCATCTTAATTCCTTCAAGATTACTGCAAAGCTGGTAATTGCAATCAAGCTATTTTATAAGTCCAATTTACAGGAGACCAAATTATTTATTATTTATTTTCAGTTCTAAGTGGATCATTTGTGTTTTCTCTGAGTAAGATGATGTGTACAAAATATCCCTAAAAATGTCAGCTAAGTGGAGAGATACAGAAAAATGCCTCTCTGTCTCATAAGTACCCATTGCTTTCAGAATACAAATCGTTCTTACACAAACACAGCAATAGTGTGGTAAGCTTCCACAGAGTGTTAGAAACAGATAAAAAGAGACACTGCATGCCATGAAGTTCTTACTGAAAGATTCACCAGAGCAAGCAATGCTGTTGACCTCAGTCCCCACACCATCGCAGATCTCCCCATGATAATTCAGCTCTTAGTGCTGCTCTAAATCTAACTTCCATTTTAGCCTAACCAAGCAACTCCTCCCCACGCACTCTCCAATATACCCCACCTCTCCCCCTGCCATTCCTGAATGACACAATCTTTCTGGATACCCATAATTAGCAACCATTTCACTGGAAATGGGAACTCAGGCACTGGGGGTGACAGCTGTTAAGCAGCTGGTTATAAAAATTCCAGTTAAAATTGTTTATTTGCAAACACACATAGAAGTCTTCAGCTATTGACTGGCTTTTGTGTGGATCTAATCTATTACCACAGGGCTGTTCAGTACATACAACTTCACTCAGTCTGCAGAAGTAAAATACAAATTCACTTGGGTGCAATTTACTGTGGCAATAACCATACTGTTTACATCATGATCAAGTACAAAGAGTTGGTCTAATATCCCCAAGGAGAACAGGCTGTGTAAATAAGCATCTTTTATGGGAGGGCTCTGAGATTTATTCCTGATGCTTTCCAATTCTGACTTTGGAAAACCCTTGCAAGCCCTTCCAAACAAGCAAGGTAAAGCTGACCTTTTTGATAGCTGCTGGTAAGATACCTGATCTTGTGTTAAGCACAAACTTAGCTGTGACCTTCACTAAACGAGAAAAATGGGAGTTCCACCATTGAGAATCACAACAGCTCCTTCTGTGCCAGCAGCAACACATGAACATCAAACAATTACAGCTAAATCTCAGCTCCCAGGCTGTTAATTAATCCATAACTTTTCAAAGACTCTTTGCTGGGGCTGTCTGGATTCTTCCAGCCTGATCCAGGGAAGTGACAGCAGCAGTCAGGATGGCCCAAGACACAGCACTGATGGATTTGCACTGACACGAAATAGCACTTGAGATGGAAATCCTTAGAGTCCTATGTTACAGAAATGGTGATTTGAGTTAGACTTGACAAAAACATTTAAAATTGTTAGAGAATGAAGTATTTGGGTAGAGGGCAGAGTTTCCAACCTGAAGTCCCAACTGGTATCATGCCTGAGGGAAATGTGTGACTTCTGTGTTCTGGGCAGGAGGATAAATTACAGGTGCTTCTGAGCTCTTTTCCAGTCCTATTTCTGTGATTCTGCTCTCAAGTGTGTTGTCCCATGTCTTGGAAAACGTTCCATAGTTTTTTTTACTATACACACTCGCTGGTGCTAATGACAGAAGTGAGAACAGGACCCCGTGTTTACAGGTTTCTTTTCCTGAGCATCTTCTCCTCCCTCCCAGCATGTATGGCAGCTTTTCTCTTGAATCTGTATGGTGTTCTCCAGCCTCCTGACAGATAAACAGCTAGGAGTTCTGCTGCCTTTCTGCAGTACCAAAAAAGATCTGAAGGCTTTGCATTTTCAAAGACAACCCCTTCTTTTTAGCGTGTTCTCTCGGTCTCTGGAATGAGAGTCCAGTGATATAATGATTCCTCTGATTCATGTGCATGCCATATCCCATTTTTTCTTTAGCAATGTACAAGAGAGTTTATTTTTAGGCTATTACCTCATGATACCCTCGATAACCCAACTTCAACATAATCTAACCCTCAGTAACATCACCTATTTTCTTCCTCAGGCTATTGTAAGCTCCGATTCCTCTTTTCAGTTTCCAGATTTTTTTCCCCCAGATTTTCTGAATTTTCACTAGTTGCAGAATTTGGCGTTACACAGAAACTCTGCTGCACCCTTAGCCCTGCTTCACCATGTCCAGAAAGGATCAAGGGACCAGATCTGTTTCATCCTTCTGCTTTCTCTGCATTACATCTCATTTTTTCATGAGCAAACATTTGTAAGCTGAACCTGTATTTCTATAGGAGTGCTTTACACATCCAGTGATTTCTAAAGTGGGACAGGCAGTACAAGGCAATGGCACTCATGCCACAGCCTGCATGGAGCTGCCTGTCTTGCAATGATCTTCTCCCCTCTAACTGTTCAAGTATGTTAGAATTCATTTTAAATCACATGTAATACTTCTCTAATGTTGCCCTTTTGTGTAAACTGTGATCATGAGCCACATGACAGAGCAAGGCAGAAACACCCTTCCTCTTATTATGGGCTTTACACCATGAGAAACCTGCATAATACCATTTTTCAGGGCTCTACCCTAACTCATAACACTTTTTTTGTTGTTATTCAGAAGATGTTTTTGGTGTCTGGAAAAATGCCATGTGCTATCTCAGACATAAAGGAGTCAGGCAAATAAACCACACTGGAAAAACTCTCTGTGATTTGCTTAAGTAGCAATTTAAGTGAATAGGAAATCAGCTGCTCATCTCAATTAGAAGACAGTCACAGCCAAAAATCCTATTATAGAGGCCATATTATAAAAATGTGGATTAGGAATTTCCCCAAATTCTATTTACAGAAGAAAGTGCCGGATGAAGATCCAAAGGATCTCTTCCCTGTATATGGCAACATCTGTTTCTTAGGTGAAATGTGTCTTCAAGACATTTAATCCTTCTACAGTCATTTCTCCATCTACAGAGGGACATAATAAAACTTATGTTCCTGTATAAAGTGCTTTAAACTCCATGGATGAGAAGAGCTATATGAAAAAAAAAGTCACATTTTTATTACTGTTGTTACTATTAAGCTACCACAAGCAAGAATATTTGTCAAATTATGGGTTTAATGGGGTATGTTTATCAAAAGTAAGTAGGGATGCTGGCAGAAAAGCCCTACATACTTCTTTCTGAAGTTGGTCATACTGACAAAATCAATTAATACAGAAATGCTCCTGATAAATTCTGGAACCTCCCTAGCTAAAAAAAGCTTGGTACAATCCCTTAACAACGAGCAGAAGAGCAGCCCAGGATGGACACTACTCGATTTAAAAGATTCAAGGGTCACAAATGTGGAAACACATTTGCCCCACAGGATCTCAGTGAGCACAGATGGCACCACCAACTGCTTCCACTGTTTACAGTACGAGGAGAAAGAAACATCCCAACTCAGATAAATCCCATCAGCAGCCCAGCTGTTCAGGAAAAGCCATTGGGAGCCCCCTCTGACAAGCAGGATGCCAAACTTGCTGTCAACAGAAGCAATGGGGTAACACAGGAGACAGAAGGTGAGTGTGGACACCAAATACTGCTCTTATAAACCATGCCACTCTGAGAATTAATAGATGCAAGCTCATAATTGGTTCTGTTCATGCCACCTCGAAGGAGGTAGCTGAGGAGATGTAAAACCAAGTGAGGAGATGCCAGTTTCACAGTTAAATTGCTGAATTTGGTAAGATATTTGTACCTACAGTCCCCTTAATGTGGTAGCAAAGCAAATTTTTCCACTTAGTGAATCAAATTCTGCACACTACACCTCTTTATCCCTCGAGCTCATTTTCAGACTAAGCAATGCTCACCAGTAAGTGTAGCCCAGCCTTCATACACATTTGCACTGGCACATAGCAAATATGAATTCAGGCCACACTTTGTTGTCCTTTTCCTGCCTAAAACCTCATGAAAATGCACAGCACAAGTGCAAGGTTTCCTACTTCTAATAATGTGTATTTTGTTACAAAAATAAATGAATTGCAATCAGAGTTAGACAATATTTGGAAAGAAAAATTGAGTACATGATCAATGCTGTAGAAAAAGATCTGTAAGAATCTGTAGAAGTTTAAAAAGACAGCATCTTCCTAATTCTGGTAAGAATATTTAATTATTAAACCCTACAAATATCGACAACAAAAATCATGAATAGTAAAGAAACTTCTACTTTGGTAAAGTTCAGTTTATACTTTGCTAAAATTCCTATTTCTCCTTCTGGTAACATTTTCTTTGGGAGGTTCTCAAACTCCCTCGTAACACACCCACAAAATACATCGCTTATCTACTTTACAGATGAGAAAATCAAGCAAAGCATAATTAATTAGTTCTCCTAAAGTTGTAATCATCCCTAATACAGAGATCAAAGATATTCCATTGCAATCCTGGGAGTAAGGGAGCAAAGCAGAGAAGCAAAAGTTAACCTCAGTCTCCAAATGGCACAGCACATCAGCCATAAAGCTCCTTCTTGCAGAGTGCTAAGGAACTGATTTAAGATTAATCTATCAAATATGCCCACCTCTCTCAAGGCTGTAGGCAGATGGATGTGCCACTAAGACAAATTATGAGCTGCCATCCTCTGATGTCACCAGCCTTGCCACTTGCAGAGCAGCACCAGAATGGCACTTAACTGCTGAGAACAGAGGTTGCACGAGGTGCATCTGGGACTGAGATCCTGTCACCGTGGGAAAAATCTCCTCCTTCCAAAACACTGAAATTCTCCAATAAGCTGGAGGTTAAAAACAACCCTGCAAAAGAACGGATGATTCCATCGAGTGTACAGGGAACTCGAGGCTGAAATGTCTGTTTTGCTTGATGAGTGAAGCAGACGCATTGAGAGGGAGACAGTGAAGTAAATTAACTACAGACTTAGTGAGAGGCTATCAGAAAACATTCAGAGTTTTCATAAAACCTTCTTTATAATCACAAAATCACACGTAACGCAGCTATGGCAAATCATTGGCTGGCTTTTCTTGCCAGAAACAACTGCAGGTCACCAAAAAGCCAGCCCTATCACACGCCTGTGTCACCAGGACGCACAAAAACTTGTATTAAGCCAGGGAAACAAATCCACCATCCTCAGAAACCTGAGGGGTGTGGTTTTGATGGCCACTACATCCCAAGTCAATGGTTAGTTACCACAACCACGGCATAACCAAAATTTCAGTCAAAACACACAATCACAGAGCAGTAACAACTCAGTCTTGGTCTAGAAAAAGAAGTCCACTGCTATTCTTCATGAAATCACTAAAATTCTATATATTTGAAGGTTTCATATCATGCCAGACTTCTTTACCATCATGCATGATGTACTTCCCAGCTTAAAAGCACCACCAATGTGCAGGGATGTTGCCTGAAGAACATGCAACCAGAGAAACACCACAAATTGATTGCAATGCCAAAAAAACCAGCAACATGGAATAGGAACATCTGGCCAGATAACAGCCCTGCAGGGGCAAGCCTGCGAGCTACAGGGAACCAGAAGCTGAATATAACCCAGCAACATCCTATAAGGACAGCAAATCCAGGTACCCTGGATATCAGAGCAGGAGCAGAGTTCCAAGGCACAGGCAGATATTTCTCACTGCCAGTGAGGCACATTCCACAGGGAAGTGGTTCCATGAGAGCCAGCTCAGACCAGCAATCCAGAAAGCACGCTAAAAACTTAGGAAAAGTTCAGAGCAACTGGAGCCATCTGGGCTTTGGAGGAACTGGAGTGTGCATTTCTGCAGCAGAAGACCGAAGATATGAAACAGACCATGAAAGAGCCAGAATGCTCACCCTGCTCGAGGCCAGGAGGCAAGACAAGGTCATGGCCCCCTCCAAGCCTATGGTGATGTGTGCTGCAGCCCTGAGACTCCCCACTGGCCCCTGCAGAAGAACAGAGCTCACCCAACTGACCCATGACAACAAAGCAGACACATGCCCAAGTCACATCTGGGTAGAAGACCATATAACAAACATCAGATACAGAAGCTTACTGAACTTTTTTTCTCCCTCTCCTTTTAGATTTCATCATCCCCTTCTATTTTAATATAGCTTCAGGAATTTGAAATACACTTAAAAATTTACTGTTACAGCTATTATCTCCATAGTACAGATTTCACAGTGAACTCTGTACAATACCTTAAAACTCCACAGTGAGTTGTCATCAGCTCCATCCAGTACACATTTCATTTCTCCTCACACCAGCCTTCCCAGCCTGCTCCTACTTTGTCCTTTTTGTCCCTTCTGAGGAGGAGCAGCTGAGGGAGCTGGGGAGGCTCAGCCTGGAGAAAATGAGACTGAGGAGGAACCTTATCACTCTACAACCACCTGAAAGGAGGGTGTAGCCAGGTGGGGGACAGCCTCCTCTCCCAGGTAACGAGCAATAGGACAGGAACAAATGGCCTCAAGTTGCACCAGAGGAGGTTTAGATTGGGTATCAGGAAAAATTTCTTTACCAAAAGGGTTGTCAAGCACTGGAACAGGCTGCCCAGGGAGGGGCTTGAGTCAGCCACTGCTGGGATATTTAAAAGATGTGTAGATGTGGCACTTGGGGCCATGGTTTAGCGGTGGGCTTGGCAATGCTGGGTTAACACTTGGGCTCAATGATCTTAAAGGTCTTTTCCAACCTAAACGATTCTGTGATTCTGTAAACAAAAATGATCAGATGAAAGCCACAGGCTGAAGTGTGAGAGATACACTTTATCCTCAGTATCAGCAAGTTTTAAATACATCAGGGAGGAATGAGGGATATTGATAGCTGAAAGGTTTGCTCATTTGAGTTCACTCCTACAGCAAATTTTTTCGCTAGATCCACTTTTGCGAAAGTCAAAGTGTAATAAACAAAGTTATTCTCTGTAGGGTTATTGACAAGAAAAAAAGAGTTATAAGTACTATTGATTTGGGGTGAAATGGTAGAACGTGACAATCAATAGAGCTTAGTCAGATATAAAATAGAAGTAGTCTCACAAGTCATGACAGGATTATTTCAGGAGGCAAATCCTGGTATCAGCCAAGGGAAGAAGCTGTAAATGGGATCCAAAATATAAGCTGTGGATTGCTTTCTAGAAAAAATAACCCTGAATTATTCATTTTAATGTTTTAATATGTGAGGTAGTTTTTATTTCAGCATATTGTCAGCGCTGTTTTTCTAAAGCTTTTGAAACAAATTCTTTCCACCTCCATATTATTTTCATTAAATGTCATCAAAGCTCTTTTCAAATCTCTGAGAGAGTATGATTATCCTTATTTAACAGATAATGAGAAGATAGAAAGAGACTGGGGCTACATTTTCCAAACCAGTCAGTAATGCCGTGTGCCTTGTGTCTAAACACACAAATCCATAAAGTGAGTCCTACAGAAACAAAATTTTCAAAGGTCCTGGGAAATCACAAATTTGGTCAACAAGTTCCCAAACTCTGGGTCACAGGCTGGGGAGCCAAAGGCTGAGCCCTCACAGCAAACACAGCAAGCTGTGTAAGCACAGCAAACTCGCTCACAGATACAACAGAGCCTAAAATAGGAGGGATGCTAATTCACAGCCCTCTGCTCTAATTACAAAGCTCATTATTTTTACCACTCGAATGACTCAGGGTGAAAGAAACCCAACAACCGTATATTCCACCACATGAAAGGACTGTACATTTGCTGGGATTTATATAGTGACTACCTTCTGAGCACAACCACATTGGAAAATAACAGCAATAATCAGAGCAGCAATGAATGTTTTTCACTGGTGATTATGCCTGTGCAGAGTCGTTCAGTGCACTGCCTTTTCCTAGACTCAGGACCAAAAAAACCCCCAAATTATTGAAAGATGCTAAAATGCCTTACAAATGAAATTTGATACAGAATTAGTTACACTACCAAGGTGAAAGGCAGCGGTGTTAACAACAATCAGCATCACACAACAATTTATTGCAGGCTATGATGAAAACTATTCCATTTGAGGGAGATATAAACCATATTTTGAAGAACCTCTTGCACTAACCGGCTAAATAAAAGCTGACAATCAAACTGTGGGATAGGCAGAGCCTCGGGGAGGAGGGGGCCTTGGAACAGCTTCATTTTTATGAATGGAGCCCTAAGAAGGAGGTTAGAGAAGGACAGAAGCACACACAACTCCAATCCTGAGAAAGACACAGGACAGGCTGAATAGCACCACCACACTGAAACATGAGCTGGCCAGGAAACCAAGGGTTACACATTGCAATAAAATAAATTTGTCTTAAAAAACCAACAAAACACATTGATTTCTAAAGAGGGATATGTAGTGACTGCAACAGTTTAAAAGCTTGTTTAGCTGGAATCACATTTGCAGTCACGGGATTTCTATTGGAAAATGGCATTATCGTCTCCAGAGAGAAAACTAGGACTGAATCACATCAGGAGGAGGATGGACAAGATTGACCTTTTGAAGTCCTCTTCAGCCGTATTCCTGCAAGTCCATATTCAGTGGCAGAAAACACATCTGGATTGGAGCTGCTGGGGCTTAGGCATTCAAGTTAGAAAATTTTGGCATAAGTCTCTGGCATGAGAAGAAGCCCAAGCAATTTTTATATTGGGCTCTGTCTGCCATTAGTGATGCGATTCAATCATAAAATGGCTTATTCCCCCAACACAAATATATAGCACCATGCTGGAGTAGGAATGTGAAGCTGCTCTCATTATCACAGCTAAGTTCATTTTACAGCAAAGCAGTTTACTTTAAGACTTTTCCAGTAATCCAAGTCTAATTATGGAATCAATTTAAAACAATTTTGTAATTAAAAGTACCTGCTGAAAATATCTCACAGGCTCAATAATTTAAATGATAAGTGTTAAAAAGGTAATTAAAATTAAAAAGGCCAAATGAGGCTGGGTCGCTCCTCCACTAGGAGAGTGCTGAAGGACGTTGCATTTGCAGACCCGAATCGCCAGCTTCCTCCCCAAATTCCTGCTTTCCCGAGCTGCATGGGGATTTCGCACTAAGAGTCATCCCAGAGATGTCTGAGCGGACCGCGGCGGGGCAAGGCTTTTTGCCTTTTTTTTTTTTTTTTTTCCAAATTGAAAAAATTACGCCGTTTCCAAATGAAGCTGTACTTACAGAGAGCCAGTGCTCCCTAGCCGGGGCCGGCTGAGGCTCGCTCCTGCCGGGGGTCCCCACGCAGGGTGCCCAGGGCTGCGCGCC
Source organism: Eopsaltria australis (assembly GCA_034509425.1). Lineage (NCBI taxonomy): Eukaryota > Metazoa > Chordata > Aves > Passeriformes > Petroicidae > Eopsaltria > Eopsaltria australis. The sequence goes on along the minus strand of JAVTVJ010000051.1, from coordinate 3,230,957 downwards.
CCCGCGGCGGGCACGGGAGGGGCTGGGGGCTCAGGGGGGGAACTTTGCCCGCTCCCCCCGGGTCGGGGCTGCGGGGGCGGCCGGGGAGGGGGTGGCGTGGGCCGGGGCCGGGCGGAGGAGGGGACCGGGGACGAGGCTGGGGCCCCGCACTCACTCACCGCCCGCCGCCAGCCCCGGGCCGAGGCTCAGCGCCAGCTGCAGCCACAGCGCCGCGGCCAGCGCCCGCCGCCGCGCCGCCGGGAGGGCACCGCCGCCGCTCGCCTGCTTCCCATGACACATCTTCTGCCCGCCAAAGGCATCCGGTTCGCCGCCACCTGCAACGAGAGAGCCGCTCCGCCTCGCCGCTGCCCGGGGCTCCGCGCCGGCTCCGCGGGTCGCCCCCGCACCGCCCCCGCCGGCCCCGGGACGCGCTCCCGCCCGCCCCGCCGCCCTCCCGGCCCCGCGGCTCCCCCGGCCGGGCCCCCCCGCCGCCGCTACCTGCGGGGGCCCCCCCGCCAGAGCCGGCGGTACCTCCGCGGCTGCTGCCGCCGCCTCCGCCGCTGCGGCTCGGCAGGCTGCCGGGGCCGGGCGGAGCGCACACGCACACACTCGCACACCCGCACACCCGCACACCGCACACGGGGACGCGCCCCCCGCAGCCCGGCGGCCCTACCTGGGAGCGGGGCAGCGGCAGCCGCAGCGCGCACCTGCCCGGCCCGCCCGCCCGGCCGGCGCGGAGCGGAGGCGCGGGGAGCCGAGCGCGGCGGGAGCGCGGGCAGCCCCGGCGCGCCGAGCACGCATGGCAGCCGCGGGCACGGCCCCGCCGCCGCTCCGCGCTGTCCCGCCCGGCTCACCCCCCGAGGGACACCCCCTGCCCTGCCCTGCCCTGCCCTGCCCTGCCCTGTCCCGCGCCGGGGGGCGCCCCGGCACCGCCGAGGGGAGGGCGAGGCGAAGTTGAGGCTTCGCTCCCGGTAGTTTGTGCTCGTTTTCACCTCAAACGGGGTTTCGTGGTGCGCAGCTCTGACGGAGCATCTTTGGAATGCCCTGTGCTTCGTCACGTAGGCAGAATGCTGGATGTGAGACACGGTTTAGCGGCGCTGGTGGCAGTGCCACATCTTTCACAGTTTTTAGGAGTGGGACGGTGTATTCCTGAGCGCTCTCACCCATCACCTGCCATTGGGGAAGGGCAGGACGCCTGGGCCTGCCGGCTGGAGCAATTTGCTGTCAGGAATCAGCATGCAGCTATATTTAGTGAATCTGTGAAATTCATAGCCACGAATCACTGAATCAGAGTCACAGTCTAGTGGCTGCAGCAGCTGCTCTGTGTTTCCCGGTGCCATTCCCAGTGTACTGTTAGGGGTGTTGCCCCTTTGCCCACAGCTGGGCATTGCAGCTCTTCCCTTGCTTGGAGGTAGCAGAGGGTATCCTTTAGCTGAAGAGGACTCTGCTAAGCAGATTAAGGTGTTTGGCACACTCCCGGGACACAGCAAGGGGGACAAAACCAGAGGCAAGGGAAGACACATTTGTAATGAAACATACCTGGGCTCAATGCAAGCACAGACCCAAAGAAGCGTGGGATAATATTAACAGCATGTGGACATAGCACATCCTGATGCTTCAAAGTTAATAGTAAATACTGGTAAAGTTGAAGTTCTTTTCAAGTGTCTCAGCTACCTGATGCTGTCTCCTCCAAGTTAAAACTTAAGGTTCTTCAGGAGAGATTTTAGTTCAAATCATGTATCAGTTCAAAGGCCAGTGTAAGAAGCATAGTTCTTTATCTCCCCTGGAGAAAATGGGCATCTCACAGTGAAATGCAGGTATTCTGCTAGGAATGAGGAAGTATGTGGCCAATTTTCAGCTAAGAGAATGTCTTATCTCTGAAATACTTCTGCTGCTCCTTTTAAACAGGAAAATTTGGAAACTATGGAGCATTTTCACCAAGCATCATCTCCTGACCAGGTCAGTTTTCGTGTCCCCAGCCAGCCCAAAAAGGGAGTTCAGGTCAGTAATCACCCTCTGAAGCCGTGCAAATACAGCCCAGGCACAGTTATGTGATAGAGATGTTCTTCAGAGGCAATAAGCCGTTGGCTATTAAAAGTGCCAGGACAGGGCAATAATGCAGCAATTCCTGTTATCTGTAATGAGAGGATCTTTATGTCACTGGTTTGGCAGCTTTCATTTTTGAAATCAAAATAGCAAAAGATAATGTCCCGAGCAAGCTGATGCTATTTCTGTTCTCCATCAATTAAAATGCAAAGTGCTGGATGCAGCATGTGGATGGAGCACCCAGATACATCTGAGGAGGAAGAGGTAAATTAACTAATGTCTGTCAGTGTTGATAGGTACTACTTAACCCTTGTTTCTGCCATTTACTCCTATCCCCACGTGTGCAGTTGCACATCAGACATCATGCAGCCGGAGGAAGGGCGACTAAGTGCTCCAGGCACCTGTCAGCCACCTCACATGAGTGGGAGCAGCACTGTGGCTCCAAACAGCGCCAGGAAATCAAGGTTTGCTTGTGCAGCAGCTCTTCTTCAAAATCTAAATGAACTGTAAAAATTCACCTCTTTCTGAGCAGGGCATGTGTGCAGGATGTGAGGTGGTGGCAGTGGCTGAAGGGGCTGGGGGGACTGGGCTGCTCAGTGACTGAAGGAGTTTCGGAGGGATCTGTGTCACCAAGAGCAGGGAAGGGCTCCTGCAGCCCTGAAAAGCCTAAACTGAGTGAGGAGCAGCAAAAGTGGAGGAGGATGAAGCCTGAGGCAACCCCAAGCACAGAGAGGCAGAGGGGAAGGAGCTGCTCTGCTTTGGCTTGGACTTTGTTTCTGGAAGGGATGGATGGATTGCCTGAAGGGCTACAACCGCTCTGTGACCAAATCTGACATCTATAATCAATTTTAGTGCATCCTCCTGAGCTGAAGAGGGGCCAGAGCAGTGATCAGTGGGCTGAACCTGAAGCTCCGAGCTGCTGTTACATAGCACAGACTGTAAAATACAGGAGGATTTGTCCCCTGGTTATCCCACCCAGTGTTTCACAGTCACGGATGTCATGATTTCTGTGCCTTCCTGCACTTGGCTGCCCCTCCACTATTTTTTTTAAGCAAGTTACAGATGAGCCTCAAACCTGTGGGGACTAACCCTGAATTGCCTCTGGTGGGGATAAACCCTCCCTGGTGCTGGTGCAGACGGGCTGGAAACAAGTCAAAGGGATTATGTGACATTTTTTTGCTTCATATGTACTCACAAAGCTGCTTCCATCTCCCTGCACTTCTTCTGCAGCTAAAAATGCCACCCCTCAGAATGAAGATGAATTGTGCCAGTGCTCATCTGCACCCTCCAGGCTCAGGTTCCTGTTGTTTGGGCCCAGGAACATCGAGGTGGTGCTGGGAGCAGGGGGAGATCCCATACTCCCCGTGGCACGTTGTGGGTGCTGCCGTGTGGTGAGAGGTGTTCCTGGCCAGCTTCGCTCTCCTTGGAGGGAGAGGCTTCAGCTCTGCTCCAGCTGGTGCACACAGTCGGCTCCTGGCTGCTTCCAGCAAGTGCAGGGTGGGCATCCCAGCCAGATTCTGCCTGGCTGAGGGCTTACAGCTCATCTTCTCCTGGGGTTTTGTAATCACCTTCATGAACAGTTTAATAATTGAGGTAAGAACAGTTTAATAATTGAAACAAAGTAAAATATAGTAAGAATACTAATGATAATAATAATTAGAATGAAAAGGATGGACAGAGAGAGAAAGAGAGAGAGGGAGAGAGAGAGGAATAAGCCCCAAGAGAAACAAGTGATGTACCACCCTCGAACTGATGCCCAGCAATGATTGGTGCCTCCTGGCCAATTCCCCCCAGTTTATGTCCTGAGCATGGCCCTTTATGGTGTGGAACATCCCTTTGGCCAGTTTGGGTCAGCTGTCCTGGCTGTGCTCCCTCATGGCTTCTTGTGCAGCTCCTCACTGGCAGAGCATGGGAAACGGAAAAGTCTTGATTTAGAGTAAGCACCACTCAGCAACAACTGAAGCATCAGTGTGTTGTCAACACTGTTCTCATACTGAACCCAAAACACAGCACTTACCACCCTCTAAGAAGAAAATCAGCTCTATCCCAACCAAAACCAGGACACTGTGGTAAGAGTCAGCTGGAAAAGAGGATTTGAGGTCCAAATTCTTGGGTACCTGACACTCTGGTGGGCCTCAGTGCATGCAGGAGTGGTCATGGGCATCTTTAATTTGCCAAAATATTGGGTATTGGATAAGTGTTTGGGGGTTTTAATTATCACATTAAGATATTCCTTCTCCATGTTCTACCTCTTCAAAAACAAAGCCAGAAGGGATTGTCCTGGTGATGTGGCTGTTGGGTAAGTAAGTTGCATCCTTAATTTGGACTCCAGAAAGGTGGAAAGGAAATGGTGAGGATTGTAGCTGAGGGTAATGAGAGAATTTATCTGTGGCAGTGTGAGACTGTAAAAAAGACACCAGGGCATGTTAATAGCAGTTGAATGAGTAAAGGGGTGGTCAGTCCATGGGGAAAAGAACAGCTTAACACAGAAGACTGAAATTAATTATTTTAAAGTATAAAATGGCAGTGACTGGCATTGAGATTTGGCTGCAGAACATCAATCCAGACTGTAAGTACATGTTGTTGCAAAACATCCTCCAGACCTCCTGGCCACAGACCAGCTTCCCATTTCATTGGCCACAAGGAAGAGCTGTTGCCTTGAGCTCACAGATATTTATTGGTGTAAACACGATTCTGCACACAAAATTAAGAAAAAGAACTCAAGCATCATCTAACAAAATGCAGGGAGTTGCTAAAGGGAGTTCTGGATGCCTTGGAAGGCACAAAAGTATTCAGGGCTAAGATTCATAATGACCTTGTTGTGTCCTTATGAAAGATAATAGCCTGAGATATGCTGTATTACTTGTATTCTTAACAGGCTCAAGCTTTCAAGCATTTTCAAGTGAAAACTCATTTGTTGAACTCTCTTATATATCAGATAAGGCATTCATTCACTTCCTTCACACCTGGGGTATGCTGTATTTCCCTTTGAACTTAGAAATATTAGTGAGCTGATATTCACAAAATTAGGATGTGCATGGGTGACCTGGGGATGTGCATATTATTCAACCATGTAAGAATAAATAGATGTTTTGCAAAGAAAGGTTTTATCTTCTTAGGCATCAGTGGTGGTGTCTTACTGTTAATATTCAGGAATTAATGAGTTCCTGAGTGCTTTCCAATCTTTTCCCAAGTGTGCTCTGGTCCCCAGTGGGGTAGTCCTGGAGACCCTCCTCTTCACCATGACTTTGCCTTTGCCTGATTCTGCAGGAGACTGACCCCCTACTTGTCTCTGGGTAGGTTTGCACTGGAAACCTTGATTTCATCACTTCCCTCCATCCATGTCTAAAAGGGCCAGCTCTCTCACCTGCCTCAGCCTGAAAAGGGTGATTGCTGGACACACAGTAATTGCTAGGATTGCAGGAAAGCAATTATTCTAAACAGAATACTTTAAGGTGATTGCTTATAAGAGAGGCTTCCCTCCTAAGTGTGCTTTCAAAAACAGGTAAGCCATTAGGAGGATAATTATTTTGATGAATTCTGGACCACTAACAGTTATGATGGCTCAAGAAAAGCAGCCCTAAAATTGTAGAGTCCTGATTCTGCAGATGCTAATAGTGCTGGCTCCTTTCAACCCCTACCAAATTCAACAGAGAGCTGAAGGCATTCATTTTCTCACAAAGTCAGGGTTTAAGAAGAACCTTTCTCTTCCCTAAACATAATCAGTCTTGTTTGAAGGGAGCAGGGGGCACCCTGAAGAAAATGACAGAAATATGAAAGGAGAATTCCTTTTCCTTCACTGAGCCATTAGTACTGACAGCCATAAACTCACATCTGGGACCAATACACAAACATTAATAACCAGCCATCACTGTAGTTTTACCAATTTGTGCTAATTACATTTCATTAGAAAAACTGGCAGCGTAAGGAGGGTGGAGTTTGAACTACTTCTTTGTTTCCTACTGACCTACATAACTAATGAAAAGTTTTACTTAACAGAAAACCACACTTTATTTTTATTTCCATCAACATAGTTTAGAGGACATCACAGAAATAAATGATACCTGGCTAATTGGAGAACTGGACCAAATCACGCTTACTGGGAGGCTAATTCTTCAGTTGAACTCATGGAGATTTTTGTACTCCTCTGATAACAGCCAAATTGAACTTGCCACTAGTCCTGTGACTACATTTGGCCCTTGCTTTCCAGTAAACAGTAATTTCCAGCAGAAGAATGTAAAATGAAACAATTCCAGGAGCTGAAACAATTTAAATCGGTTATGAGTGCTTTTCATTTCGTCCCCCCAGACCAGAAGAGGCTCAAAAACACAGAATGCAATATGCAGTGTTTGATCTGCAGCACCATTCTAAGCCCTGAATGGTATTCATCACCCCTAAGTATAAACTCATGATGAATTTCCCTACGCCCACAGCACACTTGGCACAGTTCATTTCCTTCACATTATGGTACCTGGAGTTCTGCACAAAGAGGACCCCAGTGTCTTTCACCTCCAGCTCACAAGTTCATTATTCACTGGTCTGTTTAAATTAGGGTGCTCAGCCCCATCCATTTACCCCCTGGAAAAGTTCCCAAATCCCACTTTCTGACCTTTTTATCAGTCTGGCAGAAGCAGACCTGAGTGCCACAGTGCCTTTGGGGTGGGCAGCACAGCTCCTGGCACAGGAAACTGCACAGGGGCAGCACAACACAAGCTCCTTCCCACCACTGCCTGAACTTACAGCTACAAGCAAGTCCCTCAGACTCAGCTCCCCCAAAAGGTACCTGCGTTCAAAATTGCAACCTCCAGACTCAACTCAGCTGCAGTTTAAGTCAAAGACACTTCACTATTTCTTAGCAAAAATTCCCAGGTTGTGTTTCAAGCTGTGGGCTCAGCATCAGCAGCAGGGATCTTGTGCTGGTCTAGATAGGGTTGTACCTCTGTGTGCTGGATTCACAGATGCTTTCACAATGCTTCTGATAAGAAAAACGTCTTTCAAACCAGAAGGGATGTGCCTTCCTTTGTCCAAACAGAGCTTTCCACTCAGGTGCAGAAGAAATCAGCCTCCACAGCCCTTGGACTCTGGCCCTTGCATCTCATGTCTCTGCAGAGTTGGTGTAGACAGAGTGTGTTTGCCTAGAAGCATTTAACTAAGCCATGTAGGAAAGTGAAAAATAGTGCACTGCCTGTTTCCTTGCATGGAGAGCAGCTTTATGTATTCCTTGAGGACACAAGGAAAGGAGAATAAGGAATCGCAGCAGAGTCCCCATGAGAGAGAAGAATGAGAGAGCTGAAGCAGATGTGTTCAAACATATTCTTTGAAAGGCTGTGACAAAAATAGAGCAGCTGGTTGAGAACCCTTCCAGTGCAAATATCTGTACCTTTACAATTCTAAAGGTAGAATAACAGAAAAAGTTAAAATGTCACAATTTTATAGCGCTGCATAATGACTGCCTAAGATGCTGAGATTTTTTATATGAGTCCTAACTAAATGCCATGCAAAACCTTAGCTTCATAACATATGGTCAAATATGAATGCAGAGAATTAAGAATTAATTTACATGCATCTTATGTATTCCATGTCTACACATTTTTTATGTTTCTTGGTAGGCATACAGCAATTTGCATTAACTTCATCTCGTAGCAAAACCATGGAAAAGCTGCAAGAGGATAGTTCTGTCAGTATTACACTAGAATTTTTGTAACTTCCTTTGGCATCTGTTCCAATGCACATACTAAAAACCACAGTATCAGGCTCCAAAACTTTTCCAAAAGTCCACAATGTGAAGCAACAGCCATATAGTGTGAATTAGTGCAGCCAGAAGAAAGGGAGAAGAAAGAAGGATTCTAGACAAAACTCAGTATGAGCAGACTTTGAAGATGCAGAGATTTGGATTTGAGCTGTTCTCATCTTTAACTTCCATGTTTATTTTCTACCTTTTTCACACAGACACAAAAATAACTCTCTTCTGCTGTAGCCACATTACCACTGAGTTGTGCCAATTGTATCAGCTGTTCATCTGGCTCTCAGTGTAAGCAACAGTTCAGGTTTGTTCAGGTTTCTCCCTGCATGTGATCCTTTTCTCCCTTTTTGCTGATGCATTTTTGTAGTTAAATATCTATCAGCTCTTATCAGGTGAGATAATAACAAATCTTAAGCTGTCTGGAAAATACATGCTCACCATTCCTTCTTGCTGTTGCCACCCTGAAATTCATAGCAACAAGAGGATTAGCTTGAATTGAAGACTAAACTAGATTAGGTTCGATTAGCTATTCTCCTTTAGCAAAAGAAATTCTAAACAGAACAAAACCCCAAACAAACAAAACCAAAAAATAACACCAGCAGTTTCTAAAAGGAGGGGTGAAAGAAGGTCAGGAAAAGTGCAGCCAGCCCTGAAGGTTATGGATTGGGTTGTGACTTTGGTGGCTGTCCCTGCCCTCTCTGGTCCATACAGGGGAAGCTGCAGGGGGAGAGTGACTGAAGGTAGGAGAAGAGGATGAGGAAAAAGGGAATTGTTGGAATTGGGATGAGTTACCCTGTGATAATCTGGGAACAGAAGCCATGGGCGTAAGAGCAAACCCTCCACAGCCTGGAGAAGGAGAGGGCAGCAGCCTGCCAAGGACACTTTGCAAGTGGCCACAGCATGGATTGGGAAGGTTCTCTGAAATGGTGCTGCTTTCCTCTTTTCTTCATTTGCCTGCCTTTCCTGCACAAAGTCTGCTGCACCCCCCAGGGACAGCAGCTCCCCAGAGCAAGGGCTGAAACCCAGCCTAGCTGCACAGAGAAAGGAATTCTGCCTTTTTTTGTCATGCACAAGATCACTTTCAGGTATTTAGATCCTTGTGGGAGTCATCTAATTCTTCCTGCTTGCTAATGAAAAGCAAATCCAGCCAGGTCTAGTCTTCCTCAACAGATTAATTGTCATAATATTAATTATTCCTTTTTATGAAGTTTAGTGCCATTTAAAGCTTTGCCCTTCTTTGTACTTAGGTGTTAAGGCTATATTATTTATATGTGATTGTTTTGTTTAAAATGTAAAACACAAACTGAAACATAAACTAACTTCTGTGGTATAGCAATGCCAACACATCTTGGTGCATCAAGCATTAGTTATTAAATACATGGATGGGACAATGTGTGGTGGTGAGATGGCAAGAACTTCACATGACAGGCTTTCAAAATCTAATGTTAATTATATCTTCATCAGCTCAGAACTTCCATGTGTCCCTGACCTCTCTGTTTCTCTCAGTTGCCCCAGTATGTTCTGTATAATATGTGCTGAAGCACATTAGTGTCTGGTTAAACCAAAGTTTCCAGGACATCCGATTTTCTTGTGTTGGTTTGTTCAAACACTTGATTACTTTCCATGTGAAAATAAGATCTCCAAATATTCAAATTGAATTTGTCAACTTCAGCTCACAAACAATGATTTCTCAGAGTTTTTTTCACTTGGATTTCCCCTTACCCTCATTTGAAGTCCCTTCATAACTCTACTTTTTCCAATGAAAATATTTCAATAGCACATTTGAAGCACTTCACAAGATTCTTAAAGGTAAGAGCGAAGTCTTCAAATTTCTCACACCGAGAGTATTAAAAAGGAGCTCGTTTGAGCAGCTCCAGGGCCACCTGGCACAGGGGAGGCTGAGCAGGGGCAGGACCCCTAGATGGTCTAGATGATTTTTCTATGATTCTGTGATTCTGTTCTACGGCAGGGGCATGCCTGAGCTGGTGGCCCATGTGATCTGGACCTGTTCAAGCCACCTCTGTGCTCACCACTGCTGTGTCTTTTTGTCCCTCCCCCATTCCCCACACTTCATAAATTCTCATCTATAATTGATCGTTACACATTGCCCTTATTTATTGATTGTATATCACTGCTTATTCCTAATTGCTGCTTTCATTTTTTTATTTTTTTTTTCAGAATCTGGCTTTCAGGCAATGCTGTCATCTTTCTTGGCACTGGAATCACAGCTTTTTGGCTGTTTAATGAGCTCTTCTTGAAAGAGCTCACAGTTCTCCATCACGTTTGCTCCTTCTGAGTTTTTTTTTCTCAGTATCACTCTCTTCATCTGTTGGAAACTAGTCCTTCTGAAACACTAAAAGTGTGTAAAAGTCTGTTTTATTGTAAATACTGGTAAGCAGTGTTTACTGTTCTGTGGTTGACCACTCAGCTTTACCTGTAACAGATGGGTCCAGACTAGATTTGGGGTGGGGTGGGTATTCGAGGTTAGGAAGTTACCTTCGTAACTTTTAGAAAAAAATGCCTTTGGAATAGTCTTGAAGGATATTGCAGCTCTTTCCTTACACAGAGATTATGAAGAAAAGGGACACTGTGAAATTTTGTTGTAACTGATTTGAATCCAGGAGTTCTTGTTCCGTCCATCATAGTCAAGTCAGAAATTATTTTTCTAACATTTGAGCTGTTTGGGTAGCAGGTTGTATTTCAGCTGATGATTTATTTATAAATCTGAGGAAAAGGATTATTTATGACTGCAAATGCAGGATAAATTGTAAAATTTTACCTATAACCAGAGTTACAAAACTTCAGCATATATTTTATTCACAAGCTTCCTTCCTTTTACATTATTTAGCAAACATAACATTATCTCATTATATGTGGTCTTTGCCCCAAAGAGTTTGCAGTCTCATTCAGGCACCAAAGATTTTTTAGCAGAGGAAAGCATAATGAAGTAATTAGTTTTGAAATAAACAGACATCATTGCAGATTAGAGAGGATGCACATTAATTAAGGCATCATCCAGAACCCTTCTCCTGCAAGGCACACGTTCTGCACCAGCCATGGCTAAAGATGTGACAGAAAGGACTTCACTGGAAGCAGAGACATTTCCCCCTGGATTATGACCGTGAAGTCATTTTATCCATGCCAGGATCTTCAGTCCATCAATAAAGCTGAAAGGAGAGTGATTTCAAAAGCCATACATTATGTTTAGCCCTCCTCACAATGTACTCAGAGCACTTCCCCGTGGTTTGATTTTGCTGGGAGCTGAAGCCATTGAGGTGCTCAGTCCTCAGGCAGAGCTACAGCACCGGGAATTATTCCACCACAGTTCGGTGCCATTTGCCACGCCTCATCATACACACAGTCCCTGAATGCAAATGGGAAGAATAATTTCATTAAATCATTTTTGTAACTGCATAATTTTAGTAATTAAAACCTTTACTTATACCTATTCAGGAGTGAGCAGGATATTATATTAATGAACTGCACTTATTAAATTTTTAACGTTGGCTGGTAAATTTAGGGGTGATGCAAGACACAGTTAAACACCTTTGAGGGGAAAAATGGTCAAACAGCATTTTGATTAGTACAAATATGTGGGAATTGTCTCCTCAGATTTAGTTTGGTGGGAACAGATGGGCTTTTCCACGTACCTGATTCTAGGGCTATTTTGCTGTGCTTCAGATGTTTCTGAGGCACAGGTGTTTCTAGGCAACATTTACAGAATTCCCCGAGGAAAAATATCAGCATAGAAAATGCAAAACTAAAAGCTGCCTGACCCAGCCCCTGTACTGAGTTAGCATGTTGTCTACTTCTTCAGTCATTCTAGGCCAGACAAATATGCTCATTTATTTCTTTGGGCTTTGTGTCAAGCTTTTAGGTTACGATTTGCAAAAACAGTGGGAAATACAAACAGAGCAAAGCCCAAGAGATTTGTAAGGGAGCACTGAAATTAAGACATTAGTCAAATACTGATAATCATTCAGTCACCTCCATAAGCATGGACAGAACATGGAAAACAAATGCAACAAAGCACATCCAGTACTTTAAAATCTTGATTTTATATATATTTTATCCTGCCAGAAAACCTGGATATCTCACACCAAAAAAAAAATACATGTAAGGGAGCAAGGCTCAATACAGAGTTAAGCACAATGTCTGATCCCAGGTTAGCTTAAAGGAAAATGAGAGAAATCGTCTCACCTTTCATAATTCATTAGAAATGTAAGTTAGACACTACAATTGATTCAGATGAGTACATGACACTTTTTTCATTGCCTCTTCTCTATTTCTCTGCCAGAAAGCTCTTATATCTCGGCTTCTTACAAGATTGTTAAATTACTAGTCAGAAGAACAAACCTTTCAAAAGATTTAGAGGTTTTACCTTCTGGATTATATACCATGGTAATTTAATGCTAACAAGCTGCAGTGCTGACTAAGGCAATTTGATTCACAGGAATTTATGGGCTATTCAGAATACATCCTGAAGCATGATTACAATTATCTGACGAATTGTTCTGTGAGGAGGGGGACTGATGTTGCATCCGTGTCCTTCAAACCTCCTCCCATCCCAGGCATCCCAACTCCCTCCTTCCTTCAGCAGCCCCTGGCTGTGGCTAGGGCAGAGCTGCAAACACCCCAGCCATTGCTGCTGGGGCCAGACAAAACCTGCAGTGCGTTGATTCTACACCTCAAACCAGCGTGCACAATAGAAGGAGCAACTGTTTAATAATCCTGGCAGAAAGAGGCTTTCTTTTCCTGGTTCCTTCACAAGTCTGTTTATTCTCACTGCTATCCAAGCAAAGGCAGGATTGCCACAGCAGCTTTAGGCACCTGCTGGAAAGCGAGATCACAAGTCCTTTGTAATTAATGGGGATTTGCCTTTGGCCCGGCAGTTAGAGGATCATTATTGAAATCTTTCAGCACTCCGTTTGCTCCTGTTTGTACCAGCTCAGGTTATCTTGACTGTACCTCCTATGCTTGATCACATTCCAGCTTTACAAACAGAAAAGTCCTTGGGAATATTCAATTCTGAGAATATACAATTTACAGATTCACCTTATCTGCTGTGACTACAAGGTAACAAATCGTAAAGGAAAAGACACAGCAACAAAAGAGTACAGTGGAGTGAAATTCTGTTTTCTCACCCTGGAATCACTCCCAGGAGCCATGCAGCTGAAGTAAGTGGATTTACACTCAAGTAGATTAGAGCAGATTTAGTTCCTAGACTGTCACCCGTATCTGCCTCTTATCTCATCATTGTCATGCTTGCACTATTCTGTTAAAACCATTGAGGAATGATACCTTCATTTAACATTGCCCACAGATCTGTAATTCCAACTGTACTGAGGTTTTAGCTGCTGCTGAATTGAGCTTCTACTTTGGTTCTTTCAGGAAAAGATATTCATAGCTCTAACATTTCTCCTAACCCTCATCCAAAGTGCTTCTAACTCATATCAACATTACTTTCACTTCAACTCTGATCAACCAACATCTTGAATGGCTTTGGAAAAGGAAAAATGCAAAGTGGCTTCTGTTCTTTCTAGCAGCAGAACAAATCAGCATCCTAGGTCTTCTGATCTGAGCCACTTTCTTTTCAGCCTCTGCAATATCTTTATCACCCCTGGCTGTTACATTATATATCCATCTGTGATAATCATTCTGGAGTCATTTTAAGCTCTTATTTCTTGGTGTTCAGGTGCAATTGTTGTCAATAATTCTAAAATAGAAGAGTTCCTGCTCTCTGAGAAGCTAAACTGCTTAATGCCCTGAGACTGAGTCTCCCCTGGCTGAATTCTCTTGATGTTCAGACTGGCTCTGCCAGCTCCCCACTGAAGAGTTTGGTGTCAGCCTTGTTTATCAGAGACTGCCATAATTAATTTCCTATTACTTCTTGTGCTGATGGATTAACCTTTTCCAGGATCTGAGGGAAGACTCCAGCTGTGAAAAGCACAACCACAGTGAGCACTGCCATTGCAGGCACCAAGGAAGTCTGAGAGTCTGCTGCCTGCTCAGAGAATCCCCGAGTGAGCATTTCCATGTAAAGTGCTTCACACCATGCTCAATTGCCTAGAATTACAGATTGCAGAGTTAAAGGCTGTGCATTGACACCAGTAAAATAAAAGTGTTTTATGCACAACAGAAGAAATACTTGACCACTCTGCAGTATTTGTAGGAGAAATAATCTCCCATCCTAACTGCAAAAGGAGGAAATCTGTTGAAACCAAATAATATTATAGTGTTTATGCTTCTGTCTTGCATAAATTTCTTGCTCTCTATAAAGTTTGCCTCTGATGAGAAGGAGGGCTGTGTTAGGAATGATTATGTGCTTATTTTCATAGAAATGATCCACCAGTTTCTGAAGAAAACAACAGAGAAACATACTTGAAAGATACCAGCTCTGACATCACATTGCCAGACATGTTTTCTTCTACAAATACCAAAGTCTTGAGATAAATCTGAAAGTTCTTCTGTCTCTCAGACAAAAATGAACATGCTCAATTGTGAAATGGTAAGTTTGATACTGACTATGGAAAAAACATCCTTTTGTGCAATACTTGGATTTATGTTTAGTTTAGGGTGCAGTCACCGAGGAATCTGATCTATGACAGCAAAGTGGATACATCACCCTCTACAAAGCAGTCAGATATGCATTCATTTTGAGAGAGAAGCCAGCAATCCATGCTGGCTCTCTCTCTTTACTCTTTCCCCACAGGCTAAAACACATAAGAGCAAAAAACCCCAACCCAAGCCCCTAAACTAAACAAAACACAGATGTAGTTCTACATTTGATTTAAATAAGCATTTGTTTGAAACCTTGCAAGCCTTCGTATGCAGCAGCACTAAAAAGCCTGAAGCAGAAGACACATAAAAAAGCAATCATAACCCACATCCAGGTACAAAAGGATGCTGCTCTCCATGTGCAGTTCACTAAGCCTTATTCAAATAACTTCTGAAAACACTGCCCCACATTCTGCTGGGAATCCCAGAACAAAGAGTAAAAAGGTTACTTCATATACAACTCAACAATCTCATCTAGCTGGGCTTGAAGAGAATGAGGTGTTTTCTTGGCATCTTGGACAGGGTATCCAAATTTTAAAACCAGAGGGGGTCATTAGGCATCATGAAAAATTTTAACCTTTTTCCTCTTCATCTTTAGTATTCTGTTTGCATTAAACAGTGCAGTTCTCATACTTCCTAGTGCCAAGATTTTGGTCTTCTAGATAATGCCCTGTAGATTTTCTGGACAGGGAGATAAGTGTGCAGTTTCTTGTGGGGTGTATCACTGCTCCCACTGCTATGAGGATCTCACTGTGTACATAAATGGTTTTCTGTGTTGTAGGAATTTGAATGTCTCAGCACCCAGACCATTTATTTACTTTCAAAATCTGTATGGCTGAATTATATGGCACGAAACAAATCTTTTATATTTAAATAGAGCAAACAGGGAATGCCACAGTGGTATGATAAAATGAATTCCTCTCTATAACAGGAACGTTGTTTGCTGTAACCATTGCAATAGAAAGATAACTGGATGAGCTTGCACGTTATTAATTCCTTTTCGTTGTGGAAAAACCTAGTGATAATGTATTTTACTTTGCCTTTATAAAATGAGCTTGGGTTTTCTTTAGTTGAATCCCTAAACATCAGGGGAACTCTGTTCAGCTGAACTGGTCATGCTGAGTCATAACAATTCAGAAGTTGAGCGCACAGAAATCTAATTATCCCCCAACCCTCACCCCAGATCAAGTCTCTCTGGGCAAAGGTTGGTGAGTGTGACTAAATGACAGTGAAAACCTTATCCATTCAGCTTCTTCCAGCTAGTTATTGCACTGGGGATCAAGTAACAGTCCCAAACTCCAGTTTTCACACTGCCTCCTGCAATTTCAAAGCAGCTAGATGTAATCTGAACATTCAGATTAATCTGTATCCTTTTTAGATGGCATTGTGCAAATTATGTCTGCTTTATCCAGAAAAATTGCAGCCAAGAGGAATCACGTACTCAGTGCTATCAGTGTAGTGTGGCTGCCCTTCAAGGGAGGTGTAGCTAACAGGCAGGGCAGATTACACCAGCAGAGCAGTTCCCTGCAAGCCAAACACTTCAAAGTGCTCGTGCCTCCTTGAGGCTGTTCAGCAGGTGGGATCAGGCTCCTTTGCAGAAATCCTCTCCTCTCCCTTCAATGTTGGTCAAGACACCTGGTATGCAGCCCAGCACTCGGAGTAACACTGATGTACTCTCACTGCTTTCCTTTCCTGGTGGTCTGGACACTTCTGTAGGCAAAACCCTAGGAAAAACTATCTCACTGACCTTGAGAAACATCAGATCCTGTGGATGTCATATATCAAAGATGTGGAGTAAAAGGCAGGTTTGAATAGAGTGAGGAAAGGGAATGAAGCAAAACTCCCCCTGAACCTACCCAAGAAGACACACTTAGTTGATTAACCCCTCATTGGATGTCCTGGGACAAGTAAAGCTAGAGGATAGATGTGGATACTGATAAATCTACATTGGGGGACCATCCAATCACCCTGTCGTGGCCTGCTGAAGGTCTGAGAAGGTGTTAAAATCCTTGAGAGAAAAGCAGATAAACAACATTT
Organism: Eopsaltria australis; assembly: GCA_034509425.1. Taxonomy (NCBI): domain Eukaryota; kingdom Metazoa; phylum Chordata; class Aves; order Passeriformes; family Petroicidae; genus Eopsaltria; species Eopsaltria australis. Next base: position 3,214,594 of record JAVTVJ010000051.1, on the reverse strand, counting down.
CCAATCTGTATTAGATTGCTGAAATCTAATTAGAAAAATGTCCCACCTCAAAAAAAAAAAAAAAGTATTTTTCATCATTTCATCAGTTTCCTAAGATATCTATGATGTCTTGCATGGCACACAGATCACTGTGGCTCACTCCTAAAGGTCACTGACCATTAATTAAAATTTCCCTGTGCATCCATCTTTCTGGGGATGTCTCCTCAGCTTGCCATCTGGAAGGTTAATAACGCACAGATTCACAGACCATGCTGCAATGCTCACATCCAAAGATGGATTTCAGACACCACTGATTGCAGCAACTGTTCAGAGCTGCAGTTTGGGTGGTTCACAGAGGAAGGGCCCGTCTGAAAGTTTGGGTGCAGTGTCAAGGCTTTCACAGGGTCCCATTCCAGTGCTGGAGACGCCAATGTTGATTACTCAAGTGCTGGGCATGTAAATAGTCAGAAAGGGTCATGTGGAAAGATAACAAGGGATTCTCTGTGGCCATCTGGGTGCAGAGAGCAACTGAGTCAGCACCTGGGGCTGCTTTGACAAGCAAACAGTTTCAGCCAGTTTTGGTGCCACCTTCCCTTACATGACATAGAGCCTCAGAGCTGGAATTCAGGGGAAAGTAATAACACAGACAGGTTACATCTTCTCTTTTAGCACCAGAGAGAGAAAGGTTAGCAAAACTTCCTGAACAGTGGACTTTCATAGCTTCTTTGTGACTCTTTTGAGTGTTTTGGTGGAATTGCTGGTGGTACACTCACATCTATGGCACTGGAAATACAAACCCCTTGGGATGCCATTCCTAAGCATGTTTAACCCAAACTCCTTCAATGCTCTCAGCTCTCTCTTTTCCAAAGAACATCCCACCTCATTTTATCTTTTAGCATTAAATAACTGGTGTTTGCTTGTGCCTGGCATTTGTAAAAGTCTCCAAAGCAACAAATCCTGAGCTTTAATATTGGTGTGTGGCTTTGTCTTCCTCTTACATCCTCAACAGATTTACCCATTCTTTGCATCCACGCCCTTGTCTAAGAGGTGCAGAGGAGCACAGTGACCCAGGAGTGCTGTTCATGCTTGGACAATGGTGCTGCACACCTCACCCTGTACCCTACGTAGGGCTGCAGTCTTTTACCACACACAGATCCTCAGCCAGGGAAGGGCAAAGATGCTTGATCAAGCTGAGCTGTCCCCTGTGCACCGAGTCTTGTTTCCTGGTAACATGTTACAACCCATATAATAGAAAAACAGCATCCAGAACTGTAGGCAGCGTTCCCCAGAGAGGAAAAATTTGCAGCTAGAGAAAAGGCTGCTATTTGGTACATTATTCTGGCACTGCTTAGCATTTTGTTCTATTTTTGCTTGGGAAGACAGCTCGTGATGAAGGATGTCTCACCTTATCAGCGATGGACAGCAGCTGCTGCACAGGGATGGGAGGTCTTTAGGTGATCAGCTGCACTGGGAATAATTTGAAGAGATGAGAGTTAATTAGTCCAGGATAAACCAAGAAGGGATCTGATTAGCCAGAGTACTAAAAGCCAATTACTTCCAGAACACAGCTAGATGGCTTTACAAAGCTAAAAAAAGACAGCATCTGATAGGTTTTCCAGCACATGAGCTCTGATCACTAAAAAAACGACCTCTTCTTGCCCTCTTCCAGAAAATTTAGTTCTGGATGAAGACAGACTTGGGAGACAGTTTTCTTTTCTTTCTTTTTTTTTTTTTTTTAAATACGTAATTTCCACAAGGGTTTGCAAGATACCCAGCTACTCATGAGCAGGCTTTAATGTGCAGGAAAACTCATCACTGCAAAGCATGATTTTTTTTTTGGAGAACCACTGTTAAGAACAAATTGATCTCTCTTGCAAAGTCAAGTTGTCCCTTCTTTAAGTAGAGTTGGCACTCAGGCAACTTTGCCATCATGGCAACTGCACCAGGTCAGCCCCCCAACAGCTGGTGTCCCCTCTTCTCTGACAAGAAGAAAATGTCCTGTATGTAACTAATGAACTGATGATTTTCTTCCTATATGTTGTCCATTAAAATATCTACTCTATTTGTGGTCTTAGCCCACAGCTGAAACATTAATAAATGCATTTTTGGACGTTCAAACATATTCAGTATCTTGCAAAATGTACATAAAAACAAAAGGATGCTCAAGGTGGGCAAAGCGGAAAATGTGAGCAAGAACTGGACCATCTGTGGGCTGGTGTGTGGCTGCCTCTGTGGCTGCTAACACGTAATTCCAGCTGGACTGTCAGCTCCTTCCCTGTAAGCACACTGTCAATGTAAACTGACAGGAATCCCCGGGATCCGAGCCTCGGAATGTATTCCCTTATGCAGCGCTAATTGTTCACAACAGGGCAGATATGGGAGCAGAGGATGTTTGACTAATTGCATATCAAATTGCACCCAAGCCAAAAAGCAGCCACAGAAGAGGCAGTGTGCAATTTCAGATAGGGTGAAATGGGATCACACGAATGCATGAACTCAGCCACTTGGGTTCTGGTTAAATTCTCCCTGTAAATACCCGGTAGAATTTGCAGAGCCGTAAGCTGGAGCTCTGCGTGAATGTGAATTGCATCCCTGGCATGTATGAACTGTGCCTTGGATAATTCATGAGAATAGCCACACGGGGTCATACCAAAGGTTCATTTAGCTCAGCATCCTGTCTCTGAGGCTGAACAGTGAAAGGTGTGGAGGAAAAAAGCATGAGAAATGGGATAAGCATAGCAAGCTCCTTCCCCAGTGTACTCTCTATCTGCTGACAGTCACTGGTTCAGAGTCTTCTGGAGGCTGTTCCTGCTTCCCAGAGCTTAATGGCCCATGAGAGACCTTTCTTACTGATTCTGTCTAATTGCTTCTTCTGCCCACTCTTGCTCCTATCCAAAACATCCTGTGGCAGAGAGGTGTACACTTTAATTTTATGTTGTGTGCCGATGTTCTTAGTTTCATTTAGTGCGATTGATAATTTCATGTGTTTCTCACTAGTTCCTGAATTATAATAAGGAGTGAACAATCTTTTCTTACTCATTTTTGCAATTTTCTCTTCCTCCTATAGATTGTTTTATATTATTTGGAGAAAATTAAACCTTCAAGTGTCTCATCTCAAATATTAAACTGATAAGAGATTACACCTATTTGTTAACTTCCAGCTGCGAAGAACGGATCTGTTCTGAATTTCAGGTGCTAGAAATGCTCTCCCTTTACTGTTCAGACTTTGAATACAAATTACAGCATGAACCTGCCTCCAGCATGATTATCCACTGGACTACTGGGATTTAAAAACTCTTTGTATCTTCTGTGGTTACTATGGCCATTCTCAAAGTCTGCTCTGTCTGTGCTTTGTACCAGACCTGTAAGTATAAGGCTGCTTAAAAGGTGCAGCATTTCAGTGAAAATCTCTCCATGTTCAGACACAGGGGTTTCAGTAGGCCCCCAGATGGGAGGACCAAAAGGAACCTAGAAACCTTGGATCTAAAAGAAAAACAATCCTGTTCCCCTTTTCCCCCTCATCTTCACACGTAATATTGTGCAAAATGCTTCTGTGAAGGTCCTCTGCAACTGCTCCACCCATCATTGACCTCTGCATCTTATTCAAAGTTTCACAGATATCCTGTCTCACTTTATGCAGTGTACCTGTCTCCTAATACTGTACCAGATGCATCTTCCTGATTGCTTGCCGTGGGCAACAGTCATTTTTCCTTTCTCAAGGGAAAGCTGTATTCATACATCAATTCTCCACCTTCATGCCACAGTGTCTCTCCCTTGCTTCTTGTTTTCAAAGCCCCTCATATGAAATGCACAATGGGTAAGAAATGACAGAAAATCAGAGCATCTGCATTTTGTATTCCTCTGGCTTGAGTGGCTGCACAAGAACACAAGCCTGGAGTTGTGAGGTCCCTCATCACCCTCATATCTCTGCTTCTGTTAAAGACTTTATTCCCTTTTGGCCTGTCTGAATTGGAGTCACAAAGGCAGGAAAAAGTGATATTTACAGTGCTCCACTTCTCATTGCCAGTGTCTGGGAATATTAACAAGTCAGTGCACCCTGACAGTGGCTCATTTCAAGTGTGGAGCATTACCATTCTCATCAAGGGCAAAGAACCTAGCGCAGTTCACAAGAGCTCAGGTGCTTTAAGCTCCTTTCTAAAATTACATTTCTGCAGACAGCAGACCATTTAGTTGAGTCATTCTGTGCAAACTGAATGAAATCCTTCCAGTTCCAGTTCAGTGTGATCAATATGGGGTGCATCATTTGAGGGGAATATTTTAAACCATCCAATGGGGAAATTTATCTCTGTCAGCCTGGGCAGTGGCTGGGCTCCACCACAGAGCAGAGGGCCAGGGCAGCCCCTTTCTCCTCCCTCTGCTGCTGATCCCTCCTGCTGCAGAAGAAAGAAGAGCAAGAGCCCATAAGTGGTGACAACCAGGCAGTGCTCCCAGCTTTGCCATGCCCAGGGGTGCACCGTGCAGCAGGATGGGCAGGGAGCCAGCACTGGGACCATGGCTATGGCCTGGAGGCTCCTGAGAGCTGGCACATGACCAGGACAGCCTGGCCCAGCCCTTGCCTGCCCTCCTCCAAGCTGTGTGTCCCCACAAACCATGTCCAGTGGATGCCCTTGTTCTTCCTGACATCTTCCATCCGTCCACCCCTGCATGGCAACACCCAGGGGACACGTGAACACAGCTCCTCCCAGCTTCACCTGGGGAGCAGGGACACATCTGCCCAGTTCTGAGGACAGAGCTGAGGCAGGCAGCACCCTGAAGAGTCGCAGGGATTTCTGTCTTTCCTGCTGCAGCATGATGGGCACCAAGTTCCTCTGAAGGGTCTCAGGGATTTCTCTCTCTCTCCTGCTGAAGTATGATGGGCACAAACTTCCTCTCAGTGAAGGGCAGCAGCAGCACCATCCTCAGCTCTGCAGATGTGTTGGTTCAGGAGAAAAGAAGACCCACCCTGCCTTTTTTTCCAAAATTCACCTGGTAGGCAGCAAGGCTCCCATCATTTTCAGATGGGGCTGTCAGAGCCCTTTGCTTGGAACCATCCTGCAGGAGCCAGGCTGTGCTTAGAGAGCAGCCCTGCAGCAGGAAGGGCACTGGGGAGCTGCCACCCAGCACCAGCAGCCTGAGCATGGCAGAGCTGGGACACTCTGCCCTCTGGGGCCCTCTGACCCACATGGCAGATTTCCTCCCAGAGCCACCACTAAGGCTGTGCCAGTGTTCCTGGTGGCTTTCCAACCCTCTGTGTTCCCTGAGTGGCACAGCAGGACTCTCTCTCCCTCCTTCCCACACAAGCTGACCCCACTGGCCACACATCGCCTCAGTACAGCCAGAGGCAGCTGAAAGATTTCCTTGCTTCTGCCATCCTCCTCTGCTTCTTCCTCCCTTGCTGCCTTCTTTCCAACACTCAGCACCCACAGTTCTCAGGGCAGAGCTCAGACCAGAGGGACACACAGCATGGGAGCAGCTCATCTCTTTCTCAGGGAATGTTATGGATGGCAGACACAAGAGGGGGGAATCAGGACACAGCCAAGGGGAAGGATCACCTCCCTCCACCTGTTGGGCTTCACTTCCCCTTGCCTTGGGCTTCACTGCTGGTCCTGGCCTCTGATAAACTTCATGTCACTTGAGGCCACCAACCTTTGGTTCCAGCCACTCAGCCAGTTTTCAACCCACCTCCCATTCTCCTCAGCCTGCCCACTCTTCTTCAGCTTCTCCATGGGGCTGTTCTGTCCTCCTGCAGTGGACAATGGTCACTGCACTCCCCTCACGTCCCAGTCATTTCTCCACAGAAGATCATCAGATTGTGCAAGCAGGGTTTCCTTTGCTGAATTCATGCTGACTCCTAGCTCCAATCACCTTCATGTCCTTCATGTCTCAGGATGTGCTGTGGTGTTCCCAGCATCTCCATGAACACAAAGTTCCTTTTCTTACCAAATATAATAATGAGTTCCGGGTACCTGGTGAGCTTGGCCTTAATTTTTTGTGCTTGGTTTTTTTTTTCCTTTTCAAGCCTCTCCAAGAATGTGACAATGAATACTACAGCAAACGTTTAACAAGATGTGTGGGCTCCATCCTCATTAGTCTAAACATGAGAGGTGAAGCAGCAGATGCATGCAGAGCAGGCCTTGCTGAACGACATGAAGTTAATTTGAGCTTGGAAGAGGGGAGCCTTTGACTGGCAGACAGCCCTACATACTAAAGGCACAGCACGTGGGAACCCTCAGCCACATTGCAGTGCCTGTTGCCCCAGGCTCCTTCACTGGAATATGATTTTGAAACACCCCAAAAAGCCAAGGGAAAAGTGGAACAGAAATTTTAGATCGACTTGTCATCAAAGCTGTTTTGAAACCTGAATTCACCTTGTGTTTGAGAGCTTATTTCCTTGAGCTGTGTTCACAGCACCCACTATGAAATTGTACTTCCAGGGCATTTTTTCCTTGCAGGCTTGCTGTACTATCACCCACATTTTACAGAAAGGGAATAGAGATACAGAGGCAGACTTGCTCAAGGTCAGAGTGGGCTGATGTGATAGAAATGGAAAAAAGCACAGAAACAATGTGGAAAAGATGGGTCTGATCTATACAGGAGGGACTTGAATGACAGTGATTTATACAAGATTTATACCAAGCCTGAAATGAAAACAGTGTCAAGACTATTTACATTATCACTTCTTTTTATTCTTAATAAAGGCAATGATGTGGCTTGAAAAATAGAATTACTCTGACCTTAAACATCGACTTGATATTTTCCTTAGGGATTTTTAACTTCTGATTATTATTCCTTACACTTTCTCATCTCATCTTTCCCCTTCTGAAATTAACTGCCATTTATTTATGACACTACCCACGTCTGAGCTGCCAGGATGTCTCCTGTGAGCAATCCTCCCAAAGTATTTTCCACCAAGGCTTAGGAGCAGACCTCTTCCTTAGTCTAGCCACAAATGCCTCCCTCTGTTACAAGAAGATCCAAATACACTCACTATTTTTGGGGAAGTTCACAGACCCTAAGGGGTGGCATGAAGCATTTTATAGAAAACCATTAAAACAGACCTACCTGTTGTTTAGCTTGGGGGTAGGTTGCAGTCAGAAGGTGACACACCACAGTTCCCTCCAGCTGAACAGGACTTCCCCAGGAGCACCTGGGGCCAGCCAGCACCGTTGCTGTAACAGCCTGATACTCCAGTGGGGAAAGAAAACCCATTTTGCTGCAAAGTACCAGAGACACAGGCATCAGCTGTGATGTGCTCAGAGTCCCCCTCAGAGGCACCATATTATGCCACCAGAGACAGTCCAGAGCCAGCAGTGGTGCACATCTTGCCCTCAGACTCCTCATAAGATCACAGGGATTTGAATCCAGAGCCCAGATTCAAGCTGCAAGAATAAAACTCTCTCTGCTTCCTCAGGTAGATCTGTCTTGGCCACTAATGACATGACAAGAATACCTATTAAAAAAAAAAAAGATAAAAGCACATGAAAACTATGTGGTCCAGGGAGGAGAATAATGAGAAGGACCTTCTGTGATGCTACAGACAAGACCACTGTGCCTGTGTGGAGCAGATGAGTGAAAACATCCGTTTTAAATTAGTCCCCTGGCAGATGTGTGGCTCTTGTTCAGTCTTACTGCACAGGACATAAAGCATCTGCCTGGACCCTGTGGTTCCTCAGCACACTCTGTAGAGGAGCCATTTGTCAAGCTGTCCCTAATGTATGTCGGCAGCCAAAGAGGAGTCAGAGCTGGGGACACAACATCTCCCTCTTTCAGTTCTGCCCCGATGTAGAAAGACAGTGGGATCACATGAGTTGGAACACAAGTTAGTGCAGCTCCCAGCACCATTTTAGTTTCCAGTTTAGGCTGTCCAGGCCTCCCATGAACTCAGAAGTCAGGATGATGGAAATGTTGAGAATTTGTTAATCTGCATAACTTTGCCTTTGGTTATACTGCTGTCACAGGCAGAATGGGAGCTTCAGCTGAAGTTTACTAGAGAAGCCCTCCTGTAGAGTCATGAGGGACAGAAAGAACCCCCTGGCTTTCTAAACTCCTTCCCAGAGAGAAGTCCAGGTGCTTCTGGATCCAATCTTAGCCCAAGACTTTCTCAATGATTTATGGCTAAAGGATTACATAGGTGTAATTGAACCTTTATACAGCTTTGTCCCACAGGATAAAGGATGGTGAACCAAATATATTTACATAAAAATAAATAATTATAATGACTAGACTAAAAGATCTTAATCAAAATTATTTACTACACACTAGAGGAAGCTATAACTATTAGTATTGCACACTATTTTGAAGCAACATTGAAGCAATTATATTACAGCAACCAAAACCAATTAAGTAGAGATTGATGTTACTCACCCATGCCAACGACTGTGGGCAAATCTCTTTCACTCAGCCTCGAGGAGTAACCTTGAGGGCTATCCCCACTCCAAAGAAGAATCTCCAAACACACTTCAAGAAGGAGTATGTAAGAAAGTGTGAGCACTGGCACAGGTTGCCCAGGGAAATGGTGCATGCTCCATCCCTGGAAGTGTTCAAGGCCAGGTTGGATGGGGCTCTGAGCAACCTGGTCTAGTGGAAGGTGTCCCTGTCCATGACAGGGGGTTGGAACTGTATGATCTTGAAGGTCCCTTCCAACCCAAACCATTCCATGTTTCTATGAAGAACCTGCTGTTAAAAAGTGGGACTGAGTTTTTATATATCAAGTGATTTTCTGTCCATCATGTCTCCAGGCCAGCTGTGTCAGCTCAGCATCTTTAGATAAGTTATCAGCAGTATCACTTGCTTGTCCCTTTGTATCAGGTACTTTATCAGGACTGCCACATCTTCACCTTACTATCAAGATGTTTATCTTTGGGAATGATGAGTCAGGCTGTTTTCAGCATCATTCAACACCAAAAGCAGCATGCCAGGTGCCAGCCCCCTTCTCCTTTCTCTGCTGATAGCTTTGCAACCAGGGTGTTGTTCAAGTTGTTTTTCCCCCCACTCCAGGCAGACCATCCTTTACTACTGCCCTTCTGAGCGCTCACTGAAAACTATTTGCTTTGACTAGAGCCTCAAGTCTATAATTCACTCCTGCTCCCATCAACCTGAATTCAGATCAAATTTTTTTGAGAATATGAAATAGCATTTGCCAATTAAATCATTAGGCTCACTTATCTTTAAGACATGTAACTTTTACTGGAAAAACTATAAACAACTGTTGAGAGAGGAGATCTTTTATACTACAAGTGATGAAATATTGCTAATTGGGCAATGTTTCATTTTCCTAGGGTGAAAATATGACTGCTGGGAGGACACTAATCGGTCTGATTCCTGCAGTTCCTTCTGAACTCCTGCCCCTTGAGCTTTGCCACTCTCTCTCTCTCTTCAGAGAAAAACGTCTGCAAAAGAGGGGAACATTACTTAACCCTGTGATTAATGGTTTGAAGGGAGAAAATCCTTCTTGCATGAGCCCAAAGAGTGACCTGAAGGATTGCTGTAATGTAGTGTCTCCTACACAGTTTGTGATAGCAGTTACTTGCCCCCATTTGTTCCAAAATTGAAATTTATGTCCAGTTTGCAGCATGCCAGGCCAGGTGGGGAATATTTTGCTGGCCTTAGAGAATTTTCATTACTTTTAATATCCTCGCTTCTTTTATTGTTTAAAAGGCAAAACCACGAGGGTTTTTTTTTGCTGGAAGGTTATATTAAAATCATGTCAATGTTTTGATTTCAAACACCTTTGCTGGAAATTAAAATTTTGAGGAGAAAGAAATTGCATCAATTCATTGATACTCCTGTTCTGCTTCAGCTCTCCTCTGAGACTGAAAATGCAGTAAACCTGATTTGTTTCAACACAGAGGCACTTTCTGATAAAAAGAGCATTTTGAAGGATCATTTCTCAAGGAGCTGTTACAGAGGCAGGCTGAGAGCTTTCCAAGATCCCCCTCTGCCCACTCTGGTACTTCACCATTACTGCACCCCTCCTCTCTCCAACTTGCCAGGGTCATTCATATCATTGGAATGTCAAAATAAAGGGGCTGCTTTGCCATCCAGCAGACTCTGGGCTTAGCAAAATGGTTGAGGGAGCTGCATTGGAGCATAGCTGCATATGGGAGAGCTGAGTCACAAAATTCAGGTCTGCAGTTGGGTTGAACCTTGAAATAATCTGGAATAGCTGAGGTGACTGTAACAACCTCAGTGGGGGAGGTGTGCAGCTGTGGGATGGCAATGCTAAATTCAAAGGGGAAAATTCCCTGGCTTGCCCTGCACAGTGAGCCTTGTTCATCAGGGCTTCAGGGGGTCAGGGAGCTGCAGGAAGCAACACAGAGAGACACTCAGCATCAGTTGCTCAAGCATTCACAGGCTTATCTGCAAAATTAATATATTCAGTGCTGATAAAGTAATCCAAGATAAGATAGGAGACAATCAGAGCTGTTCTTATTTGGATGTGATATAATTAATTTAAAATTACTTATTTGTGAAACTGTGATGATCAGTGTTGTGTTTTCTCTCCAGATGACAGGGTTATTAGTTAGCTTCAGGCTGCCTGAGGGTATGAAGCAGGCAGGAGCTGTAGTTAAATAGCTGGCATGTACATGCCACACCTATTACATTAATACCCCTTCCCCTTTTTCTCCACATCATGCCCCCTAGCCATATCTCCTTGGTCTTTTACTTGTTTGACCTCTGGCATGTATTAAAAAGCCATTGACAATCAAAGGTCAGTACAGTCACTTACTACTGCTTTTGAACGATATTAATCTGAATTTAATTTCTGCTGCTGCAACACAGTGTGAAATAGAAGCACTTTCTTCAAGAAACACCTCCTGAATTTTCTCTCCCAGCCTCCTCAATTTCATTAAAATTACCCAACTGAGCTTTATCTTGCAGCGTTCAGGTCACATTCACAAAATGTTTAACAAACAAGAAAAAAAATATTCTGTGATCCTATGAGAGGATGCTGTGCTTTATTCTAATTGACTTTTTAGACATCATGGAGCTCTCTGTGACATTCCAATCTTTTTCCTAAAAAGATATATATTTCTATAAAATCCAAATAAGGCTTATGTTACATCTTAAATGGTGCCTAGCAATTTTAGTGGGTTTCAATGGAGTTCTTTTTAAAACAAATTCATAACGTTCTTTATACCTGCTCAGGAATCAGCTCAAATTTAAAGTTTAGTGTCAACAAAATCAATACCAAGGAGCTTTCGCAATCTGTCCATGTTTCTTTAAAGACAGAAGGTGCTACATACAGGGTAGAAATGGACACAATAAATTCCACCCATTAAAAACAAACAAAAAAAAGTGTTAACTAGAATTTCAACAATCACAGTGAGACCATTACAGCAAAGACAGATCAAACTGTGTCACTCATGTCTCTCTGGGAGGGGTGACGCTTGCAACACCTCTCCATCATTTATACATCTTTGGCTCATTCTGGACAGGTTTCTTAAGCAGATTTCTCAGTGGACAACCTTTAAAATGGGGTGTACATCCCTGTGAGGGTCCTTTTCCATGATTCTCCTCTGCTAGAGCTTGTTCTGATCTCCCAGGCAGCTCATATCTCCAGCAGCACCATGCCCCAGCCAGAGGAGAGCACATTTCAACAGAGCCCAAGAGGAGCTGGAGCTTTCCTCTGCTTGGGAGCAACTGAACTGGAAACAAAACTTCCAGAAAAGCTCTGCTTAAAAATATCCCGGCCCTGCCAAAAGGAGCTGGCATGTTATCATTTCACCAATCCTGCCATGCACAAGCTCTCACTGGGTCTCTGAAATTAAACAGTTCCAGCCTTGAAAATGCTTTTGAAAATAAGTGATACTAACTCGTTCCTCTGAGCAGGAACTGGTGACATCCCCTTGCCTCTTCCCTGTGTATTGAGTCATGATCCTCCTAGTTTAAAACTCATGCCCAAAACTAAAATGAATCATGTTTATTATTTTTAGAGCTAGCCACTGGTACTGGCTTATGTGAGTATATTCAACAAGGTTGTTTTGAGGATTAGAGCACCCTCCTAATCTGAACTGGAAAGAATGAACTGTTTTATTAGCTGATGTGACCTTTGCTTGTATTAGAGTCAAGCTTGTGGCTTCAGTGATAACTCATGTTTTATTGCCTTTTATTCCTGTTACTCCTATAAACCCTGAAAAGTGTGGTCCAGATTTTATTTCCCTTCTTTATCACCAGGGAAGTCTTGTACTGAGTTCCCAAACATTTATACACTGCAAATTCACTTACAGCAAAGATGCCACTCAGGGTCCAGGCTGGAAAAAGATGTCAGGGCCTATTTAGTTTGGTGGAACCTGTATTCAACACAATGGTCTGGGACATCTGCACAGGCTGAGAAAGTTAAGAACTCTTTCACTTGGGAACTGACCATATAATTCTTTATGGATATTGTGGGTGACAGAAGACACAGGGCTCTGCCAGCCTGCATGCAGAAGAACTTTTCCATTTTGAAAGAGGACTCTTCTAAAACTCAACCCCAAGACGCATGGTGTGGCAATTCCAGCATAACAGACTGTCACATATCCAGAGAGATCCCAAAGCAATCAGATGGGTCTGGAGGCTGAGGCAGACCTTGCTGCTGTTTTATACTGGTTTTAATCAGGCTGTGCTGAAAGGCAATTTTTGGATTTCACTGTTTGTGCAGTGCTCATGGATGCGGCACCTGGTGCACGTCTTATCCAATTTGAGAGCAGATCTGTCTCCCAGATCTTGGCTGTGGGAATGGATGACAGGGAAAATCTCAGGCCAAAGCCATGTGTTGCTGGGAGTGAGTTAAAAGGGCTAGATGAAAAGGAAGCATTACAGCTTGGAGATCATCATCACTGAGAAACATGTTTGCAGACAGATAATTTTGTCCCTTTGGGCACCCAGATGCTTCTCCTCTGGGGACTGATCCCTGTCATGAAAGCTTTTAAATTCTAGTGGTTTTTTATTCCATCCCACAAGTTGTTTTCTAGTGCTGCTAGAAAACAGGAGTTAGGAAGAGATGCTTTCAGGTGATCTGGGGTCTATAGTCAGCATTATCATCAGATCAGTAAATCAGAAAATAAATCAGAGCCTGGGATGTCCCCATGCTGTGCTTCCTGAGGGAGCCCTAGGGACACAGGGAGGTTTTTCTCAATTGGCAGAGACCAGAATTGTATGGAATAATTTCAATACATGTCTTAGTGCCCTCAAGCCCACACATTAGAAGTTATTTTTATAGAAAAAACTAATTATGCTTCTCTAGGCTCTCTTCTGCTTTAGAGTAATTGTTCCTAATCAAAAATACTTCCGCCAATTCAATAATTGGCCAGAACTGGGCTTTGCAAACACCTTTCACAGTTTCACTGCCTTATAAATCTATAAATAAAGAATACACATATGACTTCTCACTCTGTAGCAATTACTTAGGATGCAGTAAAAGCAGCAAAGGAAAGAAGAGGAAAAGTGAAATCTTTCTGAGAGGGGACAAGTTCCTTCTGCTCTGTGGCATGTCAGCTCCTCCCTGCTCAGCAAAGCAGAAGCTGACAGGAGGCTCCTGGCAACACAGAGGGGTGAAATTCAAAGCTCTGGTGGTACCTGCACAGCAATGGGGACAAGTCTGTTTGAGGTGGAGCAAGCACTGGTCTTCTGGAAGGGATCTCTGGTCAATCCAGTGGCCCATCCTGTCTCAAAGTGTCCAGGATTGAGTGTTTCAGAGTTGCCACACAGATGGAGGGTTATTTTAAACTTCACAACAGGTTTGCTCTCAATCTCTAATATTAGTGGTCAGCTCAAAACCTGAAATCATGAAGTTTTGTCATTTTTCAAAAGGTGGTTTAACAATAAAGATTTAAACAAAACCACTGATTGGCCTTTTGTCCATAAAAATATCTGACCCCTCTTCTCATCTTGCCAAATACCGCAGACGAACAACATCAAGTTACAACAAGCTCTGCATTTTAGTTAGAATTTGTAAAATCTATTTCCTTTGATCAGGTCTAAGTGTGTTACTTCAGGATTATACTGAACATCTTCTCCTGGAGTAAAGCAGAGGTTTTCTTGAGAGAGCTCCTGGCAAACCCATTGGCTAAGAAATTAGGTTTTACAAAATTTGAAAACAAAGGAGGAAAAGAGATACAAAATCTACCAAGCATTACTATGAAATTTTTGGTGAGTTTCAGCAAAATATGGGGATGGTGCCAAAAGGATCCAGGCTCCAGCTCCTTGCCAGGAGTGGTGGAAACCCAGAGAGGTACCAATGCTGTGTTAAAGCACACTGGTGCCATTGAAAGAGGTGGAATACACTTCAGGTATTTAACTTCAATATGAGTGAAAGGGAAAGTGCACCACTAGCTGGCAGATATATTTGGCAGCGCTGGCATGTGTGTGCTCCTTGGCAACCAGACTCCTCACACTGGGATTTGGGTTACCTGGCCTTTTACTGCTGGCTGTAATTACTCTTGCATGATTTTGTTGCATGCCTGCCTACACCCCTGTGTGTTCCAGTTACAGTGGTGGGATAAATGGGGGTGTCTGGAGGTGGAGGTTCCTGCTGTCAGGTCATTTGGGAGTGATTGTGCTCCTTGTTTCTGGAGCATGCCATCTACTGATAAAGACTGAGTTATTCCCCAAATTAGATGGTGCTGAAGAACACATAGTGCAGCTCCTGGGTATTGCAGGACCAACAAAACTGTGGATGTGTACTGCCAATGGCTTCCTCTGGCTCTTGCTTACAAGAGACCTTAACAAGACCCTTCCATCACACAGTAAGTGTCTCCACAATAGTTCCATGGTTTCAGTGGCCCTACCAGGAGCTCCGTGTGAGTGAGGGCATCCATCAGGCCCTGGGAGATGTCCCTGCAGCAGCTGAAGGCTCTGCCAAGGATTCCCTGAGCAGCCTGTGCGGGCTAGCACAAAATTAGGCTGGGGACTGCGCTGATACAACAACAGCCAGAACAATCTGAGCAACAGATAAAGAACCAAGAGTGGTCCCCCAGTGTAATTAGGAAGAGCACTGTTATGCAATTAAGAAAATTAATTAGATGTAGACGTAGGGAGTGCAGGTTGAAGGCATGTTGCAGCACAGACTTGTCTAGCTCTGTGGCACTTTTGAGATCTGCTGGTGGTATAATTGCTTTCACAGTGTCTCTGAATGAGCTGTATTCCCAGATTTCTCTATTGACCACTCCTATGTCATGGACCATAATTTACCATATACGGCAGAAAACTCCAGCCCATCAGAACCAATATCAAAATATGCTGAGCACTTCTGCTCAGTGCAGTGAACCTCTTTAGTCCTCCTCTAGCTGAGTTCTGATTTAGCTGTCTCCATCCCTCCACAAAATTATCTTGTACTTAGGGTTGGAAAAATCAAGTCTCTTCAAGCCAGCTATCACTGTGTTACCAGCTCCTTTTACATGAAATGAATGAGACCTGGCCAACAGTATTTTACTTGCCTTATTCTCCAAGGAATCCCAAACCAGAAGAGTTCATTCAGAGAAAAGAAAGTTGAAATAAAAAATCATTCTCCTGGTATCTGAGGAAATTTCATCTGTTCTATGTGTAGGAATCCAGAGAAGCAATACCATGATTTGACAAACACTGTGATTATTCAAGACATGCTTATGTCAATGTTGTTCACAAAATGTACCTTGTGTTAAAAGAAATGTGCATCCCTAGTGACAGCAGGACATCACCATTACATAGCTCCATTATATCACAGAATGGTGATAGGACATCAGGTGCCAAGGGGGAATCCATTAAACTAGAATAATATTTGCATCCTATGGAGAGAGATGGCTCAAGGATTCTTATGAGGACAGGCAAAATTAATCTGTCAGTGACAGGGTAGTCTATAATAATAACCCACATCATTTAAAAAATCATGACTTTTTCTTCTTACCCATGTTACTGGTATCACCATAGAGTGCAAAGTGTAAACTCTGAAATTAAATGTATTTTCTCTCTCCATAAAGCTTGTTCATTGTTTGTACTCTAGTCAGTTTGGACACTAAAATTTGGTTAGATAATGTCCCATTCAAGCTTTCGTGCACCAGACCAGCATGTCTGCAATTCAAACACTATCAGTATGTATAAAAGCACACACGCACAAAAAATCCCAACCCAAAACTGAGATGAGTTCAAATTAAATTAACATGTAGAAAGCTGACACTCTCTGCTGGAATCAACTTCGTTATTATTAAGTTTACCACTGCTGTTTCAGAGAGCTCCTTCTCTCAGGCTTTTGGTTAAAGGTGCCTTACAAATTAGAGGTCAGGTTGGTACTTTATAATTTTCTCATTTTTCCTTTAATCTCCTTTTTTTCTGTTTAATTAATTCTGTGGTGGTTCTTTCTGAAACTGAAAACATTTTCCTAGTTTCTGTATTCACAGTTGCCATCTGCCGGGCGAAGCTTCCCCAGCAAAGATTCTTTCAGTCAAGGCAGATGGGAGCATCCTTCATGTGACACAACCTGCACACTGGAATATCCCTTGGGAATGCTGCTGCATCCCAACTCTGTGGGATGCCCCACTGCCTGCCACAACACCAATCACCACCAGTCATCAATCCCATGTTTGATAAGCACCACATTTTCTGAGCTCTGACTCCATGCAAATTAATAAGCAAACATGATGATCTTTTAAAAGGTAGCAAAACGCAATTTGAAATAAACTGTGTTGGTCACAAAGCTCCTTTAAACTCCCAAGAGATCCTACCTGCTCTGGGATGTGTACTGAGTAAATTTGCACAGTGGTCTAAGAGTGTGATTACAGCTTGGGAAAACACACACAGTTTTACAAACACACACAGTTTTAAGCTGGCTGGCTTAGTGACTGTGCCAGATATCTTACTCATATCAATTACCAAATAAAGCTCCTTAAATAAGAAGAAATATTTTCTTTCCTGATGAAGCCTACGTGGATGACAGTAAAGACAGGTAACACTGAAGTCTGGGTATCCAGAGAGCTACACCCAAGAACTGGCCTGGGAGTGCTGGCTAATCAAGGACCTAAGGTGTGTAGAGAAAGTAAGACAGAGAAATGAGAAATCTCTGGAAATGCCAAATCCTGTGCTATCTGTGGCTAAGCTGTGGCAAAAGGATGCCCATCATTACTAAAGAGAGTACTCATGATTTTACCATTAAAGCAATGCCCCACTGCCTTGGCCTGCTCTTTCTCCCTTGAAAGCTTCATCAGACAAACAAGTATCCTGACTCCTTTCGGAGATATTAAAGGCAATGAGAGCTACTGGTTTAGTAATAAACAGTTTCTGTGCCTAAATACAGGCCCTCAATGGCAAGGAGGTTGGTTGCTTATTTTCTCTTCACAGTCTGTGATGCCACTGCCAGGGCAGTGACATTTGTGGTGGGAAGTTCAGTGGTGTCCCTGTGGAGCCACAGGGCTGAGTAAAGACACAGAGAAAACACCCACTTACACTGAAATGTGTTTATTGTACTTGTGTATCTATGATGCAGTGAAGGCACATCTTTGGGAAGATTTGTGGTGCTTTCTACATGGACAAACTAAAAGTTTTCCTGGGGACTCTGTGGGGACTCTGTGGGGACTCTGTGCCCCACATACCTGTGCTCTGTGAGCTGTTTCAAAGTGGCCTCAGCAGAGCAGCTGGGTGATGCTTGCCAGTGATTGCAGCTATTCCTGCTGCTCCACCTCAGCAGCTGGTGGTGGTGTGGCAGGTCTGGAGCACAGCACAGACCCTGTTATGTGGCTATGGCTTGTGTCTTGACTGGCAGGGAGTGAAAAACTGAGTGTGATAATGAAAGTTCCCCTTCAAAAGCAGCCTCAGTGATTTTTTACATGTAACAAAGGAACACTGAAACATTTTACTGTATCAGCTGAAAAGAAGCACACAGCAGAGATAAAAATGTGACAGTCTGTGCATTTAGGAGAATAAGAGAGAGACTATCAAAAAGGATACGGGAATTTAGGGAAGGCTGAAAGCTTTAAGACATTGGAAGAAGGCCCTCACTGTTATCTTCTCTGTAAGAGTGAGATCAAGCTACACCATTTAAACTAGCCTGGGAAAACCTAATTTGGTGAGGGATCACATTGAGGAGCACACCAGCTAGTTTGAACTTAAAGAAAATACCTTTGAGCTTGGTGGTTTGTGGGTTTTTTGAATGAATAAAAGGTGGGTTAGAAGAAATGCCTTAATCACTCCTTGAGCTGACAATGTAGTTTATAGGTGAGCGAATAGACAAAAATACCAATGTTTTACAGAATTTTCCAAATAGCAAAAGAGCATTTTTTTTCTAAGTCAGCCCTGTGTATTTTGAAGGGAGTACACATATCTTCTTCCCTGAAAGTTTCAGGGTCACAGAAGAACACATTTTCTCCAGTTCCTGATATTGTTCAGCTCCTGAATGGACAAAAAGCTGTTTCATTCAGCTTATTCCTGGCTGTTATTCCAGCTTTTGTCCAGGTACTTCTTGAGTCCATCCCCCAGAAGCATTCATACAGATTATTTTCTGCTGCATGCTCTTTGTCTTTGCACACAACTCTCCCCAAGCACCTCCTGCCCACACAGTGCCAGCCAGGTGAGAGCTGCATTGGAGATTCCAAAGACTGAGGAAGGAGTTAATGAGTGGCCAACAGTAACAAGTGAAGTAATTTGCTCTATTAAAGAAAGAGAGGATTTTATGCTGTACGTGCCAGTTGTACAGAGAGAGACAGACACCATGGCAACAAGCTTGTCAGGCAGGAGCAGGGCACTACTTTAAGATGAACTATCACTGGGGACATCATTAGTGGTGGAGAAACTTCAAAAGCTTTGGAATTTGGGTTCCTTTTGCACCCAGAATCTCCCCTGCTTTTATGGAATTTGAATCTCCAATCTATAAGTTTAGCCTGGGATAACAACAATAGCAGGTTGGGATGTTGGATGCATCCTGAATAATGTGGAAAGGAAGAATGTGCCTACAGTATCTCAATGCTTCCAAGCCTGCCAGGTTGTCTGAATTGTATGGAAAGGAAGAATGAAAACATACCATTGAGTCAGGTTCAGCAGGATTGTCTAAAATAAAGATTGAAAAGGATTTTGTAAAGGACTGCTCCTTCTGTGCTTACTCACAAGCCATGGATCTGATCATTAGCCTGCACTGATGGAAAGGAGAGATCCCCTGTAAATGTCCCATTCTGGGAGGATGAACAGGTGACAGATAATTGCACATATGAAGTTGATTCTTTTTATTCTCCTAGCTTATAGGCAGAACTCCAAATACCTGTGGTTGTCCTGTCCACGATGCAGACTCTTACTCTGATGCAAAGCTGAAGTCAGATGCTGATAGGGTAGGATTTATACCCACAGGAAGCTCCTCTATAGGCAACCACAAAGCAATTAGTGCACAAGGCATTTGGAACTCTGAGTGTGGTCTAATGTGAATCTCATTTTACCAGAACAATGTACAGAGTTTAAGTTTCCAGTTCATGAACCTGCAGAGCAGAGGAAAACATTTCTATGGGCAAGTGGAGAGAGAAATGAAAGATCTGAAGAGCTGTGGCAGTTTCTGTGGGAGTCTCTTTAGCCCTGCCATACCTATAAAGTGCTGAGAATGCCACACAGCACAGTTTTCTTTGTGACAGGGAACGGATCACAAATTCATGAACCTTTGTGACTTGCCTGCATTGTAATTCCCCATGACTGAGCTACTCAAATCTAAGGAGAGCTGCAGCCCTTCACAGCTCCAAAAATGAAGCACAGCCAACATGCTGAGTGTAAGAGTGCAGAGTCCAGACGCCCAAGCCCTGGCTCAGCTCACCATGCCCCACTGCTTTCACAGGAGCTGCTGCAGGCATTTTAGTCAGAGGCTATTTTAGCCCCATCAGGACTAACTGGGAGAACTGATGAGCACAGACATTTGCTCAGCTTGCAGCACAGGGAAGGAAAATCAGGTGGACATTAATCATCTTTTTTCAGACACGTCAAGTAAAAAGGAGAAGCACATTCAATCCCATGAAAAGGCTTATTTTTGAGCAGTTGTTCTCTAAGACCTGATAGCCAAGTGCTCTGCTCAAAGAACAAATGAAAGAGGAGGTGGCTCCTCTAGAGCTGCCTGCTTCCCAAAGATAAAGGAAGATGGAGTGCAGCACTCTGCCCATCCTGTACAGGAGGGTGAGAGCCATTGAGATAACTGTGAGAATTATTGTGATGGGGGCATCTGGCTTGCTGTAAAAGGAGAAGAAGTGGGAGCATGCAATGGATTTCTGCATATGTTTGAGTTTTCCCAGTCCTGTGGAGAGAGGCCTCTCTGACCATAATTGGAACAAACTCATGAATAGCGCGTGTGAGCAGAAAGCAAATCTGGAGCTGCAGGCAGCCAGCTCACCCTGCTGCATGGTTAGCAAGGAGACGTGGAGCATATGCAAGATGTAGGGCAGGGAAGGACACGTTCATCCTACTGAGCAGGCAGAGCAATCATCAGAATTTTGTGGTGGTTTTGGAGAGCTCAGCTTGTCCCAGGTAGCTCTGTCTTCCAGGCAAGTGGAGGCACACAGATGTCTGTGTTGCTCAGCAGGCAAATATCTGCCAGGAGAAACTGGTGGCAACCTACCACAGCTGCACACAGGTCATGGCCAGTGATATGTGCTCAGGGACAGTGGGGGAAAGCCTGTGGTTCCTTCTCCAGCTGCTTTTATCCTGCAACCCGAACTAAATATTTATTTCTCTTTTACTGGCAGAGGACATCAATTAGAAAGGCAGAGTCATGCACTGACACAGGCCATACATCCCTTTTAGTCAGACAGCTGTGGCCAGCAGCAAGAAGAAAAGCTGGGAGATGTGAGGTGCAGGTGTGGGGTTTGTCACGAGGTATTCTGTGTTCAGAGATGGGAACCAAACAAAACCTTTGCTCCTGCTGAAAGCAAGAGCTTAGGAACTAGCAGGTGTGGAAAAAGGCCTCTCTCAGACACAGCCCTGGAGAGAGAGAGGGGGACAGAGTCTTGGCCCCACATCTGCCCTGGGGACACAGATGTCACCCTGCACTTCTTCTGCTCCTAGGGAGAAGTGTCAAAGCCATGTCACTGACCATGACATGCATGGTCTTGTCAGATCGTTACTGCAAGTTCCAGAAATATTTTCTGATTGCTAATACAAAATGCTAGATTATCTTGCCTGCATTGCTATGATATTACTCTTCACAATACTGTGGAATTTAATGCAGAGAGGAGCTTTTCTGAAGAGGACAAATGTTTTACAAGGTCTTAGAAAAGCATAGCAGTGTGAGCCAGTGCAAAGTTTAAGACAGCTGGAGCCAGTTAGCTTCAGCTTCTTCTTTAAGTCACAATCCACATTAGCACATCCCTCCCACACGCAGGCTCCTAGACCCCCTACACATGCATTTTTTGTTTCTTGCCTTCATGAGCTTCTGAGCTCCAGTCACTCATTAAACTAAAGCTCCAAATCCCATCTTTGGGCATGCATATGGACAAGCATTCATAGGAGAAGATCTCAGCTGAAATAACTGCAGAAAATTGCATATGACCTTCCATCCTCTCTCCTCCTCCTGGAGGACTGAGCCGAGACTTGTGGAAGAGTGCCATCACATTTTCCTGATTCCCAGTTAATCCTTGGGGCTGTGTCTGTGCCCAAATCCTCTGTGCTCTCAGCAGCTCAGCATCTGCCTCTGAGCTCCTCACCCCCAGCTTCTGCAGACACTTGGCACAGCCAAAGAGGACAATTGTCTGTGAAGGGAGGTTGCCAGGGCAGCAACATAAATTTTGCCCACACTCTTGAGCATGGAGCAAAACATATGCCGGATTTTGCAGCAATGGAGATCTCTTCCAGGATTGAACACTGCTGAACTTTGCTGCACAGTCAGAAATCAAACCAAAGCCACCTGGGTCCATCTGTGCTAAGTCAAAATTGATGAGATTTCAGCATGGCACAGAGCAATACTCTTCGGGCAGGAGAAGTAAAGGAGGTCAGTCTTGGGTTTCTTTATTTGTTTCTTTAAGAATGCATTTATTTTATAACTGACAGGAGATCATTTTTATTGGCTTAAAGTAACTTTCCAGGAAAAAAAACAAGTTTCTCTTTCTGTTTTTTACAACAAGGAGATGCCAAACAAGCAGTTTCATGCTCAGAAGAGCCTCAGAGGTCTCTGCTGAATTGATTGACCGTGGTTCAAACCAGTGTGCAGCACAGCCACTGAGGGAGAAACAGAACAAGGAGTCAGGGCATCAGGAAGGTCCACAGGTTGCCACTGGGGCACTCTTCCAGCCTCTGGGAGAACAAGCTGGGAAAGGCTGGAGTTGCATTTTAATCTCTTATGCATGTAGGATCCATCTGCTCTGGAACTTCAGGGAAATCTATTGCCAGTATCAGTCTCAAACATTGCAAGTGGGGTCTCTTCCAAAGAATTATGAGTTCTACAGGGCAAGCTGGAGAAAGCTTCAACTTTCAACCTTGAAAAACTCTAGGGTAGGAGTACACAATGTACAATTTCAGCTAGATTTAACTAACTGTGACTGAGGGTCACAGGGCTTCCTAGCCATCCTTCTCCCTTTGAGCCAGTCTTCAGCTGAGAGGACTAATTGGATGGACCTCTTGAGGCTCCTTCCAGCTGTTTCCTGAGATATATTTGTATTCTGCAAAGGGAAGGCTCAACCTGATTGCTTTTACAACAGCTTCAACAGGAAAAATTTGCATTAAAAACAATGTGAGGGGAAAAAAAGACCTAGCATCTTAAAAGGTTTCTTCTAATTCTGGCAGGTTGATCAGTACATTCTCTGCCAGACAAGAAGAGTTCCCTGCTGTGTGTTTTCTAATGAATTGACCACTGCCCTCTAAAAAGAGATAGTGAAATGCACTGAGTAAGCATCTTCTCAATCAGCCTTGGGAGTTTTGAAGGTATCTTTACTTCTTTTGCTCATATAAAAGTTCATTCTACTAATTCAGACAGACCTTGTGGGCTGAAGAACACTTTCACATAAACAAACTTGCCCTTTGAATCACTACCATGTTTCTCTTATAGTAGTGATTAAATCACTTTAAACAGTGATTTTAAATAAATGTGTTTTAGTGTGGTCTACTGCTGCAGTTGAATCAGGTGATATTTCAATCTGAACAGCCTTACCTCAGGCAGAGAGATCTGGATGATTCCCTTCTTGTCTTTGTCCAGGAGATGGAACACTTCTGAAATGTAGAAGAGTGGGGAAAAAAATTGCATATAAACCACAGAGTTTGGCATGTAGAGAATCACTGTCTGACAAAATGTAAAGGTCTGGCTTTTTGCCACAATCTACTGGAAATTTAGACTGGTTGTGTAAGATAATATTACAGCTGTTCTTCTTTCTTCTTGCAAATAATTTCTAAGCTGCTTCATGGGGTGGAATAGATCTACAACAGCAAAATGGGAGTTGGCAGCAGGACAACTATAAAATCTGATGTGGTGGCATCTGGAATGATCCAGGGACAAACCTGTAAATCAGGTCTGAGTAAGGACTGCAAGTGATGAATGGTCCCATTTGTTGGAGCTGGGACAACGTGGGGGCCAGAGCACTGACCATAAGTTGCTGATGACTGTAAAGCACAAGGGAATGGTGTGTTATGGAAACATGTCCCCTGCTCCCCAGGGTCATTCCCACAGAAAGGCTTTGGCTATTTCTCTAGTGCTTTCTGCAACAGACACAATTTTGCTGGCACCCTGACCTTTCCATGCAATTTGCTCTGTTCACAACCAAAGGACACCAAATACCTAAGGCAACCCCAAAGTCTTCAGGCCTTGCCCTTGGGCACTCACTGAACAGGGTCTCCAGGCGGATCATGCAGGCCACAAAGCCGTCAAAGTCGATGGTCAGCTTGGTGCTGCAGGCATAGCGGGCGACGATGCTGTGCTGCGCCTCATCGTTGAGCCTGAAACCTGGGGGCCAGGAGGGCACGGCAGTCACTGACACAGCAGGTTAATTTGCTGCCTTGGATGTGACTTATCTGTGGACTGCTGTAGCTGCAGGTTGAAGGGCAGGACTATTTCTCCCAGCAGGTCTGTTGGACTCCCACACCCACTTCTGCGGGTCCTTTCCAAAGCCCATTGTGCTGGGTGAAGAGAGGCACAGAGTTCTCCCACAGCATTTTGTAAGACTGCATATTTCACATTGTTTCACAGCATAACCAGTCCTATGTTCCCCAGATAAACCCCTAATTAGCGAGTCTTGGCACTGCAGCTGAATAGCAGTGATTGCAGCAGAGCCAATTGCTCACATAACACATTGGGCTCTATTCAGGCCCATATTCATGCTATTTCTGTCTCTGGATCATTCACATAAAATCCACTGAGCACAAGACAAATCAAAAAAACAGTGCTCCTCTGGATGCCCCTTAGCTGGCAAGCTCATCTCCAAAAGTGAACACATCAGAGAGGACATCGTTGGGGCATGCCTTGATCAGGCTTGCACCTTCTCCAGAGGACAGAGAGGTGGTGGGAGGAAATGAAGGAAAAAGAGGGTTTGGGCATAGCTCTGAAAGAGAACAATTAGATTGGGAAATAATGAGGCCAAAAATAGAGCAAGTAATAATCAGATGGATAAGCAATGGTCACAGCATGGACAAAAGTACCAGTGGTTCATAATGCAGAACAGCGGATGGGGTTTGATGTATGTAAGAGCAAAAGGATTGCAGAGTGTGACTGTCAGGAAGGGAGAATGGCACTGGCAACGCTGTGATCTAGGTGACAGGAGAGAAGAAAAGCCATTAAAATGCTCTGCTGTTCTCCCAGTGTTTGGTGATCCGCTGGT
The DNA here is from genome assembly GCA_034509425.1 of Eopsaltria australis. Classification (NCBI taxonomy): domain Eukaryota; kingdom Metazoa; phylum Chordata; class Aves; order Passeriformes; family Petroicidae; genus Eopsaltria; species Eopsaltria australis. The sequence continues at coordinate 3,189,905 of JAVTVJ010000051.1, read as the reverse complement.
GTCCCCGAGCAACCTCACACTCACCTGCCTCTCTGAGGGCATTTCTCATCTCATGGGAGTCGATGGTGCCAGAGTAGTCACTGTCCACTTTCTTATAGATGGCCTGTGGCAGAGGGGAAGGAGGGAGTGTGAGAGGGCACTGAGTGCGTGCCCCTGCAGCAGTGCCATGCTGTGGGCACAGAGAGGGAGGCTGGGCTTGCACAGCTGGCTCACAGCAGCTGTGAAGACGTGCTAACACAGGTCTCACCAGGGGCTACAAGCCACAATGAACTACTCAGAGGGCTCCTCTAGGCTCTAACCTTGGTTTGCTAGCCCACCTGCAGCCCATGCCCTGCCATCCTCCTTGCTCATGTAGCTAACCAGTGCCAGGGCAATCATTCCTACCTCTGCCACGTTCACATTGTCACTGATGTGCTCACTGATGGCTGGGACAGGGACTGCCCCTACCAGCACAGGTTCCTGCTCTTTGAAACATTAATGAGCAAGGGAAACATTTCAAGCAGCTACTGGCAAGCCAGGCAGAGTGGGAAACACGTTCCCATGGGCTGGCAGCTTGCCTGCCTTCTTATTACATGGCGGCAGACAGGCCATTGAGGAAAATATCCTATCATCTGGCAAACACTGCAACAGACCAAGGCCATCTTGCTTAATATTTCACACAAGATGACAGATGCCTCCTGCTGCCAGCAGGTTTATTATCCAGAATTAGGAACCACCCAGACCTACAGTTAATACTGAATTTGGGTCTGAAGGCTTGCTTTTCTGACAAGCCTTAGGACTGAGGTGGGTCTTCACAAACCCAATATTTCTTCATGGATCTCCAGGGCAGATGCTCTGTGCTGAACAACATCAGTATGGTGGCAGCAGGCTTGCCTGAAAGGGAGGTGGTCACGCCAAGAAGGTCCAAACCTGACCTTCATTTAGACTGCTTGATGCTGGGTGAACTTCTTGGGATATTAAATCCTCTGCCAGAAAAATAATTCAGCACTTCTACAGGATTTCAAAACTACAAAGCCAGTTTTCTGTAGGTCCTAAAAATATGTTTCTTGTGTTTGCTTATGCTCAGCCAGGATTGCAACATATTGCAACAGCCGAGATATGTTCATATGAGCTTTAATAGAGCAGGCAGCAGAGAGAGCTGTCTTTGCCAATAATCAAAGAGAGTTAATCTGTCTTTCCATAAGGTATTGCAAATTATGGAGAGTTATGGGGTGAAAGAGGATTTGCTTTGCCCTGTTGAGTGAGAGGTATTTCAGAGCCCTGGAACAAACTCGAGCCCTGAGAAGGAAGGCTTCCAATTATACCTGCCTGTGAGGGTTTAACTCTATCTCAGTTCTGGATCTGTACTTCAGGGATAAGAGGGGAGGGGATAGAGTCAGAAATGTTATCTTACCAAATACTTTTGAATCTTCATCCAAAGTGTCTTGAATTCCACAAGTCCCAAGGTGCCAGTCCCATCAGTCTGGGCCATGTTAAGGCGTGGTTCAAAAATCAGGATTTCTTTATCCTTAACAAAACTGGAGAGCAATCAGTTCTGATAAAAACAAATCACCCATCACAGTGTCATCTTAATGCCAGTTTAGTTCTCATTTGTAATGCATCTCCATCTCCCACAGACATGCCCACAGCTCCACATTTGCTTGGCTAAAGGCATGCCAAGAATTTCTAGGCTCTCTTCACTCTCAAGGAATGATATATGGGATTGCTAAATATATAAGCATGATCAAAAGCACTCACATTTTGTACACTTAACAGTAGATTAGAGTCCTTAGGGGGAAAAGAGCCTGGCCTTGCAGCAGACAGTTATTAAAAACCAGAGGCAGGAAATGCAAGTGAAGAGAGAGTCAGTAGCAGTCTACAGAGTCTTCTCCCATGTCCTTCAGGGCCTTCCAATCCTTCCAATGGGAAATTGTGCAGAACAGGGGTTTGGGCACCATGACATTGTACTTACTGAGTTACCCCATTAGGCCTGGGAGCCTGGGGAGTGTAGAGCAATGGCATCACTTCTCCTAACAGCCAGTTACCCACAACATCCACAGGGTATCCCTGCTGGCATCCATATGGCCATGCCATGACACCAACACCAGCAAGATCCTGGCAGCATGGCTCTTCAAAGGAGCACTGAGCAGAGGTGTTGACCTCTGTTTTTCCTTTGAACACTCAAGCCTGGGCAGAGGTGTTGACCTCTCCTTTCCCCTTGGCTACGCAAACCTTGTAAGCTCCCCAGTGTCCTCCCAGCTATGCAGAAGGGAGGCAGGCACAGCCTGTACTTGTAGCCTTCCCGCTGGGAACAGGCTCAGCCTGTCCCTGCTGCTGTGAGCTCGGTGCTCTGCAAGCAGGACCTGACTCAGAGGCAGCAGCTGAGTGCTCAAAAGCTGCATCCTGCCAAGCACACTGTGTTTGCACCTGGAACTGCACAGGTGCAGCCAGGCAGAAAGGCCCTGCTTCTTCTCCCCACTATATTTAGGAAAAAGTTTAAGCAATGAGAGATGCAGAGCAGGTGAGAGAAGCAGCTGATGATTAAATGGTTCAGGTTTCTGCTACCCTGAGCTGATAGAGAGGCTTGGCTGAATTTTTTTCCCCTAGCCATGTGCCTGGACAATTGAAGTGTAAACTCAGCCCAGCTTGTCAGGAAGTTTTGCAAAAGAGATCCACAAACTTTAAAGGTGATGAAATTACATTCAAAGGATACATCTAGAAGGCTGATCATCTCCCTGCAAGTGTTAATGTTGAATCCATCACTTTTAACATCCTTTCCTGTACAAAAAGGAAATATAAAAGTCCAAGTCAGAAATACATTCAGAAAAATATTTTTCTGCAGACAATGCTGGAGATATCAACTACCTTAAAGTCTTGGTAGCAAAGTAAATGCTCTGCCATTTCTTCCACTATCTCCTTTTAGTTGATTAATATGGCTTGCTGTTTTTCACAGTGGGAGGGGATGTTATTGGTTTTGGTGGTGAAATGCCTCTATCTGTCCACAGAAGTCGTGCAGCAGCATAATAACATTGCCCATGGTGGTCCTCCAGAAAAGCACAGGGAATGTTGTGCCCCTGCAGAACATCTGCTGGCAGCATTTTGAAGGGAAGCACCAGACAGTATTTCCGCCCCATCCCATATTTAGAGGTTCAACAAGCCAGGAAAAATTCAACTGGAACTAGACACAAATTCAGTTTTTCATCAGCCTTAGCTGACAGAGCTGGACTTTGTTAGTTCAGACCCCATGCTCAGATCCATCCAATGGGAAGTACATAATGTCACTCACTCTTTGCCAAAACCCGGTTTAGGATCCTTTGAAGTTCAGTTGCAGTCACTTCACAGTCCTGGACAGAAAACAAAACATACTTTAGGTGTTAACACAAAAACTATTTGAAACAAGCTATATTGATTTGCTATCAGCCATCCAGACACTATTTCCCTTCCAAATCTAAGGCATGTAAACCCTTAATTTTTTTCTAACCTTCACATTTACCCTCAGATATCACAGGGAGATCTTCAAAACCAACCATATTTCCTAGACATTCAACCAGGAAATAAATGGTTTGTTAGGTGCTATGGTGACATGACCCAGTAAATGGCAACTTTTTAAAAGGTCTGACTGAATAAAACAGTTCAGGAAAACATTTGAGATTTTCAGGGCTTACAGAAACCACAACAAAACAATTCTAAAATTGCCCTCTCAAAACTCAGAAAGGTCTTCCTCACTAAAAAGATGTTTTCCCTCTCCAGTAGCAGTGGCCACCTGTTCATTAAGAGGAAATCTGATGTGACAGCCACAGGCTAACGCAGCGGGGCTTTGTAGATACTGTTTTTCAAATACATTAAGTAGAGAAAAAGCCCAGCCAACAGTTTTCTGAATCCTGGGGCTAAACAAAGAGGAAGGAATTGGCCAGCCAAGCAATTGTCAGAATTATACGATAACTCCACAGGTAATTTATTTCACCCTGGGATAATATTTTCACAGTCCTCACTCCTATCACCCCTATTTTCAAAGTTATTCCCTGCCTTGCATTACCAAGGGGAAAAGAAAATCACATTTTGCACCAATAAGAGGAACAATGTAGAAAATCTTCTCTATTGTAAAATAAATTGAACTGAAGCTGTGAGTTAATAAAAGTGAAGAAATACTTGGTTTTTTTGAACAGAGAATAAAAGGAATCGGCAAGTCAAATATTTGTATAATCATAACAGAGAAGTCTTGGTCTTTTTTGTTCACTTTAATCCACTTACCTCTCCAGAGAGCTTTTGGAACAGAGTCTTGAACTCATCATCTATATCTTTGTTATCGACATGAGGCTAGAGGAAAGGGATGGCCAAGAGAGTGGTTACCAAGGTGGTTCCAGAAAGTGAGCTGTGGATAATGTAAAGATGTTGTACAGGGGCTTATTTACAGCAGCAGAAAATGAGCACTTGCTCTGCAGCAATGGCAAAACAGAGGCACTACTTAAGTCAAAACCAGCTGGGGCTGGCTTAGTTTGAGAGCAAAGACTTCCTAAGGCTGATGAGAAAGTTTTCTTCTGTTACCAAGAGAGTTTTAGAAAATAGCCACAGTGAAAATGTTGCTGCACTTGGCCAGAGCACTTCAGCAGCTCCTTGGAAGGCTTTTGCAGCTTCTCCCAGGGTTCAGGAAGACTCTTTGTTTCTATGGAAATGTGCCCTCTCCACCTTCTTCTGCCCATGCTGGGGATAAAGACCATCGAATGTGTTCCAGCTCAGTCCAGAGGGGTGAGGTTTCTGTGCTACATGGCCCAGGTACATGTAAATGAATGTGAAACTAAGACATGAGTACATGTAAAAAGTCCCCATAAGCAAAAAATATTGCTCCTCAGCACAAATACATTCTGTAACCCCAGCTCAACTGAGAAATAAAAATCTTGCCCCTGTTTTACTCCCACATTATGAAGGAAAACTGGCCACTTAGGGCATCTAACCTCATATGGGTTTGCAGACACCTCATCACCCATCATCCTAAGGAAAAAAAAGAAAAAAAATTAAACAACAAGAAATGATGAGTCTACTTCAAAGTATTGTCTTTAAAATAATTAGGAAAAAAAAAAAAAAAAAAGCTGTTTAACTATAAGGTGTTAACAAATGCACAGAACAAGCCCCCAGGTTTCCTGCTTCCCATCCTTCCCATCCCACCTCTGCCTGCCCCAACTCTTTGAAGATATTTCCCACAGGAAATCCAGCTTTGCTGTTCTTGTCTTCCATCCAGACTCCTGTTTTTTCATCCAATGGCTGCTTTTAAAACCCTTTTAAAACCATCTCTTCCTCCTCATACTCTCAAATCCTGCCCTCTTTCATTGTGGGAACATCTCCATCACAGAGCTGAAGGATCTTGTTCCCAGCTGAGTGGACACCTCTGAAGAGCCATGACTCTGAAGAGCCATCAGCCATGGATGTGTGGTCACTATGGTAGAGTGTGGAATCAAAAGGGTTGTGGAAATGGGCCTATTTTTCAATTAAGACAAAAGATCAAGCCCAGGGTGTGGATGCAGCACCTGACTTTCTCCTTTGCATGCCTCCCCAGCAGAAGGGGGGTTTTCAGGGAAGGTACTCACTGTGATTTAGCCTGCTTCTCAGCAAAAACTCGCAGGCAGAACTCCCCATTCCTGTAGGGCTCAAAGGTGGAGGGCACGATGAGGTACTGCCCCCGGGGCAGCGTCATGCGGCTCGAGACCTCGCGCAGGTTCACGTAGGGGTCGGTCCGGGCTGCTGGCCGATGCCTTGCAAAGAAAGCACGGCCTGTGTGCACATCTGGGCTGTTTTCCAGCTGTGGGGAATGTGTTCTTGTTAGAAGCCCTTTGGCAGTTCCCTGGTAAGCCAGCCACCCCATTTTGATTTCAGTGCTTCAAAGCCGTCTCAAGGTTTTTGCATAAAATAATAAATCCACGAGGGATGGCACAAAAGAAAAGCACCAGGGTTCTGTCATGGGAAACAGGCAGATAATTAGAAGGGGCAACAATCTTCCTCCATAAAGATTATCTTTTCACATGCCTCTTTACACTTGGCACCACAAAATAAATAAAAATATCATAATGTGTGCTCATATCTGATCAAATTACTACACTGTAAATTGTCCGTGCATTGAGCATTTTTTGCTCTCATGGACAGCTTGTGGACAAATTTAATTTTCAGAATATTTTTCAGCAATTTATGGTATGGAATGAATCTCCGAATTGCATAGGAATTGTACTCTCTGATTTCTTTAAATAGACAGAAAAGAATAGCAAACAGGACAAAGGAGTCACAAGGGGCCACATTAGATGGTTTACCCAATTTCTGTTAGTAATACTAGGGATACTCATCTGGATTTTGTGGAAAACAGTGCTTAAATTTTCCTTAATACCAATATACTCTTTAGGAAGTTAAACATTGCACAGTTCATAAAATAGAATACTGACATAAGAAGGGACTGTAGTGTAAGAACAACATCCCTGCTATGAAACTCCTATTAATGACTTTTGCTCCACAAAGATGTCTTTCAAAAAGTATGATTCAGTGATACGCAAAAAATGCTGTGTGGCTGATGCAGGATGGGAAGCATTGCTTAGGGATAAGGTTTCTGTCTGTCTCAGACCAGAGCACACAAAAACCTTACCAAATATTGTATAAGCATTCCATTTTTCTGTTGCAAACTGTAGAAAAACATGTGGGTTTTTCCTCTTTTGTTCTGAGATAAGATTGGATTTGGTATTTATTCAACATCCCCATCCTTTCCCCTCACTCAATATTAAGCTAAGTGGAACTGCAAAGGTTAAGAAGACAGATCCATATCTTCTCCAATATATAAAGTTCATTTTCCCTTTGCATTTGCAAGGCTGCTAAAAGAACACAGTTAATTGCTACATGGCCACACATTCATTTACTGAGAGAGAAAAAAGGGCTGAAAAGCCAAGGAAAAATTGGCAGCATAGGCTGCTGGACCTCAGTAATGAGTATAGGCTATTCCTACTGCCAGACACCCCTGGGGTCTCTTTCTTCAGCAATGAAAAGTCTCTTTGCCTCAGTATTGACATCTGGGGGGATTAGGAAAGGTTGAGCAGGGATTGTTCATTACCAGGAGCCCCAGCTCAGAACTGTAAAAGGAAGGGACCCACAGAGCCTGGCATTTCTTCTAAACAATGTTAGCTACATTTTCTCTGGTTTAGAGTGCAGAGATCCTGTTCTGCCTTCACCTGAGCTAAACAGACAAATTCTGACCTCGGTTGTACAAACTTCCTGGAAGCCAAATTTCAACAAGTACAAATGAGATCGAGACTGGGAGTCAGACATGTGTAATAAATCCTTGTGCCCCAGTCCCTTGAAAACAGTTATTCAGAACTTGAGATATTGGTCCAGTGATCCAAGGGTAAAGCTCTCCAGAAGAGAGATCATTAGTAAGGAAGAAGTCTTCCTGGCAGCTAAATTCTCCAGTGCAAGCGAAGGTGCCCATGGAGGCTGGAAGTCTTCAGAAGAGACTACATACCTCCTGAGGAATCTGAAAGGAAGGGAAAGGGACAATGTTAAAGGGCTGCTGTATACCTGCACCTACCATTAGGGAAAAAAAATTCAGATAAAGACTCCTTCAGACACATTTTTTTTTTTAAATTTTCATTTACAACCACATCTAATAGTATCGGATACCCATGAAATTCTGTCTTGTCCTAGAGCTGCTCCAAAGGAAAAACTGAATCTTCATCCAGAGAAATCCATAGCATATTGAATTGCTTTTCCCCTGATGTGGTCTTGTGAATGGTACTGTTTGTTGGAAATGTTAGAGTAAGTCTTTAAATGCTCAGTCAGGAAAGTCAACAAGTCAGCCCCACTTTGCTAAACAAAACCAGGGAATTTATTACAGCAGACCCAAAATCCACTAGTCTTCTGCTGCTGAATATGATGAAAATATGAGGCTACTATCACTAGCAGTCAGCCTGGGGATGATAAGATTATTGTGAGGCAACTATAACAAGTAGCAGGCTTCAAGATTTGGCCCTTTTTAAATTAACTGAATTGTTATGTAAACGTGTACCTCCAAATATAAGACAATTTTCCAAAAGCAATGAGTTGTCTTGAGAGCATGGATTCCACTGAGAGACAAAGAGAGTATCCTCCCAAGTCCCAAAAGAGATTTTAAAAAATATCTTTTTTTTCCTCCAGATTTCTGGAGGCTGAGTGGCCCCTTGAGACCTCAGATATTGCCTATAACCAGCACTCTGGAAGGGCAGGAGCTGGGTGATGGACACACAGTTGTTGGCAGCAGGCAGCTACATGACTTACAAAAGCTCTGCAGGGCAGGTAGGCAGACTTGAACATGTATATTTTCACCTTCTCCTGCAGAGGGATCTGCTTTAGGTCATCATCTCTGCTGTCCTAACTGGAGCTCCTCACCAGCAGCATCAGCTGTGATGAAGTAAACCTACTCCAGTGCATGATTCAAGGAGCTGGGATCATAGCTGGGTGCCTACTGAGATGACTTAGCAGCTAGGTTTTTCCAAAAACTTTACATCTTAAGAGTCACCAAGTCTACCCTACTGTGGGTAAGGCTGCACAGGATGCAGATGGGATGGAATAGATGTAAAGCACAAGAAGTTCTTCAGTGTTGTACTCAGTGATGGGAGCAGACAGACATCCATAATGCATAAATTTGGGATGCTGATAGGTGAGGGTGCCTGGCACCACAGAGAAGGCAGCTCAGAAATGTGCTCAGTGAGAGCCATGTGTGCATGCAGGCACTTGGGCACCAGGGAAAACCTTCTGTAATTTTGAGCCATCCCACACAAGATCTATTAGCAAAAGTCAGCCATTCCCATCTGCTCCCACCTGTGCTGGCTAATGATCTTCATCCAGTGGAGTCTGTACAACATTTAATTGCTTTTCTCCACGTACGATATTATAAGGATGATACTGGTTGGAATTTTTTACATTTGATTCTCTCCTTTCGCACCACAGAAATCAGAGGTTACACTGTAGGTCTTTTCCCTGCATTATATTTTTAGCAACACTAGGAAAATTAGGGAAAACAAAGCCCCAGATTTACTGAACCAGAACAGTAGCATATGGCAGACAATGGATCAAAAAATAGTTTGAAATGCAAGGGACAAATAATAATAAGAAAAGAAAGTGACTACCAAGGACTAATGATAGGCTGTAATCAGAAACACTTATCTGGAATTGCCAGGCACCCCGAGCCTGCCCCCATTCAGATTTTGTAAGAGAAGATTCTCAATGAGACTGTTACTAAATTACTGCCTCAATAATTTACACTGCCATCCTGTTGAAGTGGGACAAAAACTGAGCCTTAATTTATCTGAGTCTTCCCATATTATGGGGGTCAGGAAGAAATGAGAGAAGAAATTGAATCATTTTGCAAAATCCAGTTCTTGCTGAAGTGTAGTGCTGAATGTCAAGATGTAGCACACTGCTAATTTTTTTCCATCTGAACAGGACAAGAAATAAAGCCTTTAAAATCAGGAACAAACTTTACCTGATAGAGTGCATAACCAATACTAAGCAGATCTTCTCCCATTCTCCTCTGTCTCCTGCGGTTCTTCTGCATCAAGCCCACCAGAATGGTACAGCACGGCTCGTTCAAACTCCCTTCGTGGTCATCGTCTGGTTCATCCAGCCGGATTTTAAACTGGGGGTTGGTCCAGTACGTTGCTAAGAACGCCCAACAGGAGACAAAAAGGAGGAAGCTTTGCTGTCATTGCAGCCAGGATGGCTGTCACTGGACCTACAGGGAATATCTCTGTGGAAGGACTTCTGCCTGGAGTTTTTCCAGTTCCTTCCACTGAGTTATTTGGGTTTATGTTTTCACAGCTATGCTGAGTATCAATTGGAGCCATGGGAAATCAAAGCACCAGGGTATTTCCTGGGACTAATGACCAATGGGGAGGAGCTGATACTGTAAATTCCAGCCAGTCATTTATCTCCAGGAAATGTCCTTGGCTGAAGCTCTTGTTGCAAGAGGACCAAATGCCAGACAGCCTCTCCAGAGGTCTAACCTGAAAACGAATTGGAAATAACAGTGCCACTGAACTGTGACACTTTCCTGGCCTACCCAACCCTTCAGAGGATTACTCCAGCCAGTAGTAAAAGCCATGTAAGCAGGAAAAGCAGACAGAGAAAAAAAAATTAAATCGCCACGAATTAGCTACTTGGTGGGCTTGTAATCCCCCACGAGGAAATAAGTGTGAATTAGAACTTCATTTAAACACCCAGACTTCTGTTTACTGTCTAAGCCCCACCAAAAGTGTTGTACCTCCAAGCTCTTTTTTCCCACCAAAGCCCCCTCCAGTTCACAAGCACTTAGTTTTCTGGTGTTTGGTTTGGGATTTCACCGAAGGCCCATTTGGTTGGGTCCTTACCTTGGTAGTTCTGGCAGCCCCCAGCAGACGAACCCCGTCTCCACTGCCCATGAAACAGGGCCAGGTCCCATTTGTTGACCTTGTTGTTTGTCAGTGTGTCAGGAGTCAAATTGCAGATCTCAAGGCGGCTAAAGTGCCTTTGAAAATCTGAAAATGCCATCCTGGCACACAAAGAGATCAGGTTAGTCCATCAGCCTGCAACAGATGAGGTGGCTGCATCTGGACACCTCACAACAGGGCAACAAACATTGGTACTACAGAGCTGTCCAAAGCTGCATTTAATTGAATTCTGAAACTTGGAATTGGCTTTTAGGAAACAGAATCGCCCCCTGCCTGAATGAGCTGTATCTTCTGCAGACAGCCTCTGTCAATGGCAGTTACACATTATGGGCTCAGCCAAACCATTTTCTGTCATCCCCAGCTGTGGGTAATCCCTCATGGATCATGCTTCATAAACAAATTCACTGGAACTGGTGAAACAATATGGGCAGGGAGACTCCATTTAAAGGGAGTAAGAGTTGGCCCTTGTGAAAGCATCACTCTGTAGGGAAACCATCTCAGTTCGGCGTTGTGCTTCAGTCCTGTCACTGATGTTTGTTTTCACCATTCCTGGTGGGTTTGCCTGAGTGACAGACCTTGATTGCTTCATGCTACAAGCAGAGGTCTGCTCTCATTTCCCAGTGCCTGATGGCCCATGCAGCTGATTGCACTGGAGGATGGTGGCCGTTTATCTTCCCAGGCTAGGACAGAGTGACATCAGTTCAGCACTGATCCATATATAATCAGATCAGGCTTAGGACAGGCTTTCTATTAGGTCTGAGTAAACAGACTCTTCCCAAGCTGGTAACCTGAACTTTTTCATTAGTGTGTAGCATTTAGGCAAAAAAACAAACCTCAAAATGTAGAGCAGCTGAGGTTCATTCTTGCCACCTCATTAATTTTATTACCATCTGGTCTCCATATTTTGGATAAGTGCCGAGTTATGCAAGCTCTAATAAAAGGTAATATTTGAATAGGAAGGAAGATAAATAAGAGACTAACAATGCATCCGTGTCATTATTAACCCCCTTGGTGCTGGCAGTTTTTCTCCATCCAACTGAAAGGATTGCTTAAGGCACAAAAAATGTCAAAAGAATTAAGCTAAATGAACAATTCTCACCAGAACTCTCCATCATCTACTTGCTTATCAAGAGCCTGTTTTTGTTTGGGATCAACATAGTTCCACTCAGGAGCACTGCAGACAAAGCACAAAAGCACACTGTTCAGCTGTTGCATTTCATTCTACAATGAGATCTGAGTTAGATTCTATCTTGGGCTGATAAAGGAGTGTATATTTCTCCAACAAACAGATCTTGTGCCCGTCCAAATGACAGCACACCCTGTAACCTGACTGTGCTGGGCTGGAATTAGACTGCAATAGTATTTGCAACAAATAAGCTTTGAATTGAATCTCCCCTGCCAGGTGCCAGAAGGTACAAACAGACTGGCTTGATTAGGAAATTCACAGCCTGAAAGTCAGTCAGAGCTTCTCCATTTTAACATCTACTGGGGTGCCTGATATTCTCCCTAGGGCAATGATATGACCTCTATTGTTGGAGGTCAGGAAAGAATAGGAAAGCGAAAAGGTGAAATCAGAAAATTTACTGCAGAAAGCAGCATTGCTCCCTTGCCATTCTGATATCAATGTGCTCAGGATGGATTCTGCTCTGATCTGCTCCCACATGGCAATGCAGAGCTGCACCTGTCTCAGCAAGGCTGTCCCATGGCAAAACAGGTGTGACAAAACCAGGATATACCATGTATGTGTGCCTGAGGCACCTTACCTTGGGGCTGAGCAAAGCAGCTCTGATAAAAATAAAATTAATTGCAATGTTATCTCTATTTTCTTTCCTTAATTATGATACATCAGCACCCAGGCTCAGGGCAGGAAACAGGAATCTCAAAGTGCTGCATGAAAAAATATATTGTGGCCCAAATGATAGTAAAATTTATGCCATTCTAAATATAAAAATAAAAGAGGTGTTGTCACTACCACACTCCCAAGACTCCAAGATAGTTGAATTCCAGTTTCTGATAGATTTTCAAACTCCTGTGTCCTTATCTTAGTCAGCATCCCCACTTTTTCAAAATTCTCAGATAGGTACCAAATTCTGGTCTGATTTAGAGCTGAGCAACCTCATAGTCGAAGTAGAGGTATAATGGTTTATTCCTGCTTTAACTCCCAGGAACAGGACTGGTTTGTATCTTTTCCTTAGGTCCTGGCACCACTGGTAGGATCAATTTGAGAAAAATTACCTTGCAAAATGCTGTGGGTATGGCTCACATTGGGCTGCTCAGAGTTAAACCAAGGGCTGCTGTCTGTGATGAGAAAGCTCCGCCTGAGGCAGGTATTAATGCCCGCTGGAAAGAATGGATCAATATCCAACCTCGGTAATAAATTAATAGTGTTTTATTCCAACTGATTTAGTATCTCTCCTAAATGTGCTTTGTGATTGGATTATCTGCATTGTCCCAATTTAATTTTTAATAGATTCCAAAATACACCAAAGAGAGAGAAGCAGGGGCATATAAAAACCTACTTATCACTCCAAGATCCAGTCCATTCTACTTCACCCCAGGGATTCCTAAGCCTCACTAGTTTCTCTGGCCGTCCTCGGTAATATACCTAAAAGATCCACAACAAACAGAGCCTGAGCACTTCCATTATTCCAATCATCAGAGGGCAATTGCTTTTCAGATAGGATAAAACATGATTTGTACTTGAGCAATGCAGTCCATTACAATTTGCAATAGTTAAAAAACACCTAGATGCCTTCCACCCTTATTTTACATTATCCTGTGCCACCAAGTGAGCCATTGGCTGCAACACTCACGGTTTCATATAATGACAGCAACCTGCAAGGAAAAACACCAGCTACAAACCAGCAGATTATCTACATTCTCAAAAGCAGGAATCATTGCACAGCACAGCAAGGTTGGAAGGAGGTTGTCTGGCATGGACATCTCTGTAATGATTCCAGTTTCAGAGGAGCAGGAATACCTGGGGCTCGCTCCAAAGGTGAGGCTTACAGCAGAGTTCGTCAAAGAGCCTTTTTACTCCTTTCCCATCAGCTCTGACTGGCAAAGTGCTCACTGCCACCTCTCACAATCTAAACATGTGGGGAATGGCTGCCTCCTCTCCTGCTTCTCCTTTCTGTACCCTGAATTTTAATAACAGCTTGGCCCACCTTTATACCTTGTTCCTCAGCCTGTTGATACCATACAAGTGGCAGACTGCACAGTGTACTCCACACCACTACCTGTAAGAGTTTCTGACCTGATTGAGTACTACAAGTACTACCTTTTTCTGTATGAATGTGTATAAGTCAGGAATATTTTTATGGTCAGTCACTGAAAGACATCAGGAATTTGAAAGCACTGCAGTGTTGCAACCCCAGGCTGGTTTGCATGATGGCCCCAGGGTGGCTGGCTTACCTCCTCTGCTCCAGTGACAGAATAAGCATGTCCTTTTACCAGCTTCAGACTTGTGATTGCTTCTATTTCAGCTGTAGCAGTTATCTGGAGCAATAAAAGTACGCACATTTATGATTATATATTGTGTATGAACTCAGCTTTCATAAGCAAATTAATATGGGGGAAGATATCCAAAGTGGTGTGCCCAGTGAATACCAATATTCTTGATGCAAAGTATATTAAATTAAGGTGAGATCCACAGCAAAAGCTGCAGTTTCATGCCCCTTAATATGCAGTCTGAGCACAGAAGAAATTCAAGAATGTACAATGAAATCTAAATCTAAATCCAATTCCCAGCTCAGGTGACAGACCCAGCCACCTGCAAAGACACGTTCACATGAACTTAGCTCCAGCCTGTCTCAGTCGAGATCCAGTATATCAAAATTGGAACTCTGATAATTCTATATGCCACAAGGCAAACAGGATAATGAAACAGGATGTGAAAGGTGGGAAGTTTCCAAAACATGTTCAAACATCATCTGTGACTTGGGAGTGTTTGTATTACAGGTGTCAGTAATCTTTAGGACTGAGAACCAAAGCCAGAACCAGACTACAGGCTACAGCAAAGTATCTCAACGAGTTTGTCTCTGGCAGTCGAGTGTCTGGAGCTGAAATTTCACAAAATTTGAATGAGAAAAGATACCCAGAGAATGAAAATGGAGTTCCAAAAGACCAGTAAGGAGTTCATAGCTCTAAGTATAATCACAATCTGTCATGTAAATAGGGAGATATGAGAAGCATTGGTTATTCAGAACTTTGTCCAAAGTTTTTGCAACTGAAATCAATAAAGATCTCACATTAATCTGAGTTTGCTTTTATATCAGACCTTCCTACCTATATCTAACATTTGTCTGGGCTTTTGTCACAGTATGGACCAGAGCCCTGAGAAGAGGAGCAAGGAGAGTAAAGCTTTGTCAGCCTCTTACATCAATGGAGCAGCCAAGCAGTGACCCAGCTCGCAGAGCCTTCTGGATGATTTGGTACAGGTTTGCAGGAGCCCTCCGCAGCTCATAGGACTCAGAGATGCCTCCAGTAAAATCCTCAAAGGCCTCCACAGTGGATCCTCCTGCTAGAGCTTCATAAGAGCCGTTCAGCCTGTGGGAGAGATGATAAGAGCTATACAAGGGTCCATCTCCACCTTCAAGCACAAGGTACTACACAAAGAAGGGTTCATCATTTAGTATCTCTTAACTTGGTTGGTCACCAAGTGACCTGGGGCAACAGAACTAAAGCCCCTTGAAACACAGTTGGCAACAGCCCATATGGACCCAGAGGGAACTGTAAATGCTGGGTGGGAGGAAGGCTGGCTTAGAATGAAGTGTGTTGTGACTGACACCCCAGTCTGGGCCACCAGCAGGGGCACAGCCAGGGGCGCAGCTCCCACCAGCCCGTACTTGGCGTAGGCCTTCTCCAGCAACGCGCTCCAGAACTCGCTGCCCTCCTCCGAGTGCACAAAGAGCAGCTTCCCGTTCTTGGTGGGAAGCCTATCGTCCACCACCACGTCCACCCACTCTCCATACTGCCAGAACTGAGGGGAAGAAGAAAGGAAAAGGTTATGAGAGCTGGTGTGCCCATAATAGCTCCATGCTGCCATCCTCCTACCCCTTCACCTGTCATCACTCCCCCCTGAATAAGTCACTGTAGGGTTTTCTCCCATGCTGGATTCCTCTCCTTTGTAATAGGGACAGACTCCTCCCAGCTCTGGGGAGCATTCAGGAGGCTTCTTAATGCTATATTAAGTTTTGTTGATAGGAAATATTAACAGCATCTTGTTGCATATAATATCAAAAACACCATCTGAACATGTAAACTGAGTTTACATGGTGGACAGCCTGGAAAGCCAGCATGGAGATGGGATACTCTGAACTATCTCAAGGCTCAATCCTTGGGAAAAATAAAATGCCCCTGTAAAAATGCTGTTAGGAGAGGTCATCTAAAGGAGAAGCACTCAATAGTGCTAATCCCTTCTGAAAATACTTGGAAATCTGTGAAACACTGCTAGTGCTAAATTTTGGGCTCAAAGCTAGAAATGTTTACTCCACGATTTGCTGCATTCCTGAAAGGAAAGATGAAAATTCACACCATAACACTGACTGGTGAGCTGTGGAAGGGCTAGGTATGTATTCTAAAACTTCTGTCCTCACCAGAACAGCTCCTTTAGCTTTGCAAGATGAATCCACACTGCTTCCACCTGAGCCTCCAGTCAAAGCAAGTGGGCTATATCCCAGTTCTCTGGGTTCACAGGCAAGGAAATAAAGGCAAAGCAGGGACGGAAGGGGAGGAAGGAGAAGGAACCACACCAGCCTGAATTCACTTTCAACAGCTGACAGCAGCAGAGCTTTGTTGGGGCTCACATGGCCTGACGGTTCGGCTCAATTTACAAAATCTGTGTAACTCCATAGCCCCATCAGCTGTAAGACAGCGGAACCCCACCAGTGAGCAGGTCTCATTTAACATTATTTAACTCTGTTCTTATTTTCTTTCTTTCTCCCCCATCTTCACACACACAGTGTAACTGTTGATTATTTCATGTGTTTCAAACAAAAAAAAAAAAAAAAAAAGGAAAAAAAGCCCAAGCTGCTTCTAGTTAAATACTAGCACTTTCCTCTTTTATTCTCAACCCCCTGATCAAACAGGTACCTGGAAATGAAAGATTCCAGCATAATCCTTCTGGAAACTCTGAGCCTTGGGAACAACACGGAACAGAATATCTGGATTCAAAGTGAGAGATGCAATGGCAGCTAGGAGCCAGCAATCACCTAAAAACACACATTGCAAGGCAGAAAAGCTCGTTAATAACTCCATTAAGTCACACTCTCACCTGGACTAAAATGCCAGCAGTAAGAGCTATTCCAGACTCAATATTGGTTCAGCGTCCATTCTTGTTCTGTTATTTCTCTCTTTTGCTCATTTTCCACTCACCCAAACCACACAGGTATCCTGGGGCCTCTGAGGCTGACCATGGAAGTAATTTCAATGGTCCAGTTGTGCTTTGAGTTTTTAATGAAGCTGTGAAAACAGGCTGCTTTACCTAAGCTTGTTAATGCCCTCAGGAGACCAAGAACACAGCCAGAAGGAAAAGGCATTTGAGGTATGTGGATTGCAAAGCGTGACTGGCCAGGACAGAGTTAATAACCTGTGGTGCTTTAAGTAGACTCAAGCCACCACATCTGGGCAGACATGGGCTTAGGATATGTCCAGGAGAGGGCAAAAGCTCTGGGTTGATAGAAGGATGGTGGGACCTCCATTCCTATCTTTTGGAGAAGATTCAATGGATAGCAGGAACATTTGTGGGTCTATTCCTCCTCAGCCCTTTCTTTGAAGGTCTGAACTTGAACTTAGAGCTATTGCCAGAGATTTGCCCAGCAGTCTCATGGAAGCTGAAGCCTTCTGGGACCTTTGTGAGGCGGCGAGTCCTTTCTTTGGCCCATTCCTTATCCCTGGAGTCTGTGTGCCTTGCAGCTGGAGCTGTTTGCTGGGTTGGTTACCTGTTTATTGAGGATTGGAGGCTGGGTAAGCAGAAGCCTCTGTCACACCAAAGGTGGTGCCCCTGGGAAACTCTGTGACTCGTGGTGTTTGCACACTGCAAACAAGCAGGAAGAACTTCTGTGATTCTGTTTTGTTCCTGAGGTGTGTAGAAAGCCTAGGAAAACAAAACTGCTCTGAAGGTACTAACATTTTCCTGGTTCCCTGAGGATTATCTGTGCCAACACATAGTTCCATTGTGAGGGTGCATATTCTGTAGAAGGAATTGGCATCGCAGCTCCTGCTTCAGAGGAGATAAGCAAATTGAGAAACCAAGAAAAGAGTTTAATCTACAGCAAGATTGAATATCCTAGAGCAGCAGTTAACCCTTTATATTGGCTTGGGATTTATGATTTAATGCCATGGTGAATACAAGTGCAAAAGTAGGATGCAGGGACTTGCCAGGTGCTCTCTTCTGCCTGTACCCCACAGGGAGGTACCCAGATGGCTCCTATGAGCTGTTTTGAGACACCTCTGTAAGGAAGGGTCCCTGGTGTGATGACCTGTAACCACCTGAGCTGGCTGATCACACTAGGGGTCCAAAACCATGCCATGTAATATGATATGTTTCTACCCATTGTGCCAGCTCAGGTCTTTCTAAAGAGAAGGGAAAACCCATTCTTAGTACATGAGGTGCTGCTTGAGCTTTCCCCACGATTCTCTGCCTTATCTTGGCTGTCACATTCAGAAAATAGCATTCAAGCTGGAAGAGGGCAGAAAAATTGTTGGATTGCCTGCTTCTCGCCATGCACCTGCATTTCTTTTGAGAAGAGGTTAAAAAAATTTGTCCTGCTCATCCTACACAAATGAAGTTTTAAGAGGAAGTGTGAGGCAGGTTAAATACTCCTTTGCAGAAAAGCTGTTTGAGGCAAGAGCTCTTAGTTGAAAGATAATATCTCCTTTACAGAGAAGAAGATAAAGGATTGTGACATGTTTAAAGTGGAAATAGGGAAAAGTTGATGCTCTGCATGTAGAAAAGAGAGTCTGGAAGCCTCAGACCATAGAACATCTAGGAGCAAAGACCTTCTCAAAGAGGGATCAACTTGCTGGCCTGGAAGTTTCCTCCAAGCCTTAGGTACTTACGTATAAAATAAGCAAAATTATAAGAGTACAAGGTGTGGGGGAAGAAAGGGCTTTAAGAACCTCCTCTCCCAAAGAAATGTAGATGCAGGGAAAAAATGAGACTGAGAACACTCAGATCTGCTTTGTAGCTATTTCTTTGAGGCTTTCCTTGGTACAGTGTATGCCTTAAGCTGTTATAATTTCTGTTTTCCTTGAAGAGGCAGAAATAATGGTGATAAGTCTGGGGAATGGATTTTCAGAGGAGGAAGATGAAAAGCCTTATCAAGTTAGAACTGAAATCCTCATTTTTCTGATGCTCTGGCTGTCCCTGGCATGCTGTGAAGTGCAGATGATTATTTCTGAGGAGGTGGCAAGGTGGGAGTCCCTGTTGTTCCTGTTGTGTCCCTCCACCCCATGAGCCCAGAGAAGGCCTGCAGCAAAGACAAGTTGGTGCTCTCCCAATGTGCAACACCTGGAAGGGTTTCCCCTTCCTGGTCCTGGCCAGGATTTTAAAGCCAATAAAAGAGAAACTACTCCAGGCTTTGCTGAGGATAGTGTATGTTGGACACACAATTAGGCGGAAGATTCAGTGTAATGAGGGGGGGGGTTTCCTTAAATACGTTGTTTACTTCCCTCTTCAGAGCTAAACAATTTCAGAATCTCAGCTCAGAGGATGCCAAATGCAGCATGAAATCCTTTAAGGTGCCTTTCTTACAGCACGAATTAACTTTATAGCATTTGAGAGAGTGAGGGATGTGGTTGCTGCTGCCTGTCCCCAACACCCCAATGCCGTCCGACCTCCCAGGGAAGCGTTTCAGGGCACGCCTCCTCAAAGCACGCCTGGGAAGAATTGTGTTGGAAGAATTGCAGTGATGAACTTGGCCTTAAAAGCAGCCATGCCTGCCTTGAGCACTGCAGAGTCTGATCTCCAAACCTTACTTTCTGGGGCTGAACATCTTTGACTAAGCTTGTGCCAACCAAAAGGAACCAGCTGGGAATTGCCTGCTGCGCAGTAACTTGGTAAAAATGAAAATGTGTCTGAATGTAGATGGTTTGGAGGCATCTTTGTACAGCAGAGATGCACGACGTTCAAGCTGCTGTGATATTTACTTTCACAGAATGCAGGACTCTGTCCATATCAAGGAGCTTCCATGACGGGGCCTAAACTGTGCAGTTGGCCTCTTACCTTCTTGTACACCACAATGGGATCCTGGCCTATTAATAAGCCTTCTCAGCCCTACTGGATAATATATGAGTAGTTCTAAAAATGTACAAATTGACAGTTCCTGTTCCCTTTTTCAAAGTACAACATGATTTTGCCAGCAGCAAGTTTCAGAGTTTAGTTTGTGCTTGTGCCTACAGCCCAGCACAAGAGCACAAGCTGCCCAGAAAGGCACCTTAGGTAGGACCCTCAAACTTGCTCTGGTTCAGCTGCAGGTTATAAGTAAGCTTTCACACTGTAAGGAAACTATTTTATTTCATTCCTAACATGGGATATTTTTTTTTTGAGGGAGAGAAAAAGAGGCCAACTGACCAATTAATTAGAATGTATTTCAAGTAGGCTCATGGAGAGAAAAATGACACTATCAGAAAGCATTTCTTCTCACTGCATGGGCAGTGACTCATTTCACTCATGCAGCATTTTAACTTAGAAAAACAACTATTTTTTTTTAAAAAGCCTTCTCAATATTGGCCCTGCAAAGCTAAATCACTTACGGACACGTATCACTGCTTCTGCTCAGTCTCACGTTTCATGAACAAAAGTTTCAGACAAGTGCCAATTACAGTGTTTACTGCTGCTGCTGAATGTCCTGTAAAGAAGCCAGCTTGATTCCTGGATCTGAATTCATCTGAAATGGTAGCAAAGTGAAATTTTGAGATTCTTAATTTTGTTGTTTTTTTTTTTTTTTAATTTAAGCAATCCTGACCTTGAGTTTGTGGTGGAAAGGGTAAACATGAAGCCTAGCTGTACCTAGCTCCTGTGTGTATGCATCTGTATCTATATCTATATCTATCTATATCTATATCTATATCTATATCTATCTATACATGTGTGATCTTGGAGAATTACTTTGACTGTTAGTGCACTTGAAATAGAATCCCTTGCTGCTCACAGATGTCCTGAGTTGGCTCATGCTCTGAGTGCTGCCCAGGCAGCTCCTGGTTTACAGAGATAATCGAATCCTTGGTGACCTGGCAGCTCGGAGACTCCTCCGTATTGATGATGTTTACCCAAGCATGCTCCACTTGCAGAGGCCATAAAATAAATGAGAAATTTGATTAGTTTCAGTTGCTCCAGAGCTGTGCTCAGTTTCTGTTCGGCTGCCATGAAAGTGTCTAGACACAGAGCATCTAAACTCTCCTTTGACCTAGTGATGGTGAGTTTCAGCCAAAAGTCCAAGTGTCTGGTTCCAGGGTGCAACTGGACAGCACAGAGGCATTTCTGCCCTCACTCTGTCCTGGCTTGTTGCTGTTTTAACAGTGTCTGGTGTTCAGAAAGCACCCAAACACAATGCTGTGGCTCTTGCTTCCTGGGTTGCCAAGCAGCTCTGACTCTCAGCTTTAGTCTCTGCTGGAAGCCCTTGTTCAGAACTTGTAGTACCTGGGGCATCACACCAGACAACAAGGAAGCACTGACCCACTAGCTTATAATTTATGGCAGTGCAGGTTGCCTCTGCTTTGAAATTTCTGAAGACTTTCTGAGACTTCCTATGGAAATGAGTTTTGTTCTGCAGCTGTGTACAGAAAGACAAAAGAGAATCCCGCAAAGGAACAGGCTTTCTTCTCCTTGGGGTCTCAGAGTCGTTAGTGAATGCATTTTTTACATCAATGGGATGTATTTGCTAGAACCAGGATCTCCAGTATCCCTGAGCCCACGGGATTGAATGTCAGAAGGGCCCTGTATTAATGTCTACAGCAAAATAAGTGAACAAACCCTGTACTATTAAGTTCTCTCCCGCCTACAGCCACTTCAAAGGCTCCCTCAACAGGTATCAGATCTATCTCAGAGCTGTCAGGCTTTGGTTTGTTCTCCAGAATACCTGTAATCTCCCCAAATCTGCCTGTAGGACAAGGCACGCACAAAGCACACAGGGGTGGGCTCCTGGGCTGGTGTGAACTGGAGCATTTGCCTTGGCTTCAGGGAACTCCTCCAGCTGCCAGCCCAGGCCCAGGGAGCTGCTGTGCCTGGAGTGGCCTCTGGGCGTTCAGAACAAAAGGCAGCTCATGAATATAAATAGTGTGGATCTGGAAAGCTAATATTAAACTGAGGGGGTTTCAGTGCATTTTATATTATTTAAATTAAATTTATGCCACTTACTTCTTAAGAACTTGTGCAAACAGTCCTCAGGTTAACTTATTCAGATAGCGGCGAGAAAACTTCATAAGTCACCTTTAATAACTAAGACTATGTGACTACATTTCAAGTTGTTACTAGGCTATCAAAAAGATATGGTTCAAAGAACATTTAAAACATTTCAAGTCTTTCAAGTCCCCATCAAACTTCCCAAGCTGATACTCATCTACCTTACGCTGTTGTCAAAGAAATAAGTTTAATGGAGTGAGACCAACTCTGGGTTTTCTTGTTCCTTTTGTTCATATAAACCCAGGCCTGCAGTGTTATTTTTAAAAGAAAAGAAATATGTCAGAGAGTATTATTAAAAATGGGTTGTTTTCCTAAAGGACGTGTTACCCAGTCATGTACGTGGCTTGTGTAAATATGTAATCAGGCTCTGTTTCAATAGAAGTGTTTTACATGAGGGTTTTAGCAACAAGGACTTTGATATTCAAGCTATTGGATCAAATACCAAAAAAGCTTAGTATGCCTCAGAGATGTAAAGCAAATACCTGAAGGCTAGAAGGGAAGTCCCATGCCTGCAGTTTATTTTTGTGAAGGGCCAGTGTGTGTAGAAGCAATTGTAAGCAGCCTTGCAGAAACAAATTGGATTATCTTTCATTATTTTCTCTTTTTCTTCCTTTTCTTTTTTCTGTATATGTGAGAGTGAGAGAGAGAAAATCAAGCTCCTGATAAAAGCAGAATCAGATTTTGGGGCTTTTCTTCTGCATTTAGGATAGTTTCCAGGACCAGCCTTTAGGCTACTGCCCACCAAAGCTGTCTTGGGAAAACCCAGAGCAAGGCACCATCCCCAGATTCGCAGGAGGTTTTGGGGTCCAGTGCTGTTGTTACCACTGTGTGATGGATTTTGGCACTTATCTCTAATGAAAGCCCATTTAGCACAAGGGACTGGGACTCTACAGAAACATTCAGCAGGTGACAGAAATAGAAAAGAGCTCAGAGTACTTGTATTCAGTTTCTAAGCTAAACACAAATAATTCACTGGCCCCTTCTAGTTTAAGAACAGATAATATTTTTCAGTCCTATAGCTTGTAAACTGTCAGAGAAAATGAGTTTTTACTTCAGGTGTATGTTCTTAATATTTTTTTTATGCCATTATAGAAACTTTCCAAATAGGAGGCGACAAGAAATGTCGCTTTTACTACTTATTTGAGCCATTCTCCTGAAATACAGTAAGTGATTTCCCCATACTCTGTTCCAGCATCCACCAAATAAATATCCTGGAGCAAGTATATGATTGGGGATCTTATTTTTAGCATTTGGAGTACAAGCCCACACACCAGGGAATTTTTTAGCAATTGCTTTAATAGTGCTGTGTTTACAAGAGCAGCACTGGTGTTATTTATCGCCAACGACTTGCAGAAATTGTTTCAATCTCATTTGCACAATGGATGTGCTGGAAGACCAGTGAGGTCAGGAGTACTGCAGTTAGCAGCACAGGAGGGAGAAAGGCTGATTTCTCTGTGTCTAATCTATCAAATTCTCATTATAAGAGTTTCATCCTTCTCGCCCCTCCATGCAGTCGAGGGTTTGCTGCTGCTGTCCTCTGCAGCTGGATCTTATCAGCGAGGCAGGCAAGGAAGGCAGCTGCTGCTGCAGCTACTCTGAGAGGGAATAAAGTCCCCTTACAGCTCCCTCCTGGCCACTTGCACAGCAGCTCTGTTTAGCCAAAGGCAAGCACTGCAGAAAAATAAGGAAGGAAGGTTTTCTGTGATGGATGTCTGGGAGAGGATGAGTGCTGCCTGAGAGATACCCCCTCTCATTAGGCCCTGATTCAGGGAGCTGAGCAGCACTGCCTTTTTTGTCTGTGTGGCCGGTGCCTGGATGCTCCTGTCCCTGCTCACAGCTCTACATGAAATGCTGTTCAAGCAGAAAGGAGCATTCAGCTGAAGAGCTTGGAACAATTTGTTTGTTGTGGATGGCATTACAAAGTTTACAGTCTCTGTTCATTTTTTTCTGATGTCGTCCTTGTTTCTAACTCATACTTGGACCATCCTGCTTGACACAAAAAGGCACATCAGAGACCCAGCCCCTTCTAAACCAATTCCTGCTCTGTTCCTTGGTTGTTGTGTATTTGTTTTGTGTGAAACTGAGACTGGAACTTGCTCTGCCTCCCAAATAAAAGTCCCTAAGGACTAGGCAGCAGCAGAAAACTTCCCTGGTGTCACTTGTCCCCTGAGTCTTTGGAGCTGCTCTTGCTGGCATGGGCACGAATCCCACTCTTGCCTCAGGGCAAGCGCTCCCACGATTAGGTTGGCATCCACCTCTGCCTTAAGACGTCAAAAGCAAACCAGTTTTCTGCTCCACACAATTACTTCCTTCCTCCAGGAGACAGTTTGGTGTCTTCCAATTTTGATATAGCTCCTACAAGCCCACATATACCCTGTCTCAGGCAGCCGTGCTGGTATGTGAGTTCTCTTTTTGGGTATCTGTCCCTCCATACTATGCCTGGGAGATAGCCAATAAAATGGTCCATGTGTAAGGGGTTTTAAAATGAAGCTTCATTTCTTTTTCATCTTCCAAAACAAAATTGAGAAGCACTGTACGTACCCAGCTCTCCTTGGCAGACATCTGTTCGGGTAGCTCCTCCAATTATAAACTGAGGGTTGGCACATAACTCCTGAAAAGACACGATTTCAAAGTTTGCATCACCCTTTCTGTCTGAAAAGTTCCTTTTTCTTGTTCCTTGTTTCAATGTTCAGAAACTATTAAACACTTTGAGCATTTATTTTAAAATATATCTTTTCTGAGTAACACAATCCCAGAACAAAATTTCTTTATTAAAATGAGGGCTGCATGTATTTCTTTTTTTTTTTTTTGAGGCAAATCCTGATGCCCTTTGTTACTAGGCACTGCCAGTGGTACTACTGAAAATTTCTGCTACTGTGAAGACAGAGGTGAAAATCCACCTTAGCATTTAATTCTTACTTTATCTTGCTGAGATTTTCGTTCAAGCAGCACAAATGAGTTTGTGACTGTGGCTGCTGCCTGTGCCACTGGAACTGTGCTGAGTTTCCAGTGCCAACAGTGTGGAGGATGTTCCCCCACCCTGACCCTGCTTCCTGGGAGGCCAACCACACAAATGCTTTTATTAGCAACAACCCCCCTTTCTTCCTGGCCCTTTGGGGCCAGCCAAGTAGGTTATGGCAATGACTGTCACTCCTATCCCAACCCTGCGCTCTCCAACAACTCATGGCCTATATTAGGAAGTCATTATTGTCTCTCTAGAGACAAAAGCCTTTTCTGTTTTCCTGAGAATTTTCCATGAGCTTCTGGATGGCAGCAAGGAGCAGTTTATAGGAAGCCTAACTTGGCAAGCAGGGTTGAGGACACTTTAGGAAGTCATTGGCTCTCCTCAAAAGCAGCAGTTGTCAGCTCTGAGCATCCTGTGGAGAAACAGAGACACCCCAGGACTTCTTGTGTATGATGAGGAGCCAGTTTGTGAATCTTCTCTCCAACAGGCATCATCTCAACTACATCCTTTTGCTTCTGTCTAGTGGAGAGGGGTCCAGCAGTAGGTTACCCATCACACAGGAGAAGATTTTGTGTAGTTTTTTCTCTTCTCCCTCCAAAATGCTGCACCTGGTGTCAATATGACTTATTACTCACCCAGATACCTGTCCTTCCTGAGCCACTCCCAAGTGCCACACACACCTTCCACACAGCTGAGTTTCCCCTCAGGGGTCCCACACGGGCTGGTCTCTGGCAGGCAGGGCTGGGACGTTTGACCCTGTTGGATCTCAGCTCTCAGTTATTCCTTATCCTGCTATGCTTGTGGCTGTGTCTCTGCCTGCAGCAGGCTCAGCATTGTTCTTGTATGAGAAACCCAAATCTAATGTAATGAGATTTCTAAGGCTGATCTTCTCCAAGGACAGGCAAAGCCAAGACACACATCCATGGTATTTGTTGAGGTAATGTCCAGGCGCCAGAGTGAGGTGCTGATGGATAAATGGGATTGCCAGGGTTATTAAACCTGGAGTTACTAAACCTGCAAGTTTCTGTTTCTCACTTTTCACGTGAAAAAACAATGAAGTCCAAAGCCTTGAAATTTTCTGTTCTTCTCATTCTCCTTTCCTTCACCAGACTGAGGTAAGTAATTTGGGAGGGAGGGGGTCCCCATTTCTTTTAATATTTCCTGACATTGCAAAGGAGAAGCAAAGTAGGGACAGAAAAAAATGATTGAAAAATGAGAGTGCAGAAAAATCTCTGAAGCCCTGATTTTGTGACTTAAAAAAAAAAAATCATCCTCTAATCTTCACTGATGAAAATTACTTTCTTAGAATCAGAGGCCATTTCTAGGATATACCTATTTAGGTAATAGCATTTCCAGTCAGATGTTATTTAACTGTTACAGGCAGCCTGGAGTGAGGCAGAGGATTTTATTTAGGAATTAGCCTGATTTCCTGAGGAGCACAAAGACCTGGGTGTGGGTGCTGTGACAACTGACAGTCGATGGCACCTGGGATGGCCCATGGTCTGGCTGGATACATGTGGGGCTTTTGCATCCATCCCTGGACTTGCAGCTCTCTGAAGCTGGAATGGACAGGAAGAAAGCAGGCTCCCATGAAGCAGATTCCCATGAAGCAGCTATAGAATTCCCTGCTTTACAATGGTTAGAAGATGATGGTTTCTTTTCCCACCCCCTTTCCAACCTTGCTTCTGCCATGGAAGTAAAGCAAGACAGAATTAAGAAATGAGACAGGAACAGTGGATGCTCAGGCTCACCACTGATTTAACCTGGCTGTTCAGCTGGGCTTTTGTTAGATTTGGACCCAATAGGCAGATACAGAGCACTCTTACCGTGGGGCGCTTCCAGACTATGCCCTGAGTTTTGAAGGAGTATGGTCCCAGGTCCCGGTAGCCCAGAGCAGAAGGACAGGCTGGGAATTCTTCATCCTTGAACAGTGTGCCAGCCTGCAGGCACTGCTGCTTCAGGGCCTCATAATCCTGCTTCAAATACTTGATGGCATTCCTGTTGGATCCGAGCCCGTCTGCCGCCGCTCGTTCTTGGCAAAGTCTCACGGCGACCCTGGACATGCTGCCCACCCTCCCAGCGTGTGCTGCAGCTCTGCCTGTGCCTCCTGGGCAGAGAGGAGGTGAGTATGGGCTGGCAGCAGGCTCGGGTGGAGCCAAGGACTGCCCCAAGTGCTCCAGCAGCCCTGGAGGGAGGAGGCACCAGGAGAGCAAATATGTACCGGGAGACGGGCGGGAGCCACAGCCGTCTCGGCTGGGATTACAGGCACTGCCGGCTGCTACTCCCATGGTATTTGCTTTTTTTGCTGTCCCTTTTTAAAATACTCTTTTAGCAAGAAACGAAGGGGAACTTTTTGCAGACTCACCTGTTAACAGATGGAAAGAGACTGTGTGAGTTCTATGTGCTGAAAGTCAGGTTTAAGGATCAGTCCTTTAAAAATCCAGGTGAAGATGGTTTAAAACTCCTTTCCTCCTTCTGGGATTGGACTCTATGCTGTTGGAGGGCTGTGCAGCCACAAAACCTGGAGATGGATATCTGCAGCTTTCATGGCTGTGGAGAACCCATGGAATTTTAAAGCTAGGGGAAAGTTGAGCCTACTTCTGCTTTTAAAAATAAGTTTTTTAAAAAATATCTCTCTCTTTGGTACTCACAAAGCAGTATGAATTTATAATTTAATTTATTAGCAACAAGAGATGTAAAGTTATCAGAGCTAGAACTGGCCACTTTCAGAGGGCAAGGATACAACCCAGGAGCATGACCTAGGCCAAAAAGGGGAAATTGTTTCACCAGGTAGGAGGGAAGCTGGTAAGCCCTGCTACTCCTCTCCTGTGTCACCTTGGGCAGAAGTCACTAAAATATCCCCACCTATAAAAACAGGGTCTTGACTCAGCTAGTGAGAGATCACCCATCATATTTACAGCCTTCTGGTGGTGTTTCCTGCATATAAAATGTTTACAGACAGAAAACAAAGAAAACCTTGGGTGTAAAAGGCTTTATAGACATTAGGAAATAGTAATTCCTGTTCTTGTAGGAGAAAAATTCCATTTTTACCCTGGCAACCCCATTTTGCACTGACACAGGGGTGCACACCTCCCTGGCAAGGTGGCTGCCTTTGTAGGTTCAGGAACTGAAGGAGGAAATATTTTCCATGGAGCACAGCTGCTCTCTGCTGACATCCTGTATAATGGCTGGGATTCCCCAGCAAAGCCTCTGTGTGTCCTGGTGAAAGCTGGGTAAACAGTGACTTTGTTTGCCAAGGAGCATGTTTGATGACTACCTCTAGGTAAATTTAGACAGAAGGTGTGGGGAAGGGAAGAGAGAATTTTTAAGGAATGAAACCTGGTGAGATAAGGAGTCCAAACAGAGGCTAGCTGGGTTGCTTGTCTGCAAATATTTGAAGAGAGTGAATGCAAAGGAGGAAACAAAATTACTTGGTCAGTTCCAGGTAGTGAAGGCTGGGCTGAGGGAATTAATATATCAGTTACCCCAAAATTAAACTAATACTGTTGAAACTGAGTAAAGAAAAGGACGGCCAGCATTTTATCCCTGTTGTATTTCAGTACTTCAAGGTGTGTCTGTGTACTGAACCAGGGTGAGGAGTGGAATAATAAAGGGTTGAGGGGAGGATTTTTTCTTTCCAGGGTGGATTTGTTTTCCTGTCAAATACACCCACTCAGGGGTATCCACTTTCTTTGCTTATGAGGCAGAATAGTGCTTTCTTCCCCACCCTGCACCAGTGCCTTGTGCTGAAATTTCCTTTCTCCCTGTGGTCCAGAGGAACACTTCCACTTTGCTGGGATTGCTGTAAGCTGCAAGTTTGGCAACATTGTTCACAGAAAAGTATGGTGCTCCAGCAACTGGAAAAGGTCATTTTGAGCAGTCTGAGTACTTTGTTTTCCATGTACTTTTTCAGACATACACTTGATATGCTGTGTGCTCTGTAACTCCAGCTGCCACCAGATGTGAGCAGGCACTGCAGGGGTGAACCCTTGTGCATCACCAGAGTGTAACTGGGGAAGACAGATGAAAGGTAGGAGCTCCTCCCCTGTGGAGACAGGCTGAGAGAACTGGAGTTGTTCAGTCTGGAGAAGAAAAGGCTCCAGGAAGACCTTAGAGCACCTTCCAGTTCCTAAAGGATGCTACGAAAAAGCTGGAGAGGGAATTCTTACAGGGTTTGTGATAAGACAAGTGGGAATGCATTTTCAAACTGCCAGAGGGGAGGTTTAGGTGAAACATTAAGTAGAAATTCTTCACTGTAAGGATGGTGAGGCTCTGGCACAGGTTTCCCAGAGAATCTGTGGATGCCCCATCCCCAGAAGTGTTCAAGGCCAGGCTGGATGGGCCTTTGGGCAGCCTGTTCTAGTGAAACGTACCCTTGCCCATGGTAGGGGGGGTTGAAACAAGATGGTATTTAGGGTGCCTTCCAACACAAGCCATTCTATAATTCTATTAAATACAAAGAGTTTTTAATAATAAATTTCAGTTTTCACATTTGGAAAGAGGCTGAGGACACCCCTTTTCTCTAGGGGAGACTTGGACTAGGTAAACACTCAGTATGTCCACCACAACTATTTGATCCCAGTGATCCATAGCACAACACTTGAAATCCATTTTCCAAGCTTGATTAGCAGCAGCATGATTTATTTTGTCTAGAATGTGATGCACAAGCACCATCTAGAGGATATAAAGGAGATGATGATGACTGTATAGTTGATTACATCAACAGCTGACAGTTGTATTATAGGAGGAAAAGTTTTCAGGTTCCCCATGACTCAAAAACTGCTGCTGAAATGGAACTAACCCCTAGGGTTAATACTTACAACAATTATTCTGACTTTCATTGCTTTTGGGATTTGCATATTTTTGCCTGGCTCTTCCTGCTTTCCTTTCCCTCTCCCCCTTTGTTGATGATAGCAAGAGGATGAGGGGAATAGAGAAGAACCAATTAAACCAGGAAAATGCATCACCTGGGTTTCAAAGAAGAGACTGAAAATTCCATACAGTCAGGACTATTCCATATATGAGGAAATCTTTAGAAGAAAATAACTGCCAATTACCCAGCAGTTCCAGATACATTTCTGATATAGTGCATTAGAGAGAAATGAGAGGGCTCTCCTGTACTGCAGCACTCAGCTAATGAGGATTAAATCTGCTTTGCTGTACTGTAGACCCTGCAGCATGAAAACAGATCAGTTCCATTCTGAGAGCTTGCCTTCTCCTATTCTAGATGTATGGGCTCCTACCCACCCTATTACTGTGAAAATGGAGTGACTATCAATAGGAAGACTATTGGGAGCTATGAAAGTTCCTAAATATTTGTCTCTAAGATTATTGTTTTAGAGGTTGCAATATTTTATCCAAGTGTTTGAGGAGGGAAGGGTTTCTACAAGCTGCAGCCTGGCAGGTTCCCTATTGGGAAACACATCTGAAATTAGCTCTGATCTTGCTTGGTTGTTTTATAAAAGCCATAAAATTGTTGGTGCCTGAAGAGGAGGAAGATGATATCCAGAGAGATAATGCCTGCACCCCAGCTGTGAACTCCACAACACAAGTTGGGCTGATCCAGAATGATGGTTCAGCACTGGGAGGGATAGATGGATTCTGCAGGATGACCCAGGTCTTTGTGACACCTCCCACTGAACTGGCCAGGGCTGGAGCTACCTTGTGATATTGGGAAAAGCTCAGTACCTCTCCAGATCCCAGCCTCAGGCAGGAAAGCAATTCCCTTCCTCATGAAACATCACTACTGCTACTGCAAGCCTCTTCCCCTAGGAAACCACCCTCAGCCTAGTGAGGACAGGGGAGTCCCTGGGAAGGAGAACAGGAGCCCAGCAGGTGTATGAGCCCATTCCTCCCTTCCTGAGCTGCTGGCCACTTGTTCCCAGTATCCCTGTACAGTGAAAGGGCAGAGGGGCAAGAGGAGGGAGGAATGGTGTAAGGCAGAGCAGCCCTGAGTTACTCACAGTTGCTGAGTGTGGGCACAGGGAAGGACAAGCCCATCCTGCCTGAAACTCCATGCTGTGAAATGGCAGCTGGATGCTCCTTATCAGGAACCAGAATGAGCTGCCGCAGCAGCTGTTGAGACCACTCACTTCCAAAATGTGAGAGTTGGTGACTTCTTTGAAGAGCTGCAGGTGTGCAGGGAGATTAAGAAGAAGTCAGATTTCTTTTTCCTTCTGAAGTTGCCTGGGTTTAGGGAGACAGAAGTGGGTACTATTCATGGAACTGCTGCTTTCACCTAAGAGCATTACACTGGTCTCACAGTCAAATGGAAATCATCTCTTTCTTTAAAGAAAATGGGCATATTGTGTGAGTATGCAGAAAATGAAGGAACTGGTTCATGTTGTGCTCAAAAGAACTTCCTTACCTCTGACTGTGGACTCCCATCCACATCTGCTGCTGGGCTGGAAGTGGAAGTAGTTGACTTGCCCACTTACCTGGCTGCAGAGGACTTTGTGGGCAGGCTGTTCAGAGGGCTGCTGGGACAGCCAACTTCCCAGATAGTAAGAGAATTTCTGTATTACACCAATATATCCTTGTCTGCCATGAAACCACCTGGGACAGTACAGTCCCTATAAGTTTGGGTCCAGTCTAACAAGCCTGGGTGGCAAATATGTTTCTTCCCTTCATTTCCCCAGGTACCTCTCCCACTGCCTAGTTGAATTCTTGCTGGTTCCATTTCTTTCTAGTTTTACTTCCTTCTGTTCCTCTCCTTTTCTGTTTGGCTCAGTCTCAGCCCTCATTGCACCACAGAGACTCTAAGAAAACTCTGGTAGCTCTGACTGAGCAGAGCAGCCACATAAGATTCTTGCACACACTTGGCTTGGTCGCTGTCCAGCAGAAGCTGTTGAGTGCCAGCAGACCCCAAAGTGGTCTGTGAATATCATCTATGAGGCACAGGGGAGATGGCTAAGAAAAGCAAAGTAATTATACGACAAATTTTCAACCCAGCTGAAACTTCTGCATCTGCTGGAAACTAGTTAGAGTAGAGGAGCTCACAAACCAAAACTGATTTTGTGGGCCAGTGAAAACAATTGCTTTGAACTGACTCTGATTTCCTTTTACCCTGACTCTTGTAAAAGCAGAGGTCTGACTTGTGGGAGCTGTACAGATTTAAACCACTGTGTGGAGCCAAAGAAACACTTTTTGAGCAGCTCTATAGCTCCCAGATCGGTCAAGTTAGGATGCAACACAGCCCCTGCAAGTTTGACTCCCAAGTGGTGAGGCGCTGTTGTCTCCTGGTCCAGGAGATGGCCTTGCCTGTGAGATAACTCAGTAGTGCTTAACAAATCTAAACAGCTGAGCAAAACCATCCTCCAGTGCCACTCTGTGTCCTGCTCGAGCTTCAGCACAGCCATGCTGGAGACTTTGGCTAAAGGCACACCCTCAACTGAGTGCACACAGCTTATGGCACATAACATTATTGGATCTGCTTCCAGCTCTCTATGTGTGATTGGTTTCCCACGTGCTGCTAAAAATACCATTATTCCCTTAATAAAGAGAGCCCTTCTGACGCATAGAGGACAGGAGGCATCTTCAAAGCACAGTGAAGTTGGACTGTGCCTTGCCAGGTTTGGACAACCAGGTGGTTTCAGGGCTGTTTTCTTGCGTGGCCACAATCTACACAGACAGGCTGGTGCTGCTCATACCATTCATATCTAACATCAAAAAGATGTTTGGGGCCTCCTCTGCTACACTGGGAACTGAATGGACAGTGCTTAGCTCTTTTTCCTGTTTAATGACAATGGCTTCCCATGAACTGTGCAAGTAGGACCTGTGCTGAACTTAGGAAGAGAAATAATAAATGATGCAAGTGCAAAACTAGCAAGCAAATGGACAGTGCAGCATAACAGTTTGGAGCATCATGTACCAGCAATGAAGGAAAACTTCCCACTACATCTCAGCAAATGATGCCACCAGTAATTTAAGGTCCTTTAAGCATTTTTCAAGCAATAATATTCGTTTTAGTCAGATAGGAAGGCTTCAAACCACTGTTTTATGCATCCAGGGCTTGGAAAACAATGCAAAAAGAGGTGCCTGTCCTTCCAAGGCAGCTGGGCAGCCACTGTAGGCGGTGGGTGCAGCATGAAGGACTCATAGCCTCTGTGAGCTGCCCAGGGAACACTGCCTGGCACCAGCACATCCTGAGTCAGACTTAAAATATGAAACAAATTGTTTGAATTCTCCCTCGGAGGGTTGCTGTTCTAGGCGGGTGCCAGCAGCAGCATTTCAGCCATTCTTGGCAGCAGCTCACTGCCGAAACGGAGACTCTCTCTTCCCCCACACCATGTGTGCATGTTTTGGGGAAACTCGGGGGCAACTCACTGTTTGTGGTTTGGGCTGTGCAGGGGCTTTAGGAGGGTCCATGCCAGCAGTGGCAAAATACGTGCTGTGTTACCACCAGCAAATCAAGCTGTGAGCGATCTCTGTCACCTGCAGTGCTCAAAGTTGTGACAAGGTGACAACACGGGGGACAGACGTACAACAGTAGGATTTGAGCCATAATAGGTTTTTTCCTTCCTTTTTTTTTTTTTTTTTTGTTTTTTTTGTTTTGTTTTTGGTTTTGGTTTTTTTTGTTGGTTTTTTTTTTTTTTTTGTCTGAACTTAGAGAATTGATATGGATAGTTCTGGTTTTCACACGGGAAATACCAACTTTTCTGAATTGCTGCGTACATGTGGCAATACGGGAGCTAGGGATGGTCCAGGTGTGTAGCTGATGTGGCGCCCAGTGAGGCAGAGATGCTTCTGCAGGGACAACGAGCTCGAGAGACCGGGAGGGGAAGCTTCTCCATCCGCAACTGCCGGGACAGAGCGACTCGAGCCAAGGCGGGGGTGCGGCGGGGCTGAGCAGCGGCGTGGCACCGGTGGAGGGGAGGGATGACGGGCGGGGCGGAGATGAGCCGTGCCGGGATGTGCCGTGCCGGGCCAGGGCGGGGCGGTGGCGGTGGCGGCGATGGCGGGGATGGCGGAGACGCTGGCGAAGGAGCGGGCGGCGCTGGCGGGCGCGGGGCGGCACGACCGGGCTGTGCCCTACCTGGGGCAGCGCTTCGGGGAGCTGCGCCAGGAATGCCTGCAGGAGGGACGGCTCTTCCAGGACCCCTCCTTCCCCGCCGGCCCCGCCGCCCTCGGCTACCGGGAGCTGGGACCCCGCTCGCCCAAGACGCAGGGCGTCGTCTGGCGCAGACCCACGGTAGGGCGGCGGGAGAGGGGGGATCCCCGGTAGCATCGTTCCACCGTGTCACTCAGCTTTTCTGCTTCCCCCAGCCGTAAATTTGGGTGGATTGAATGGTGCGGGGGCGGCGGGTCGGGGCGCGGCTGCCGAGCGCGGTGCGAGCCCTCCCCGCGCTGCAGAATCGCGGCGCGCCCGTTCCGTGCAGCTGCGGATGCTCGGGGCACCGGAGGCTCCCCTTAGCTCCGGGGACAGGCTAGCAGCGTGGCTTGCTCTGCCTGGAAAACAAACAAAGCAGAAAAGTCGTTTTCCTTTCCATCCAGAACTCTCCGTGTGGACAAATTTCTTTGGGTAGCGCTTGGGGCTGTCTCTTTGGATAACTCTTTCCTTCAGCAGAGCCGTGAGTTGACCTCCGTGCGGTTTATTCCCGAAGCAGCCGTGCCAGCCATGGGAGCCATGGGGTCAGGTGGACTCCGGGGTGCCTCCAGGCACTTCTGAAAGACCTTGGCGTAGTCAGTGGTGGGGAGGTAATGGCAGAGCGGTGTTTGCACGTGTGTGAAAATGCAGGGCACCTCCTGGCACGTCCTGTGAAGTGCAATGGCTGCACACGAGCTTTGGTCACCAGCTCCCGTTCTCACTGTGTTTGGTGTGTCTGGTGCCCGCACCCGTTCCTGTCCCGCTCCATCTCTGTGGTGTTCATCTGCTGTGGTCCTTGGTTTGGTTGATTTGCAGCAAGTGGGGCCTTGTTCCCTGCCTTGCCTGTGGCTGTGTGTGATGCAAGGCTTGTTGTGTTCCCAGGAGCTGTGTTCCAACCCCCAGTTCATCGCCGGCGGGGCCACTCGCACGGACATCTGCCAAGGGGCCTTAGGTAAGGAAGGGGAACAAAGCTGGGTTTTCCGTGGAGGTGCTGCCCCAGGACACCGTGGTTTACACATGGCTGTAACTCACTCTGTAAATACCTCCTTTTGCATCCTACCACCTCCAGTCATATCAAATCAGACCTTTCTCACCTTTCCTTGGCATTTGCAGGTGGGAACTGTGTGTGTGGCCACTGAGCACAGCCTTTGTGCATGTACCAAGCAGGGGTGGTTTCCCTGGTTTCCTGATGGCTTCTCTAATCGTGACCAGTTCCTTTCACGTTCACCTCCATGTTTCTGAGAGCAGCCTGACTCATTTCTGCCTTTAACAGTCTGCTTGGATGAGCAGTTGTGTCCATAGCAGGGCTTCCCTTTCCCCGCAGGGAGAGAGTGCTGCTGAGCAGGAGGAACCTCCTGAAACCTGGGGAGATGCTGTAGAGGGAAAGAAGTCATATGAGGGATTTCCTCCTGGTCTCCAGCTCTCGAGGAAGACAGAACTGGGGTGTTTCAGGGGGGACGGGCCAGCCTGTGAGCCCTCTGCTTTGCCATGGCTTCTGCTCAGTTTGTGCAGTGGCAGCCCCTTGCTGGGGCTCTCTGGGGGAGCTCTGGGAGCTGCAGGGAAATGCCAGGAGACAGTGGGGAACAAATGGCTTAGTCTGGCTTTGACTGCACAGCTATGCCAGTCTGGAAGCCTCTCTCCTGCCTTGCCTGACAGAAGGGGGTTTTAGGTGGAGGATGTCTGCAGGGATATGAGGAGAAGAAAGAAAGTGAAGTGAAATCAGTAGGCTCCCATTCCATAGCTGTAGTGAGAGGGTTTTAGATTAGACAGACAGCCTGGTTGAGGAAAAGCTCTCATATAGCAAACATGACTAATACAAGCTGTGTTGTGCTGCTGCAGTTGGCAAAGGAACCAAGTTCTGTTCATTTGCTTTCAAATATTCACCACATTGCGACTTCTTAGTTTCTAGTCCCACTGCTGCTATTTATGTTTTCGTACACAAAAACGTAACAGGCGGAGAAGCTTGTATTTTGTGATTATGTTTTCATTTTTAGGTTTTTTAGGTTAGTGCTTTGACAACTAGATGCCATTTGTGTAAAAATCTCTGACAGTAAAAATACTTAGATTATGAACTTGGCTCTCTTCATGCTCCAATATCATCAGTGGTGAGGGTTAGGCTCTGTTGTGCCTTGGGTTGTTGCCATGTCACCAGCTTCCTTCCTGTGCTCTCTCTCTGCCCAGTGTCATATCTCCCACCATGACTGTTTTGGCATGAAGCATGTCCCAGAGCTTAAACACACGTGCCAGACATCTGTTATCTCTTTTTATTGTGCAACTTTATGGTAAGAAGTTCTTCAAATTGAAATTAAAGTTTAATGCCATTTCAGCATCTGGCATTTCTGTAGAGATGCTGGTTTCTGGAATAACTTAGTTGCTTTCTGCCTTCTGCAGGCTCCCAGCTTTTCTATCCAAATGCTGTAGCAGCAAGAGCATGGAAATGAAGGATTTGAAACTTCATTTTCAAGTTGTGAAATTGCTGTTGCTAGTACCAAACTGTTTTAAATTGATGAAAGCTGCCCTAGTGGTCTTTGCATCAGTCAGATGTTCTCATGGGATTATATGGTATCACCAGAGGATATGAAGTGACTCACAGCTGGTATTTTTGTACCTCCTGACTATATTTGAATCAGAGGTTGTCAGTGTTCTTGTTTGTATCTCCTTTTTCACCGTCACTAAGTACTGCAGTGACTCTCCTGGCTGTCTTCTCATGAATCTGGGCAGGATTTTGGTATTGTGTGACAGTTGTTGATTCAAAAGTAGAGGCTTTTGATCTTATCTCTGTATAGCCATTGACTTCCTAAGAGCCTGTGTGGAATATAAGGCATAGCTGATCATCAGTGGAGAAAAGATTTTCCAGACACCAAAGTTCTGCCCCTTGGGATTTGCATTGTTCTTTATTCTGGTCTTGTGAGGAGTTTTTTAGTTTTGCTTTGTTATTGTTGTTGTTTTGTTGTTGGTTTTTGTTGTTGTTTTGTGGTTTTTTTTCCTTAGGAGAAACTTTTAAAGGCAAGTATTTGGAGTTAGTTTTGCAATATCAGATCTGCAAAGTCAGTGATGGTATTTGGCTCCAAAAGGCAGCACATGGGATGTGGTGACTCATTACAGCAGAGGGGAGGTTCCAAAGCCAGAGAAGCCTGGTTCACCCTTAACCACCTTTTTTTGGAGTGGATGTCACCATGGTATCACAACACTGGGGTGTAAACAGCACAGGATCTCCCAGCTGCTGTTTGGATGCAGGTGTCTCCTCCTTACGTAACAAATGTGTGAAAAAATAATGAATTGAATAGACTGAATTTAGAAAATCAGACCCATGGTGTTCTCAAGCTGACACCCACTCTACTGCCAATGGACTGTCACAGCCTCATGTTTGTAACCAGAAAACTTTCTGCAGTGCTGTGGTATTAATATAAATACATTCAGTAGCTGTTCATCTAAGACTGTTTTAAAATAATGATGAGTCTGTGATTGGCAGAATGTACATTTTTGCTTTTAGCCCATAATCTTACATGAGCTGTGCAGTGACCAGAGGAGCTTCCTTTTGCTTACAGCCCTTCAGGCATTTGATGGGTGTGTTTTGTTTGTCTTTTTTTTTTTCCAGAATGGCTAATTTTAAGCCCTTAAGGCTATTTATGCTTGCCTTGCAATTACTTTTTTTTTCCTAACATTCTTGTTACAGCTGGAGATTAGGTAAATGCAGAGATAAGTGTATGGAAATGGGAAGTAAAACACTGAAAGCCTCAAAAGGCAGCATGACAGGAAAAAAATAGCACTCCTTGTTTATATAAATGTGTTATAAACTCACAGCCTGATAATATTCCCTTTTCTGATAACTTTGTTCTACCTACTGTTCATTTACAAAAATTATTTGTGATTCTTGTAGCCTTGCTAACACTCCTTTCAGATTCTAAGCAACCTGTCTGTCAGCCTCTCCTTGGGCTTTTCTTCCCTATCCAAGGAAAATCACTGTCAAGAGCCTTGCAGAAGCACCATTTTTGAGAGTTCAGACTAATTGGTAAAGACCCTGCTCAGGCTTGCTTAGTGCAGGCTAAAACTCCAGGTGTAATCACAAGATCTGTTCTCACCCAGGGTGTGAATTATCAGGAGTGCTTTTAGTTATGGCTGTTCACAAAGGTAGAGATGATCTCCTGGCTGTTGAGCATTTTTAAGTGTGGAAACCAAAGGATGTCTTCCATATATGCTTCAGCTGCCTTTAAACCTCAAGACCTTGCCCAGAGTTGTCAGAGTTAAGATTTGTGTTTTACTCCAAATTCTTGTTAGAAACCAGCATAAAGTTCAACTGAGAGATTTTACAACAGGCTGTAATTTCAGTCTGCCTTGATGGGACAGCTAGAAAGTAAAGGAAATTCTTTATAAATTCTGCTTGTGGGTGTGGAAGTCCTCTAGGGAAAGTTTCTCCTTGAATTTCCATACTTCTTACCTCCAGGGGAAACATGACTCAAAGATGTGTTAGAGCATTGAAGTGTATGCTCATAATCTGGAGACCTGATCAACTTCTTGTCCAAGGCTTCCTGAGCTGCTGTGGCCATGTTGAGTTGTTCATCTGTTCTTCCTGTGCTACTCCCTGCCTGCCTGGCCCCTGCCCTGGGTGTGGAATAGAAATGCTGGTATTTCTTGGGAAGAATGGTGTGACAGCTGCCCTCTGAGCCAGACTCTTTCCTCTTGGCCCTCTCTTTCCCAGCAAACAGCTTTGCAGTGCATGGTGCTCTGGATGCAGCTCCCAGGGAAGAGGGGCTCAGCTCCTTGAAGGAGGCTGTGAGAGGAGTCACCACTTTGCAGGGTGAGATGGATGTGCTGGCACAGAGTAGGGAGGGGAATTTCATCACTGCTTCATAATCTGTCACAGGAGAATAGCAAGGTGACTTTCCTGTTTAAAAACTTCTCTGATTTTTCCATGGCAGTACAAGCAGCCAGAGGCAGGGCCGAAGGGAACGTTTTATGTTCTGTTCTTCCCCTCCAGCTTGTGAAGCAGTAAAAGCACCTCAGGTTTTGAAATTATTCTGCAATTCCACCTTTTCCACCTTTCCTGAGATGTGAAAAGATGTGAGGGACAGATGTATTTCACAGAGCTGCTGCTGCTGCTGGGGCTCAGCTGTGCAAAGCCAGGGCAGCCTGGAGGGAGCTGCAGGTTCTGGTGCTGTCTGAGCAGTGATGGATTTGGGCCTGAGGGTGGACCTCGAGGGCTGCTTTAGAGTCAACTCACCCTGAGATTTTCTCCCATTTGGATCCCAGCTTCTCACCCATAAACTTTTGAGCCTTTTCCCATGGGAGAGAGGTGGCTGTGTAGGGCTTGCTGCTGCGCTGGCCTCTGGCTCGCTGGCAGCTGTGGCAGGTTCACACATTGAACCTGCAATCCTGCAGGACTCTTTTGTGGGATCTCAGTGTAACACTGACTGCCCTCTGTTCACAAAGCGAGGGAACAGAGGACCTGGCAATGGTAACAAGGAGTTTTGTGTCAGGGGCCTGTAAATCTGGGCCTGTAAATCTCTGAGCACCTCGCTGATGGGCTGCAGGAGGCCCATGGCTGAGCAGAGAGGCAACTGCTCTGATGAAGTAAAACTGAGCTCTGAAAACAATTACAGAAAGTAGAGGTGTAATGTTTATAGAGCTGAGGTCTCTTCCTCCCTCTGCGTGGCGGGAGATGGTGTGGAAAAACACTGTCCAGGCAGGCTGTGGTGTGCAGGGCAGGTGTGTGTTGGCTCCATCCCAGGCAGGGTGAGGAGCTGTGTGGGACTGGGGAACAGTGCCTGCCTTCAGGCCTTCCCTGCCTCTCTGGGGCTGTGCTGGAGACCAGACATGGCACTAAGCAGAGAGGCCTCAAGCAAGAGCCTCCAGAGATGTGAAAGGATCTCCTGTTTGCAGGGAGGCTGGCAAGAGATCTTAAAGGGAGCTTGCCTGCAGGACAGGTCTGTGGATAGCAAGGCAGTGTGTTTATTAAACATGGAGAAGGGAAGGAATGCAGCCTATGCTTGAGAAAACACTGTCCCTTTGAGGAGAAATTGCACCCCTAAGCACCTGTGTGTTCCCACAGACTCTTCGCCTTTTCCCTGTGCTGCTTCCTATCATATAGACATTTAATTGAATATTAAGTTTTCTTTCAAACAGTGCCAGAATGGGTGATAACTCTGGTGGTAGGTCAGAAAAAGCCTGCTTTGTCTTTTTCTTTTATGACTTTAGTCTTGAGGAAACACTTGCCTGGATCTGGAGGATATTTGTGTTCATATATTTGATCTGTCTCAGAGATAAAGTGATAGGAGGGATCATCCTATCCCAGATGAGGGGATTATTGGTTATAATGCACAGTCCTGAAGCAGTGCAGAAACGAAAGTTTGAATAATGAATGCTGTCTGTTTTGGGGTTTGTTTTCCTTTTTTTCTTACAGGGGACTGTTGGCTCTTGGCTGCTATTGCCTCTCTCACTTTGAATGAAGAAATTCTGGCCCGTGTTGTTCCCAAAGACCAGAGCTTCCAGGATAAATATGCAGGAATTTTCCACTTCCAGGTTTGTGGAAAACAGCCTTCTCCCCTTAGTGCTGTTGGGCAGGAGCCAGTGTTGCTGGCTATGTATCGATGTGTGATGTTTCCTGTCACGGCTTTTTGGGATGTCAAAGAGCCAGACAGAAAAAAGGAGACATCTAAAAAGGGTGGTGGAAGGAATGAGACCATTGATCAAAGAGCTGGGAGCAGGGGCTGCCTTTGTGGTCCTTCTTCCCTGAGCAGAGCCAGCTGAGTGTGTGCATCCCTGAGCAGCGTGGGCGAAGCTGGCTGGGAGGGGGATTGCTTTTCCCTGCGGAAATCGACGTTCAGAGATAAACATCCTGGTGATGGGAGTGCCCAGCGTGGGGTGGTGATGGATGTTTGTGCTCTCTTCCCCTCAGTTTTGGCAGTATGGAGAGTGGGTGGACGTGGTGGTGGATGACAGGCTGCCCACCAAGAACGGGGAGCTGCTCTTCGTGCACTCGGCCGAGGGCAGCGAGTTCTGGAGCGCGCTGTTGGAGAAGGCCTACGCCAAGTGAGTCAGGGCCAGGATTCCCCCCCACCCACATCCCTGCTTTTCCAAAGCATCCCCAACTGCATGGATACTGTGCATTTAAAGTGTCAGTCTGCTTGTTAGCCTGTGCAGCTTCTGGGGTGTCCCACAGCAGCTCCTTTGGTACAGCTTTGTTGACAGATGCCGAAGACAAGGAGCCAAAAGCATTGGCTTTGTTGCTGGCCAAGAAAAGTCGCTCTTGCATCTCATGGCAAGGCTGTTCCTGGAGCAAACTCCTGTCACCAGGGCCTGGGAAAGTCCATTTCATGTGCTCTATGCACCTCTGAGGGCTTGGCAGCTGCAGTATTTCAGTGTACAAAGTACATCAGTCCATGTGCCCAGTTCTGTGTTCAATGCTCATATCTGAATCTCCATTTTTGGGTTGACCAGAGAGTAATTCTATCCTCTATTACTTTGAATTGACTTAAGAAATTTAGATCCGCTGAAAATCAGACCCATAGTTGGTAAAGATTTAAAGATTAAAATGGAACTAGAGAGTTCAAATTGTTGGGTCTTAATATTTTTTCGTATTATTTTTTCTTCAGATAGTGTTCATGATACCTGTCATTGACATGACTGAACCTGCAAGCTATATGCATGATTGTATAATATTTCATACTGGGCTTTCCAAGTACAGAGGTGTAAGAGTCAAAGCTGAATGGAAGGGCACGTTTGTAGCTGCTGTAATGCTCCTGAAAGCAGAAACATTGCGACAGATGGCACATTGAGTGCCTCTCCTGAAGGGAAGAGGAGAACAGGAAGCCTGATGATTGTGTCTGTCACCCATTTTATGCAGGCTGAA
The DNA here is from genome assembly GCA_034509425.1 of Eopsaltria australis. Taxonomy (NCBI): domain Eukaryota; kingdom Metazoa; phylum Chordata; class Aves; order Passeriformes; family Petroicidae; genus Eopsaltria; species Eopsaltria australis. The sequence goes on along the minus strand of JAVTVJ010000051.1, from coordinate 3,148,193 downwards.
TGGATCATATGAGTCCCTCTCTGGTGGCACCACCACTGAAGGCTTCGAGGACTTCACTGGTGGCATTGCAGAATGGTATGAGCTGCAGAAGCCACCCCCAAACCTCTTCAAAATCATTCAGAAGGCACTCCAGAAGGGCTCTCTCCTTGGCTGCTCCATTGATGTGAGTTAGCAGGTTTTTTGCTGGGCTCTTGCTGTGCTCACAGGCTGGGGATGAACCCGTGCTGCACCTGTAGGAGCTGCACACAGGGTGTCAGCCCCCTCTGGCTGTGGTTCTCTGCTCTACCTTGTGCCTGGAGAATTTGACCCACAAATGTGACCCAGTAGTGCTCTTCCTGGGGGTTAAGATGACATTTAGGCTTCATTAGTTCTTGTAAAAAGCTCATTCCATCCCTTGTGCTTCTTCCATGAGATCTTTTACTGTTTTGTAGGCTTATGGTAACAAATCACACAGGGGTCCTGATGGACATCGGTGTTCCTAAGAAAGCCTTAGCTTGGCAGCAGGATGGTAAAGGCTGAGAGGGTTTGGACAGAAAGCTGCTGCTAATGGCTACTGCAGTCAAGTGCTCAGAGGTGACAATGTCCATCCTTGCTGCAGCCTTTCAGTTGCACAAGTTGTGCCTAAAACGTTCCCAAAAAATCTGGGCTCTGTTCTTGCAGCAGAGAGGCTCGGACTGTTGCCAGACATCTAAAAGGTTTTATGGTAAGACATACTGTCAAAAGCTGGACCCACATGGGAAACAAAATAGGAGAACTGGTCCTGCCTTCAAGGATTCAGCATTCCTTTCAGCCTTACTGAAATGAGTCTGAGTATTGTTATTGTGGTAATCTCCTCCCAAATGAGATTGCATCTTAGTTATGTCTGAAGGGAAGGAAAATTGTTTACAAAAACTCCATTCATAATATAAATGTAAATGTTTCCTCCCATTTTTCAAGTTAAATCACAGTCCCAGGAGAGGGAAGCTTCACAGCAGGAAAAGCGCTTGGTTAATGTCAGTTTGACTTCATGATATTTTCAAGGCCTGTTTTACTCGTTTGCATTTAGATAAGAATCTGACATCTGGATTTTTGCCTCAGACTGATACAAATCCCTTGGGTGGGGGGGGGGAGGGGAGAGTAAATATATTATGTTGTTGATAAGTGCTGGCACTTTCTCTAGTGTAAATTAACTGTTGCTGAGTTTATCCTTTGAAAAAAAAAAAACTTGTAAAATCTTTCCTTCTCTTCTGTAAGAGAAATATGGACACAGAGATCAAGAATTACACAGAGAGTGTGCTGTGGGGCAGTAATAGACCATGAATTGACAGCAGGGATCCTGCCTGCTCTATCCAATCCTCTCTGTTTGTTTAAGCTTCAAATATGCTTGTTTAGAGGTCACACACTTCTGAAGTGGTGAGAAGACAATGACAGCCATATGTTTCATAGGTGGTTAAACATTCACTGTCTGGAAAGAAGTGACTTTTCTCTACAGTGTTTAAAGGCCAGACTGCCCAAGCAGTGGCTGTGAAAAATGGAGAGGAGAATGTGCCTTCAGATACCAATGGCATCCAAAGTCCAGCCTGTTCCCTTGCTGCCCTGCAGGGCAGATCCTAGGGTGGCAGGGCTGGGGAAGGGAGGGGAACCTCCCACCCTGCTGTGGAGCTGAAGGGGGTGTTTTGATCCTGAAACTTGCTGGACCTGGGTGTGATCCCAGTGTAGCCTCAGGCCAGTCACTCCCTGTTTTTCTCCTGGTCCCTTGAGAATATGGAGTTTATTGTGTGAATCCACCTTGGAGATGCACAAGAGTGGCTGCACCACACTGAGTGTTTTGGAGCCAGGAGTGAGCTTTGCTGCAGTGCTGGGCTGCTGGTGTGCACCTCATGCCACAAACGTGGTCCCTGGGGCTCCAGCACTGCCACATGTGCTGCTGTCCTCTCTCCCTGCTCTGTCACACTTGTTGCTAAACCACTCCTGCAGCCTCCCAGCGAGATGCAAGCTGTGTTGGAGAGGGAAGCTTTGTTTTGTTGGATCCCCTGCCCATGGGAAGCTGCAGTCTCTGCTGTCCTTTGCTCCTGCAGATCACCAGTGCTGCAGAGACAGAGGCAGTCACCTCGCAGAAGCTGGTGAAGGGCCACGCCTACTCGGTCACCGGGGCAGAGGAGGTACGTGTGCCACCCCAAGGGGACAAGGTGCAGCAGGTTTTGTGTGTGGCAACTACAAACCCATCTTCAACACTGCACATTCTTGAGTGTTGCCCGTTTTGCTGAATGAGTGATTTTTGTTTTGAGTCTCTTCTTTCTGAAGGAATGTGTAATTAGTTGGTATGTTTTGGATAAACACAGATTTGCCTTCTTGGGTGCTGGACCAAAAAAAAGCCCCTATTATTCCATAAGCATGGCTGTTTCCCACTGAGCAGGGTGGTTGGCAGCTCTGTGCAGAGGGCACACTACCCTCTGCTGGTGAGCAGGCCTTCAGTGCAGCTCTGTACAGCAGCCCACACTTTACCTTAATCACACAGCAAGATGTATCCTGAGCAAGAAAACCATATTATTGTCCCTGAAGTGCCTGCTGAACAGCACCTTTCAGCTAGGCATGGTGTTCAAACACAAGGGGCCTGCCCAAGAGCAGGTGACTGCTGAAGGCAAGACAAAACAGAGGAAGCAGATCATGGCATCTTTCCATGTGTGCAGTGGATTTTTGGTTAGTTCACTGATAATTGTTTCTGAAATAATTTTTGAAAGTTCAGGGTGAGATGCAGGGGGCTGCTGACATGCTGTGCTGGTTTGTGGGTGTGCATTTGGTCTTCTTCTCACAGCAAAGGGAAGGAAGAGGGAATTTGTTCACTTTAATTCACAATCAGGCATGACTTAGCCAGGCTGCTCCTTTGGAGATCTGCACAGGCTCTGTAAGGATGGTTTATCTGGAGTATCATCTCTGGACTCTGTGCTGCTGCTCTGCAGCTTTCTTGGCTTCAGGCTCCAGAGGTGCCTCAGCTCCTACCTCAAGTGAGTGCAGTGTGCTCCCCAGAAACAGTGGGTGTTCCCATGAAGCTCTCACAGCTGTGCTCAGCCTGGCCTCTGTGTGTGAGCAGAGACCAGCAGGTGACAAGAGGAGGGGCTGAGGTTGCTGCCCTGCAGGGCATTGGTGTGATCAGAGGGGTTGTGGCCAGGCTGAGTGTCCTGTCTGTTGTAACAGGCTCATCTCATATATAAGCAGGGGGGTAAAAAGGCATCTGAATGTGAAGGGGCAGTTTATACCAAATTGATGCCTTCTTGAAATATCTCTGTACCCGCTTTTTGGCTGTTGTATAGCAGTTCTGCATTCCCTTTCCTTGTAATCCTATCAAAGGTGATTTTTTAGCAGCACAAATCAGACATTTTGTTTTCCATGAGCTTTGGTTGTGCATGCTGTAAAACTTCTCTGGACTGTGTGAAGCTCACTCAGAATCAGTTGCACTTCTGTCTTTTGGAGCAGATGTGTGCATGTTGTCATGCCTAGCACCGAGATACTTGCTCTGTCATGTTTTTAATTACTGTAGAAGATAAGGAAGGGAGTGTGGTGCTGAGTCCCTGGTTACTCTCCATACACTTCTGATCCCATCAGGTGAACTTCCGAGGAACAGTGCAGAAGCTGATCAGAATCCGAAATCCCTGGGGGGAAGTGGAGTGGACTGGGAAATGGAATGACAAGTGAGTCAATGGCTTACTTGTTGCCAGCAGGCTTTTACTGCTGGGGTGCAGTCATGTTTCTGTGCTTGTCTGTCTGTTCCCTACCTGAAATTCCTCTGTAAGTCCTGTCTGGATGGGATGTTCACATGGAACTGTTTCAGAGAGAATCATCCCCTCGCTGTCATCTCCCTTGTAGCCATCACAGCATGTGGTGCCTTTCATGCAAACTCCAGCCTTTGTGTAAGATGAAGTGATTTGGTTGGTGAATCCTACAAAGCTCCCTGTAGTTTCTGCATATATAACAGCCTGGATTCAGTGGCAAGCTTCTGAAAACTCACTTTTTAAAGGGCTTTAAAAATCCATTTCTGCTGTTAGCTCTGAAGGGTAGAGTTTACTCACTTCTGTGGCTGGGCAGTTTTTATTCTGACTCTTCCTTTTTCTAATACAAAGCTCTGTCTCAGACCAAGCATTAGTATTTTCTGAAAATAACACTCTGCTTCTCATCCTTCCCTTGGATATTTGAGAAGTGAGGTATTTTATGTGCCAGGTCCATCTATTTTTAACTCTGCAGTGGTTTGAGAATTCTGGAGCTGTTAAAAGTTAGATCTTGTGCCAGAGCAGCTACATTAGGGTTTCATCTTTCCCATACCCTGTAGTTGATGTGGGGTTCTGTTCCAGCTGCCCAAACTGGAGTGGTGTTGACCCTGAGGTGCGGGAGCAACTGACCAGGAGACACGAAGATGGGGAATTTTGGTGAGTGTCACTGGGCTCCCATTCCAGCAGATGGGAATGTCATCTGCCCTACCTTTCTCTTAGAAAGTAACCTCTCCCAGTTTGCTCCCCAAGATAAGCGTGCAAATTCACCCCAAACCCTAGTGCTGAATCACAGTGACAGGGAGGATGGACAAGGTGGTGGTATGGAAAACTGTCCCTGCTGAGCTGCCAGTGGCATTGCCTCCCACAGGATGGCGTTCAACGACTTCCTGAGGCATTACTCCCGCCTGGAGATCTGCAACCTGACTCCAGACACCCTGGCAAGTGACAGGTACAAAAAGTGGAGCCTGCTGAAACTGGATGGGAACTGGAGGAGAGGAGCCACTGCGGGGGGCTGCAGGAACTACCCAAGTAAGAAAAACTGGGGAAACCCTTTACCTGTACATTTGTATTTTCTCTGGGAGCTTCTGGGAGATGGTTTGGGGTGGCTTATGAGATGTCTAGACTAATCTCCAAAAAGTGTCTGGGAAATGTGGCTTCCTGATGAGGGTCTTTTGTGGTTGTAAAGGCTGGGGTGGAGGTGGGCAGGGCAGTGCATTGGTTTTCCCTTCTCATCACTGATTTTGGCAGTCAGAGCCACATCTGTCCCAGCTGACATGTTTGAATATCATCATGGTTGCTGTCAAAGAAACCTCTGAGCAGTTTGCTTAAACCCACTCCCCAGACACTTTCTGGACAAATCCACAGTATTTAATCAAGCTGGAGGAAGAAGATGAGGACCCTGACGATCCCGAGGGGGGCTGCACCTTCCTCATTGGGCTGATCCAGAAGCACCGTCGGAAGCAGAGGAAGATGGGGGAGGACATGCACACCATCGGCTTCGCCATTTATGAGGCAAGGAAGGCTCTACTGGGATGTGGGAGGAGAAGGGAAAATCATTCCCCCTATAAATAGGGGAGTTCTCATGCTGGGCTTTCCATCAAAACTCAGATGGGTTGAGTTGGATGCCAGCTGCAGCAAGGAAGTTGTAAAGAAACAAAAAGCTGCAATATTGTCTTGCTCAGCCCCTGTCTTCTCTCCTGATTGTGCAGAGGTCAGAGGGGCAGGAGTGTGAAAGAGGAGGTGGGAAGAAATAGTAAAGAAATTGAGACTCCAATAAAAATCTTGGTGGGCTGTGGAGAGGAGATATAGCAGGAAGCCACAACCAGCCTGGCTGTGGCTGTGCCAGGCTGTGCCCACATGAGCCTCACCTGCCTCAGGGATGGAGCTGGGAGCTGAGCCAGCACTTGGCCTTGGGAGATGTGGACTCAACACCCACCTTCTCCTCAAGCCAAGTTTTTTTTTCTTTTGGTTTTTTTTTGTTTGTTTGTTTGTTTGTTTTTCAAGAATGTGGATGTCCTTGCTAACTGATGGTGAGAAGTAGCAGCCCTGGAGATACCCTTCAGCAAGCAAATGACTCTCTCCTTTTCTCCTTGCAGGTGCCCCCAGAGGTATGTGGCATGAGCTGATGGTCAAGGTGCAGAGTTGGGGCTCAATGGCTGGGGGAAGAAGAGGTTCAGAGGATCCTACTTCACTGCAGGACAACATGACTGCACAGAGTCTGAAACTCACCCTAGTGGTCCAAAAACCTCATTCTAGCTACAGTCCCATTACTCTTTTTCCCCTCAAAAGGTGGATTTTTTTTCTCCTACTATGCAGCAGGTCTGACAGGTTTTAAAAATTCTTTCTTCCTTCTTAAAAATCTGGGAGGACAGGAAGAAGGAGGTTTCTGAAAGAAGTACATTCCTGAAGTTGGCCTCTAGAGCTGAAACAGCCCATCTGTAAGACCCTGCAAAAATAGTTCCTTCTGGAAGATCAGATTCATAGAATGGTTTGGGTTGGAAGGGACCTTAAAGATCACCCAGTTCCAACCCCCTGCCATGGACAGGGACACCTTTCACTATATGTTACACTCCAAATATGATTTTATTTTATTGTTTTGGTTTGTTTTGTTCTTGGAGCCCTCCATGAGCAGGCTCTGCTCTAAGGCAGCCTGACCTTGGAGGCAGAGCTGAGCTGCAGGTGGCACCAGCTCTGGGGACCAGAGGGACGTGGCTCACGTGCCATCTCAACTTAAAGAAAAATAGTTGGTGGAAGAATTTGCCCTATGTCTTCAGACATCCATCATCATCTGCAAAACAAAACATGGCCTGAATGATTTATTGCAATGATCTGCAAAATACATTTGCAGTGGCCTCTCAGGAGTCCCACCCCCTTTCTCTTCTTTTTCAGTTCTGTCAAAATGACATCTTGTTTCTCTTATTTTCTTTTCCCCATACCCAGCTAATTGACACATCTGTGATATTTTTAATTTATAAATGTGAACACATGCAGACTGCAGGGTTTTTTTTCTCTTTCTTTTGTTTTTCCTAAGTTTTCTGGCCAGACAAGCATTCATCTGAGCAAAAACTTCTTCCTGACCAACAAAGCCCGGGAAAAATCCAACACCTTCATCAACCTGCGGGAGGTGCTGAACCGGTTCAAGCTCCCTGCAGGAGAATACATCGTGGTGCCCTCCACCTTTGAACCCAACAAGAACGGGGACTTCTGCCTCAGAGTCTTCTCTGAAAAAAATGCCAACTCCACGTAGGTAGCTCTTGGTGACCATCTAACAGCGTGTGGGCACATGGGGGAGATTGTTATTGTTATTAGTTTGATTATCCCTACTACTTAAAAGACTTAGACATGTTGCATCTTAAAGAGCAGATGGGCTAAACCCTGAGGAAGGGCTGTGGGGTCTTTTCTATTGAGTTCCCCTGATTCAAAGCAAGCAAAACTCTTCCTCAATCCTGTAATATTTTGCTGCATATTTCTGCAGCAGTGAGAAACCCGGGATGTTTGTTGTGTGAGGACACGTTCAGCTTCTGATGGGCCCTTAGGAGAGCTTGGGCACCATCTGTAGGTCTGGGGCTTTCTCAGCATCTGGGGGACAGCGTGAGACACATCAGAATTACTTTAGGGCTCTCACTTTTTGCTGTTTTAAAGAGAAAAAAAAAGAAAAAATATGATTAGACAAAGTTTGATTTGCACTGGTCCTGTGCTGAGTAGGCAGTGACCCAAAGAGTTGTGTGTGCCCCAAAATCCTGTCTGTGGTTCTGCAGAACATTGCACAGTTTGTTCTGTCTTTTCAAACTCTTGTTGCCATAGCTGGCAAAATACAGCTTTTGCTGTGCTATGCAGTGTCTGTGGCTGATTCATCCAGCGATTTTTGAATGCTCATTGTTATTTCCACATTTAAAGAATTTAAAGATTTAAAGAATCTCTCCTGAACTGAAGGAAGCTTGAAGGAAAAGCATTGTAAAAGTGACTTGTTCTGATTTTAATACTGATTTCTTTCTCTTTCTAGGGTGATAGATGATGAAATTGAAGGCAATTTTGATGAGGTATATCAAATTAAATGTTTTAAATGGAGATAATTTTGTTATAAGGGGGGGTTGGAGTGTCTGGTCCCTATGCAGGGTGATGTTTTCTATAGGCATTATCAAGAAATGTTGTCCCACTTTGGGAGAATGGGAAAAGATCTTTCAATATCCATAGCTGGATGTCCACCAAATGGAAATATCATTAGGAATATAATGGAAACATTATATCCTGTGTGCAACACAGGAGCAGGTGTTGTCCTTTATCCAGAGCTTGCACTTCCTAGGCCGAGGTACACTCTGAAGAGTTAACTGGAACCACAGGAAATTCCCTTTGCTCTCCAGGAATCCAGGAGTGCAGCTTCCAGCAGCAGGGGTGTTCTGCATGTGATGCTGTTTCCAGGAGTAACCAGTGGCTCACCATCTGTTTAGTCTTGCTGGAGCTGGGGATGCTTTGCCCACTAATGCAGCTACCCCATGTGTGGTGGGGTTTTTTCCAGCATTTGCAATGCCAGCATTTTGAGCTGCCCCTGAAAATAAAATCATAGTAAAAACCACTCTGTACCTTCAACCTTGCCATTTGAATGTTTTACTAAAGGCAAGGAAATGCATTAAATATTTCTCAGGCAGAAACTTTCCTCATTTTGATGTTCTCGGCTTCTGTCTTTTAGACTGAGATCAGTGAAGATGACATCGAACCCAGCTTTAAAAAGCTTTTTGGGCAGCTAGCAGGAAAGGTGAGTGTTTTTCTGCTAATATCTTAATGGATGAATGGGCAAGAGAGATGCCTCCCCCAGGACAGAGTTGAGTCCTTGTGCAGAGTCAGCTCTCAAGTGTGAGCACAATTGTGCATCCCAGCACCTGTGCAGTCACCCACCTGCTTCCACAGCAGATTTGTGAGCACTCCTGGTGAACAATCTCTGCTCCTTTTGAACTGTGGGCTCGACTTGTATGTCTGCAGAGCCCGAATTCTTTCCTTGGGCAGAGCATGTGGCTGGGCTGGGCCTTCTCCCCAGGCTGCTCTTGCCTCGGGCTCACCTTGCAGCCAGGTTTGCTATCTCTGGGAATTGCTGGTGCTGCTGGGAATGGGAGGTGGGGAGGGCTTCCCACTTGCTTCCATTCAAGGGAACTGAACTCAAAGGGATGTTTGAAATTGGATAACTTGCCCAAAGGAATCAGAGGCTGCAGATGGTGTCTGCAGCTCACGGTGAAAAATCTGTTTTCCTCTTTCCCACAGGATGCGGAGATCTCCGCCTTCGAACTGCGCAGCATCTTGAATAAAATCCTGGCCAAACGTAAGTGCCTTCCTCCAGCAGCAGCTTCAGGTGGCCACCAGCAGGATTCCAGCATGGCCATGGCAGCACAGAGGGCACCACTGACCTGAGGAGGGTCACAGCCTGGGCTCTGCCCCAGACCTGCTGCTTGGTTCTCCATATGGCCATGGCCATGTGCTCCCTCTGCTGCGTCAGGGGGCTGCAGAAACGCTGGGGCTGTGCCAGCCCAGAAGGTGTTTCACAGGATGTGTGCTTTGGCAGGGTACAGATGGGTGTCTTTTATCCCAGCATCTGCCACTGGGAATTGGCTGCCAGGAAGATGGATTTGAATAATCCTTGATAATAATCAGGGGAAGTATTGCTGCTGTTTTAGTATTGAACCACTCAGGAGTGGTTCGAGCAGGAGCCCAGCCAATGGTCTGGGCTGTCCCTCAGGAGGAGGAGAAACTGAAGGTCTGGGCTTCTTTTTCTGTGAAGAGATTCCTAGCTTGGCTCTGCATTATTTTCCTTCCCGTTAAACAGTGCTCAAGAAACAAGTGCTAAAATTGGAAAAATAAGTGTCTCTTTCATTTCCAAAGTGAAATCTTATGCAGATGATCAGGACTGTGGTGTTTGTCTGTGTGCAGCAGCCAGTAATCAGCAACAGGGTGTTGCTGGCTACCAAGTTTGGCTTCATGTTCAGCCCTTTGTGAAGCCACCTCCTGCTGACCTCCATAAGCTGGTAGTCCATGTTGTCCACAGAAGTCCAGCCTTGTCTTTTCAAGCAGACAGTAAGGGCAGGAAAGCTTTTCTCTCTGTCTCTTGCTCCCGTAGCACACCTACAAACCAGATTAACCGGGCTGTTTGCTTGGGGACACATCCCAGCTCACTTGCACCTAAAGCCTCTTTGTTAGCTCAAAGGAAGCCACCAACAGCACCAATGGAAGCAGATAAAAGCTGGGATGGATACACTGGTTAGAGAGTTCATGAGCTATTTAGGAAGGTGCTGTGGTATAGCATGCAGTGATAATCCTCTCCTCTTTCTTTACAGGCCAAGATATTAAATCTGATGGCTTTAGTATCGAGACATGCAAAATAATGGTTGACCTTTTAGATGTATCCTTTAAGGCTCTTCATAGATGATTCCCCAGGCAAGCTGCCTGTGCTCCCCTGTGGGTCCATCCTGGTTTCTAATGGTTCCTGAGCTGGAGAAGCTGGCTTTACCCTGATTCCCCTGAAAAGCCACTCCCTTGCTATTGCTGTTCACACCTGAGTTATCCCAGGCAATGGGAAAATCCGTTATCAAACAGAGTCTGCTTGGAAGCCCTCCCAGCTGCTGGGTGCTCTGGTTTAGCTGGGGACTAAGTGACATTTGTGCTGGGAAAAGGCACCTGGCTCTCAGCAGGGTGAGGATGGCCTTGGCTGTAGGGTTGTTTCACCTCTCTGTTATGTGGCTGCAGTTGGTAAGAGCATTACAAAGCCATGAGGACCTAGCAAATGAGGGACACAAACACAGTGTTCTGTTTTGAGATGTCGTACAGGAGGCAGAGTCCACAGGATTTTAGGAGCTTTTACTCCCAAGAATACAGGCAAAAGTGTAAGATGAAGGATCAAGTCTAAGAATAGTTGTGTTCAGCTTCTCTGTGCAGTGGGAGTTGAATTGCAGAGCTGGAAAAAGGGAAAATTACCAACACAGGATGATTCTCTTCTATAATTTGGTGTAAAATACAGCAGTCCATAGAGACTCCTTGGCAGGTTTTGGGAGCAATGCCATGACCAGGTTCTTTTGTTAGCTGTTTGCACAAGAGCTGCAGGTCTCCAAATAGCAGGCTTGGCTGTGGCTTTTCCTGTTTATAATCCAGACCCAGGACTTGTGCTCCAGTAACTGCAGGTGCTGAACCCACTCTGCACAACAAAATGGCATCATCCTGGCTGGTTTATACTTGTAGTGAAAAGACAGAGACCTGCAGTGGGGGTGCAGAAAGAGCTTGTGAACTGGTCATGATTTAAATTAATAATTTAATGATTTAGAAAGAAATCTTGGACAACAATTGTGTATTCAACAGGATGAGTCCTGGAGAGAGGATGAGTCCTTCAGAGAGAACTTGGATCCCTTTTTTGTTTGCAATTTTTTTTAAGTCACAACTGCCCATGCAAGTAAACCCAGCACAGGGAGAGGAAACCCCTTTTTGTTCCCTCTGAAGAAATTTCCTTAACTCAGAGAAGAATGATGGGAGTGGCAAACTCGGACTGAAGGAGTTCCACACCCTCTGGACAAAGATTCAGAAATACCAGGTAAGACATGAGCTCTTTGTGAGAACAATCACGTAGAAGTGGCTGTAGACTGTTTTGTGCCACACAATGCGTGCAGTCACCTTTCCTAGAGCAGGGACTGTGTGTCCTCAGTCCCCCAGGTTTTGTCTTTATCTGCTCTGGCTGCTGCATTAAAAAAAATTACTTTTTAAAGCCACTTTTAGAAGAAATGGATATAAGTACCAAGTCCTTCAGACCAATGTTGCAAAGTGCTTTAAGTACCATGCAGGGTGCATTTCAAAATGTTTCATTTCTGCCAGAAGCCAAACCACACTCTGAATTACTGTCAAGGTTTCACTCTGGGTTTTGTGTTTTGCAGAAAATTTACAGGGAAATTGATGTGGATCGCTCGGGTACCATGAACTCGTATGAGATGAGGAAGGCGCTGGAAGCAGCAGGTATTTCTATTGATCTGTCTCTTTAGAGGATTCCATCAGTTCCAAGCAGGGTTGAGAGATGCTCAGAGCCATACAGTCCCATCTTAACTTAATGAATTTTGGGCACTCTGGAGCCTTCCCCTCCTGCCACCATGCAAGATGAGGCATTTCACTTTATACCAACGTTTACTCTTTGGAAACAGACTCTTTTAAATCCTTGGCATTACATTTTCAGGGTTCAAACTGAACTGCCAGTTACATCAGGTCATCGTGGCTCGTTTTGCTGATGAGGATCTCATCATTGACTTTGATAACTTCGTGCGGTGCTTGATTCGGCTCGAAACCTTGTTCAGTGAGTACACGCTCAGTAACCACACAGGCTCTGCTGCCTTGTGGTTGCAGCAGGGTAACTGTCCAGGCAGAACTGTCCAGAAGCCCAGGATCAGGTATTCAGACAAATTCAAACCTGAGATATTAATTTGGCTTCTCCTAGATCCAAGAATCAGTCTTTTAGGCCAGGCTGCTGAACCACAGCCAGTCTTCCCTGCAAACAACGCCGTGTTGATTAAAAAATAATGGACAACAATTAAAAATGTTCAGTCTCCTTCCTGCACAATGACTTCTGAGTGGCCCTTTCTGATTTGGGGTGTAGGCCATTGCCAAGTTTTAGATTCTGGGGTTAAAAAAATTCCTTATTGATCCTGAAGCACAAGAAAAGGGAAGACTTTCAGATTATTTCCTATATTCACTCTTGTCTGTCATCTCTCTCCCACCACAGAAATGTTTAGAAAACTGGATGCTGAGAAAACTGGGACAATAGAATTGAACCTCGTTAATGTAAGTTCATTTAGCTCTAAAACATTTGTTTTCATCTTTTGGGGAAAAGTGGGGGTGGAATGTAGAGTCTGTCCTGCTCCATTCAGACTGAGGATGGCTGGTTGTATGTATTCACATTTCTGCTGGATTTATCTATCTTTTGTGTTTATAAGCAGCCTTAAGAAAGGTTACCTTTTAAAAATGTACCTACATCACAACATACTCTAACAGACATGGTTACTTGCACCAGAAGCCCTTTATCCCTTTACTGTCAGTAATTTTGGCTTCTTCCCTGCTTTTTCTGTCAACAGGGCAAAACATAAGGTGCAGTTATGTGGGCAAGACTATGGTCTTGCTCATGTCTGCTTCTTTCTGCCCCATGTGTGCCCTGTACGAAGGACTAAGTTTGGAGAAAAGTGCCCTCCTACATGTTTGACTTGCTTATTACCTGAACATAACTTATTTCTGAACCTAAGGGAGGAATGTGCAACTCATCCCAAAACTCTGATTTAAATCACTCAGGAAAAGATCCTAAATTTACTTCTGTAACAACAGGCTGACTTTATGCTGAATATGGGACTATGCATGGTTCCTACAGGTCTTTTTACTAAATTTAACCTTTTTTTCCTCTCTCTCTTGTTACAGTGGCTGTGTTTTACTGTCATTTGAGCTACTGGTGTCAGCTGAGACCTCAAGAAGAGCATCATCAGGTGAAGATAATCAAGCTACATACAAGTAATAGCCCAACATGAATGTGCCTTAACTTACCCATAGCAGGTTTTGCAGGCTATGTGCAAGTTTTCTTGTTTGCAACAAGAAAAGCATTCTGCTTCAACAGAGGAACCTGCAAACTCATTTTTATGGGTCTGACAGTCTGTGCCTACTATCATATAGCCTCTGGACAAAGGCTTTAATTTAGTATGAACCCTCAGTGCAAGTTTTGAAAATACTGCTTTGCTAATATCTTTGTATTCAAGGCATTTTACAGGACTTCAGGAAGAAAAGCTCATTACAGCTTGTGCTTTTTGAACAACATTCTGCATATCTGAAATTAGAAAAGAGATAGTATTGCATATCTAAACACCTGTACTCAGAGACAGGGTTTGTATGCTTTGTGTCAAGCCCCAGCACCATTCTAGTTAAATATTATTTAAAGAATTTGAATAGCAAGTACATCTTTGATCAAAGTGAGCACTGATGGGCCTGGAGCAGGAGACTTTTGGCAACAAGACTCTTCCAAGAGAAAGCCCATGGTTTCAGGTGGAATATTGAGTTCCCATATCTTATTTATCTTCCTTTGAATTACAACAAAATATTTAAATAAAAAAAGTAGAAAGAAAGTTTGCCAGACTGTTATTTCTGCTGAAAATAAGCCCTTTTTTTTTTCTTCTTGGAGCTAGATCAGCACAGCGCACATGCAGAGCTTTTGCTTTCAGGAACAGAAGTTGTTGCCTTTTAAAGGGAAAAACCAACATTTTGAAGCTGATTGTGGATGTGTGGCAGTTAATGAAATGTTAGATAGGCTAATACTTTAAAATATTAATGTTTGAACAGCTAAAGGTTTCTAGGATAGATAATTGATACTTTATACCCCACACTCAGCCTGCTGAAATCAGAGGCTGTGACCATGAGCCAATTGCTGCTGCCTTCAGTTTCTCCATCTGAGGAATTGTGTCCTCCTTCTTACAAACATCTTCTTCCTTATGGGCATCTTTTCAGAAAGCAGTAAGATTTGCCTACTAGGAAAACATGAGCCTGTAGGGTGAGGCACTTCCTAAATACCCTTAAGGAATTCTTTGCTCCTCTGTTAAATACTGTTCATTATCAAATTATTGCCAAATAGAGAGATAGGAAGGATAGCTCTAACGAAAGGCTTTATTTGGAAAATACTTGTACCAATTCGTTTGGTTTTTTTTTCTTAAGTATGTCCCTTAGCTTTTAAGGTTAACAAAGGTTATGTACAAGTAACAGATTCAGCCTTATTTTAAATGCAGAAAAACTACCTTGAATGGACGGGGGAGGAGGGGGTCAGTTTAATACAGAAAGTAGCTGAAAGTTACTGTCATGAAGAACAGCAGTGTGTCTTACTGGTAACACCTAATAAAATTCACTATTAAAATACCCCGAGTTAAAGCTTAAGAGGAGACAAAAGTTTAATGGTGAAGTAAACAAGTGGAGTAAAAACAAGTAAGTTGTCAAGGACTACAGAAAGTTTCTACACTTAGTCTTCAAAGTACAAAATACAATAAATACATGAGGCTCTTCATAAAAAGAGGAATCTAAAACTACATTTTCTGTTACAGCACATGATATTTTGAATACATAGAATTTCTAAGATGCTACAGCTTTTTTAAAAGTTATTGCTTAATGGATTGGTCATGTGGTTGTCACTTTTCAGATGCACTTCAGTTTTAGCTTCTTTTAACAAACATTCTGCTTCCAGCAATAAGCAGTTGGGTGCTGTGCACATACTTTAATTTCTCCCATCTGGAAAAAGCCTCGGGATACATTTGGACAAAGCCAAGTTGTCTGTTTCATGATGATTCCTTCAATGGCAAATTCAAAATGGTCCTTGTATTTAATGCAGAAAAAAAGTGAAACTCTCTTCTGCCATGTCTGAAGAAATCCAAGTGGGTACTTGAACATAATGGCTCGATTTGACCAAAGGCAGCAGAATTTCATTTGCTTGTAAGCATTATTTCATCTGGTACAATGCCCTCATCCATTTGCTAATGCATCAATCCTTCATTTGTTTTCAAAGCACATTCTTCATAGCTTTCAAATTACATTGTCATTGAAATAAGTCTCATGATATTGGAACACACAAAATGGACTTTTTTCTGTAAGTTATCCATGATTAGTACTTCAAGAATCTGGCTTCTGTACTATTTCATGCCAAGCTTCTTTGTCTAGGTTTAATCCTCGGATACAGCTGAGGGAAAAGAGAAATGAGGTTTAAAATTTTAGTACTTTAAAAGGCTACTTTTTTTAAAAGAAAAAATAAAGGAACAAAAACCCCCTCTCTTCAGTGCTACAATTCTAATGTAATCCATCGTAGCAAAAGCATGGTTATAAAAAACACCCAGGGCACTAACAAATATGAGTTTAGCAGTCTTAGGCAAGCTTAAAAAAATACCAACCATGGCAGTACAAAAGGAAGGTATTGAACAGCACATAATTGAGTACTTTCAGCCCTACCCAGATGGGTGAGCCAGGAAAAGCACGTGGCTTCGTAAGTCAAGAGACTTCTGTGTTTGCTGAACTGTGGGATTGTTCCCTGTTCTGCAAATGGGACCAGAGAGGTATTAAAGTCTGGTTTGCTTTCTCTCAGAGCCTATCACCTTCTATGTCTGTCTAGCTTTGGGCAGCTGGAAACACAGAAGGAGCATGGCAGTGCAGGAGCTGTGCTTCAGGGAGGGCAGGGTGGGGGGCCAGTCCCATCAATGACCTGCCCAGCAGGAAATTAGTGCCTGCCAGCCCTTGGCCCCTGGGGCCAGTGCTGCTCACACATCCTGGCCACACACACCAGGGTGCAGGGGACACCTGACAGGTCACAGCTTGGGACAGCACTCAGCAGGGACAAGATGCCTGGGAAGCTCTTGGCTCCCACTTGGAAGGGCTTAGGGAACAGCTGCTGTTTTGAAAAGCACAGCCACTGGCATATGAAAATAGGAGGATACACTCCCTACAGTTAGGGGAGATGAAGCCTCTGTGTGGCAATGCATGCCTACATCACAGACTGGGCTTCCTCATCTAAAGCTTGCCCCCTTCTCTCTTTAACCAGACTCTGGCTTTCTTCTTTTCTCAAGGACTTAAGGCCAACAACTTCACCACAATGTCTGTCTCAGCCTGCTGTGATTTCACCACTCTTAGAGATGAAGTCAGTCTCATATCAGTGCAATATCATAATACCTGACAGTTCAAAAGACTCCCTTTGACAGTATTATCTTATTAGCTTAGGGAGCTAGGGAGTCACTAAGAAGGGTAGAGCACTGATACAGATAATTTAATCCTTGTTTTTATTCAGTACACCTGACTGCAAAAGGATAAAGCAACTGTGATAAAAATAAGAATATATTAATCTACCAAACATTTTCCTCTTTGGTGAGCATCATAGCCCAGAATTCAGCTGCTGTATTAAGAGGCTTTGGAGAATCACCACAGGATATTTCAGTGGCAGCACTAGAACAACTGAGCAGACACAGGAGTGTCACAGTTAATAAATACTGTGTAGTTTTCCCCAAAGATTCTGTTGGGATTGTGTTGTGCTTACAAGGATAAGTTGTGATCCCCAGTTTAACCTGTACTGCCTTGTGCTTTTTCCTTCTAGAAGCACAGATACTCCTTGTGTTCTTACACACCTGTGCTCAGGCTGAAAGCACAAGCTTATGAACAAGCAGCACATACACAATTCACCATGGGGCAGGCAAAATAAAAAAACCAAAAATCAGAAAGCTGCCATTTTGACCTTACTTTGCAGGGCTGATGGCTGCTCTCAATTTAGAAATGTTTACTTTGGAGAGGAAAAAACTGAGCAGGAGTACTGTGTTAGGGGGGATTTTACAGTACATGGTATGTAGGCCTGACCTGGAAATGATACAGAAATGAAAACTGATTTTGCATTAGAGAGTCACTCTGCAAAATCCAACCAGTTTAAGAGTAAGGATTATCTGCATGAGGAAGGAGGTTCAGCCTCTTTCAAGCATCATACATCAATCAGCTGAAATTCACAGTGGTTAATCTTGTGGAGAACCTCTTATCTCCAGCACCAGGGCAACCAGAATTGTAGAAAAAGGCTTAATGGAATTTTTATATATGTGTCCATCTGCCATAGTTTTCTAGCAACTTAGTTATGAGGAGAAATACAGGGACATAATTGGAAGTATCTTATTTGTACACAGTTGTTTTTAATAAAAGAGGCAGTACAAAAATGTGATGAGAGGCCATTCATATAAGGCCTTGGACATATGGTTAAAAGTTACTTAGAAGGCATAAGAGAAAACAAAGATCTGCCTTTCCTGAGCAATGTAATCTGTTTTCCAACACTAGAAAAAAAGATAACCTAGATCATTGCAGTGTTTTATTTTCTTGGATCAAAAGGTATCCTGTATACACAGGGAAGGACTCATGACTCACTCTTCATGCAGGTTTCAGTTCTGAGGGCCTGCTGTGCAAATACATCACTTTATTTGAAACAGGGAGAACTAGTTTTGTTCTCAAACAGTCATAGAATATCCTGAGTTGGAAAGGACCCCCCAAGGAATCACTGAGTCCAGCTCCTGGCCCTACACAGGACAGCCCCAAAATCACCCCATGTGTCTGAGAATGTGCTCTTATTCACACATCATGTTTGGATAAAAGGGGTTTTTTCTCTCTAAGACGGTGACACTAGGCTGGTATTAGGGCCTGCTGTGTACAGCAGGGTGGTGATACCTTTTGTTCTTTTGTGCACCCATTAATCTGTGTTAAGTGCCTTAAACAGAGGGTGTTAACCCACCCTGCCAAGGTATTCAACCCCCTAAATAAAGATGGAGAATTTCAGCTCCTTCCTCTTTACACTTAAAGCTGCACCTCAATGCAAAAGATTCAATGAGAACACAATGCTGTGTACACTCCACATCCTGGGGTGGGATTTTTTGGCTCTGGAAGTCGCCAGGACTCACCCCTAGCAGGTTTCTGGGCACGTAGCCTTCCTTGTCATTGAGCCTTGCCCACCACCACTCGATCTCCTCCTCGTCCTCGCGGCGCAGGATTGTCATGCAGTCTCCTTCCTTCATGGACAGCTCGTCATCGTTCTGAGCCTCATAATCCCACAGCCCATAAATCACTCCTTTGTTCATGATCCCCATCTTCTCCTGCACTCCTGCAATGTTGAAAACACAGAGCAGCTCAATTGAAAAGAAAATAAATAAATAAAAAGGACAACAGGAGGGAAGACTCCTTTATTCTTACTGGAGAACAGTCCAGGGAAAAAAAAACCCAAAATTCCTACCTACTTGGCACCTCATTGCCTGCTCAGAGTTGGCCCTGGAAGAAGTGGCTCTGTGAAGTTACTTACAGCAGACAGATTCTTTCCTTACACATGCTCAAAAACATATGGTAACTGGGGAGGGCAGCACTGACTGATAAAAAGTTGCATTTTTGTATTCATGCTTTCTAGACCTAAGTGAGGAGCAAGAAACACTTTCTGTGCTCTTAGTCCAATGGTAATCTCTTTCTGTCAAAGGGAGATAGCAGCACCTGCTTGGGTTGACCACCATTGTCATTTTGAAGCTAGAGGATTATTGGTTTTATTTATGTACCTCTTACTTGATATTGGACATCATTTCCAACAAAAAAGATTAGGCAAATCAATTAATCACATCAGGGTTTATTCACTTAATAATGAGTTTAGAGCACCAGGTTTTAATGCAGTTCTGGAAACAGATACACATTCCCAAACTTCTTTTACAGAAGCAGTTTCAGGTGAGGAATTATTTCTTACAGTAACTACAGGCAACCAGAACCAGTCTTAGCAAGAGGATTTATTTCTGATGGAACAATATGGAACTTCAATAGAGTTAGTTTCAGTGGTTTCAATCTGGAAAAACTGGCAATAGGCCAAAGTCTTACAGTCCTTTCAGGACTCATCAAAAAGTATCTCATAACACAAGAAGATCCCAAACTCAACAAAAAACAGAGTATCAACTGAAATCACCAGACAGCAGGTCATAAAAAAACCCCACAAACAAAAGGAATGTATTTCTTCATGCTATATATATAGAGACCATGAACCTCCTTTCCACAGGATCTCATGGGCAGTTTACCTGAATTTAAGAATTAGACAAATTCCTGAAAGAAATCCCTCAAGAGCTGTTCAACACAAAGGTACCATCTCTTAGCTCATGTCTCAGTTAAAACCAGTTTAAAATATTGACAAGTATTATTATTGTTTATCTAGTCCTATAATCTTCCTTGGGTATTTGGTGTTGATGACCTCCCTTGGAGTCTGAATACAAAACCAAACAGAATTTTGCTTAGCCTACAAATTTTGATGCCAGTTGAAAAGACTTCCTTCCTTTTAGTGAAAGCTATATATTTGGCACCAAGAGACACAGTTTTCAAGCTTAGTGAGGACAGCTGGACAGACTGTTTTGAAATCTGCTGGCTGAGCAGCTTAGAGAAACTCAGCTCTGCCTGTGCCACAAAAGCAGAAAGGCAGTTTTACAGCTTTTTCTGCTGTGTTACACTGCTGTTACTATAACCTCTTGCAGAGAGATGACACACCAGCTGGTAGGTGCCTGGGGGACATTAGCTGCATACAAAACAGAGAAAAGTAATTTAAAACCTCATTACACACAAAACATACAGTAAAGTAATGTAAAACCTCATTGACTAATATTCATCACACCCCTAGGGGGAATTAATTTTCTCCATTCAAAGATAGTATCTCTGTAGCCTTACTATTTGAATAAAATCTAAATTTTACATGGGGTTTCTTTTTAAATGCAAGTGAAGAAAAAGGTCAGGAAGGTAAAGTCCAATTCAGTGTTTACTAACATCCATCAAGGCAGGAACTCAGCAATACCTTTTCTGGTTCTAAGGTGCACATTAGGAAATACTCTTCATTTCAAGACACCAGCTAACAGCTATGAACTGCCTACTGACAGATCTATACCACTTTTGTTTTCATGTAAAAGAAGTTATGTGGCAAGATTCACCTAATTGGTGTATCTGTCAATGCACATGCTTCACTCAAAGCTTTTAATGTAGGGAAACCTTTTGTTACTCAGATCTCCTCCACAGGGTGAATATTATGAGGTTAATCTCGACGGAAGTCATTCTGTGACAAAGCTGGTGAAAACCTCTCTCTTTCCAAGAGGAATCTGTGGCACAGGCACAACCTGAGTGTGCAGCTTACCCCTCCTCATGCACAAATGAGCTGAGAGGGGGCAGGGGAGCCCCTGGTGCTCCAGGACCTCGGGGTGACACTCACCATAGAGGAACTGGGAGCACTGGGTGTAGCCCTCCTCCATCTCCTCGCACTTGTCGGCAGCCGTCTGCATGTCGCTGTAGGTCATGGCAAACACGGCCGCCCCCGACTCCACCAGGAACTTGCACACCTGCACGTTATTGCAGGAGGCTGCACAGTGCAGAGGGGTCCTGCAAGGCAAGCACAGGAGGATGGCACTGCACTCCCACTGCTCAGGGAGCCCTGGGAGCAAACACTGTCTGTGCAGGACCTCGGGCAATCAGCCCTGCCCTGCCGAGGGCTTCCCAGCACAGCTCTTAACCCAGCACGCCAAGAACAATCACCTTCCACAGAGAACAGGAGCTACTTGAGCCCTAAAGCTAGGTTTCCATACAGATCTCCAGTGATTCTGCCTTTCTACAGTCTATTAACATTTTAGGAACATTCATTAAGGCACTAAAAATTAAAAAATTAATCCATATTATAAAACCCACTCAGAAATCTTTCTGACATCATGCCTCTAACAATCTAGATAATTACTTCAAGATTTGACTTTGTGACAAGCACAGGTAATTGGGATAACCCCTGAGGTTGAGGGAGCACAAGCATCTTTATTAAGTCTTATGCCTCAAGCACTTCTATTATAGGCAGAAGTAACAGTAAAATCACTACCCCCTGCACCAGCCTTCCAGAAATAATCTCCCTAGTTATTTGTAAAAAGGATTTGTGACCCATTATCAGCTGCAAGCCTTGTATGCAAGTTGTGGTTTTCCACTTTGTTTTGGTTTCAAGTTGGCTGACTATTGGACAAAGAACTGGGGAGAGTTTGCAGGGCTAGATACTGCCCAGAGCACAGGTAAGTTATAGGTTATCTCACAGAGGACACTGGGAATTTCAGCATAAGGTTCATTATAACCTGTCTTCAATATCTCAAACAAACAGCAATTTCCTGACCACTGTGTCCACCCCTGAAATGTTTTTTTCATACAGGGAATATTGCTACAAACTCCCTATTTTCCCCTCTGCACAGTCCCACGTGATGCCCCACAGAGAAGTGCTGTTGCTCTGCTTTGGAAAGAAAACTCATTGCCAGCTCCACAGGAGCAAAGCAAGGGACATTCTGAGGGCCCTGCAGCAGCTCCCAAGCCAGGCCCCTGTGGAGAACATCCATAAGGAACCACTTAATGAAACCCTTACCATCCATCACTGTCTGCAGCGTTCACATTCACCCCAAACTGCACCAGGAACTTCACGATTTCCGTGTGCCCGGCGCACACAGCGTTGTGCAGCGCTGTAATTCCTTCATCATTGGGCATGCTGGGGTCTTCCACCTGGCCAGACAGAAAGGAACCAACCACATTCAGCTCAAACCCTCTGGAATAAACACCTCGTATAAAAATCAGTTGTCTTATTCTGAAACATGAATTTGTGATGTATTTCTAGGAAGGACATGAGCAAGAAGACTCCAACCAGCACAGATTTTGCAACAAGACTCATATTTAAGCTCGCAGTCTCCCTTTAACAGTGCAGTTCAGAGAAACAGATCTTGAAAACTTACTAGAAGTATTTTTAACAAATTTCTGAGATATGTCTATTTAACTGTGAGTAAAGTCCACATGGATTTTGCTTATCAAATTATCTGATACCATGCCAGACAGGGAATGAAACACTACATAATAAATGAGAAGTTGTCCTGTAAATATACAGTCCTGGTGCTAAAAATCCACTGTGGATTTAACACACTTAAAATCAGCCTCCAAATATGATCACTTAGAACCTGCTAGGATTTATCTCCTCAAGAACAGATTTAGATTCTGCACTAGTCCACAAAAGCTACAACTTCCCAGTTTCAACCAGGACTGAAATTCCTTGCCTTACAAATTAGCATTTGTACCTCATAAATTATTCTCTGGACAAGGTCGAACTCCCCCTCCAAAGATGAATCCAGAAGCAATGCCAGGGGATTGAATTTCACTCTCATTCCATGCCCAATCCTCTCGGAGCCAGTCTTACGCAAGTTCGTCCTCTTCCCCTGTGAAAAGGAAACACAAATTACAGCCACTTTTTAACTCGAAAGAACAAGAATGCAAAACTGCTTATTTGGAAATGACAGCAGAAATCATCAACTAGAAAAGTGTTTAATATGAAATGTATAGTATTTTTTACCAGTTCCCAAACACATTATGAATGTATTAGGTTAATTATGTTAGGAAAGATCTCTGCCTTTATCTCTGGACAAGGTTGCTATTCAACTCTATACAGAAGTTACCTTGACCAAACATCAACAAAGTAGTGAAACTACCAAAGATCAGGAAAAGATGCAATTTTATTTTGTTGTCTGGATGATCTTACTATTAACTCCCACAGCTGTTAGAAGCAAGCAGCACACCCCACAAAATATGCTATTTTAAGTGCTGATGTAAAGTTCCTAGCATTTTCGTAAGTATAGCAGAGGTTAGCAGGAGCAAACAGTGGTGGAAAACAGTTTTGGAAAAATATAGAACCAAGTGTAGAATTGCTTTAGATGCTCCCATGGATACTGGAAATCAAATATTTCTATAGCTGAGTTTGTACCCACTCCTTTATGGAACATGCTCTCATTAGCTCAGCGCTGGCCCAGCTGCCTGGGCAGCAGCAAGAAGCACCATTCATGAGGGTATGTAAATTTCTGACAGATGTCCAGGCAAAGATGAATAGAACTGACTCATATTCTGCAAGAGCAGGCATGTGGAGATAAGATATATAATGAAATACTCTACTGCCTGTAGATTTGTACATAATATCAAAAGGAGGGGCTTTTTCAAGAGTGAGCCTGGCAGCACAACCCGTGGATTTAAATATGAAATCAACAAGTTGGGCTGGTTTCTTCTCCTCATTGCAGAATTATTACAAAACCAAGCAGAAATGAGTTCCTACAATTCAGGAAATCCTACCATTCAAGCTTCCTTGTAGAAGGGAGAAAGAACAAAATCTTTAAAGCGTGAACACATGAAATGTCTACTCCATGCACAAATTACAAGGTTAAAAAGCACATTTTAAACCTTTTAACTCCTCTGCACTGAAGTGACAGAGGAAAAAAACACTTTCATGTATCAAGTTATCAAACCTGTTATCAAAACTGTCCTCATGCCAGGTTTTTAAAGAAAGTCTTTGAGAAACAAAAGACATTAAGGATTTATGATCTACAACAGTGATATATCACACCACACACAGATACAAACTTGCAAAATAAAATGGTAAAAATGCTGCCTCATCCTAGCCCCAAGAGACTCTATTTTGATGCAACTTGAGAGTAGACTGATGTTAAATCAGGTTCCAAAGAAATTTAGAAAACATTCAGTAGAAGAAATGCAAGCAGCTGATGTCTACAAGTGAGTTTTCAAAGCAGAAACTATAGAGGTCTGTTCCCTCCATATTTTTCAAGCAAAGCACTTCCAGATAAACAAATGCAATCCAGGATTAAGAAAATTAGTTCCCAGTTCATATTAGCAATAGTGGGAAATGCTTGTGAAATCTGTATCTGTACCTCAAAGAAAAAAATCAGCTTTAATTTCTCTTGAAAAGGAAGTAAAAATGGGTGGAGACAGCTTTCTAAAAGTAATGTTCTTTACAGCTCTGAAGAGTTTTACTTATTGTGTATTGCATTTGAAACTTTTCATTATGTCATTAACTCTAGGGACAAGAGAGACTTTTCACTACTGTCATGCAGTCTGGAGATAAGAGCATCACACAAATAGAACAGATGCCCACAGAGTGACTTCTGGACTGTGTGACTGCTCTCCCACAGCTGCCTGAGCTCTACAACACAATGCACAGGGTTTATGGCAGCACTTGAGATGATTGATTGACAGGGCACCCCACTTGTAGGCTAACTAATACTCACAGGAGGCAAAGAAAACTGTCCAGTAACTTCAGGAGGCCTCATATTGAATGAGTCCTCTCCCAAACTCTCTGGCTCCCCTGATGGATAGGGAGGTGGTGGGTATGGGGGATACTCTTCCATGTACACCTCCAGTGGCAGTGGAGCTTCTAGGTTTGGTTCTTCTGGTTTGGGCTGCAGGAGTTCATCAGTGTCTGAGACAGCCTCAGGTACAGTGTCCAAAGGTGCTGGGGGAAGAGCAGCTTCGCTCTGCTCTGCTGCTGTGATTTCCGTCTCCTCAGCAATAGCTGGCTCTGGCAGGGAAGCAGCTGCTTCTTTTTCTGATTCTGTGCTCAGATAAGGATTTGGGATTTCCACCGGGCTTTCAGGAGTGGCAGCCGATGCCGTCTGTTTGGAGGGATGCGATGGAGCTGAGATAGTCTCCATTGCAGCCAGAGTGGTCCTCTGATACAACAGCTTCTGGATGTTGGGGCCATTGGGCCCCTCTGGCTCAGTGATGGAGCTGCGTTTCTTCAGCGGTCGGGGAGCGTTGGAGAGCTTCTTCCGCAGCGCTTCCAGGTCGGCGTCGCTCTGGTTGCGGTAGGGGTTGGATAAGAAGGGCAGCAGCTTGGTGGGGCTCAGGGGTCGGGGGATCCGCTCCGGCTCGTGGTTCTCATGGGCAGAGGCTGCTGTCTCCATCTCAGGCTCTGGACTGCCTGGCTTGCCCTGGAGGTTGGAGTACACGTTCTCTGTCTGTGGCAGCTGATTCTGCATCCCAGCTCCTGCCATCACGGGCTTGCCATAAACTGTGGGGCAGTTCAGAGAGGGGTGGGGGGAAACAAGTTTGAATATTTGATCAACAAGAAAACAAAAAAGAAGAAAGGTGAATCACACTGTATATTCATTATGTGGGGCAAAAAAGCACAATAATACAAACAACTGAACCAAACTAATCTGGTAACCAGATTTACCATTAGTTACCTTGCAAATGCAAAACAGACATTCTGCACTTTTTGTTAACATTCTTACACAGCATGGAAGAGCCACTTAATATTCTTACAGCTACCCTCCCCCACTTAATTCCCCTGAGGAACAGCTTCATACCCACAGCCCAGGTGGAAAGAACATCTATCTGAAGTTTATCAGACAGAAGAGAGGGAGAGAGCCCCATGCTTACCACTTGGGAAGTGTGGTCCTCTGGTCTGCGCCCTTGTCAGAGCACTCTGCACTGCCTGCTGGAAGTTCTTCCCAGGAGTCTGCTGTTGGGTGTACATGCTGTAAATGGAACTTGCAGCCACAGTTTGAGGCTTTCGAAACGGTGGCAGTGAAGTCTCTTTGGATGGCTGAGGAGTAAAAGGTCTCACAGCCGCTGCTGGGGGACTCTCCTGTTTGGAGGAAGGAAGAATTTGATCCTGGCTAGAGGAAGAACCTGCAGGAGGTACTGAAATTCTTTGCTGTATCTGCTGAGAAGGATGGGAAGGCTGCTGTGCCACTGGTTTCTGCTTGTTCCCCATAGCTGCAATAGCCGAAGGCAGCTTCTGCAGGTTTCCATCCAGCTTTGTATCAGCAGGTTGCAGATGACTGGCTTGACCAAAGTAAGGCAAGTTTATCTGTTTTGGTTTAGTGGGGACAGGTGGTGGCACCTTGGTTACATTTTTATTGGTTGTCTGAAAGACAAAAAAATTCATGGAAACAAAACATGAAAACACAATTTTGGTCCTTCACAGCAGAACCCCTAAGAGCCTCAAAGTACGACACAGTATCTTATGTCTACTACTGCTGTAATAAGGCTTACAACATGATTAGAAACAAGAAGAAACATTTTGTCATCACTGTTGTTTGTATATACTTTGAGACTGTTCTCTTTAATTCTTTTTGTAACAGTTATGTTTAAAACAGGAGCAATGGCAGGGCACAGTAATTTCTCTAGAGATATCAGAGACACTCAGTTGGCAAGAGGCTGCTCTCCAACAAAGCACTTGTCATCCCCAGTTGTAGGCGAGTTTACCTCTGCCTGATCAAATTGTGCCCTCGTGCCAAAATTAGATTCGAAGCCTTGCTGCTATCAAACATCTGAAGGACACTGTTGCATTAAAGAGTGAAACAAATATGTAGATAATTAAAAAAAAAAAAACCCAAAACAAACATGCAAATGCTTCTTTGTATCTTTGGGGGAAAAAAAATACACACTAGTACAAGTAATACAGCCATAGATTCTCACCACAATGACAGTAAAGAATGATTTTCTTAAAAGCCTAAGAGACTTTCTTTCCTCAGAAGCAGTCTTTTCAAAGCTGCCCTCAGTACTTGTCAGAGCTTTCTGCCAGCCACATGAGAGCAGCTGTGGGTGAGCCCTGGCAGATGGAAAGCCCAGCCCGGGCTCCCTGCGTACCTGTGCTTCCCGCAGGAGATCCTCGCTGCTCTGGTTCTTCCTCAGCGTGCCCAGCCCAGCAGACTGATCCACAGAGTCAAACATGGAGAATGGACGCACCTTCTTCTCTTTGTCTCGTAAAAAAGTTTCTCCTTCTGCTGTTGTTGAAGAGAGAGGAGACAGCTGTCAAAAGGGAGGGCACAACTGTAGGGGTGAGAGTCCTGTTCTGTGCAATATTTACCGCAATATGCAGGGGATGCTTTTTGCATCCATCCTATCCTTGCACTAAGGGCCCTGGGCCTGCCAAATGCTGCATTATGCAAATTGAACAGGGGCATGTAAGAAGGAACTAGGACCTACTTCACCACCTGGAGTGAGTTGTAGGTTTGGTTTCTTTCTTCTTAGAAACCCTGCAACACCTAGCAAAGAGATGATAATGTTCTTTGATTTTTTTTTGTGCTTTCACATGAATTCTCAATATTTACAGAAGCATTTAGAAGAGAGGTATCATCAACTAGATTCTCCAAATTTTAAGATTAGCCAAGCACACAAGAGCATACCTTGTCCTTCACTTGCCACAATTCCTTTTCCTGAAGGCAAGGCTGATCCTTGATTGATATGATTGTCTGTATTTGAACTACTCCAGTCAGGGGCAGATGGGGAAGGTTTTGCATTGGGGACCACAGAACCTAGGAGAGAACAAGTGGAACAGATTAAGCTAAAATAATAGTTTTTATTGACTTATTACAAGCAGTTTTTTTCAGTAGCAGTCAGGTGTAGACAATGTAAAAGTATCACATAGAGGTTAACTGCTATAAAACCTATCATTATAGATTTTCATTCATTTGTCTATTTTAAGAAGAGAATGCAAATGAACAACAACTTCAAGAACAACTAGCAAAAGCAGCAGCCGCAAAACTGTTGCAGCACGCATCTGGACTTAAAGCACTCAAAAAAGAAACTTCTCTAGACTGGCTTATTTCCAGTTAATAGGAAACTTTACTTGAGTATCTGTCCTAAATTAAAAGTGATACAATGTTAAGTATGAAAAAGATATATTGTACAAAGAAAAACATGATGCTTTAAAAAGCCAGGGACATCCAAAACAGGAGAAAAATCATCTGTGTGTTTAATGTACATGAAGGGTCTGCATTAAAGCTGACCTTAACATTCACTGGAGTAGACATCCAGATCTGCAAAAATCACTAAGAAAATGCTTGCAATCGGCCCTTAAGTATTTCACCAATTTCTCTCTATTAAATTCTAAATAACCTAAGTAATGTTAAATTCAAACAATACTAATAAACAGCAGGAGAAAGTCTCATTCTGACTAAGTACCAAAAGCTCTCTCTAGGAAAGCAGTTCTTTTGTCCAAATGCTAGAAAATGAGAAGTGATATTTTAGTTCAAATAGCTAACCACCACACATTCCTCTAGCAAAAATTCAAATTTTGTGTGGTCTAGAGCTTGAATTCTACTCCAGTAGTTTTAGGATCAGCAAACCAGATAAAAATAAACAAACCTCCATTCTCCAATACAGCAAGAGACACTTGGAACTGCTTTTGTGCAATGGTTACTTTAATATCTGCCAGAACTGGAGATGGAGGAAGGGAAACAGAAAGTAAGCAGAACTATTCTACAAGCTCAGTCTCCATTTCTTGCTTTTGGGAAGACTAATGTTTCTCTTCTCTCCCAGGTGAAAAAGTAGTCTTCTTCCAGGATAGCAAAGAACAGATATTTACAACTCTCTAGAAGTTTCTCTAGACTTCTCTTACTGAACTGAACTCTCATAGGAGAAAGTCACAGAGAAGCCAACAAATCTCCATTAACTCTCCAAGTAGGAGAGGCCAAACCTCACTCATCAGCAAGTCAGTAACTTTACTGCTATTTCTGTGCTACAAGTAACTGCCTCCTTCATAAAATTTGTCAGGTTGGTTAATCCTTTACATGTGACATTTCCAAAATGCACAACCAGGATATCTGGCTTTGCCAGATTTTAAATCCAGGCACCAGGTTACCGGTCATGTACTAAAATTGCCTCTAGAAACTCAAACACACTGTTGAATAGTTCGTAGAACTTTAAAATAAATAAATAAATATTTTATAGAAAAATCCTCTTATATTCCACACTGTGTAACAACTCAAAGTGCTCACTAATAGATTTACTTAATTTTTAACATTGAATCATAGAACCTCAGTGCTTATAAAATATATTCAATTGGTGCAGGAAAAATTGCAAGTAGCAACACTGACATCTCAAATAACACTTCGCTTTAAGAAAAACAAAACATCAAAACAGAGCTGTTAGGTAAGAAAACAAAACATGTCTGGATAAGAAATATTAATTGTAAGCTGTTACCTGCAGGAGCTTTAGCTTGTGAACTGTTCCCAGCTCTCATGTTGGGCAGCGTTTGTGTTTTCAGTGGCCCATCAGGTACCTGCAAAGCTTGTGTCCCATCTGAAAACGCTGGCTTCACCAAAAGCTCAGGTCTGGAAGCAATACGTGGCATAGTAGAGGACTGGATATAAGGACCTACTGCTGCCACTCGGCTTGGAGCAGAAGCCACTGGCTGTGGTAAATTCCCATCTGAAGAAACCTTGGGGGGGGAAGAAAAAAAAAAGAAAATTTCAAGAATTTTATTCTGCAGTATCCATTCATAGAGTTTGAAACAGAAGTGAAAAAGGATAAAACAAGTAGCAAATGATACTCTAATATCGAAAGTGCTTTTTTGAAAAATCTTTATGAATTATAAAGCTGAGGTAGTAATAGCAAAAAACAAATCAAAATTAAAAATCCACGACAGCATAGGACTTCTTGTCTGTAAAGAGTAAGTAGGTTAACACTAATGTACCATGAAAAAGACTTTAATAATACAAGACTTCCACTACATATGGATAAAGACAACAAGTCTAGCATCTCAACAGCCCTCCCCTCAAGCAAGCTTTTACTTCAGGCTGTCCAGACGAGACACAGAATGAATGTTTCAGATATTAAGTATCCCACACTTACTGGTACGTTCTCTTTCTGCTGCAGAGCTGCCTTTTTCTTCCAGAGCCGCTCGCGCAGCTCATTAACACGCTTATCCATGACTGCCACCTCCAAGTTGCGCTTGTTCAAACACTCCCTCTGTTGCTGCAGCTTGGCATTCTGCTCCTGGTTCAGTTTGTTCCTCAACTGAATACATTCACAAAGCAGTGGGGGAGGAGGGGAAAACAACCAAAATAAAAACAAATTCACTTTCGGGACTGAGGACAGGAAACTGTTGGAAAGAGAAAAGCCTTCTAAAAAGTCAACTCATGTTTTCCCTCCAGAGAAAATGTTGGTTAGCCTCCAGATTTTGCAGAAAGGAGAGGTACAGACAGTGTTTGCTCCTTCCTCTCTTTACCTCAAACCCAGCACCACTAACCCTCCATCCTCAGCAAGCAGGCAGGCACACAGCCCTGGCAGGAACAGGAGCAACGGGATTTCTTTGCAGCGAGGTAAGAAACAACCCAACTAACTTTTAGCCCAGAAGGGCTGAGGGTCACGGGCTGGCCTCCCATTACCTGCAGCTCCTTGTAGAGGCGGTCGAGCTCAGCTACAGCCGACTGGTTGTCGTGGTAACCATCAATCCGGCCGTTCTTCAGCATCTCCAGTTGCCTGGTGAGCTCCTCCACTTTGGACACGGCCAGCACCAGCTCGCGCTGCTTTTGTTGGAACAGGCTGTTCATCTGTTCAATCTCCTCCACTGCAGAGAAGGGCAGAGCACAATAGCTGCCCTGAGAAACAGCCCGGCGTGGGCTGCTTCCAAGGCAGCACTTAAGGAGACAGAGAGCGCCCTGCTGGCCTCCAGAGCAGGGCAGCTCAGCCAAACCCACGGCCCTGTCACACCAGCTCTTCCTCTGAGCTCTGGCACATGCACGCTCCCTGGAATGGTTATGGAAATTTGGTCTGCTTAGAGCACTGACAGGGAGGGAAAGGGAACTTTTTCTTTCCCCCCCTGAAGTATGGAAACAAAACCACAACGCCAGACTGAATTCATCTGGAGAAGTCTAAATTCACTGAATGCTGTATTCAGCAGGAAGAGTCACTCAACCACAAGGCATATTTTGATACTTTAGAACTCTGAATTTAGGTCATAAGAACTCAGTGACAAAACACTCAAGCTGTCATATGAAACAAAAGACTCTGAGGGCTTTTTAGGGTCGATTACAAACATCTGTCATCAGCTGCTCCCACTGCTCAACCTGTTATATTAGAGAACAAAGTTTAAGGAATCAGTATGAATTCAAGCAAGTACCAAAATCAGACCTGCTGGGGATGGTGCAGGGAAACAGATTCACATGCTCCAAGATCTTGTACTATTTTACCATCTTTCCACACCTTTAAACTGATGTTGATTTTGTGCAACAGAACCCAAACAGAAAAGGGATTCTCCCATAGAAAAACATTTTTGCTTTATCTGTCAACCACAATGCTTCCTACTAAAACAACATATTCATATTTTCAGTTGAGTCAGGCTGGAAGTTACAAGTCCTGCACAATAGAGCGGATGAAAAGGTAGACAGAAGAATAAATATTTATTTCAGACTTAATATCAATGTTGTATCAACATGCTGAACTACAAGCACCCAGCCAGTACTGTAGCCAGCAAGACCCTGGTCAGATTCATACATTTAAAAAGGAAATATGCAGCAAACTTGGTCATTAAATTACCTCTTCCATAAAAGGCAACTTGGGTACCAGCCTAAGCTTTGTTACAGGCCAAGAAAATAACACTCTAAATGTGCAGGGTATTGACATCAAGGATGGAAAAAGTTACTGTGGTGCACAAAGGTATTCAAGTAAGGAAAAAACCTACACTGTAATTAAAGAGCAGACATGTTGGGCTCAAAACACAGGGTGCTTTTACAGGATGTTTTAAAATACAGCAAGAAAATATATTTTGTTCTAGGTCAGCCATGATGTGAATTTGTTAAGATTAACATTTCCTGGAATGCTGTAAAAAAACTCCTCTGAATCACTGAAATCACCAGAAATTTTTGACTTCCAAGAACTGCTTTTCATGAAAAATCCCAGGCTACCTTCCCCAAGCAGCAACTCACCTAATTTCCCATTGCTGAGTCTTTTTTGCTCCACATGACCTTTCAGGGCTCTCACTTTCTTAAGTTTGGCTTCTTGATTCTCAGCAATCTCCTTTAACCGCTTCAGTTTTTCCTGTTCAGCAGCTTGCTGTTGCTGTCGCTGATCTTGCTGCTTCAGGAATTTCAGGCGCTGCTCCTGTGGTAAAGACAAGGATTTTGAAGTCTAAGAAAAATTTTAGCATTCATGTCCCAAGACATTTGCTAATTTGATTTAATCACTAACTGGCTCTTGAGTTACAAGAACTATGGACTATTTTCTCTCTACCTTCTCCATGCTGCTTGTACTTGACATATCTCTATCATATGTCACATTTTAAACAACTGAGTCATGCTGGAGAATATAAGACACTCTTTATGTAGAAGGTATTCCATGAATTATTGGTATTTTTCATAGCTATTTGTACTTTTACTAGTTCTGCTAAAACCCACTTGAGATGAAGGACACCAAACCTCTGAAAACACACTGGTCTCCCTATAATGATCACCACTACCACCACACAGATAATTGAAGACACTGCAAAACCTTTACAGTGACCTGGCACTCATTTAAACAACAGACACCATCTTAGTGGAGAGGATCCTTTTGCCTTTCCAAGAGAGTAA
Organism: Eopsaltria australis; assembly: GCA_034509425.1. Taxonomy (NCBI): domain Eukaryota; kingdom Metazoa; phylum Chordata; class Aves; order Passeriformes; family Petroicidae; genus Eopsaltria; species Eopsaltria australis. The sequence goes on along the minus strand of JAVTVJ010000051.1, from coordinate 3,115,768 downwards.
AATAATGTGCTACCAATTTCTACATACATGTGGCTAGTTTAGACCTAGCAGAAACCATGAGACCACTAGAATATCTACAAAGAATTCCTCTAAATCATTGGCCATTATACATGGCTGCCAGCTCTGGAGATGACAGGTTGCTCCAGGGGAGTAGAACTACTAAGACTCTCCCAAGCACCCACTAATATCCAAGACTATGACTGCTTACTAGCATTAGAACTTCACATTTCTTCCAAAAAAAAAAAAAAACAAACCCACAAAAGAAAAAAAAAAAAAATCACCAGTCAGATTTAGAAAACAGGGATCCTTGTGCACTTGGGATAAAAAAGGCAGAACAAAAAGCGAGCTTGCCTTCCGGAGAAAACCAGGACCAGGCAGCGTTCCCAGTGTATGCACTACTTTAGAGACACTCCCACGCAGGAAAATGTCACCAAAAAAAAAAAAAAAAAAAAAAAAAAAAAAAAAAAAGATGTTAAAGCTCGTGTCTAAAAACAAAGTGTATTTTTCCTCCCTCAGAATCTATTTTTAATATTGCACCTGATTTCAGAAGGCAGAAAAGAGGCAATGGAAAGTCACTCTGAAGATGCACCTAGGAAAGCAGGTTTGTTCCAGAGAGACACTGAAATGAGAAACTCTACCAGTGGGTCACCCACAGGGCTACTCTTCTCCAAACCACAGGCAGCAGACACCCACCCAACGGGTAGCTATCCAGACTCAAACTCATATTTTAGGGTTTTTTTAATCTTGTACAACTCCCTTTACAGTAAGATAATGTTCCTGTTTCTTGTGACTACTGTGTTATTTATAAGACAGAGTGTATTGCCATCACTTGTGCATGAAACAGAAGCTGTGAAAGCTTAGGCTTCTCATATATAAACACATCACAGCTGGAACTGAGAAAAGGGCAACATTCTTTGGCCAATTAAACAAGGCAGGATGGGTATTAATTGTGCTGCTACATTTCAGATGAAACCTCTCATCACTTGGCTGATTGACCAATTTCCTGCATCATAGCTGCACCCGTTCTTACCACAAAGCACAAGTTTTATTGGCTATTTTGACAGGCCACAATATCACTTAGCAAGTGCTGCAGAACTATTAGAAAGCCATGGTTTGAAGCCTTTCCCTGAGATCTAATTATTGAGGGCCAAGGGAAGTGAACAAGATACTAAATACAGGGGCACACACATCTGATCTCAAAAGGATGGGGAGATAGGAACTGTGACAGAGAAAAAGTGCTGAGAGCAGATCCTCAGAGCAGCCTTCTTGCCCAGTAAAGCACATTCTGAAATGCATGGGAACATCCATCCAGACAGATGAGCCCTCTTCAGGACAGGCTCACATTTAACAATTCTCTGCAAAAAGCAGCGTTTTCTGTTACATTTTCAGGAGTAGCATGTACCAACAACACTCAAGCAAGACATGAACTCTGGGCCACCATTCTGCAGATGCATTCAGAATATTTTTCCTCCTGCTTCCATTAGCTTTTCTGTTCTTGTCCTGCAAGCATTTTATAAATCACAGTCCTAGGTTACTTCTATCACATACAAGACATCTCTTTCAGCCAGCTGCCCCAGCAAACCAGGCACACTGAACTCTTATCAGGAGAAGGCAAGATAGCATGACAGGACAGCAGAGACAAAAGCACTGTTCAGTGATCAAACTGGTGAATTGCTGGTCACCACATGGAGCACAAATAGAGCTGACAGAGCCACCAGGATAAATGACAATACATTAATGTTATGTGCTCTATCCTTTTAGTAAGCTAAATGGTCACTTCTACCACTGGCATTATTTATATGTTTTACTACTGGCTATTTGCATAGATTGACTTTCAAATTTAAAAACAGGCAGCCAAAGAAAAAAACACTTCTCTGTTTGGAAGGGTTGAAAAAACCCCAATTCCCCAATCCTCCCTCCACTTCACATGGCTCTTACTACCTTTGTTCCTGACTGTAAACAATCCAATTCCAAACTCACCTTGTTAGCCAGCATTTGCTGTTGAGCCTCAATTTGTTGCTGTTGGCGTGATGCCATTTCCTGAAGTTCAGCCAGTGTCATATCCATCCTTGGTGCACTCACCTGTCAAAGAAAACCCAAAGCATGCTAAGTCTAGAATTTTTAATTTGCCTAGCACTTAGTAGAGCTACTGCAGAAAGGTATATAAAAGTCTTTCAAAAATAACAACTGAATAGCCAATAAAATAATTAGAGACACAGCATCTTCTCGTGGTGAAAGAATAAACAATTGTCAGCTCATAAGCACATGTAGCCCAATCCAACAACTCACACAAACGGAGATCTCTTGGAGCATTAATGTTTCTAGCAAAATCCCAGCAGCATTTTAAAGAGGCGTTTCAGAGCCCTTTATAATTCAGCTCAGCATGAATCAGCTTTGACTGACTGAGCCCAGAGTGCTCAGCATGTGGCAGGATGGATCTGTGCTCGTAGGTGTATCACTACAATTTGAAGCACTTCCACGTAAGCCGAAGGAAATAGAAGGTTTAAATATAGTTGGGCAGGAGGGAAAACACCACTCTCAAAGACAGCACTATTACTGGTTATCTGTTAAGATATTTCCTGAATCTAGATTCAATCTTACATCCATAATTACGGAGCAAGAGTAGGTGACAGACCATGGATTCAATGCCGGAACAGTAACTGGTGTCAACTTGAAATCTGGAGTTAGGGATCTCTGACAGAACTGCAAGTGAAAAAAACCCCAAACCAAAGTAATATGAGTAAAGAACTCTGATGAGATTAGAGAAGGAGAAGCATGGTGCATTTTTTGCTGCTCTGAGATCACCTGTACAAGCACAGATAAGGCAGCCAATAGATCTTGGTGACATCCTACAACTGAAAGCCAGGATGATAATTGCTAGAGGCTTTGTGTCTATTTTTGAGCAGTCATTAGCAACCTCTCCGAAACAGTCTCTTAGTTTTTATCATGGTACAATTTGCACCAGTATCTCCAAAGAGGGGAAGCCTCCATTTTCACTAAAATGATAATTCTCCCAGAGGCTTGTAGATGATTAGGGACATGATACATTCACTCAATGCCATATTTCTTTGCCCAAGAATTTGAAGTTATTTCAAAAATGAGTCCCACTGTCTGATTCAATTCTCTGGGGTACCACATCACCACAGAATGTGTCTCTCAAGGCCCCATTAGATTTTGCACTGTCATATGGGGCTGTTAAAGGGTGAGTGGGTCCTGCTGATCACTCCTTGGATCTCCAGTCAACAAATCAGTTCATGGATGGGAATTTGAGTCTTGATTGGTGCGATATTGCTGCCAGTGCACCGTCCTGGTAGCATTTGCCACTTGCTGCTCTTCAACTTGCAGCAATCCCACAATGAAGGGATCTTCTGAGAGGCCAGGCAGGGTGGATAACTCTTTATCTTCCCTGTATTCACAGTAGCTACAGCTAAAGCCTATCAGTCCCCCTTCGGATCCTTGCAGTATCCTCCCCAGGGTTAAAGGAGGCAATTTCAGTCCTTTTATGTCTGGGAGATCACCAATTGCCTCCCTCTCTGTGGCAACTACACTGAGTCTTCTTGGGTGAACTCTTCTGAACAGCTCTCTTCCCTCTCTTCCCAGGGACATGGGTTTTGAGCTTAAAGGTTGATTAACCATCCCACTTCCTCATGTCCTACCCCTGCTCCCACAGAAAGAACCAGAGCTCATTACATGGCCAGAACTTGGGGCTTCCCTTCCCTCTGACCAGGGCAGGAGAGGAGCAATCTCTTGGGCTGCTCCTAAAATCAGGGGTGCTGGCCCACAGGGATGTGGAAGTACCCAGAGTTTCTCCTACATTTCACAGCCAGGAGGACACCACCTCTACAGCTGGTGTATCCATCTGCAGGCAATACAGTGCCACCAAGCTGCTGGAATATGATGCAGGGGCACCTTGAACCACCTTCCTCCACAAGGCCACTGTGCAAGGGACATCCTCTGGATCTTTAGGGACATTGTCACTTTTCAGATCACCATAGATGACTTCCAGCACTGCTACTTCTCTAAAGTACTGGATACCTCCATGTGCAGTGGTTCGCTTTCCTGGGAATTAACAAGATCTTCCTTAAACGGATACCTTGCCCTTAACACCTGAGAGGAGCCATGTCCAGAGACTGCAAATTGCTCTGTTTTCCAATTCCTCTTTCAATTTCCTCATCTCTAGCAAGGGATCCCAGCTGTTGGACTTCATGACCTTCTAAGTGCTGACTGCCAGCCCCATTACCCCAGCATTGAAGCAGCCAGGCAGAAATCTGCTCACGTGGCTGGCAGTTGTAATCTTTTCACAAGTCCTGAAGTTCTGATGAGGTCAAGGACCAAGTAACTTTGGTCTCCTGCTTGATTTGTCTCACTCCTTGCAATTTCTTTGTTGAAGGACTGGCTTCTTTATCTGACCCCTACTCTCTTAATTCTCCTTCTTACCTTTCCAAAGGGGAAGGGGTCACTACTGGGGCAATTATGGTTTGAGTCCCTGTCTCAGCCATTGTGTCCTCAAGTACAGGTTGGGTTCCTGCCCCAACTACAGTGCTCTGAGTACTGTCCTGTGACTCACAGGATGGCCCCAGTACAGGGTGGGAGGCTGCTGGTTTTCACTGGGGTAGGCAAGGCACCCTTCTATCAGCTGATGTGGCAGTTTGCCAGGGTTGATTTATTACCTGTTCAGGTGTAAAGTCCCAGGCAATGGGAGGTGACAACTACCCCAGGCACCTGCCCAAATCCTTCCACACACCCTGCCACCCAGGAACTGGATATCTCAGAGCACATCTCAATATCTCCTCACCTAAATAATATCTCCTCACTTTTCTCTTACACTAGGACAACACTGGATTCCATAAACCCCACAGTGTGCCAAAAGCATTAGTTAATATTATTAACAGCATTAAACAGCTTATATAAGGATGAGCAAAGACCGTGGGAGCTTGCACTTTGAAAGCATTCGCATCAATCTCAGGCAGGGAGAGGGAGGTGTGTTCCCTCATCATCCCCACAAGACAGCTCCCCCAGTGTAGCAAGGCAAAGCACAGAGCCATTGTTTATATTAGTATGTTCCCAAACTCAGCAAAATAAAGAGATAAGCAGTGCAGCTGACAAACTCCATGTCCCACACAGGAGCTCGATACTTGGCAACTACTTTTTACCATAGTATGCAAAATATTTATATATATAATATATATATATATATATGTACATATATATATATATATATATATATATATATATATATATATGTACATATATATTATATATAACTGCCTTTGTCTCAGCCCTGTTCAGGGACTAAAAAGGACTGTAGTTGGTTGACCTTGGCTGGATGCCAGGTGCCCACCAAGCTGCCCTACCACTCCCCCCTTCCCAGCAGGACAGGGCAGAGAGAATAAGATGGAAAAAGACTCCCAGGTTGAGAAAAGGCAGTTTACCAAACCAAAGGCAAAAATGTTTCTGCAAGCAAGCAAGGACAAAAAACAGTTTATTCTCTACCTATGAGAGAGTGATGTCCAGCTACTTCCCAGGAAACAGGGCTTCAGCACATGAAGTAGTTGCTCCAGAAGACAAACATTGTAAAGTAACCAACATTCCCCTGTTCCTCCTCCTTCCCTTGGCTTTTCTATCTCAGCTGATGTCATATGCCATGGAATATCCCTTTGGTTACTTTGGGTCAGCTGGTGCAGCTGTGTCCCCTCCCAGGACCCTGCCCACTGCCAGCCCCTTGATGTGGGGGCAATGTTGAGCCAGTGCTGATGCTGTGCCAGCCCTGCTCAGCAGTAGCCAGAACTCTGGAGTGTTATCAGCACCCTTCTGGCTGCCAGTGCACAGCACAGCACTGGGAGAGCTGCTGTGGGAAAATGAACTCCAGCTCAGCCAGACCCAATCCAAGTGGCCACTGCCCCAGGCACTTACCCCATTCTCTATTCTTCGATCACCAGGCACTTTCACACCATTTCTTTTGAAGGCTGGATCTTGAGACCTTTGTCCAGTCCCTAGAAAGAAACAGTCAAACACAGTAAGGTAATATAAGATTTTTCTTATCCTTTTACACACAGCATTCAATACAAAAGCAGAACCAGTATAATCATTATGGTGCAGCATCTGAACACTTGTTCTTATGTGTTTACCACCAAAATGAATTTAAGTGATGACAATACATTTTCTGAAAAGATTTCTATTCTATGTCAACTTTATTTTAAAGTATAATTCCGTTCAAAAGTACAGACAAACAAAAACAGTTTAACCTATAGCAGGATATTCCAGTATTTATCCTGTGGCAAACAGGCAGTCAGCTGCTAGTAAATGTACATTATAGATACACAGTTTAAAAGTGGTTTTTTTTTCCTTCCTCCTGGCAGTCATTGTATCAGTAAAGATGCTGCTTAACTAAAACCCTACTTTATTCCCATCAAATTAAGTGCAAATGGTGTTCAGATGCCCAATACCAAGCTCACTGATTTCCCTGTAGAACACAGGTGTACTACAGGACAAAGCCATGTCCTGTTTCCTTCTTGCCCATTTGATTCCTATTACAAGACCATATTTCTGTGAGATTAACTCAGAGCTCAAATATATAGCAATGCTGCAGCCAATTAAATTACAATAATCCTAATACTACAAGCACCTTGGACTTGAAAAAATACATCTTGACAACGAACCTGCTCTGTAAGATCCTTAGCAGGTAGAAATGGCACAGCTTTAGCTTTTCATGCACTCATTCTATCACCAGTAGACATTTCAAATATCAAGATAGATTTAGCCATCTAAAATGTGCTGGGTACACTGCCACTGAACAAATGCAGTATTTCCAACACAAGGGAAGATTACCAAGGATGAAAACAGAAAAAGGGGAGGAAGAAGAAACCTGTAGAATGATTTAAAGGTAAAAGTCTTAAAGATTCTAATGAAGTGATGAGGGTGGGATGCACAGAAAACTCTTGAAAAGCAGAGAGTAATTTCCTTTACAGGTTTCACATTGAAATTTACAATGAGAATTATATTCTCTGAGAATTTGACCAGGCAGTTCATTTAATGCTATTCCTGAAACAAACACAAACGTGTAGGAGAAACTTTGAAGAACTCTATCTTTAGGTAGTCAAGTATGCTAAGTTCATCACCCTGGTAAAGTGTTATACAGGTGAATAATCCTGAGCCCAAATCACAGGTTACATTACTGGGAAACAGTTTGGTAACTATATTTAAAAGAAGAGATCACCATCACAGATCTCAAGATATTTTGCCGCAGAAAATATATTTAACACAGGATTCCCTTGGATGCTTTGGTGATAACCAGCTCTAGAAAAACCTGCAGAAACTTCAATTTGGATTTACTATTCCCAGATACATCAAGGGAAGGTGAAGCCTTTACAAAAATTAGCCAATGGCCAGACAAAGAAGGCTGCAAAGCCTACTGGCTATGAACATTAACAAACAACACACACAAGGTATTTCCTTAACCTTGAAGAATGCAACAGAACTTGAACAAATGAAGCAGCTGAGATGAACACGTACCTGCTTCCCGGCAGGGAGAGCGCTCGTGCCGCAGAAAGAAACGCACCTCGCTCCTCTGCATTCCAAACCTCTGCAGAATATCCAGCATCCGTTCATTCTCGGCTATGGGGCGTTCTGAAAAGGTAAAAAAAAAAAAAAAACCAGTTAACTGATGCATCCACACACCAAACCAAAAATATCTGTCCATCTTGCACCTGAACACCTGTTAGAGCACAGGTAAGTGAGCGCACACAACCCTTGCCCTCACTCAAGGCATTTCTATTTTTCCCCTTAAGAAGCTGCTGCATCTCTCCTTGCTTCTGAAACTAAACCAACACCTCTGAGAAACAGCCCTGGGAGAAGCCAACCCTGAAGGGAAAAGCTGAGGCACTGCCACAGCCAGAGGGAAAACAAGGAAGGGATTTAGAGCTTTCAGTTCTAGTGCCTTCATTCTGTGTGTGTAAATCACATTACCCACTCACAAGTGCAGGAAATGTGCTGTTGCACCTTTCACTCCTCTTCTGTGGCACCTCAGACAAACTCATTCCTTAGTCACTCCCACCCCCTCCTCAAGGGCACTGCTGCCACGATTCCTACAGGGACTCCTTTACTTCCTAATTCCAACGAGAATGAAGAGAGATGCAAAGATAAACTCCCAGGGAAGAGGAATTCTTCTCCTAACGCTGGATGGCAGCCCTTGCATTCACGCTCAGGCAGAAGCGCTCAACACCCTGAAGAGGCTGCTTGGCAGTGCCCAACAGGCCTGATCCTCAGCGTGCCAGCACAGCTCCTGTCACTTCCAGTGTTCTCCCACAGCTCCTGTCAGACACAGACCCAGCTCATTGTCTTGGACAGCGGATTTCATGAAGTTCAGAGAAGATGCATTTTGAAAGCCCTGTTTCTGATAGACCTTGAAAAGCTGAACTACTTTGGATTCACCGCTCAAAGTAAAAAAAGGATCAGACAGTGAAAAGTGAGCCCAGTAAGAACTTGCCATTCCCTTTCAAATAACTGAGATGAAAAAGTTACATGCACAAGTTCCACTGAATTTCTTTTCCTGCTCTTATTCCCAAGGTCAGGATTCAGTAATATATCTAATTTTTAAGCCTTACTTGCTGCCTTTTGATAATAGAAAAACTGAGAGTGAGTCTACATCTACCAACCTCATTTGCCAGTACTCCTCCCTTTCTGTATTATCATTCTTTGAAAATTTGTGCACATCACAGACAGGCACTCACAGCCAGAATATAACCAGAATTACTTATTGGCCTCTAAATCTTTACATAAAAGCAATTTGTTATTCTAGACATTGCACCATAAATTTTTCTGCCCATTTTAAATGTGATGGCAACAGTGTGGTCGATATATCACAATAGTGAATTTACATAGTCAGGATACTGTCACAGTATCTTCTAACAGCACTGGGGCTCATGATCACGTTGGACCCATTTGTGCTGGATGCCAGACAAACAGAAGATATTGTTCCTGGCCTGAGAAATAAGACAAGCAGAAAAAGAATGAAGTCAAATACCACCAGTTTTGTGCCAGTTTCATTTTTCCTGACACTGCTTTTGTTGGCGGTTTCCTTTCATTTTTTAAGCAAGGGGAGGGGAAAAAAAGAAAAAAAGAAATCAGAGTAGTTCATTCATATTCAATGGAGTCTTTCAAAAAGTGACTATCTTAATATGAAATAATCTTTTCAACAGGAAAAATTGTTGGCATTAAGCACAAATGTTTTCCGTTTCATTAAAAAAGGCGCTGCTAACATGTTTTCAGTATGTGAAAAGCTCTTTTCAACATAAAAGTGTTTCTTTAAATGAAAATGCTGCAGCTGTGCTCAGGCAATCTAGGAAGGAAAATTTCTGGAGTCACTGTCAGAAGAGATTAGCTCTACAGAATAAGCAAGTAGGTCACTGTTACAGAAAAAGCAGTCTCTTGGTGGTTACTTGTCTAGACAGCGAAAAACGCTCCTCATCTGCTAAACCTTAATTCAAGAAAAAAAAAAAAAGGCAAAAACAAACAAAAAAATCAACAGTAGCACTGTCAGGTTTTTGTCTTAAAGGCTACATAGCAGGCTTATGAGGCAGATTTCTAGCAGCTCAGCAATACTTCAGCTGAAACTCTATAATCAAGGGAGATGCCCTTTACACAAGGATTCTGTCAATACCACTCACTGGCTTCAAAGGAAGGTCAAAGAGATTTTCAAATACCAAACAAATGTACATTTGGAAAGCTCAAGAAGAATGGACAATCAGTTTTGGTTTCTTTCCTATCTGTCCCATAGAGGGAAAAAAAAAAAAGAGACCTTTGTACGTGCATTCCTTTTGACTGCTTTCCACAGAAGGCAAGATAACTGCCTAACAGAATTCTGATAATAGGAAGGTCAAGAAGTTTTACCCTGATATTCACCAAATTTCAAACAAAACTAAGAGGACAGGGAGAATAGTAAACCTGCCCCCTTCAGGGAGCAAAGTGCCTCAAGCACACTTGCAGCAATCTTTCAAAGTAGGCTTAATAAGGTCTGACAACAGAAGCTAAAATTCTTGAGCAAGTGTCAGAAAAAGAAAGAAACAAGCAATGTAAGAAGGATCCCAATAATTGAAGTCTGAGAAGTAATTTTCCAACACAAATCTTTTGTTTCTACCCCCAGAGGTCAGCTGTCCTGCACCATGTTTGTTTTAAAGCAGTTCCATTTGTTCAGTGTAATAGGCAAACAAAACAGAAGTCATGGCTAATCCTGGCAGAACAAGATAGAAAATTTTGCTGACATCTAAAATGAGATTAGCAAAAAGCTAAAAGTATTTCTTGCCCCCATTGCATCCTCCCCTCAACAAAAAAAATCTAAAATATAAATAAAAACGTATCTTGCAAATGCTTGTTACTGGAAGCTACACAGATGCTTAAGACATATTTTATCCAAAGCAACATGCACATATATCCAGTACTCAAGTCTTTCAATGCTATTGATTTGAGATAACTGCATTTTTGTTAACAAGTACAATTGAGGACTGTATTGGGAACTTCAGCAAGGTCAACGGCTGTGCCCTTGGGTCACAACAACCCCAAATAGTGCTACTGGCTGGGGGCAGAGTGGCTGGAAAGCTGCCCAGTGGAAAAGCACCTGGGGGTGCTGGTCAGCAGCAGCTGAACATGAGCCAGCATGTCCAGGCAGGCCAGTGACATCCTGACCTGGATCAGCAATAATGAGGCCAGCAGGACAAGGACAGTGATTGTCCTTCTGTACTCAGCACTGCTGAGGCCACACCTCAAGTGCTGCATCCAGTTCTGAGCCTCTCATTGCAAGAAGGATGTGGAGGGGCTGGAGAGAGTCCAGAGAAGAGCAGTGGAGCTGGGGAATGGGCTGGAGCACAAATCTGATGAGGAGCTGCTGAGGGAGCTGGGGGTGTTCAGCCTGGAGAAGAGGAGGCTCAGGGGTGACATTATTGCTCTCTACAACTGCCTGAAAGGAGGTTGTAGACAGGTGAGGGTTGGCCTTTCCTCGCAGGTAACACAACAAAAAGAAATGGCCTCAAACTAAGCCAGGGGAGGTTCAGGTTGGACACCAGGAAGAATTTCTTCACTGAAAGGTGGGTTAAGCATTTGAACAGGCTGCCCAGGGAGGTGGTGGAGTCACCATCCCTGGAAGTATTCAAGAAACAACTGAACATGGCACTTAGTGCTATGGACTAGCTGGCATGGTGGTGTTTGGTCAGAGGTTGGGCTCAATGATCTCGTCAAAGTTTTCACTGCAAAAATGGATTAGGGTTTGTTTTTTTTGTCTTATAACAACAGCTGCCCAAGCAACATTTGGATATCTGTTCTTGTGTGTCTCATCATGTCTTTGCAAAGACTAATCTCAGAAGTTCTCTGCTTCACTTTGTTTTTGTATTCAGATTATTTTCTTACGCTTCCTTGACTAGCAGAGAGGCTGATAACTTGATTATATGAATAAAACACCACATAGTGTATGGTCCCACTCACACAAGTTCACTTTTCAGCTTAACAAGAATATTTGGGCACTAAGTACTGGCAGACTTTACTTGCCTCTTACTAGAAGTGCTCTCCTTTGATTTCAGGACAATCTCACTGTCCTTTCTAGCGTACTCTACATCACCATCTCAAAAGCCAAGCAAGAATTCAGGTTCAGGAAACAAGAGAGGAGCTGCCCACTCTAGCACAGCTCTGACTTCAGAACCAACAAGAGAACCCTGTCCCTCACCACAACCATTTGTGCTCTTTAACAGGCTGTGGGTACTAAGGCTAACTATAAATTCAGTAATTTTACCTAAACCTTATTTTACTTCTCTTTCACTGTAGACTTCAGTATTGTGTTGATTTAGACAAAGATGTACAATTAAAATACATTCCTAGAAGATCTCTTTCCATGCTGAACTGGTGATCTTTTATTATCATTTATGAAGCAAAGCTTCTTTTACTTCTAAGGAGAGGAAAAAAGATCTGTTCCATTTTTTAGACTTAGAAATATCAGAAACATTACATCTCTGTCAGAAGCAAGTAAATATCAAGAGATAACTTAGGTATATCATACTATTAAACAAACATCCATCTCACCAAAGACTTCTTTGAACAGATGTGAGCCTGAGCTAGCAGCAGAGGAAGACAGAAATATAAGCCCCTATCATCTGATTCTTTCATAATCTCGTTGAAGCATCTCAAAAAGGTTGGCTCAGACATAATTATTTTTCATTACTTAAAATCCTGTCAGGGACTCATCTATCTTATGCCTCTGGATGGCTCCCAGTACCTAATGAGTACCATGGAGACAGGAGATAGTCCAGAGCCCTTTCCCATTTAAGCCATGAGACATTAGTTATGTTTTAGGTTTTATCTGTTGACGTATTCTCCAGTTCCCACGGAGCATGGCAAGTTAGGGAGGTTTGAACTCCCAAGATCAGAAGAGCATAGAAAGAGAAAAAAAGTTACAACGAGCCACATGCACAAGTCTCTTTTCAACAGGCTTTAAAGGACAGTCAAAAGTAGCTTCTACATCCTCCCTGTCACCCACTTTCTTTAGAGCACTTCACATCAGGGGTCTCCCACTACTGCTAACACACTCCCTCCCATCCACACTCAACACAATTGGTAACACTGAACGTGTCATCAGAAAAAGGAAGCTTTATTTTCCCACTGCAAGTGAAAACAGCTGTGGGGTTAAAGAAATGATTTTGAACTGGTCACAGAACTACCAATACTTAGTACTTCAAAACCCACACAAGGCTGCAGGGATCCCACTGTGGGGAGGAGGAGGAGGAAGAGAAAACAACTCTCCCACACCCCTCAGACTAATCTGAGTCACGGAAGAGCTGCACAGACACAAGAACATCTGCATGCTGAAGTTCCCTTTTGCTTTTAACTCTGTTTTGCATGTGTGAGCCTTCTTGCAGCTGCGTTACCATACAGCCAGTCTGATGAAGAAACCAACGAAATGGTAATGCAGAAACTCTCTGGGACAGGATCACATCTGCCAGGTCTCCATGTGCTGCCTTCTCAGGAGCACAGAATGCCCAGCAATTCACCAGCTGCCAGCCTGACCTACCTGAGCCACACCACACCTCAGCCAGGTGGCACTCGCTCTCCCCAGGCTCCTTGCACAGCTCCACCACATCCCTGCAGGTTGTCTCGGGGGTGACTGGCACCTCGGTGAAGTGCTGCTCGTTGTTACTGAGGTACACGGTCAGAAACATCTGCAAAGACAAAGGCAGCAGCACATGGTTACTTTCAGAAACATCTGCAAAGACAAAGGCAGCAGCACATGGTTACTTTCCAGCACAAAGGTAGGCTGCACCTTGGAGGCACAACCCGCTCATTAAATGCATTCTTTCCCACACAGATAATATCTTATCAACGACAGTGGGAACAATTTTCTAAACAACCCCAAACTTCTTTAAGGTGTAAGCAAGAGAGACACTACAGAAGTAATCCTTGCTCAACTAAATTACATTGCTGGATGATTACTTGGTATTAAATCTGGACCTGGTGCTCCTTGCTTCTCTCTTCAGGTGATGTGTCAGAACTCCTCCCACCTTACTATGTGTGTATGTATCCTGCAATCATTTGACACAGCAGGAGAAACAGCCATCTAGAGTTCAGCAGTAGTAAAAAAAAAGAAAGAAAGGTAATTACATCTGGTATTAAAAAAAAAAGCCAAACAGAGCTTACTATATAGGCAGTGAAGTGGAAACATAGTTTGCATTTCTGCAACATATTTCACAGGAAGGTTCCTAGAAACACAACTCGCTGTGCCCTCAGTCTCAAGCCTGAATACAAGGTCCCCCCCAAACTCCATTCCCAGGAAACCAAGGATATTTAACTTGGCTTCCTCCTCACAGCTGGAGAAGGATCCTTGATCTTTGGTTTTTCTCTTTAAACACACCACACAGACAGACGTTGTTCCTGCTCCTGTCTTTCCTGCCACAGCTACTAAACGAGCACTCTAAAAAATTAGTTGCCATATTTGATAGGAAATGTTGATGATTATTGCCTCTGAGAACCATCTCGCTACATGCTATTAATATTAAACTGCTATCAAAGTTTAGCTGCTAGCTAAAAATTAATGCCAATTCTCTTGAGACCTATTCTCAACGTCAGTATCAACTGGCTGTTAGTCACATGGCTTCCAGCAACACAAAAATCAGTCAAATATCTCCAGAAAGCAATTACTCCACTAAGCATTTCAAGCAACAGCAATCTACACAATACAGGATTTTTCATACAGATAGAAAAGGTGTTTTCTCAAGAAAAAACACAGATCCTTGCCTGTCCTCATTTTCAGAGGGTGAAAGGGATATACATCCTTAGGAGCACAGTTCAAAAGGTCAAAAAGGAAGAGAAGGAGGCCCAATCAAGCAAGATGAGAGAGGTATAAATAACCTTCTAAATAAATTTAAATAATAACTTAAAAAGTAACAAAACCATTACCACATGCACTATTTCTGTGATTTTGTGTAAATACTATGGAATTATTTATGCCTTTGCAAACTGAAACTTAGCCCCATCCATTTCGTAGCTTTAGGAATCATCTACTGGGGATTCTCATGGAATGTAACAGTGCACATGCACGTTCCTGATGTCTCCAAAGCCTTTCCAGTGCTCTTCTGAGTGCCAAGATCCCCTTCAACCCTATGTGAGAGGCTGCCTTTACTCTTGTAAAAGCTTTGACACAAACACTCCAGACTCTGCACATCTTGTTACACAGAGTGCAAGTATTTGGCCCACTCGTGGCAGTATAAACACTCACAAACTGTTTTTTGGGCCCTGGCCCTGCACCAAGAGCACAGAATTTCTGACCTCTGGTTTTGCCCAGCTCCCTAGGACAGAGGTTTTTGATTAATTCCTGAACACCTTCTACAAATATTCACAGAGAGGAAAAACCAGCTGCAAGCGAGCTCAAAACTGCCTGATGGCTACATTGCCCCAACTATTTCCTTGGTATTATGGGTGGGGGGAAAAAAAACCCCAAAAATCAACAACAAAATCAAATAAAAAAGCCAAACTTGGAGCTTGTAAGGAGAGAAATTAGGAGAGAGGATGTGGGGATAGGCAAGATCAGTATATGACACATTTATTATATAGTGAAGATGGGCAGAACTGTTCTGCTGCCTACGGCAAAAGGAGGTAGTGACCTAAATTAAGAGACAAAGCTTTCCAAGCAGGAACTCTGACACTGGGCTTTAATCTTTTGTCACAGAACACGCCACCTTTCAGATGCAGCGTCTCTGACTCCCCTAGAGGAGTCTGACAGTGAAGGATGTCAGGTGCAGCCAGGAATATCTCTTAATCACAATTACTGGGGGCAGAAGGGTATAAAATAAAAAAGAAGTTTCCAAATAGACTTAGAGCAGGGTTATAAAGGTGTGTAAAACACAGCAACCCTTCACATCACAACCTTGTATTCAGAACGCCACTAAACTGTACAGGCTGTGTGTCTGCAGTAACATTTGTTAATTTAAAAGATGAGCTCACAGATGGGAATTAAGAGAAAATTATAAAAACCATGGCATTATACACAAAGCAGACCTAATTTGACCCTAGCACGGCTGTTCACTCTTCAGTGTGCCTGTCTATATCCAGTTGTTAATCCTTAGGATTTAGCAATACAGACAACTACACAGGAAGGATCACGAGTTGCCATTTCTATCCACAATGCTCAGGATAATTACTAATACATTAAGCCAAGAGCACTCAAACCTGCTGTGTGGGGGCCATTTCTGGGACTTGAGAGTGTCTGCATCACCTCTAGCCCACATATTCCAGGAACTAAGGAAAGAATAAGCAATCAAACTGTAAATTCCCTAAAAAAAATACCTTGAAGTCCTTAGAGTCTAAAGCATCCAAAATGTTACGATATTGATGTTATCTCGTCCTGCTTCCCTTTAGCTCCAGGGGAAATGCTGAGATGATCAAGTTCTCTAAGTAGCTGTGCTCCTCTCACTCCAAATGGTGTCACATTTGTCACCACTGCCTGCTCACCTGTGAGGTCTCCTGGGGTACCCTGCTGCTCACCTGGACACACTGGAGCCCAGGGCAAGCTCTGTACCCATCACAGAGATGTCTCTACCCAGAGAGGAGTGGGAAAGTCAAAGAAACCTTTGTTAGGTGTGAACCTAACGCCTACTGTGGCTGCTTGGTGCTGCTCGTCACCCTTGGTGGCTGCTGTGGCTTGCACCACCTCACACGGGAGGCCAAGGACTCAGGCTTCCCCTGGGAATGGTTCAGCTGTGACATTCATTAACCACCCCACCAGTTAGTTTATATCACTCTTTTATTGCTGTGTGGCAACAAGAAACAAAGCAAATGAGTACTCTCCTGACACCTTGTTCAGAAGCCGGAATCCTTGCACTCAGCCAGAGCACAAAACAGTCTCTTGCTCCTCCCTGAAATCAAAGATGTTAAGACAGTTGTATACAAACATCCAGCAATTTCAAAGGGGGGGGGGGGGAAAAAAACCCCAAGGTGCAAAAAAATCCGTTTCAAGCTAGGCATAAATGAAGGACTTGATTAAAAAAAACGAAAAGGAAGACAAATTTCATTCAGACCTTGTACTTTTTTTAAAGACAGCATGAAAGCAAATACTGAAATATCTGACAATTCCATATAGCCTTGGATCATGGTTTTTTCCTCTAGACTTTCAAAGACTGAGTTTTAGGAATGCCCAGCACACAGCCCAAGCATTTTTTGAACAGGACTCAGGTCTAAACTAAGATATTTCCCTTCCTTTTCCCAGCCCAAAGACATGCTCACTATAGGTACCGAAAAGCAGTAAAATATAAAAACACTGCAGTACTTCGGCATACTTGGGAGAAACCAGGGGTGTTGTGTGCCTACTGAAGCAGTTCCTTTAAAAAATCACATCACAGATTTCAGCTGACTGTGCTCCAGCTTAGAAAATAGAAGTTTGCAGTTATGGAGCCACCAAATGAGGCAGTTCGATCGGCTGCACCAAGGGCATCAGAGAGAAGAACAAGGTCACACGAGCTTAAAGCAAGGGACAGTTTTTGCAAGGAATGACTGCAGTGTTTGACTTACAAACAACTGGATAGAAAAGCACAGTACTGAACATAAAGGACTTAGTGTCTCAAAAAACCCTGCCACTTAAGACAAGAATATTAAAAAAAAAATCCAAATTGGTGTGAAGTACAACTTTGAGTCCCTTCATTATTAAATAAATAATTTTGTTTCAACTCGTATTATTTATGAATGAACTCCAACTACAGCTGCTAAGTCAGGATTGTAACACCCTCAGAAACAGGAAGGGAACATAGGAAGAAAAGCAACCAAACAGGAGGACAGAAGAGGGCATCAATTAAAGCAAATCACAGACCATTTTATAATCCTCCATCTCTCTTCTGCACATCATTCCCAAACAGCCTCACATCTGCCTGCAAATCTGACCCATTCATTGCTGAGCTCATCACAGGAATCATTTCATACAATCACATCAACATTAAACACAACAGGTCTCAACATCTGCCAATACATTTTCAACTGAAAGTAAATATTTAAGAATGGCTAGCTCTGTAAAAGTGCTAGGCTATCACCACAAAATATTTTGGCTTTTGCTTTGTTGCCATACAAAAAAAATTAAAACCAAAATAATAATAACAAAAAAAAGCCAAACCCAGAAGAAATAGCTTCCAAAAGCTAACCTAAGCAAACACATGTCTTATAATTTACATCCAGCCAACAAGATATCATTTCACATCAAAGGCCTCATATCACTCTTCTCCTTAGATCAGAAGGCCTCAATTATTGATTAAAGGGGGGGAATAGAAATGCAATTTACTTTTCAGCTCTGATGGTGTTTCTGCAAGGATCAGGCTTCTCTTACTCCTTAGTTATTATGAAGCTGATGATGATTAATAGATCTTAACTATTAAAAGGGTGCTACATTTTTCTTCTTCACTTTCTAACTAATACACTAATAGCACTCAAATATTCAGGACTCAACTACTCAGAAGAATACTCTTGTAAGGGGCATGATGTAAATTAAAATACACTTAATTAATTCCTGAAACTGCCTGAGTTAAAAGGGACACATTTCCCACCTCCCCGCATTTCTAGGGATTGATCTAATTCAGATCATAAAGTGTCAGCAATGGACAACAATCAGCAAAACTCAATCCCTTATAAAATACAATCAAGAAGAGAATATATTAAAAAATAGCAATTCAACCCTGGTTTTCCCCTATTGTCTGAATTCCTAACTTGATGGAGGCTTCCTGCACAGCATGCACTATACAACACAAACCATGGCATTTATTCATAGTATTCTTCAGCTTCAAAGCACTTTGTGACCAGGAAGTCATGACACAAGCAAGCAGTTTCCTACTTTACACCCAGGGAAACTGAGGCACACAAGAAGGCAACAGCAGAGTCAATCCCATTATTTGATAGCCAAACAAGCATTCTGCCTCTGGAAAACATGATTCATTTTGTTGCCTTGCATCAGAGCTAATAACATAATTCTGTCCCACATTCTGTATTAGCTGCATTTCAGACTGAGACCTAATCCCTTCAAGCACTCATTACCTGACTTGAAGGTTTTTTTATTTCCATAACACAGCTAAGCAATGGTCTGAGCTTGCATAACAAATTTTCTCAGCTCTCATTTTTAAGGAGGCATTAAAAGTCAATCTTTAGGTCTTTTCAAACCTGAACAGTTTCTATGAATTTACATCCTGAATTAAAATGTAATTTCAGAAGCTAGTTTTAGTCAGCTGAAAAACTAGCAACACAGACATTTTAGAATAAATAACTACCACATTTCAAGTACAGGTGACAGAAATGAGAAACAACTGCTTTCATCCACAGTCTAAACTACTACTAAGTCTTCCCTGATAAATACAAAACCCCTCCATACAAAGAGTTTTAAGTCTTGCACCTTACCTAGTGGGAACAATGATGCTGCACCTTCCCAGATGGCTACAAAGAAATCAGTGGCTAAAACAGGTAATTTTGCTGACCTGATGCAACTTGCTAAACAACAGAAGACAGCCTGCACAACAGCACATTTTCCTGTTCTGATAAGCAGCAGTCAGAGCTAGTGCACAGTTACAGCTCTCCACTGAGTGCAAAGTATACCACAACAATAGAATAATTCAGTGATTCTTCTGCATGAAGTTCCTCAGCACCTGAAAACAGCCCTTCAGCTGGCAACATCCTCCCTTAGTGTGCCTAAAGATTAAGGTAAGCAAAAGATTAAGGTAAGCAAAGATAATAATAGACTTACTAGAAGACAGGCACACGGGATGACTGCTATCCCTGATCCTTTTCATATTCAGCTGCTCAATAAGGGTTCAACAGAAATGCAGAGTAAAGTTTAGTGTTCGCCTCCAGCCACACCCAAACACATGGAGTTCAGCTCCTGCCATCTCACCCTCCACACACACTACTCCGTTTATTTTGCACTGGCTTTGGGCCATAAATACGAGAAAGGAAGTTATGATGCAAGGTAGGTGGAGTACAGTAGGAAGCACCATGGGATTGTTCAGATTATTCCCAGTCTATATAAAGCACAGCCCTTTTCCCTTTTAATTGTATCACAGCAGAAAACAAGACTGAGCCTTTACTTTCAATGGCACGGTAGTTTCTACTTGTACAGATCATTTTAATGATAAGTTTGTCATGCATTTGTACTTGATCTTTAGTAAAAATGTCAATTTTTTCCAGGACTTAAAATACAATGAACATCTCTGTGCACTTTGAGGAGGGGATGGGGAAAATAAGCTGGAAGCAGCAAAGAGGAAGCTTTCCCCTTCTGGTTTTTCCTCCCTCTTATCCTTACTGTAGAGAGAACAGAATGAAAGCCATCTGCTTATGGTATATTCTAGTTCAACTGGGCAAAGGCTATAGCACAAGTGCCACATTACATCTCACTATCAGGCATCTGAATCATCGTGATGGGAATCTGAAGAGCTGCAAAGGAAACAGCCTGAGTTCTGGCCAAGTATTGTTGCCATCTGAAATTAATGGATGGAGGTTTGCTCTCATTCTACTCCATGGACTGCAACCTCAACAACAGAACTCAGCACTGCAGTTCAGACTTCCTAATGAGGAATATGCAATCACAATCTTCCTGCCAAATCCTGTAGAAAATCATTATCTTAGATTAGCAATTTTGATTTTGTGAAGTCTATCAGGCATAGCTCAGGACCAGTAAACACAGGATTCCTGACCTACATCCCCCCTTCTTTCAGCAGAGCATTATGCACGCAGTCTGGAAGAGAGCTTTCCAAACAAAGACTTCTACTTTGAACCCAAGCTACATTTTCCAACTTGACATTTTTCTTCAGGCATTTTCATATACAAGAAAGCAGAAGTCCTCCCACAAGCCAGACACCAGAAAGGTCTATGCAAATAAAGCTCACTATTTTGGATGAACACTCAGCACAGGAGCAACAGAACTCCCCACTCCTTGGTTGAGCTACCACATATCACACAAGGCAAGAAAATCTCAAACAAAGGTGGCTTTAAAAGCCACTTTTGCACTGCAAGTATCTTTGCAACATCAGCATTTAGTAGGGGAAGATCTAAAAGTTTGTAGTGGGTTGACCCTGGCTGGATGCCAGGCACCCACCAAAGCCTCTTTATCACTCCCCTCTGCAACTGGATGGGGGAGAGAAAATATAATGAAGGATTCATAGGCTGAGATAAGAAGCTGGAGATCACTTCCCAAATAATGTCACAGGCAAAACAGATTCAAGTCAGAGATATTAACTGGATTTAAAACTAAAAAACTCAGAGCAGGATAATAAGAAGTACAGTAAGACCTCATCCACACCTTCCAGCTCTAGCTCCCAGCAGTGCAGGAGATAGGAATGGGGATTGTGGCCAGTTCATCACAAGTTGCTCCTGCTGCTGCTCAGAGAGAAGAGTCCTTCCCTGCCCCAGTGAGGAGTCCCTCCATGAACTTCTCCAGTGTGAGTCCACCCCAGGGGCAACAGTTCTCCACAAACTGCTACAACATGGGCACTCTTCCACAGGGTGCAGAGCTTCAGGCACAGCCTGCTCCAGTGTAGGTCTCCCACAGGTCACACCAGGAAATCTGCTCCAGCATGGGCTCCTCTCTCCACAGGCTCTTCCAGGAGCCTATTCCACCATGGACCTCCCACAGGTTCAGAGCCCATTCACAGCCTCCTCTGAGGTATCCCCCTGCTCCACTGCCTCCATGCGCTGCAGGTGGATCCCTGCATCCCCTCGGGCCTCCAAGAGCTGCAGGGGCACAGCTGCCTCACCAAAGTCTTCAACATGGGCTGCCAGGGAATCTCACTTCCAGTGCCTGGAGCACCTCCTCCCCTTCCTTCTGCACTGACCTTGGTGTTTGCAGAATTGCTCCTCTGCCATAGTCTCACTCTGCCCTTCTCCAGCCACAATTACATCAGCAAAATAGCTTTTTTTTTTTCCTTCTTCCTAAATATGTTATTCCAGAGGTGCTGCCACCATTTCTGACCAGCCCAGCCTTGGCCAGTGGCAGGTCCATCTTGGAGCTGGCTGGAATTGGCTCTGCTGGACATGGAAGAAGCTTCTGGCAGTTTCTCACAGAAGTCACTTGTGTAGCCCTCCCCCACCAAAACCTGCCCAAACAAACCAATACAGAGATAAAAACCAAACAAATTAGTCTGTAAGATATATAAAATACACTGGTTTCAGTAACACGTGTAGGAAACCACAGCCTTTTACTGAGCACCATTTGCCAACACATCACCTAGAGCTCATTCTGCTCAGACCTGAATCCACACAGAAATTCAGAGTAAACAAACCCTGAATATATTCTTCCTATTATACCACACAGCAGCATGTTCACAGATCCCTTACCACTGCCATCTGCGTAGCTCCTCTCCTTCAACATATTCCCTTCCACCCCAAAATACTCTTCTCCTTTCCCCCCAAATCCTTCCTCGTGGCTCCTTGCAGACACTGCTTTTGCACTGTTGGACACTTTGCCATAAACTCTTGCAAGCTGACTGTCAGAAAAGCAAGCCCACACATGGTGTTTGGGCTTGTACTGTTGGTGTCCTACTTGCAGCTTGCTCCTCCTCCTGGAGCCTGCAAAGGAGAACTGGATCTTTGCAGGCTTGCCCCTTCAGGCAGACTCTGCCTCATCTTCTGCATTCAAGTTATAAACATTTCATACACACGGAGAATGAAATTAATGTTATTTCCAGGCAGATAAAAAATGATACCATGTAACTCTTACAATAGATATGTACTACAGAAAAGGGGAACAGTCCAATTCATACAACATAATCACAGGGGGCTCCAGCTGCTCCTCCTCCCGTTCTTCAGCGTCCCAACATGGGCTGTTCCTAACGATCCTAAAGCCAAGGCAACATCCAAGCATATTGAGTGGGGTTATGAACTCGAGCTTAAGCCTGAATCATCTCAATTTTCTGTACTTGCGTCAAACCTGGAGGAAGTATTTGTAAAAAAAAAAAAAAAAAAAAAAAAAAAAAAAGTAATAACTACATACAAGAAAGTAAGCTGCTCTTGCTGCTCTAGAGCTTTGCATCCCCCCACTGGGAATAAGCATTATGGTTCTCAGGCTCCTACATAGCCAGAGGCCAAAGAAGGGCCACACTAAGTGCTCCCTGTCGGGCCTTGGGAGAATTACACATCTCAAGATAGTCCCTCAAAATGCAAGTACTTTCTCACAATGAAAAGAAAGCCCAGTGTTTTTCCTTGTAATAAAAGAAGATTTTGTACAAGATTCTTCTCAGAGAAAAGCAAAAATAGATGTGCATCAGGGATGAAAGCATATTTAACACCACCTACACCTACACAACACAGGCTATCACAGGATCTGGCACCTGTCCCACCCACACCACACCTCCCACTGCCTAAGACACCAACTCTTTTTGGGTTTAAAAACACTTTTCTGCTTTTCCAGCCAACGCTGGATAATAATCTCACCAATAAAAGACAATCGACATTCGCACCAGGAAGCAACTCCACCTCAGCCCCCAGAACACACAAGGGAAAGTCACATTTATCATACAGCACATCATACATGCCCACCCATACATCAAGCACATTTATTACTTAAATTCTATTTACTGATGCCAGGGGGCTGTGCTGGTGGGAGCACCCACGGGGGAGGCAGGCTATGGAAGCAGAAGAGAGGAATTCCTTTTTTTGTGAGTCAATGTATCTAAAACAGTTAAAAAAGAATAAGAGAGCAGAAGATTTGTGATGTAACAGCAACACAAAACAAATCAGGTAGCAAGTCTGAAAAAAAAAAAAACAAACCCAAGCATAGAACACTCATTTACTCCAAGCCCAGTAACTTCACAGAGCTCTGAGCCAAACACTTTTGCAAACACATCACAGTAGCCACTCCTCCAGGAAAACAGCTGTCAAAACCTGTGTACTACCCCCATAAAACAGATCTGTGTCCAAACCAAAACACTCATGACACACACAGGCAGGTCAGAGGACATACCATTTCTGGCATCTGAAACAGTGACATGTTTACCCACACAGGTTAATTCCAGTGTGGGAAAAGTCACAGGACACACTATTTAGGCTGTTGTGTGATGCAGGCTGACCAGTCTGGTACCCTACAAGGCACTACTGCAATGGGAAATTCAGAGGCATTTTAGCACACCACAGGCTGGCTTGACATCTCCTTTATGCTGCAATCCCAGAACATGCTATTCAGCCATCTACCTTCAGGACAAGCAAAAACCAACCCTGAATTTCAGACCACACAGCACAACAGTGCAGGTGTTTACTGCTTTCAAAGTCCATTCTGCCTTCCTATGTATTTGCTGTTACAAGGGAGAGGCTTCCCTGTTACACCTTCTAATTATCACCAGAGTAAATTAGGTGGTTTTGTTAAATCCTTGCAGTGAGTGAGAATACACAAAGATGGTGTATTACCAGATCTCAAGGGAGGGTAGGAAGAGGATAAGGTACCATCTGACTGCTCCAGCTCAGCCAGCCTATATGGTGAGCTAAGGCACACCATGGCATTCCCAAATCCACCCGTTATTTCTGATTGCACAGCCACCTGGCAAATCACTTTCACCATGGAAGTCCTTTAGTTCCTTTCTGCCTTTAGTGCAGGCAGCATTTCCTACAAACCATCACTCCACTCCTTACTAAATTCAAGGGGAAAGCTACAAAAGACACGTGCCTTTGGGTGTGGCTGGAAACCAAAGGAACAAGACCATCCATTTGAGCAGCATCCTACTATTAAATTAATTAGGCGTAATGTCACACCACACCTCTGCAGAAGGGCAGCTCTCCCCAGTGCACTCCTGTTGCATGGGGATGACCTTCACCTGCCACATCCAGGTGACTGCCAGACAACCAACACGGCCACCAGCCATGCCAAAGATGGCCAGCATGATCACACCTTGGTGATCACACCTATTTGACAACAGCTGATTTATTATTACTCAAAGCCAAAAGGGAGGGGTTTTGGCCTACCACTTCTGGGCTGCAAACACACAGGAAGTCATGAGTAACTAAAGCAGCACCCATTCAGCTGGCACAGAGGACATACTGAGCATTTGCAAAAAAACAGATGGATCTTCTTTGTTATTTTGCAGGTTAAAAGGGATCAGTGGGGCCAGTCCAACACGGGAGATGATGGATGGCCAGACAGTCTTAGCCAACCACTTTACAGTAACAGGATATGTAAAACTACAGCAGAACTGGGAAGGAGAAATCCTGCCTCTTCAGTCAGCCCATTAGCCCAAGCACTCTGCTTGATCCAACCTTTGCTCCTGTGATGTGGAGCTCTCACACTTTTAACTTGTATCCCAAACATTCAGGCACTCCACCAGACGCTGCAGAAGGGTGGCAGATTGCAGAGCTGATCGCTGTCTGACAGGTTTTATTCAAGTGCTGCTCACTCCCCACAGCTCTTTCCAGGCAATCCCAGGCTCTGTGCAGACACACCAGCTGAGAAGTGAAGGGAGAACAGTTCAGCAGGGCAAGGCAGAAGAGCTTGCTGGGTGGCTTTTGGCTTTACAAGTTGTCACCAAAGTCATGACAGTGAACAAGACAGTGTCGTACAGAATGGTGTTTGCTTAGGTGATGTCACACCTATTTTAAATGAATTAAACAGAGCAGAGTTTAAACAAATAACATTCACATTATGCCAGGCTCCTCTTGCTTCAAGAGCTTCAGAAGTCGTCCCTTTCAGCCTGGTACTACTTGGCTGCTCATTCAGCTTCCCTGGAGGTAGAAAACTTCTCTAAGTCAATGCTGCTAAATACTATTTGCAAGAGAAGTACCCTAAATAACAATGTTTTTTGTGCAGCACTGGTAAATCACTCAGCAGAAGGGCCTCGTGGGCAAGACCTATGGACAATAGAGGCACAACAGTGCAGAGGCAGGAAGCACTGAGTGCTGTTTCCATGGCTTCCCTGCACAAACCTTTCCTTGTAGCAGAACATATTCTCAAAAGGCTGGAAGATGCAGCGTGGCTGTCTCTGATGAAGAGGCTACAGGGCAGCAGGACAGGACAGGACAGCAACGCTCTTCAGGAACACGGCCTGGACACGACCCATGGCAGAGTCCCTTTGCCACCTTGGTATTTCACAGGAGAGCTTCCTGGCATTCTCCAGAGGGCTGGTTCATTTTGCCTCGCCCACTGCACTCTGCCTTTCACGACTCAGTGACACCTCCCTCCCTGTTACAGCCAGAAATCAGTCATCCCCTGCTATGTCAGCTTCTCCTGAACTCTTGATTATGTTGAGAGACACACAGTTGAGACCAGAGGAGCTCTAACAAATTCTAGGAATACCATCCTTCATAGGGTCTTCCCTGGCTTAGGATGGCCAAAGATGGCAAGAAAGGGTTTCACTTGTCTGGAGAAGTCAGGCAGGAGCTAACAATCACTGCTCTGTGTGGTTCAGACGCTGATCTAGGTAAGATTCTGCATTCAGGACAGCAAATACTTATGTACGATGGAGAGCAGAGTGAAAAAAGGTCTTTGCACACTCTAAAAAAAAAAAAAAGGAAAAAGTGCACTAAACAAGCCAGCACCCTCAGGCAACAGGGAAATTAGCAAGTTGTAACTGTGCACAAATATGACAGAAACAGCTGAGTAAGAGACACTCACACAGGGAATAAAAGCCCTCCTGTAGATTTGTATTATTTGCTGGCCCAGCCAAACTGCACAACTTCAGCTTTGTCCAGCAAAACTAAGGAATAGGAGGGTGAGATCCCTGTGTTTTGCTGAAGAGGTTTGTGGCTACTGAAACTCAGGAAGGGGACAGTCACCTTGTAGAAGGTCAAGCCTCCACACCTTGAGAATGTAAGAAGGATAAACTACAGCAGTGTTTATGTGGAGCATTCCAGCTCCTTGTTCACACACTCACACTCCTGCTACACTGGAGTTACTGTGGTTTGGTACAGAACAGAGCTCAAATGCATTAAAAAAGAATCCACTGAAGAAGATTTTAAAAAGGATTTTACTCTTTTAAATGACAGAAGGAAAATTAAGGTAAGAAAAATACACAATTCCAGAGATTCTCCCTTAGCTTTCAATTCAAAGAAACAATGGAATTTAACACCCTAATGAAATAGAGGAAAATCAATAATTTAAGCTTACATCTAAATTACTCCTTAAGCAGTTAAGTTTCACAAAATGGAAGTATCAAATGACAAGGAAAATCTCCTAACTAATTTTAAAAAAAACAAAAACAACCCCCACATGCTGCTTCTTATCCAAGATACACCTTAAACCGTGAAATAAGAACATTTATTTTATGTACTTATAAAGGAATTGTGAAGAAGCATCTCTTTAGGGGCCCATTCTCAAGCATGGAATGCAATGAACTACCACCAAAGTTCTCTCCCCATTTGTGATTAACCCTACAAATCATTTGAATACTGATGTGGGATATGACAGGCCTGTATTTCAGCTGCACCACAATGTACCAGTTGGTTTGACTCTACAGGTCCCATTCACTGCATGACCTCTAACAAACGGCTTGACCTTCCTGCAGCTTCCACTCACTTTATTCAATGTTATGATCCATACAGTTTGCATTTCACAGATCAAATGTTTGATATGGAATAACTCAAAATAATAATGTCAGAACACCTAAAGTCAGCTTCCTGTTGATTCTGTGGGAACACGTCCATGTTTTGACATGAGTTTGGGTATTATAACCCAGACACACTGCAGCTAAAGGCTTTTAAGAATCAATTTTATTACCAAGAGAACCACATAGAATGAGTGATAGCTGCAGTACAAGCTTGATTTTAAAATGTCTATGCTTTACTTTGCAGAAGGATGAAATGAAGATATGAGTAGGATGTTTTAAAAACCCAAAACCCTACAAGAAGTTTTCCCCAATCCTCCTTTTTAAAATAAACAGCGGTAAAAGGCAGGGTACTGCACACAGCCATCCATCAAAGGTTCATACCAGATTAAGACCAGGAAGTGTCACAGCAGCACAGGAGAAATTGGTACAGAAACAACATTCCCAGCTCAGTAATAAAATTCTTGGTATTAACACCACAGAAAAAAAAACCCAAAGGGTTCATCCTTAGACACCAGTGGGTTCAACATCCACGTAATACCATCCCTATGGTGAAATACCCAATGAGGACACATGCATGACTAACTCTAAACAGCAGCAGCAAGATCCTGAATATTAATGATTAACTAAACGCAAACAGCAAAAACGAAGACAAGTTTGTGCCCTTTTACACGTCAGAGTCACGGTTGCTGCTCTGTCCCCAACTCACTCACTGTTCCCTCTCCACCAACATTTATCCCAAACTACAGTAAGTTATCTAACAGTGTTTTAAACAACATTTCACATCTTTCATGTTCCACAGAAAAGTCTGAAACCTCTAAACCAGTTAAGCAGTAGTGACTAAGATAATTAAGTACACTTCACATGATGTCCAGGATTTCTGGTGACCTTTACTCACAGTATCATCCGACTGTTTGGGAACTGAAGATCAAAAAGACTTTGCCTGACTCATAAGTGACTAAGCTGACAGAAACCAGGCCTCAAGATAATAAAACTGAGAGCAAAGAGAAGTTTTATCTGCTCGTTACCTCCTGAATAGGAGCATCCCCCAGTTTCCAGAGCATTGAGTAAGTTTTTACACTTCACAAGACTGTGAAAGCCCAGACATTAAAAGGATCTGGGTGTTCCTTTGTTTTCAGTGGGCACATGCACAAAGAAACAAGAAGTCCTCCATCAGCTGTACCACCAAGCCATAGGAGGCAGCCTGAGCCAGTCTTCTCAGGGTTACCCGAGTCCTTCTGCAGGGAGGCTGTATGGCAGCAAGGCACGACTCTGCACGTAATTAAACAAGCTCCGTAACACACACAGTGGGAGAGAAAGGGGAGTCCCCAAGGCAGGCTGCTAACAAGGACAGAGGCCAGACAAATGGAGCACTTTCAAGACTGTTTCTCCATCAATAATTTGAAAGGAATGCTAGGCACACTGCCATCCTGCTAGTTTATTCTGTGGAAATAACCTTTGTACCTGCCTCCTTTAAAGTCCAACTGACTTGCATGTCAATTAACCCCACAAAGCAGATCTGCTCACCAAAAAAGCAGAGATCCCATCTGACAACACTAGGAAGGAGAAGACAAAACAAAATTCCGTGAATTATCCATCCATCCCAAACTTCCTGACTGCATATTAGCCCTCGAAACCATAAATGCAAGAGCCCCACGAGGCACTCAGACCCTGAACTGTTCAACAGATCAGAAGAGGCATAATTAGCTATTCCCATGGTCTCCACAGCTTGGTCTGCTATGAATTTGTAATATTGCCCTTCCCCCATGTCTGATAAAAGCCACACAAAGAAACAAAGATATTTAACATACTGCTGTGTAATAGAACACAAATTGCAGGTAGAGTGCTATGGTATTATAAAAGACATAGGAGAAATTAAATGCATTTACAACTATTCCTGGAACAATTATGCACTGGGTAGAAAAAAGAAAAAGTAAAAAAGATCTTGTTATAACAGCATGAAGTGAAGGGAGGGGGGAAAGAAAAAGAGCACTCTGGGAACCTCAAGGCAGCGTTTTCTATTGTGCATAACGACAGGTCAGAGTCTGTAAGAGAAGTACAAGAGGTTTGAGAAGTTTAGAGCTAAGACAGCACAGCAAAGCAATCACCTAAGCTTTATTTAGCATTCCAGACAGAATACTTTAACACTGAGTACCACATTAAAGTGTTTGAATATAATATTGAAACTTTTAAATTATTAACATTAAGTGGATATTCAGTTAAAAGAACACTTAATAAACTAAATCCTCCAATCAGATGAAGATATGCAGCATATTCTTTGAAGAGCTCACAGTCTGAAACCTCATTCATGCACTGAAATCCATGGAAGGGGCCAAGGAAAACAGTGTTAATGACTGATAAACCTGATCAGAGATAAATAATTAAAAGACCACAGGAAACAGTGCTGAGATCCTACAGCTCACTTATTGCTCTCATAAACTCTGCTGGGGACCAGTTTGTTTATAAACTTACAGCTGCTCATCTTACAAAGTGCAAGAGATTCCTTTCTGCTAAAAGTTCTTTAGTTAAACTACCAGAAAAGTGCCTAAGAAAACTCCCAAAGACTAGTACGAGATAGCTCAGTTAATCAGGGTCCATATGGCAGTTCCAATTGACTGCAAAACAGCTTTAATTGTAGGGGGTTTTTTAAAGGTAAAAAATACACATTTCCACAAACTAGTGAGCATTCTGCAGTGAAAATATGTACTTGAAGTGCTTACTGGATGTGGCAATTCCAAGAAGATCACCTGGGACAAGAAGTTAGACTTCAGAAAGTAAGCACTACTCCTTGTGGTATCAAAGCTGCAGTGTTACACTTGAAAGCTTAGCTTGATTAGAAGAGAACACATGGTTATCAAGAACTTCAGTGTCAGACATTTCAGTCATTTCTGATTATAGAAGGTGAGACTTACTAAGGAATTAGTGCTCTCCAGTTTGCCAAGTTAGTCCCTAACAATATAGCTGCGTGTCTGGATCCATCCTGATTTCAGGAGGCCCCCAGTAACCAATGCACGTAATTCAAATTGAAAAAGTAATCCTTATCTAGATCAAGGGGGTTGGATCTAAAAAGTTCTCTGGGTATTAAAGGGTAGCTCAATCTACCACATCCCACATTCTGACA
The DNA here is from genome assembly GCA_034509425.1 of Eopsaltria australis. Classification (NCBI taxonomy): domain Eukaryota; kingdom Metazoa; phylum Chordata; class Aves; order Passeriformes; family Petroicidae; genus Eopsaltria; species Eopsaltria australis. The sequence continues at coordinate 3,085,636 of JAVTVJ010000051.1, read as the reverse complement.
GAAAAAAAACCCCAAACATTTATCCAGCATGCATAATGACCCAAATTATTCCTCAATACATGTTCCTTTTACGGTAATAATGTAAAATAAAAGGAGAGATACCAATTATGCTGTGGAAAAACATGCTATTTTAGAAAGTGTTTCCAGCTCCTTTTCACTACTTAACAGTACCAGTCACACTCCCACAAGGCTCCACAGAGGAAAGGTGAGACAACCTCACACAGCTTGCCAGCATTAACCCTGTTATTACCTTCATCAGTGCAGCTACACACAAATTACTTCTTAGTACACCCTCGTGCAGACTTTCAATCACACTGCCCTGACACATGGTTACAGCAGCAGTTTAGCTCCTATCCGTCATTACCACAAGGAAAACATTCCCATTTCAGGGTAGTCTCCCAAGAGCACGAGTAGTTATGCTGCTGCAGCAATTTCCCAGCTCTTCCCTGGCAGCTGCTCAGAGGTGAATTCCTGGCTGGGCTCAAGTTGCCTGCATTTCCCACTTGGGGAACAAACTGTGTTGTTTAATCCTTTGCCCACGCTTTCTTCTGGAGCACAAGAGATGGACCTGGAGCTGAGATTTAAAAATCATATCCAGATGATTTTATTTGTAGGGTGGGGAAAAGGAGACATCTTAAACTTTAAGAAACAAAGCATTTTGTAGATGGCTTAGGGCCAGCCTACTACTTCTCATTCAAACAGTGCAGAAAAAGATACTGAAGTCTATGAACACTTCATTACTGAATAAATAAAAGCGCCCTCATGTCCTGCTCCCTCCTTCTCTGCCCATCTCAAACTCTTTAAATTTTTTTGTGAAAAGAGAGACGAGGTGCTTTTTTATTAACTAAAAACAATGAGGAAATCTGGAGAAAAGCTTTTTAAGCTGAACTAGAAGTTCTAATACTTAAAATACTTACATCTTTAATTCCTTAAGCCACTTTCAATGTTCACAAACCTTTCATTATTCACAGTAAACACAATGTGAAAAGGCTGTATTCATGCCTTTATTTATTTACGTGTTAAAAACCAGAATCACTAATGGGTTGAGTCATCAGCCAAAGAGAAGTCTGAGCCACCGGGGCAATGCATATTCTGGAACTTGTCACCTGCGAATGCTGATGGGGTAAGACGGCGCCTGTTTGTTTTCTCCTTTATGTGAACTCAGTGACAAGGAACTCACCAGCAACAGCATCTCCTGGAGATTTCACTGATATACGAGGGCGCTTACCTGGCTCAGTTTTGACATGGATTGAATTAACACAAATTTACTATTTACTGCTTGTTTTTCTAAGTTTTTACAGGTAGACAACACCAGCGTTGCACAACACATTGGCTATTTAATCTAGCTGGGCTCATATTCTGTCTGTTCCTCCCTCATTAGATAGAGCAATCATCACTCAGCCTTCTCTAGTGTTCTGCGAGATCAAATTATCGCTCATTATTTCCTCCTAATTGCGGAGGAAGAACCTCACACCTACAGCAAAACAAGCTTCCCTGAAACACCCACATCCTTCCAGCATGGATTCCCAGTTTCACCTTTCAGTACACTTCCTTTTTTTTGCTTGCTTCAGTCAGTTCCTTGAAGAGTTAAAGTGGAAATAATCTTTTAATATAAGAGTGCTGTTGAAAGAACCACGTATGCGTGCAATGCTACTCGGTAAGACAGGCCACATCGCCCGGGGCAGGATGGCAGAGAGAGCACCGTAAAGCACCCTCAGCTCGGACTAAATAGGTATTAAGCTTGTCGGGGTTTTCTGTACTCCAGTCTCTCAGAGCAACAGAAGATGGATTTCACGGGGCATCCCTGCCACTAAACCCAGGTATTCAGTGGCAGGTGTACTTTCAAAGGAAACTGTTCTACCTCACCACTTTCACATATATTGTGCTAGAAACTAAAGAAAAGCTTTGGGGGATTGCTTTCATCCAACCTCTGCCGACAAAAACGGTGCAGTTTTAAAATTCATGTTAAAACTCCTTAGAGGAGGTGGTGCTGCTCCGTGTGCCTTTTGAAAGTGCTAAAACAGAGACACCTCCCAGAGCCGGGCGGGTTTAGCACACACCGCCGCCAAGAGCTCCCGAAACTCTCCCGGCCGAGGTCGGGAATACCTGCCCCGGGCGCTCCGAGCACTGCGAACCGTAAACAACATGGACACCGTCTTCCTCCGGGAGCACTCCAAAACAAAGCCACCCCCAGCCCGCAGAAGCAGCACGCCTCAAACCAACTTTAAGAACTTCGTCCAAATTTAAAAAAAACAAAACAAAACAAAACAAAACAAACAAAAAAAAATTAAAAAAAGAAGAAGAAGAAGAAGAAAGCAGGAGCCGGACGAAGTGCCCGTTCAGCCCGCGGGCGCGGGCAAGCAGCCCTGGAGGGGCAGCCTCATCCCCCGGGAGCCGGGCGAAGGAAGAGCCCCGGGAGCCCGGGCCCCCCTCCGCCCCGCGCTGCTGCCGGGCCCCGCGGCCCCCCCGGCCTGGCTCGGCTCCAGCGGGCCCGTCTAACAAGTTGATCCCGGCGTGAAAGAGGAAGAAAAGGAAAACCTGGGAGGGGGAGGGGAAGCCCCTGCGCGGCCGCGGAGCCCAGGCTGAGCGGGGGAAGGCGGGCAGGGAATGCCGGAGGGAAGGAGGGTCGCCTCCCGCCCCCCTCCACGTCCGCAGGATCCATCTTCCCTCCCGCTGCCCCGCTCCAACTTTCCGCTCGCCGCGGCCCGGGACTCACCGGCATCATCTTGGAGCCGAACCGCATGGGGGCGGTCGGTGCCGGCCCCGCCGCCCGGAGCGGGGAGCGGCGGCCCGGGGAGCAGAGGAGCTGCGCTGCCGCCGGGACGACCTGTTGCGGGAAGCACCCGGCCCGGCCTCACCGCCCGCCCTCCGCTTTGTTCCCACCGGGAGCCGCTCTCCCACCGCCGCCTCCACGCCCGGCTCCGCTCCGAAACTAACCCCGGCCCGGCGAGGAGGAGCCGCCGCGCCCCGCCCGCCGCCCACCCCCGGGAGGGGCCGGCCCGCCTCCTGCCCCCGCCGGAGGAGCCGGCCCGGAGCTCCACGAGGGAGGTCAGAGCGCCCGGGGCCCGGCACTCAGCGGGGGCTGCGGCAATCCGAGAGCCGTGGGAGTCCCCCCGGGCCACCTCCTCCTGCAGACCGCCCCGAAACGCGCCGGGTTCGGGGCCGCACGGAGGGCAGGGGCACACGCAGCCCGCTCTTCCCTGGATCGACAGCGGGGAAGCGCGCGTGGGAAACCAGCGGCCAAGATCAGGCTTCAACAGCAGAGCCTCCCCCAGCCTGATCTGCGAGCCCCTGCCGTCCCTACTGCCTCAGACGGATCGTCCTGCAGATCCTTACTAGCTCCTCGTGTACGCAGTCAGTGGAGCATCCTTGCCCAAGGCACGTTTTATTTTTTTGTTATTTTTGGCTGGACCTGGTGAGTCGATCAAGTCAGACCTCATCGAGATGACAAAGTCTTAGTTGGGCTGCCCTAAAAACATCCCCACAAATCTTTTGCACCCACTTAAGAGGTAGAGGGGAAAAGTTCTCCCTTCCTTGGAGCAGCGTGCAGGACACCCATTTCAAACCCAGGCACTTTGCTAGCAGCACTTCAAAAGCTCACGCAAGGCTTAGAAGAAAAGTATCTTCAATCAGCACCGTTACAGGGCTCTCCCGGCAGGAAAACCAGCTCCAGCTGTTTTTCCTACTCGTATTAAAATCTTGGCAGCAATTAGGCAGGATAAAAGCGGAGGGGATTAGGAATTCCCAGATGAAGGAAGAGCAAGACACGAACCTAATTTGTGTACAAATATCTCTTTTTGTACAGAAGTAAAGAAACTTTGAGAGCATTAATAAGGCCCCCCCGCCCCTTCCCCCAGAACTCCTGGGCGGTAAGCAAGCACTGTTTAATTAATATTGAAGCAGCGGGGGGGACGGGGATAGAATCCTGGCCGAGCCGGGCCGTGTCCCCCGGTACGCGTTTGTCCCGGTCCCGATCCCGGGGCCGCTCCCGCATCCCTCCCTCCCCGGCTCCCCGCGCTCCTCGCCCCCGCGACACGGCCGACCAATCAGAAGGCGCCGCCGCCGGCATGACGTCACCGCCCCCGACGCCCATTGGGCGCCTGGCGAACACAGCGCGGTGTCTCCCGGCAACGGCGTGACGTCACGGCCCCGCCCCGCCCGCCGCGATTCCCGGTGTCCCGGCGGGAAACGCGCGCCTCCAGCGGGGCTGCTGCCCTGTCCCGCACGGCTGCTGGCCTCAGGCACGGGAAACGCGCCGCCCGAGCGCCAGCAAAGCCACACCGCACTGCTGCTCCCAAACCCCGCGGGTATCCCACCGGCTGAGTGGATCCGGGAATTCCGGCTCCTTCCCGATCTGCGCCCGTTCCGATTCGCTTCTCCACTGTCCGCACGCATGGGTCAGCCTAAGCTCAGAAGGTTTATAAAGCCAGTTTTCATTTGGTAGTTTTTGTTAGAACGTGCACTTTAGATTTATCTTACAGGATAAAAATGTTACAGGTCAAAGCAGGTGGCGGTGGAGAACCGAAATTCTTAGAATCGTGGAGTAATGGAATCACTGAGTTTGGAAAAGCCCTCTAAGATCATTGAGTTCAATCATTAACACAAGAGTGCCACGTCTGCCACTAAACCATGTCCCTAAGCACCACATGTCCATGTTCTCTGAACACTTCTGCAGAGGGTGACTCCCTCACTTCCCTGGGCACCCTGTTCCAGTTCTTCACTATCCTTTCAATGAAGAAATTTTTCCTAATATCCAAACTGAACCTCTCCTGGTGCAACTTGAGGCCATTCCCTCTTGCCCCATCACTTGTTACTTGGGAGTGAAGACTGAACGCCAGCTGCCTACAACCTCCTGTCAGGGAGCTGTAAAGCACAATGAGGTCCCTCCAATCATGCTTTTCTCCTGGCTAAACAATCCTCAGTCCCACCTCAGAAGCCTTGGTGCTCCAGATCCTCCACCAGCTTCCTTGTCCTCCTTGGGGCACACTCCAGCCAACAATTCTGCAAATCCCTGCTGAATTTTTAGAAGCACCTAGTTGGTAAGGGATAAAATCAGGAGTATGATCTTTTAATGTACTCCCTAAATACAGACACAAATAATTTCTAATCATAATTAGAATGTTAAAATGACATTTTAAGATTATATAAACCTGGCCATGGTTAGGTAAAAATCACAAAGAAAAGGTGTTTCGGATGAGTGTATGTGCGAGGTAGCCACATTTTGCTAGCACAAGCCTCCTGCAGGCCAATCCACAGAAGCCTCTTTTGGCTCAAGTTCTAACTTTGACATCTTCCACACCAAACTACAACCCCATCCCTGCTAAGGAAATGAAGCTCCAAGGGGTGCAGGTATTTATTTCCAGTTCTGTGCAGGCTCTGTGACTCATCCACTGCAATGAAGGCTCTCGGTGCCATCTGGTCTCGCACTTTAGATCCCAGCTCCTCTCCAGCAGAGGGGACAGTGCTGGCCAGGTTTGCAGGTAAAGTGGGGCCAAAACCACTTGTACCCGTGCCTATCCCAGCAGCACTGCTCGCCCTCCCCATGGCACCTGACATTCCTGCCTCTCACAGCAACTCTGACATGATTTCACTAGAGAAGCATGGCATGAATTTCTCACACCGGGTTATTAATTACAGGAAAGACTTTTTGGTTTATGAGCAGAGAGCTGATGGTTCCCCCACAGAGGGCAGAAGTATGTGAGGGTTTCCGACCTCAGGTTCAACCTCCAGAGAGTCAACAGTTGGAGATAACTGAGTCATGCACAGGAACATTGGCAAGGGGCAGCAGTTCCCAGTCCTGCACACAGAGAGATGTCAGAGAAAGGAAGAGGAGCTCCACAGGATCTGGAGCCAATGGCATGGACAGCTGAAGCTCTGCACCTCTTCCCAGGTTCCCACTTCTTTTGGTGGCCTAAACAGAGCACGCTTCAGTAAGGCCCCATGCTGTTCCCTAGAAGCAATCGCAGCAAGGGTTCAGGGCAAGTTGATACTCCTGGAATGGTTTGAAAAGTATCCAAGAAAAGGAAAAAGGTCCACCAAACCACTAAATAGAAATGTAGCAGAATCATTCTTCTTTCCACAGGAGATCTAATTGATCTGAACCACAGAAAGCTGCAGCAGCAGAAAGATATTACAGACAGTATTGGGAATGATAATCAGCAGAAATAAATAGCATCATCTTTCCTTGTCATTAGTCTTTCCATACAAAGGGATCTGTAGGAGGGGGCTGGAAAAACACTGCTGTATTTCATGCTCTCAGCACACCACTTAGAACTCAAAAATGCCAATTAATTCCTTCAGTGCTGTATCTAAGCAATTTTAACAGTAACTTCATATCCTCTGCTCCACTCGGCTGCCTAAAAGTGCTTCCAGACCAGTCAAGTCCCCTTTTACAGTCCTGACAAAAATTAGGAGGATTATCAGGTAACATTCCTTTTGAAGTAACTCATAAAAATTGAAAGGGAAAAACCACCAGCTGTACCTGTCGGTTATTTTTATTAAACCCTTTAATTCTTCAGCAAAAAGCTGAATATGACTCTTAGACTGTTTCTAAGGCAGTAATTTCAGAGAGTGTTTGTCAGAAATCAAGAGGGCAGCAGCAATAGAGGAGGTACAGGAGGGCAGCTGGGTTAGATTTGCTGTCCACTGCCACCTACTGTTAAAACTCCACCAAGTCACACTTGTGAGCTCTAATTCCCAAAGAATGTGATTTAAGAGTCCAGACGGAAGGGAAAGCTTTGGAGTTGAGATTGCTGTGGAGAAAAGAAAAAAAAAAAAAAAAAAAAAAGGAACATGCCAAGAGAATTGCTCACCTAAACTCATCGGGTTGTGGCACAGCAGATTCACAAGTCTGGATTCTTTCCAGCAATGTTGAAATTCTGGCACCTAATTTATACAGCTACTCTCCAGCCCAAGATAAGGCTTTTTCAGGCAGTGATTGAAAACAAAGACCTCGATTAGTCCTGCTGTCAAACTTCCTCACAAAGAGAAAATGCAGCTAAAGAAAAGAAAACCAATGGTTTAACACTATCAGCACCTTCATACAGCTCTTCTAATCCACCAGCTGCCCTCTTGTTGTTGTCAGATTAATTTCTACTATTTAATGTGCATTCCTACGATTTAATTTGTTTCCAAAACATCAGATAACAGACCTTACAGCAGAAACAGTCTGGGGGAGAACATAGTCTCAGTCATTGCTGTATCTCCCAGCTGGAAAATAAAGTTCCCTAGTTCATAGAACCGTAGAATCGTTCATGTTGGAAAGAACCTCCAAGGTCAAGTCCAGCCATTAACCCAACATTGCCAGGTCCTTTACAACTTCAGGACCACAACTATACAGATTTTGAACACTTCTGGGGCAGTGATTCCATCACTTTCCTGGGCAGCCTGTTCCAGTGCTTGACCACGTTCCAAAGTCTGCAGGTAAGATTTATGAAATCTTTTAAGAAATTTGCTACCAACATCAGCTAGGACATCCCATGTTATTCCAGTGGCTGCTTCCATCGGTTGATGCCACATTCAAAGCAGTACATCAAGAAGCATTTAACAAGTGTAAATTTTAAATTAAGACATGGTGGCTTGCCACAACTTCTATCAGTCCAGTTCTCTAGGTGTAAAGTTTTCTTGGACATCAAGGAGTGATACAGCAGACATACCTTCCTCCTGGAGATAAGCCACTTCTCTTTCAGCTTGTGTCTGGCAGCTGAAATGAGCCTCTTTAGGGAGTTTATCACATCAGTGCATGCTGAATGCAGAACATCAGCAGGCCCCTGCTTGGATGGTGTGTGCTCTGTGCTCACACCAAGTCCACTTTGGTTGCAACATATGCTTCCTTATTCTCACGCAGACGACACCCATTTAAAATCTAAACAAAAAACTGTACTCTGTCACAGTCCTATGCCACAGCTGAAAAAAAATCTAGACTTTCCCAACACAAGGAACAGCTCAATTCCTCACTCAGAGGCATAAGAGCCAGTGCCTTGCTTTGTGATAGAACTTACAACTACTCCAAGTAAATATAAATTTCATTGGTCACTGTAACAGGAGCTAGTCATGCACATAAGCACCTACATGAGACAACAGAGCTTCAGACTCTGTAACTTTAAGGTTAGTTAAAAATTATTTTTTCTTAACTTGCATCCTCTCTGTAAACTAAGTTGTGGCAGTCCCACATACACCCACTGCACAAAGTACACACTCAATCATGTTACTCACTGAACTAATAATTGTACAGAGCCAGCAGCATTCAGGAAATACTTCAGAAATTTGCATCAATTTTCCTGCAACCTATTCACGTCTTAAGCTGATCATTTAAATACAGTTTCAAAGGATGATTCTCTAAAAATAGAAAGTGTCATTAATATCACAAGCATCACTCACTTTAAACAGAAGTCTTCAATTCCTTCCAGATCAACCAGGAATTATTTAACTTCAGTAAACTAAAGCTCCTCCAACTTCTCAAGTTACTTGCTGGAAGAAAATTTTAATTTCCTCACTCAAAATTCTTTTCTATGTAATTTAAATTCAGTGTGGGTATTTTTTCCTCATAGATAATTTAACAACCAGCCAGCTAAAGCAAGTCTGCACTGTGTCTTAAAAGGAGAAGAAATCAACTTCCTCTTCCATTAGTCCCCAGCATCTTTCAACCAAATGTAGGCTGGCACAAATTAGTGTTTTGTATGCATCACACACAGCTGCCATTCTTCTCAATAACTAAATTATATTCACTACACTCACTCTGGATCCCTGTCAATTTATCTGAGCACAGATCCTGACAGAAGACCCTCTGTAACAAACCGTCTGTTTAGGGCAATTACAGCAATTTGGGAAAGCTGTATCTGCCTGCAGCCACTCATGCAGCCCCATACGGGAGCTGGCCACTGAGGAAAAACAGGGAAGGAACTAAAAACACACACTCATTAAGCACAAACATATTCAGCTGTTGGAAACAGAGATTTTGATCAAAATCCCATTCCTTACCAGAAACTTTAAGACACTGATTAGCCACACAGTGACTCTGAACCTTCATCCCAGCTGGAGGTTTGGAGGATGTGGAGAGTTAAATGAACACTGCTATTTCACTGTTGCCTCATCCCTATTGCTCAGCTGCCAAAAAGCCAGACTTAGCTCACACTAGCAGTCCCTCTGGAGTCAAGAGAGAATGAAACCAGAAGGATTCCAGAAAATACAAAATTATTTCAAGATCAGGCCCCCAACAATTTCTTTTTTGTAAAGTGATTGCAGGACTGAGCAGACCATGTCTTTGTAAACCTCTTCTCATGGTTAATTTATCTATTTCCTTTGCACCTTCTCACACAGAGCTGTAGTCCTGTGCCTCAGCATATCAAACCCTGCTTGAGATAACCCTGGCAGACATGGGGACATCAAAAGTACTGGTGCAGTTTGTTGTGTCTGTGATATTTCACCAAGCTGAACTGATGAGACACAGAGACACTATTGATGTCTCACTGAATTATCTTTATCATAGTGTAAATATGTGGCAGTATACTGAAATTAAAGGAATTCCTTGGAATTTACATCAAAACTGAGCCCTTCCTCATGGTGAAAACTAATTAGGTGTCTTAAGGCTTGCAAACATCCTACAAGAGAATAATCCAGAGAATTAGCAAAAGTCATGTTATCTAATGAAAGCCTCTTAGTTTTTCATCTGAGCTTGTTCACCAAGGTTACTTTTGAGTACAGCTGTGTGAGGATATGTAACTCACCAAGGCAACATCAGTACCTGATTCTATTTCCTTTGTACCTTCTTTGCAGTACCTAATTCTGCAGCCCTCTCTCAGGGGAGGTATTTCAACCACAAGGAAATAGAAAGGGTATCTGTCTGAATCCTTGCTCTTTTTATCCCCCAAGTACATTTTTGTAATTGCAAGTACTGATTTGTAATCAATTATTATTAGTTTATAATTAATACAGTATGTATATACAAACCCTAATTTTCCTGTGGATTTGAAAATGCTTCAGTTTAAATATTTTCTTGAAATTTGAAACAGAAAAATATATTTGATGAAAGCTTGACTGTGTAACACACCTGGCCTACAAAAACCACTCAAGATAAGTCTGGTCCCCTCACTTTCAGTTCACAAAAATCTATAAAGGTTGTATTTCTATCCTCCTGTCTTCTACTTGTTTTCCTTTTGCTTCTACCTCTCATTTCCCATGGAGCACCACATTCTTCTGCCTTTCAACATCAACATATGATTATTATCAGCTACCTAATATACACTATTACAAGTAAATTAAGGGGTGGGTGTAGATTTTAGAGTCAGTTTCTCAACCAGTTTTTTATGCAACATGTAGCAATACTGGGTCTAAAACTGATTAAACTGCAAAGGTTCCAGTTAAATATTTATATTGATTTAATTAAACTGGGATTACATTCATATCTGAAGCTGACTCCATGCCACAATATTTATTCATCTACCTGTTAAAGGATTAAAAGTTTCAGCTGCAAAAGATTAATGTGTTCAAATTTACACTGCTGTCTGTGTTTATTAAGAACACTCTCAAAGGAAATATTTAAATATTACTTTTGTTTTTATGCCTTTCACAAAAAGACCTTTAAGCAAGAAAGATTTTACTCTGCCTTAGTGTCCAGCAACCTGAATGAATATACATGTGTGAATAGACCAGACTTCTTTCAAATGTAGCATCTCTTTAAAAAAATCCCCAATATCCATAAAATGAGCAAACTGCTGCTGCCCCCGAGAAGAAAACACATCATGTGGAAAAGCCTTTTCTATTTTTCTATTGATTACACTAACTTAATAAAACAAATCTGTTCTCCTCCTACCCAACTTCTGCTCTCACCCTCAGTTTCTGAGCACGTTACTCCTCTTTGCTCCAATATTCCTCATCAACATGACAGTTCTGACCTACTTACACACTTTCCTTCACCTTCAACCCCTGCTGCTAAATTTTTTCCCCCATCCCATCTTCCCAGATTTCTGCTTGTTAGCTCCTGCTTCTCTCTCTCTCTCTCCTTTAATTTCTTCTCCTTTCTCATGTCTCATGGATACAACCTGACTTGTGTTTGAGCCAGGCTCCTTCCTCTTCATCACAGTTCTTGGTGTTGCTTGCTTCCACGCAAAGCCCAAACAAAATATTCCATGTAATTTCAATAAAATTTCACAGCCCCTGCTGACCTGAACACACCACACTCCAATCAGTTGAGAGCAAAATATGTAGTCCAGAGTACAGAGACATTAAAAAAGCTATCCCCCAAACATAAATAAAAATATTATGAAGATTTTTGCATGAAAGGAGTGAAAAAATTCTTATCCCCTAACACCTTCTTGTGAGTCATTCAGAAGTTTAAAAAAATCAGTTCAACTATACTTATCATTCTAACATGATAAAACCAAAACTGTGGCTATTCCAAGATTTGAAGATTTAAGGCTATTTCAAGATGATACATGACATGCAACACGCAAATAGATTCTACATAAGTTTATTTCATGCCTTTCAGAAAGTATTATAAATTTTTCTAGCTTCACAGTATCCCAAAATAACTGAAAAGTTCATCCACTGGAGAGTCTGTAACGGGGGTTTTGTGAAAGTGCATGAGAACTGTGTTTTTCCAAATTAATGCAAAGTGATGCATGCTCAGAAAAATGACACCAGATACACTGGGGAAGGACATGAGTCAGAACCTGGAAGGCAGCAGAATTACCCTACTTACTAAAATAGATTTATTAACTATTAAGCTATGGATATAGCTAGTATAAAATATATATTGTTCATTGTATTTCCTCTGTTTGGTGATATGATAAACATACAGCATATATTTATTAAACATAGAGCTGAATCTAAAAAACTGAAATTGTTCAAATGGTATCACCAACAAAAAAAAAAAGCTTTCTTGAAACAATGTGAAATGTTATACGCTTAGGTAGGATGAAAAAGCCCACTTCCTTTTAAAGCATCAACGCACTGCCAGCCCAAACTTCACGTGCCAAGTTGCGAGTTCATAAAGAATTCTCCCAAGTGAGTTTTAAACTGCTGACGGTGCATGTGAAAGGGGATCAGGTCTGAAAACCATGCACAAGAACAAAACCCTTGTTGCAAGATAGCAGCATTGATGAGTTGAGGGGAAGGGAGGGAGCAAAACACTTCCAGACCCATACAAGGCACACAGTGTTCTGCTCCCAAAAAGGAAATATTAATTTCAGCGCACATTTTTGGAGTGCCATTAGGATGACACACATAAAGCCGTACCCTTGCATTTGCTCTGCTCCCAAGTTAATTCTTTTCCAGATGCCTTTTTTATTTTTTTTTTAAGAAAGAGGTTGCAGATGAGTTTCCGAGGAGAGGAAGGAGTGAAAGAAATGGGTTAAGACAGAACTTCAAAGAGAGGAAGCATGACTGAAAAACAAATGTACCGAGCTGCTGCAGGCAGCTAATTCTTTAGTCCTGTAATATTTTAAGCTGTACTACCTTGGTGCAGGTACTGCAAGAAGTGGTCCCATTCTCCCCAAACATTTGATGTCTTTTTCCCCCACACACTTTGCTACCATCACTCCTGGAATTTGTTTAAGTGATTTCCTCTGGCAAGTCAGTCTTCAGCAGCACCAGTCCCCCACTCAAGCACAGACACCCAACGCTGCTGATGTGAAACAAAGCAGCAGCAGCAGCTGAAGGCACTGAGGAGACTGGCACCATGCTTTTCAAAGGCTGTGCCAACTTCTGTCAGGCTAAAATGCTTGTGAAACTGAGGTGTGTCTGTCCTCAGAAGCACTGGGGAATGTTCTAGAAACAGCCCTTGGTCCCGTCCCTTTGTTGTCCCAGCAATCTGATCCAGAAACCTCCTTAACATACAGGATAAAGGGCAAATAAAGGAGCAGAGTTTACTTTATTCTGGGTGTTGTGCCTGCTCAGTTATGGCCGGTTCCAGGCAGTGGTTTTCGGGCAGCCGAGGGTTTTGCCAGCTGGCTCTGATCCCAAAGGCTGGCAGCAGACTGCAGCCCCCCTGACAGCAGAGTAGGAGCAGCTTGGACACCAAACACAAAAGGAGTGCTGGCCCAGCAGCCTGGATTACATTGTAACAAGGATGCAGTTGCGTGTCACTTAGGAGCTACAAGGGTGTTTTTCATCCTGTAGCTGCCTCACTGTAATCCAAGCACATTCTCCCGGTAGGCCGCTGTGCCTGAGCACATGGAGTTTTGGGACGTCCTTCCCAGTTTCCTCAAGAGGGGCACAGAGAAGAAGGCACTCATCCTCCCCTCTCCGCCCTCCAGCCGTAGCACACGAGGGGATGCTCTAAAGCCGCCTCGGGGTTAGTTCAGGTTGGCTATTAGGGACAAACTGCTCTTGAGAGAGCAGGAACCCCGCACGGGACCCGTTAGGGTAGGGAGGCACCTCTGCAGAACGCCCAGCCCAGCCCAACGGCTGCCGGGCTGCGTCACCAGCAGCCAGGCGACACAGGGCCGGCTCCAGGTGGCGTCTGAGCGTCCCTCGAGCCCAACACTCCACGACCTCCCTCGGCAGAGTGCACCAGTGCTCTGCCACCCTCAGCTCCAAAGATTCTCCCTCGCGTTGGGGAATTTCTCCTGTTTTAGTCTACGACCCTTGTTCCTCGTAGTGTCTCTGGACACCACTGACAAGAGCCGGGCACCACCCCTTTAGCGCCCGTCCGCGACCGGCTCCCCGGGCAGGGCTGCCAGCCCGCGCACTCGGGCGTCGCGGCAGCCCTCGCAGCTCCATTTCCCTCACTCCCTGCGGGAATACCGAGGCGGGGCCGCCCGTGACGGCTGCGGAAGAGGCGTCACCGAGAGGCGGTGCCGTCCCCCCGCGGAGGAAGGACGGGCTCCAAGATGGCGGCGCCGGAGGAGCGGCTCGTGTCGGAGGGCGAAGGCGGCGCCCCGGGCTCGGCGCGGCTCTCCCCGGCCCCGCTGCCGGAGGCGGCCGAGCCGCTGGCGCCCATGGAGCCGCCGCCCCAGAGCAACACGCTCATGGGGCTGCCCATCGTGGCCATCGAGAGCATCCTCAGCTTCCTGTCCTACGATGAGACGAGCCAGCTGCGCCTGGTAGGGGCCACGGAGGGGAGGCGGCGGGGCGGGGGCCTCTCTGCGGCCGGGACTGGGCTCTGCCCGCCGGGCTCAGCCCGCCCGGCCCGAGGCTGGGGCGGGGGTGGCGGCGGCCCCGGCGCCCCCCGCCCCGCTGCTGCGCTGGCCGGGGAAGGGGCTGGATGAGGTGGGGTGGGATGGGATGGGGCTTTATCCCTTCTCCGCTCTCGGTGTGCGCTTCCATACACGCATTCCTAAAGCTCTTTCTACCGTCTCTTACTTCTTTCATTCCTTCCGCGCTCTGTGAGAAAGCACCGGGCTTCTGGAGGCTCGTTTCTCCTAGTGACTGGTTGGGGTGGGTAGTCTATTGTGTCTCATAAGTGTGTTTATTTTTACTTATAGAGCTTAAGCCTACAAGTGTAGGAGGTGGTGAGCCTGCTCCAAGAACCTTCCCTTATCTAGAAATGTGGGTCAAAAAGGAAGATTTAAAAGAAAAAAAAGGCTGCCTACTTCTTCCAGTCTTAGTGGTAGATCTAATGCCATATAGTATCTGCTCTTCTGAACTTGATAATGCCGAAAAACCCCGCAGCTGTCAGCGAGGAGATCAATGTATATCAATATTTAACTGCCTGCATAAGGAGCCTGATGTAAACCATGGCATTCTATGATAAGCTGCTGTCTTACTGAATCCCTTACGAGGTTGTAAATGGAATAATAGTGAGGAAATTAATGCACAGCTTATGTAACTCTCAGTAAACGTGCATGTACTGTACCGTTCCTGTTTTGAGAACACAGTTAGTCTAAACTGGATAATATTACAAGCATATTTCTGCAGGAAATTGGACTGCCGGTATCCTGGGTCAGCAACCTGAAGTGTTGTATCCTGACTGTAACTTTAAACCAAAAGCTCTTCAAGCAGAAAATTTATTCTTATTTATACTGCTCTGAGCACACCAGTTCCTAAATATTTCTAGAGTGTGCTATCAGTCCCCTGAAGACTTCAGCTTCTGTGGGAGTTGGTAGTGGATCTCTAAAAAAGATGTAGTACTTTGAGAATTATAGAATAGCCTGAGTTAGAAGAGAGCCATGAGGATCACAAAAGTGTAGCTCCTGGCCCTGCACAGGACATTCTCAAGATCAGAGGTGGTGCTTGCAGTGTGACCAAAGGGAAGGGAAGTACATCCCATGGTGTTTGGATATGCCACGTTTCAGGCTCGGAATTGCAATGCCAGGCACAGCCCGTGGCTGCACCTTTCCTGTTGCATCCCATGAATGGTGGTGCTTGTGGGAGCTCTCACAAGTCAACAGAAGGCTTTTTCTGTCTCCAGCACTAAGTGTTTGTAAGCAGTGCTGTGTTGGCAGTGAAGGTGAGAGTAGGAAAGGTGATGATGTCAGGACTAAACCAGCTGTTTGACTCTCACTGGCACTTAGGAAGTCAAATGTGACACTTTTATGATCTCTCATATAGCACCTCCAAGTTCCTTTTTCCAGAAGAGGACTGCCCCTTTCAGAAGTCTCAGAAATATGCAAAACCAGACTGGATAAATGCCAACTTTGAAACATACATAGAACAATACTAGGCGTAAAATGAAGGAAACTATTCAGTTGGTCTTTCCCTATTTTCAGTTTTTGAGTCAATGACAGCCAAGAAAATTAATCTCCATCAAATTCCTAACTGTTCCCTTAAGCACATCAGAAGGCATTTTGAGCATTCTTCTGAGAAGAAAGTAGCCTTTTGTTAAGCAGCAGCAATGTAAAGAATCAAAGCCTTCTGGTTTGAGCCCATAAGCTTGATCAGCTGGGTCTTTCAGGTGGCTGATCAGAGCTGAAGGTGTTCTTTTGGCAGCTCACTGAGAGGCAGGCACTGAATGTTCCTCATAGCTCCAGGTGCTGTTGGCAGAGAATTAGAGTATCTTTTAAAGGTAGCAATGCCCAGGCATAAATTCAACATGAAATTTCATTACTTTGGGATTTTTAAAGGTGGTGAGTAGCCTGTGGAAAGACCTGTGTATTCCTGTTCTAAGATCTGCCTTGCACAAACAGTAAATTTTTGTTTTCTGTGAGAACTGACTTGAGATGCTTATCAAAGATGAATGAGTGTATCTTATAATAAAGATAAATTCTGTTAAAGATACATTGCAGGAGCACATTAATTGAATGACATGTATTAAAGTGCTCAGGTCTCATGCATATTAGAAACATGCCCAAAAGCAGCCTCATTATCCCTTAGAATGTGGGATTCAATTGGATAAAGTGTCTAGAGGAAGGCAGGAAGATCCAGGACATCAGTCAACCTAAAGTTTGATCATACACGTTTAGATAAAAAAATGTGGATTCCCTAAACCAGTCATTTTAATGCATTCTCTGGATCCCAGCATAGAAGGAATGGATGTCCTAATCTACGAGTTTTATTTATCACTTTAGCTCAGTGATCCATAAAAAATAATGAAAAATAAATTCCCTGAGTTTAGCTGGGTTTGGATCTACAGTGAATACAAGACAACAGACTGAGGAGTTGGCTCCTCAGGGTGGGAGGATATGGAGCACCAGAATGTTTTCAGATTGAAATGGAGATAGGAGCATGCATTGTTTATGTAGAGCATAATGAGGAGCATGATCTCAGGCATAAGATCCAGAGGTCTTTTTCTGTCACCAAAGGATGAGGTAAAGAACATTTCCTGCTTGTGATGATTGCCATCAGGCAAGGCAGGACCATGGGCCCCTCATTGTGCAAAAAGCACTTGCTTTCCTGAGCATAATGCTTTCTGCTCTTCCTGGGGTTGCTGCGTATGAAAGCATAAATGAAGCACCTACTGGTTAAGCAGTGAAGTAGATCCAAGAAACAGAGACTAAACAATAGGTATTCATTGAGCAGTCGTGTCTGAAATGAGGGAAATCTTGAGCTCTCAAACTTTTGTTCGGATAAAGTGAATGAGAGGAAAAGCAGCAGCATTTTGCTTTCAGCCTTTTTGAGTGTTTACTTCATTTGCTTCCTCTGATGGTCCCCATGAGAGAAACACAGAAAACCCCTAAGATCCCTGTGTCTGAAGCTGTAATGCTCTGGACAAGCCTACTGTGCATGCTGACAGGGAAGCTCGCTATCTTCCAGCTTTTGAAGGCTCCTTTTACTGGGATATTTTTAGTGACTTGCAGAAGCTTTGCAATTTTTACCTCAGTGGGATAATAATGAAATTCTTAGATTCCAGTTTCTCTTTCAGTCACACATCTGAGCTTGGAAAGGCACTTCCATTCAGGCTATTACTACAGCAAGCATGATTAAAATCACACAATCCACAACCTCCTTCCATGAACACTCTGAGAGGGTTATCTTGGATTCTAACACACGTCAGAATTGACTTCAATTCTGCAGCAAACTTGTGCTTATTTCCTGCACAGCACAAGGAAGGACTGATAGCCTTTGGACAGCATGGCTTTAATATTCCCAGTTTCAGTCAGTCTGTAGTTACAGGCCTTTCTATTTGAAAGTTTCTTGATGAAGTTATAAACATTTTGCCACTTACTCTACCCTAGAAAGGCATTTATGCAACATGTGCCTATGTACCCTCTAACAAAAAGAACAATCTAAATACTCTAAGATATTTTATATCTGTTTTGGAGTTGGTTATCTGATAGTGAAACATGGAAGAAATAAGACATGCTTGAGGAAATGGAAGTTAGTAGATTGTGTTATTTTAGTTTGTTTACAGATGAAGTGGAAAATTAGTTTATAGGATCATAGAAAGCTGTTATCACGTAAGTCAGCACATGAAGAAACAACCTCTCTTTCTGCTTTTCACATGGACTTGGAATACCTTTCTAACCCTGAAATTTGAACACAGGGTCTGGTTGGACTTGACCTTTGAGGAAACACAGCCTCTTTCAGCTCTGTGACTAGAATAAGAAAATATTCACCAAAACTGCAAATACGAGGACAAGGAAATTAAACTTATAATTTGTTGAGTAGCTAATATCAAGTAGTCTTGGACTACTATGGGCACCTAAAAGTGTAAGGATGCTACTTTGCATATGACTGACTGTGCAGTCTAGAAGGGGTGTATTGTTCCTATAAATCCAGGTGCTATGTGTTTTGCAACTGAGAATTGTGAGATGATTGGTAAAACAAGTTGCAAACAAACACTTTTGATTTCTGGTGGTACCGGTGTTCGGGTTCTAGGCTGATTATTGGCTAAATATGGGTAACGCCGAGAAATTGGAGCAAATAATTCTTCATGCTGTGTAGGGTAAGCAATGGACGAAGATGGAAAAAAAAGCCCGGTGCGGTTCGTGTCGTGGGCTGCAGCTCCCCGGGATGGCCTCTCTGCCGGCAGATGTCACTGTGTGCGAGGTTAAACCCTCTGTGCCGCTTCCGACCGCGGAGCCGAGTGGGCTGGGGCTTGTTTTCCTCTTGTTCCCGGTGCCTGCAGAGCTGACGCAGCCCTGTGCAGGTACCAGCTCCTGCTTCAGGGATCCGGTACCATTAGAGCTGCGAGAAAGCTGCAAAGCCTTGACTCAAAAACTGTTTAAATCCCTTTTTCTCTGGAGCTACGAGCTCGGGGAAAAAAGAATGGTTTCCTCCTTCCCGTCGGAAGGGCTAGCATTTTTCCATGTACACAGATGATTTAACTGGATCACTGAATATGGGGCAGAGTGTGCTGAGACTCTCCCTCTGCAGTTTGTCTGATGCTTGTTTGTTAACCAGAAAGATCTAATACCGAGGAGCACAGACAGATCCATAGTGACTGCTTAATGGCCTGTTCATACTGATCTGTCTGAAAGTGGTCAGTTCTCACAGAACTTCAGCCAGCTGTGACTGGAGGGAGACTCACAAAGCACGACTTCTTTCTGTTTACACAGAAGGCATTACATAAAGTAATTGCAGGCTTCCCTGGGAGAGGTGAGAATCTTCTTCCTCAAGGTATAAACTTACATAGACTTTAAAGTTATGAAATGAGGAGTGTATGGAGGAGTGTTTACTTTAAAAAAAATAAAAGCTTATTTATTGACAAGTGGGGTCACAGTGGGAGCTGTGGACTTTAGTACCTAAAAAAACCAACAAAACCAAAACAATTTCAAGTAACAGTTGGGTCACTAAGCTCTTGCATCTTTGGAACTGAATAGCAATTCCTTTAAACTTTCGTACAAGTTGGCTTTGTCCCGTAACTGGTAAATTTGTAAAGGTTTAACTTTAGCAGTTTATTGTATCTTCTGCAGCTCTTAGTATCCCTTCTTCCTAAATCTGTGGGGCAAAAGAAACCTGATACTATTGGAGTCCAACACAGCAATTAAAGGAGTCCTTTAAACAGAGGAGAAAAGACCTTTCTATACAAAAAGGAGAATCTTGTTCCATGTGCAATGTTTTGCATGTGTTTTTCAGTTTAATTGTGGTTGATTTCAAAAACATAAGCCTTAAACACTGGAAGAAAACCACCTTGATTTCTTGTCTTTAAAGGTTTCTGTTTTTGAGACTACAAAATACCAACTTGATCTACCAGAATCACTCTGGAGACCATTCTAAAAGCCAGGCACAGGCATTTGCTACTTCCATTAAAATCAGGAAATTGTATCTGCTTCTAGTAGGTGGCATTCAGCCTACTGTCTCCTGTTAGGCAAAATCAATAGATTTTTCTGTGAACTGTGTAGAACATAGCTGCTCCTTCTTGGAGTATCATGATCTTTGGTGGAGATGGGGATGCCTGAATCTCAACTGCAGTTTTTGCTCGTTGAAATGGAGCAAAAAACAGTAAGAGAATCTTTTACTACCTTGCAAGTAGGGGTAAGATAATAGTAGAAGTGACTTGTGGCCTTAATTGAGCCTTAAGATTTCTTTTTACTTAAATACAGGTTTGTAAGCGAATGGACTTAGTTTGCCAGAGAATGTTAAATCAGGGATTTCTGAAAGTGGAAAGATACCACAACTTATGTCAAAAGCAAGTTAAAGCTCAACTTCCAAGGTATGTACCAGTTAAAACTGTAATTAAATTTGGTTGTGTTAGATTAATTTAAGCAGATTATTATAAAGGAATTCCTTTCTGGCTAATTCCTCGTGTGTATCTTGAAAATTTGAGTCACATTTGCCTTTATTTCATTTTTTTTCTAAAAGCACCTTGAACCTAAGATTTAATTGCAGAATAACAGTGAAAAGTGTGTCTGGTATTTCAAACAGAGAAGACTGGGTTCTGTATTACTCAACTCTTCTGGCAAATGAGACAAGGATTCCTAGGAATGAATAAATGCCATTCCTTTTCAAGACCAACTGCCTTCACTGATGATTTATCAAAGACTGCTTAAAAAAAAAGGGCAAGGTTTTTCACTGACAAGGGGAAAAGGAAGAGGGATTTGACATGTGAGCATTGCTGCAAACTGGTTTTTCACTAAAGCAATGTCTTTCTTCCTCTTTCCAGTGAATAAGTGCAGCTGCTGCTGTATCCTATCAGATTTCCCAGTCAGAGTGAAGAAGCTAAATGCTACTTAGCATAGAGATCCTTTGTCAAAAAGCATTTCTATCTCAACTTAAACTTCATACCAAGCACTACTAATATATTACAGTTATTATTTCAATTGCACTGAAGTACTGACCATATGAGTGGGAGGAGGTAAAAATATTCACTCTGACTCAGTGTCTGCTGCTAGTTAGTACTGAAACCTTGTTCTTAAATAGTCATAAGTTACATACAGAATTTATGGATCACATAAGGTATAGCAATTATTTAAAGAACAAATTTTGTCTAAGAAAGTGTAGTGTGCTGTTACTAGCTGGGTCTCCGTCTGTATCTTTTATTTCCATTAGGACAAATATTAATGGTTACAGGGTTTTAAGGGTGAAATTAACTTGAAAAATGTTATGGTTTGATTTTTTTGACTCCTTGTTAAATCTGTCACCTTGTGGTCTGTTTTCCAGACGGGAGTCAGAGAGGAGAAACCATTCGTTAGCTCGTCATGCAGACATCCTCGCTGCTGTGGAAACGAGACTCTCTCTCTTAAATATGACTTTCATGAAGTATGTGGATTCCAATCTGTGTTGCTTCATACCTGGAAAGGTAAAATGTAGACTATGTTATGTGAATATGTGTCTGTGTTTAAAAACCAGGATTGTGTAACTTAGCCTGGCACAGCTGGGGCAAATTGATAGTGTGTGTGTGTGTATGAACTGTGTTCCAGATATTTGCAAACAAACCTACAGGCCAATACTCAGTTTTACCAGGCAGTCTGAAATGAATAAACCAGGCTGTATTTCAATATTAGTGATTTTAAATTTGATTTTTATTTGCCCTTAGATTCTCTCTTGAGTGATGTTTGACTTGTGGTGTACACATCCTCTGCAACATTCTAGAAAAAGCATGTGATCAGGCTATCTGAAGATGTAGTAATTTAGACTACATACAACACTAAGCACTCAGTCAATCAAGATTTTAGTCACCTTTCTTAAGGGTTTGAGTACTTGAGATTAATTGAACTAAGATATTTAGTATGTCAAAACACTGCTCAGTATTACGGTGGATGGTATATTTCTGTACAGTAGGTGGAATTAGTTTTAAATGTAAAGTGTGTTAAATGGGAACATTACTGAACCGTTCTGGTGTTTTAGAATACTAGCCCAGCATTAAATATAAATTATGCAGGCAAGATGTACATTGAAGATACCAGTGTTTGATAAGCTGTGAAATCACCAGTGCACGGGGGAATTGACAAAATCGTGCTCAGAGGAAGACTGGTACAGCTGAGGGATTAAATGAGATCAGTGAACACTATCCTAATGCTCTACTCATTGATCTTTCCATGTAAGGTTCAGATATGTCGGTGTTACTTTTTGTGGGCAGAGAACTGAATTGCAGTGGGATGAATGGCAAAGTTACCTCTTGGATTCTGGGGAAGGCAGGCATTTATGCATACAGGGGTAGGATAAGCTGTGGGCATGGAATGTATTCTTATCTTGAAGAAGTAACTATTTCTGTACACTCCTATTGACTTGATTATTGATTAATTTTAAATTATATTCTTATTTTACTTTGCATTATATTTTTTTATATACTGTGTGTTTTTTAAAAAAATTAATATAACAAAGTTAAATGAACTTAAGTCCCTGATCCTTACATGGTAAATGGAATACTTAAAAAAAAAGTTGCCCTACTATTTTGAAGAGTAGAGGGAAAGGCAGTAGTCATCCTAGATCAGGGTTGTGTAGGAGTTGGGCAGGTGAGCTTGCCAGCCATTTTCCTTGTGGGCACCAACTTTTAAAGACATTGATTTTATTTTGATACAACTGCTAAAAAGACTGTGGTTTTTGGTAGGTTTTTTTTTCTTAAATTAGTTACTTAGTGTGTGAGTTTGCTAGCACTGCTGCTTTCTCAGCACAGTTACCAGTTCACCCGTTGATTAATATTTTGGTCAGTCAGATTCAAGGCTTAGTGTTCACTTACAGTCTGTGGTTTTCCTACCACCTGCTTTGCTTCCCTCAGGAAATTTCACCACAGAACTGCCAGGAAGTAAATTTGTGTTAGAATATGCAAATCCTGATTTGAGGTTCAGTATTCTGTGTGACAGCAGAGCATTGCTGCAAGGTTTTATATTGAGGATGTTGTTGCCAACTGGATATAAAATGGATGAAATTAGAGGAATCTTTTGTTAAGTTTGTTGCTTGATGAGGAACTTAGGTCTTGTCCAGGTTTTGCGACTTTTTAGCTAAGCTTCCTTTATCAGAACAAAAGGTGCAGTGTATTACAAGGTCCTTATAATGTGTGTTCTAACATTCTTAATCCTGTGCAGAGTACCTGTGTAGCTTTGGCTAAGAGACCAGCATTCCTGTCTTGACCTGCCTCAGACTATAATACATAAATTAGTGAGATATCCTTCATCTCTGTATCTCTCCCAACCAAAGGGCTTGTTTCCCAAACCTGTCAAGAGGGTTTTGTTCTCTGTCAGTAGTGGATTGATGTTTTGTAAATGAATATATTTTGGACTTAATCTGAATTTGCAATATTTTGTGTGCATGAAAGTGGACTCAAGTAAATATTTACAGCTCTTCAGGCTGACCTAATGCTAATTCTTGCTACTTCAATTCTGTTTCGTAACTGGCAGGGGTAGTGACTGCTCTGCTTTGGGGCTTCTTGCTTCAGGTTCTCCTGAAGGAAATGATTATGCTCTGCTGAGTATAGATTATGTAACTTGGAAGTCAACTGTGGCTGCACTTAAAATCTCACACAATGAGCGTTATTTCATGACTTTGAAGAGAGCTGTTGTGATAGATTAAATTAGTAGCTTCTCTGAAATATCATGAACAGCACTTCAAAAAGCTGATCTGGACCTAAAACACACAGTAGTGTGCAACTGTTATGTGGTAAAAACCCCTGAATATGCCAGAATTCCTAGAACAAACTGAAATAATCTTGCCTTTTATCAGAAAATCCTAATTCTTCTTAAATGTTTTAGGTAATAGATGAAATTTATCGAGTGCTAAGATATGTAAACTCTACAAGAGCTCCTCAGAGAGCTCATGAAGTTCTTCAAGAACTAAGGGACATTTCCTCCATGGCTATGGAATATTTTGATGAGAAGATTGTTCCAATACTGAAAAGAAAGATGCCTGGGTCAGATGTATCGGGACGTCTAATAGGAACTGCCCCAGGTATTAATTCCAACGTATAGTTAAGTTTTATTTAGTTTTTCTGTAAAAAATCACAGCACTGTATGTTTGCAAAGCTCCCTCACTTACATGGGAGCTGTATTACATAAATATTGATGATACTTGTTTCTTAAGAATGCTAACTGAAATTCATTTGCTTTGAAATTTAAGGAGCCTTTGTACTACCAAAAGAACAGTCACTTGAATGTATGTTAGAATTATGCATAGTGTGTATTCGTTAAACAAATGCTTTTGTGCCACCAATGAATGAGACTTTATCACTGCATTTGGTTGAAATTTGGCACATGAGATGACAACTTGATGCTGTTTATTTTTAGAACAAGCTGCAAATGAATTTGCCTAAGCTGTAGTAGTGCATAGAGGGCTAGAACGGGCTTCTTTACTGGGGATACTGTTTTATGCACTAACAAGCAAAATAGTTACAGGTAATAGTGAAAAGGCAATTAAAGTAGCAGTCTATAAATAAGCCATTGAACTGGTCCTTCATATACTCTGTCAGACTTTCCAGAACTTTTGTGAACCAAACTCTAAGGTAGTTGCCTCATGGCCAAAGTTATCCTGATGGTAAAAGGCAAAAGATTAGTAAAATTGTACAGTTTTCCCTATACAGGACATGTTCACACTTTAGAAACTGTGAAATTTAAGTCTCTGGAAGCATAACTTAGTAAAAATTGTGGAAAAAATACATCTCAAGCAAAAACAATAGGCCTAACTGCAGATGCTTTTGTGTCTTGTATGTCCTGTCCATCCTTTTAGCCATAAGTGCATATACCACCTTTTAATTACATCCTGGTAGTTATACTTTCATTTTTCAAATTATATATATTTTCTTTTTTTAATTACATATGGGTTTGAATTTTTTTTTTAATTATAAGTGTTAATATATACTGAGCCTCTCAGCTGAAGAAGTATTGTCCAAACCCACAGTTGATGTCAATCACCTTTTCCAGGCCAAGGCTTTGTGGTGCATAAAATGCCTCTCTCTTGTTGAGGGAAAGGCATAACCTGTCCAATAACAACCCCTTCGTGTCACTTAATGGTAGCTGTGCTGGCATCCTAATGGCCAGAAAGGAGGATGACTGTTCCAGACTCTTCTGTCTGTAGAGCACTTGCACAGCATTGCTAGAAGAGTATAATGACAGCAAAAGTGGTAGATAACTTTTATGGCAGAAAAAGTGAAAGAAATTATACAGTAGCTGTTAGTCTCCTTGATTTGCAGGAACTTTATTAGAATCAACAGTTCCAAGCTCAGATTCCAGTATGGTTTTAGTGCTTAGGAAGAGTGATTCTAAAGAAGCATGGAAAATAAATTCCTTTCTTCTAAAATGTAAGTTATACTGAAATACCTTGTTAAGTTCCAAACTACAAAATTTTAGAACTTTAGCTATCTGCAACTAAGACAGCAGAATTTTGCTGGTCTAATGAAATATATTTATTCAGTCTTAACTATTCCATATTAAGTAATTTATAGATGTTTTGTGGGGTTTTGTCTTAACATTTGTGACACTAAGTCTAGATGACAGCACAATATCTCTACACAGTTTTTAATACAGCAAAAGGAGGGGGGCTTATATACAGGAAATGAATTATGAACTTTTTCCCAGACTACTGAAAAGCTGTAAGTATTTTAAATTAAACTGGTTGTGCTCTGAGATTACCACATGTTCTTGTTAGCCACTTAAGTGACTGTAAATCTGTCTACCTGTTCACATAACTTGCAGTGGGTATTCGGATTCATGTGGCCGGGGCGGGGTGGGGGGGTGGGATAAGTAAAGTATGAACACTGGGACACCGTTTCTACCTGTAAGTTGCAGAGGATTAATCACGATTCTCTCTGAAGTTCCAGGGCCTTCTGCAGCACTGACAACAATGCAGCTGTTCTCCAAGCAGAGCCCTTCCAGGCAGGAGGTCACCAAGCTGCAGCAGCAGGTGAAAGCCAACGGCACGGGCCTGACGGCGCTGAAGCGGGAGATCTCGGAGCTGCGCGTCAAAGTGCAGGAGCAGCAGAAGCAGCTCCAGGATCAAGACCAGAAACTGCTTGAGCAAACCCAAATCATTGGGGAACAGAATGCCCGCTTGGCCGAGCTGGAGCGCAAGCTGCGCGAGGTGATGGAGAGCACAGTAGGGAATTCTTCGGGTTCCGGCTCAAACGAACAATCTCCCAGGAAAAGGAGGAAGGCGGTGGATTCCACAGACTGTCCTAGGAAATCTAAACGCCTTCGGAACAGAAAATAACTCGGGAGGAGATGGAGCCTTCAGGAGGATACACTGCTCTAGTAGCCCAAGCAGGCCTGCTTGTTTGGATACTGTGACCAGCTTCATGGTGTCACTTAGGCTGCTGGCTCTTCAAAACACCACTTAGACTTGAACAGTAATTTTCTTTCATTGACTTTTCCCCTGCTTTCTATATGGGTGGGCCTAATGCACAGAATCTTTAAGATTTGCAATAGCTACATACTAACCAGACCTGCTCTGTTATGTTTTGAAGGGTTAACCTTTTTTTTCGTGCAGATGTGTTTAAAGTAAACTTATTTGTGTTTATGCATATGTTCACATGAAATCTTAAATAAATTGTCTTAACTGACTAAACGGTTAAGCATAAAAGCAGATGTCCTGTTCACTTGAAGGAAAGATCCGCTTTTAAAACCTTGTTTTTGAGAACTTGACCTTTTTTGTTACAAGTGACCTTGTCTGGAATGTCTGAAAAGTAGTTAATACTTTTTGGGGTTCTCTGTAATGAGTAAAACTGACTTCTTGAGCTACAGTATTGGCTATATATTTTTGTAAACGTACATGGAAGGGCCTTCTATCCAGTCTTCACATGCACACACCCTGGTTCTAGGTCTTGGGAGCCATATTCTACATTTGCATGGATAGATGCATGTACAGCTTAGTCAGCCTGCCAAAAGCACTTGCCTGAAACTGTTCCAAACCCTGGGAGAGAGTTCAGAGACCTGCCAAGCAATTCCCTCATTCCTCATCCATTCCTTAGCCTCTGCTTTCAGCACGGTGGCTTCCTTACAGCGAAGTGTCTGGGGAGGTGAGCGGCAGGAGCGTTGGAGCCCGGGGTGTGTGGCTGCCACTAGCTCTCCCTGGAAGGCAGGGGTTTATTGTTAGCCAAAGCTGGAGAGTGGAGAGGCTGGCTGTGCATCACTTGCGTCATAGACCGACACCGAATACCTACTAATGCTCCCTGGAGCCACCAAGCTCGGGGGACATAGTTTGAGTGAAATGCTGTATTATGGAGAAACTTAAACTATTTTGTGTGTCTGTGTTGGGGTTGGGGTGGAAATTTCTCTGTAACACTGATGACAATATTCTAAGCTTTCCTTATCCTACAAGGTAAATCACTTCAGACAAAGCTTTAATTTCTTTTGCACTTCTGTTTTGAGCTTGTAACTGGAAAAGCATGTCTTGCACTGTTCAGTCTCTCTGGTCACTTTAACCACCTCAGAGTTGTGTACAGTGATTATTCCCCCCCATCTGTATATTTTTGGAATCTTATACAAATACCATTGTCCTTGGTTTTGTTTTAATGTACTAAACTATGTAGCTTTATAATTTGACTTATGTTTTCTTTTTTTTAACCAGCTGCTGCTTTGTCTTTAGGTGGTTCTGAATTCAACTTGGTATGGCACTGAAAAAGCAAATGCTGCATTTGTAGCTGTTCACAATCATGATATTCCTACTGTGGGTTAAAGTGCAAGTTCATTTTGTATGGCTGCCAGCATAACCTAGTGGCTGTATTTAAAGCACCAAACAAATCAGAAATTGTCTGGTCAGATATTATATAATTGTATATATACAATTATATAATTGTATATATAATTATATATATAATTATAAATTCCCTGAAACTTCGGCTACAGTTTTTACTTCTAAAACATAATAGTTCATTCCAGAGGTAACACTGCAAATGCCTAATATTTGACAGACATTTAGTTTTCAAATAAACTACTCAAGAAGTTTGAGTCTTCCCAAAAAAAAAAAAAAAAAAGAAGACATTTTTCTTAAGCATCAAGGAAATGATAAAAGGCTGTCTGAGAGCAGACAAACTGTTAAAGGAGCATTTACCGTACTGGTTTTCTACAGCTCAGAATGTTTTTTACAGCTAAGTCTATCTTGGAGATAGATACCTGCTATTCAGATTAAAAATACTGGCATGTACCTTAACTTCTAAAAAGCAATTTTGAGTCAAAGGGTCAGCATGATAGCTAGAATTACTGTGTGATGCAAATTCATTTAGTGGTTATTTGTGATAAAAAAATCCTTTGAGGGACTAATTACCAGCTGCTTATGGCTAAATACTTCCAAACAGGTATAAACCATTTATTTATTGCATTTACTGAAAGGGTTTATTCGTACATCTCTGAATATTTTTCACTGTAGTTTCTTTATTAATTTCTAGAATATGCAAACATTTCCCCCCCGCCATCCCAGTATACAAATTGTTTCAGGTTGCTCAAGAGTAGCATTTCTGTGTGTGTTTGGGAATCTCTGGCTGTGTGTAAACTGAGCTGGAAAACAACAGCTTATTGTTATGGGAAATGTTCTCTGTGCCAACTTGGAACCTTCAGCTCAAGGAAGTATCACGTGCTTTGGGATTGCAGGTGCATCCTGCTGCCAGTGAAATGGAATGAGGCTTGTGAAACTTCAGGGGGAGAGGGATGGTTACAAGGCAGCTCTGAGAAATCCCACAACAAAGGTACACCAGTGTTTTCTATTTCATATCCCGGAGAGGCAGACGTCAGATGGCTCTGGGCTGGAGTGTGCACCAGAGAAATATTCACATGGAGGAAACAGAATGAAGTAATCGTTTGGACAAAATAGCTGGAACGTTAATTTCTGACACCATATTGCCCCTCGTTAAATAAAAAGGATGCATTTTGCAATATAGGAACAAGCTGATGAATCGCCTGAAGTAAAACTCTATCTCTTTTCACTCTAAATGTCTGTGCACATCTGTGTGAGTTGGTGTATCAGCCTCGAAGTAATGCTGGTAGTGATTAGTGATTGTATCATCTGTTCAAGGGAGAGCCTTTAACCAGTGAGACTGAGATGGAGTTTGCAGAGTTACATGAAAAATTGATTTATTTGCAGCCACTGTTGAGTTTTAGTACTTGTGTCAAGGGCTGAAACTGAAAGGTCGGAGCTGACAGAGAAAGCAGTTTTAAGTGTCTTATATTTAGTTTCCTAAAATAAAACTACTGAGGCCAGCTTCACTTCATTTCTAAAAATAGCAACTTACTAGGAAACTGCTTTTTGTTTCATAGTAAGATTGGGGATTTTTTTTACAAATTTGTGTACCTAGGGAACATGGTGAAAATGAGATCAAAAGATACCATAGTGGTACTTTTTTGAGGGAAAAGCTGTTTGCAACCAGGTCTTGCTTCCCAAATTGAACAGCTTTTGTTTAACTTCAGTATGGAAGGACCCTCCAAACCTGGGCCAAGGGACGTTAACAGGTGGAAGTGCTGAAGGAAGAAAGACTACCTGCTTAACAAGATGAATTTCACAGATTAAAGAACACATGGAAACAAATGGAACTTCTTCAGTTCCTGATACTCAGCGTTGCACATTAATCACTGAATTCATTAATGCTACCAAGGGTGCCTGTGTGTAACTTCTTAGTGTAAAAGGTAAGATAGAATTGAACAGAAACTTGGTCGCTCTTACTCAGATCTAACTCTGAATTGTGGGGAGCACTAGGATTGCCAAAAGAATTTTTAACATCAAGAGCCTCTTGAAAATAGGATATAGTTGAATGTGTCTCAGCACAGTAGGGGATTCCCTGGTTCCTTGGTGTTCCTGTTGGTTTTAAGAGGGTTACTAGCATATTGCAGTGATAGATTGTTACTTAATGAATAAGTAAATTCAGTTTGGACTAATTTTCAGCCACGTGTCTGCTAGTTGTGAACTATTCTGTGAGTCTGCAGTTGCATTTCTATGCTACTTTGCTCTGTACCTGGGCCAGCTCGCTTGTCCATGTGCTCTCTACTCTTGCAGTTGTCCTTCCTGGATCTCACCTTCCCCACTAGAAAAGGATGCACTCCTGGCTTTGGTTTACATGTGAGTGATCATTCCAGGATTTTTGTTCAAGCTTTGTGCCAGGTGAAGACACACTTGGTACTGGATCTTGCTGTCTCCGGAATGGAAAATGTCAGATACAAAAACTTGGCTTGCTGAAGATCTGATTAATCTGGATTTTTTATACAGACTGTTTCAACCAGTGATTAAACTCAGTGATTAGATAGGAAAGACAATTTGCTCTCCAGTACCCTCGGGGAATTAAATTGTCCAAAGCTTTCCTATTTTGTGTATTTTTTTTAGTTATTTAAACCTTGTTTAACTGCTCTGGAATGTTTATAAACCTGGGATCTTCTGTTTCATTGCCCTACTGAAATTGGTGACCATTTACAAACCTGTGTATGTTTGCTGTAAAACGTGCCTGTGTGTACTGAACTCCTGATGTGTTGTCACTCCAATGCTCCTGTCACCAGCTGACACACTGCTCCTTTTGGCAGGATCCTTCCCACGGATGAGGAGGTGTTTAGCACAGTGATGGATAGCAGTGCTAATATTTGAACTCCAACCAGAAGGGAATGCTGTCAGAAATGTTACGTGTGGTGTTTGGAGTGCAGATAAATATAACATTTGTGACCCCGGCGATTCTGCAGTCAGCTGCTGCACTGGCAACCCCAAAGCTTCCTCGTTTATTGTGAAATGGTCACTGACCAAAAAGTAAACCTTGCAAGGTCACAGTGCCTTGATGAAATCGAGACATCTGCTTTGCCTCTTATGCTGCACCAGTCCTCACGGTCTGCACCAGTCTGATTCTGTGACTAAGGAGGGAAAGGCTGAGCAAAACCTTTCCCGTGTCTCACCTTCTTGCTGCATTTTTCACTTCTAAATCCCACCCTAATGTGTACAAATTAAAATGCAAGCAAACAAAATTGTTCACGGAAGTGTTGTGTTCTATGGATCCTGTGCTTTGTCCACTGCTTCAGACTGCAAACATTTCCAAGCAGGGATTGAATTTCCCCTCCAATAGCCCTGTTGCACGGGGGACTTCCTGCAGCTTGTAGGCTTAAGCCTTTTGTACTCATTATTACTAATAAATTTTAAGTGATGAATCATAAACCTTGAGATACTAATACTGTATGAAGAGATAAGGTGTAATTTACTTTGTGATAACAGCCTCCATTGTTTTTATCACTACTGCTGATTTAGATTATTTTGAGTGGATTTTTGATCTACTGATTTAGATTATTATGTGTGGACAACTAAAATTCCAAGCAAGTAGCAGCTCAAATTCTGCATAGGGTAATCTTCCTCACTGAACTGCCCACAGTCAGTGTTTTATGCCAAATACATGCAGTGACTGATTAAATCGAGGTTAGTTCTTATAGAGGACTTTGTCAAAGAAGTTCTTCAAATATCTCACCACAAAAAGGGAAGGAAGCTGAGGCTTTGGGACAGGCGTCTGGAGTTGTAGTTCGGTACCTTTAGGCAGGGGTCTATAGGACGGGGTCACACCGGGACGGCAGCTCAGGGGACGCGGGTTGAGGCCGGCGGGTCGCTGCTGCCGCTGCCGGCGGCTCCGCTCTGAGGGCTCCCGCTTCCCGCGCCGCTCCCCGCACCCCTCACGGCCCCGCCGCCAGGGGGCGCCGCGGCGGGAGCGCGCCCGCCAGCCGGCAGCCAATGGGCGGCGAGGGCGGGGCGGGGGCGTGGCCCCGAGCCGCCTCCGCCGCGCTATAAAGTGCGGTACCGGGGGTTCTTCACAGCGAGCGGGCGGTCGGACGGGCGGGCAATTGGGGAGGGGGTTTGTCGCTGCCGCCATGGGCAATACTGTGGCTAGAGAGGATTTCGAGTGGGTCTACACGGACCAGCCCCACGCTGACCGCCGCAAGGAGATCTTGGGTGAGGAGGCGCGGTGCCGCCGCTTCTTGCCGCCGGCTGCGTGGCGGAGCGGGGGGAGGCACATGGACACCCCACAAGATGGCCGCCCTTGCCGGGGGGCGGCGGGGCCCCCGGAGCCTCCCGGCGGGGCGGCCGGAGCCGGGCCGGGCCCGCGTACGTGGAGGCGGGAGCCGCCGCCTTGGCGGCGCTGGCGGGGGAGGGGAAGGGAAGGAGCGGGGGAAGGAGGAGGGGGGGTGGCCGCCTGCGGGGCCGAGCCCGAGGCGCGGGGCGGCGGCGGCCCCGGCTGCCATCCCGAGCGGAGGAGTGGGAGCCCGGGTTCCCCGGCGGCCCGGGCCGCTCCCCGCCCGCGCCCTGCCAGCGGCACGGGCGATAAGGCGCTGTCTGCGGCCGCTGCGCGCAGAGGGCACCGCGGCCGGGGGGCGGATAACGGCCGCGAGTGCGGCGCTGAAATCGGGGCTGAGCTTTCCCGAGCCCTTCTGAATTACGGGCGGCTTGTCGGCTCAGCCATTTCCTTCCTGAGGAGGCTGGAGGTGGTTCTGGTGCTTGCCATATACGTGTCTAGTTGCTGAGCAACGTAAAAGTGCTAAAATGACTTGATTCCAAATGATTCATTATAGCAGTAAATATCACAAGTGAAAGGTCACGCGTTTTCATTACCTTTGCGGACAACTAACTGGGACAAAGGGAAGAAGAAACTCTAATCTAATTGGGATAGTTGGCTGTGAGGAGAGCTTTGGAATAACTTCTTTTTCATTAAATTTTTTCCCATCTAGCTAAACATCCGGAGATAAAAGCATTGATGAAGCCAGACTACAACCTGATCTGGGTGGTTGTGCTGATGGTGCTGGCGCAGTTGACTGCATTCTATCTGGTTAAAGACTTGGATTGGAAATGGGTGGTCTTCTGGGCTTACGTTTTTGGAAGCTGTATTAGCCACTCCATGACTCTGGCTATTCATGAGATCTCCCACAACAGTGCCTTTGGCAACAGCAAAGCCATGTGGAATCGATGGTTTGGAATATTTGCCAACCTCCCTCTTGGTCTCCCCTACTCCATATCCTTCAAGAGGTACCACATGGATCACCATCGGTACCTGGGCGGGGACGGCATCGATGTGGATATTCCTACCAACTTCGAAGGCTGGTTTTTCTGCACCCGTTTCAGGAAGTTCATATGGATTGTTCTTCAGCCCTTTTTCTATGCTATTAGACCTCTCTGCATCAATCCTAAACCCATTACTCGACTTGAAATAATCAATTTGTCGGCTCAGCTCATCTTTGATGTGGCAATATATTATTTATGGGGAGTCAAATCCATTTTTTACATGCTTGCTGGTTCAGTACTTGGTCTTGGGTTGCACCCAATTTCAGGACACTTTATAGCTGAACATTACATGTTCTTAAAAGGACATGAGACCTATTCCTACTATGGGCCACTTAATTTGCTCACATTTAATGTTGGCTATCATAATGAACATCATGACTTCCCTAATATTCCTGGCAAGAGCCTTCCACTGGTAAGTTTCCTTTCAAGATTATTAATTTTTCTTAAATTAAGGCCTACTTTAACATGAAAATAAGGTAGAACACTGACAGAAAAATAGGTTGGGAACTTAAACACAAACAAACAAAACCCCCACAATATAAGCTGAGTGATAAAGGAGGTAATTATTTAGCATTTTAGCGGTATCCTGAGCAAGTTTCCAATATGCTGCTGCTCAATCCTCTTCCATAAAAGGAGAGGGGAGGGAACGCATGTCATATGCTTTGCCCTAACTTTAGCTTTCTGTAATTATAACCTGTCTTCTGAATTCTTGTTTGTAAGTATGCAAAAAACTAGTTAAGAGGTTGCAGATAACTCTGGAGATTTGCTATCTCCGTCTTTGAAGTGTTAAGGGCAGTACTGTAATGTGCACTCATCCTTCAGTCTCTTCTGTCAGGGACATCCTCTGGTGGAGGAAAAGAGAGGGTTTGAGGTACTGTTAATGTTTGTTGCACTGTTGACAAATGTTTAATAACTTTTCAAGTCTGGAAACTTCAGTTTCCTCTAGCAAGAGCCTTTGAACCCTAAATAAGTGCCAGCTGTACACTGGCAGAATTAAGAGTTCTAATGCAGGACTTGGACCTGTCATGCCTGCATGAGTAGCAGAGGTGAAGTTTCTCCTCCCTTCAATCTTTGCTTCTTGCAGGCAGGAGCTTTGTTCTCACTGTATCCGTTTCCCAGTTGGGGCATGGGAACACAGGTTTCAGGGTTACATCTAAATCTTCAGTTTTTCATCAGACACTAAATTTGCAATTTGACAGCAGCTGTGGTGTTGGTCTTACAGCTTTGTTACTGCATTTGGCAATAGTGAGACCTTGTAAGACAGTCCCTCTGGTGAGGTCTAAACTTGCTGGGTATTTCTGTAGTCAGTGGTGGAACTGCAGCTGAAATAACTGTGCCAGCACTTTTAGCAGGGCAGGTAGATGATGCAGTTAGTTTGTTGAGGCTTTGTGTGTTTGGGTTGCTTTTTTTTTTTAGGATAGATGATTGCTTTTATTCATAGATTTAATCTTTCAAATACAGCAGAAGTAGCTTTGCCTGACCTTTGATACCTGGGTCTGTGCTGTGAACCAGTATTTCACTTCTTGTACAGGTGCTTTAGCTATAAGCAGGGCATGAATTTTTTCAAGTATTTAATTCTAGGGGTAAATACCTAGTTCTGCTGCAGGACTCATAATCCACAGCTCTGATAAGAAAACAAAGCCTTCTTTTGGAACAGTGCAGTTAATTTGATTGGACTGGACCCTGCTGTGCTGTGTGCTAAAGATCCCTAAGAACTGAACACTTGATTCCTCAGCACTGGTGAGCTCAGAGTTATTACTGTTGAACAGAAATACATTGCCTGGGTGCACTATTCTGTAGGTGTGGTGATGGGTCAAAACAAGTTTTGCCTTTAAACCAGCTGTGTAAATACCTTGGGTTTCTTGCTAATATAGATTGATATTATTCTTTGGACTAAAGCTATAGAATTTTGTGAAAAGTCCTTTTTGTTCAGTTCATGTTTTTAAGGCTTTAAGTGGCTGGCCCTAAATAGCAGTAAGAGCACCTAACTGAACCTGCTGCTCTCAGTTTAAATAGTGCTTTAGTCAACATGTGCAATGGAGAACAGAGTCCTTGGAAGCAGTTTATATTCATTCTTTGAAGTCTATCTTCATAAACAAAACATTCCGCAGAAATAAAGTGTGGAATAAAATTCTTCTGAGAACTGAGATTTGAAACTACATGTAAAAATAACTGTGTTAAAAGCCCTTCCTAGAACTTAAAACATCCTTTTTACTGTTACTTGTACATCTGTGAGTCAGCACTGAACTGAGTCACACACTTTGAATAGCAACCAAACCACTTGCTTTTGTGAGCTCCATCATCCTGTAGATAGCAGAGTTTGTTCTGGCCAGCTCCAAAAGCTTCACAGCAGATTTATTTAACATCTAGGGGGAATTGCTTTTTCCTTCTAGGAGCGTTCACACTGTGCCACGAGTGGCTTTTCCTGTAGGATCTAACTTCTGGAATGAAACTTCCTGTGCTGTTGCACATTACTGGGTTCCACATTGAGGCTGTAAAGTTGTCACAACTGATGTTAATATAACTGGTAAATAAACCTCATATCTCTCCTTCAGGTGAAGAAAATAGCAGCTGAATACTATGACAACCTGCCCCAATATAACTCTTGGATAAAAGTACTGTATGACTTCGTGATGGACGACACAATCAGCCCATACTCACGCATGAAAAGGCAATTAAAGGGTGAAGTGAAGCAAGATTAAACTTCTGGCAACCTAAAAACTTTGAAATGTCTGCTTGCTTTAAAGTGGCTGGTATAAAGGTCTCCTGCTAAAGCTGTTCACCTGTGTCCTGAATTAAGATGTACAGCAACATAGCAATGCATCCTTAAGGAT
Source organism: Eopsaltria australis (assembly GCA_034509425.1). Taxonomy (NCBI): domain Eukaryota; kingdom Metazoa; phylum Chordata; class Aves; order Passeriformes; family Petroicidae; genus Eopsaltria; species Eopsaltria australis. Next base: position 3,050,117 of record JAVTVJ010000051.1, on the reverse strand, counting down.
TTTGTAGCAGACTCCTACCAGCTATAACATTCCTCACAGTCCTCAGATTCATTGGTTTATTGTGTCTCTGTTTGCCTAAGGATCAGTGTTATATGCATAATGCAAAATCACTTTGTTACAGAATTTACTTTGGTAGGTGTTAAATCTATATAAAATGTCTGTCTGACTCATAACAGTTGAAAAGTTCTCAATGTAGTATACTGCCCTCAACATGCTATGTAGATGACTAGTTTTAAAATGCTGTACTTACCTGTTAATTCTAAACTAACATGATTTGTTAACTTAAAAGTTCTGTTGAAAATGTTGCCGAACTGATGGTTGGAAGAACTAAATTTGCACAGAAATGTTAAGTCTGCTTTTGTTTAAATATGTGTCATTTGAAGCATTGCTTTAAAGTTCTACCTTTTCTAATGGCAGTACCTTAAAGGAGCAATCTATCAGAATGAAACTGGTATCTTTGAGATGGCTTCTGTGACTTCTTTGTAAAGAAAAAAAAAGTGGGGAATTCAAGGGTATTGCCAACTCCAAGGGTCCCACCTACTGCCTGAGCTGCTTCTGTTGGCATGTGGTGTGAGCAGGTGGCATTTAGGTAACTTCATATACCTGATGTGGTTTCATGTTGGAAAAACCTTGTTACAGAGTTTGGGGGTTTTCTGATCTTCAAAGAAAAATTATTACCACGTTACTATGGTTTTAAATATAAATATTTACACTCATTTGGAAATTTGGCTTATATGGAAGAGTGAATGGATGGAAACAGATACAATTCTGGCAAACACGTTTGGCTGCAGCCACTGACAATACCACCTATTAGGCACATTAGTCATTTGTGTACACAGAAAGGTTATTAAATGATCTTGTTTGTTTTTTTCCCTCTAAACCTACAGTACCCTCCATAAATACTTGTCTTTCTTATGTATTAAAATGTGGTGAAAGGTGGTGATATCAAACTTCCTGCTTAGGAAATTTTTTCATAGGGAACAGATAGACTTGCTGGACAGTCAAGAACCTTTCCGGATTTGCTTTCTACCCTCTCATGCATTGATGATGGCTTTGAGCAGTCAAAACTGGCTACAAATCACCCTTGAATCTCACATGGTGGCTCTGTGGTATGGTCCTCATTAATCTGAAAGATGGAATCTGAGGAAGGTGGAAGTTGTAGCTGCTCTAACTTAATTTTAGATGTATTCAGTTCCTGTGGTTTGGGGTGGTTTTTTGGGGTGTTTGTTTTTTGTTTTGAAAAGGTGAGTGCCTGAAAAGAATGTGTTGGTACGTCCTAACTTGATCTTGACTGCGGTGCAGTTTTAATGTGTGTTTTGTTTAAGTGTGGGCCCTTATCTGTGGCTAAGCAATAGAAGTGGTATGAAAGTCAGCCAGCCACCTACAGAGTGACTTCATTATGCCCATGACCTGTGAGGTAGCCAGGGTGGAGTGTAATATCAAAATAGACTTTGTCCAGTATTTTTACACGTAATTAAAAAGCAAAGATGAAAGTAATACTGGGTGAATTTTTGATTTGTCCCCTTATGCTGAAGGACTTAAGCTTTAGAGAAATTTGGTGTTTCTAAAGCAGATTTGAGACCTTTCTATTGAGTGGTGATATAGAGGACCTCCAAAGAATCACTGCCTTTCCTCCCTACTCAGAGGAAAACTGACTTGGGTTGAAATACTTGTAAAGACTTAAGAAGTTGCAAACTGGTTTCTTTTAAAGCCATTTAATGTCACTTTTTGTTTCTTACGTATCATAGCTGGATGAAGGATGGAAAGTTTCTACAAAATTTATGCCTAAGAGCTAAAGTTAAGAAATACACTTATCCTACATGAATATTTACGATAAGCAGAGTTCAGAGTAAAAATTTTATAGTTAGTCTTTGTTACCTACTTCATGGAATTCCTGCTTTTAAACAGGGCTGAAGTTGCCATCTCTTGTTTAAAATTGCAAGGGTTGCTTTAAGGTGGTCTATGACTTTCCCTTCCAATTCAAATTATAAATACATTATTTTCACTTCAGGAGGTACTGAACAGTGGAGAATTCTGAGGGAGATACCTGCTTGCCATAATCTTTCTGAAACATCTGCTATTCACTGCCTATTGGAGAAAAATTTACTGTATTAGGTTAATCTGAGCCAGTGAGATTTAAGTTTGGATCTAAACAATGGTCTGATTCTTGCAAGCATTGGTAGCAACCCCTCTTAGGCATGGAATTCCTGTGTAATACATAAAAAGCCTTAGCAGTTAACATCAATAGTAAGAACTGCCAAAAGCAGATAATTTGAAAGATAACCAGCATAGTTTCATCCCTAAAAACGTTAGAAGCATTTTTGAACCTGTGGTAAAAGTAATTAGGACCAGCTGGCCCTACTTGACTTTGATATATTCTAAATGAACAATGAATTTAAGTTATATGTCACGGTGTTTACTCCAAAGGCATGACATAGAAATATGCAACACTAACATAAAAAAAAAAAAATACATGTGAACCATCTAGTTATTGTTTTAAGGAATTAAGTAGTTTTCATTAATACAATTAAAACATATCTGGCAGAAATGGGTTGTAAAATTTTTGAAACATTTAATCTGAAAGTTGGAGGGAGCTTTGATTAACTGGTGAAGAACAAATTAAACCTAAAGAGCATCAATAACCCTGTCAGTTAACCCAACTGTTTCTTCTAAATCTATTCAGATGGAATGAGTTAACTTATGTTTTTCCATGTTTATTAGGGTTTGCTCCTTTCAGTTTGTCAGTTTGGAAAACCTCTCCTTTATGTGAAATCAGTCAGGAGTTTTAACTGTCACCCAAGTATTTTAGCTGCAATTAAATTGTGCAGAGCTCTGAATCCCTTTCAGGGCAGTTTTCAGAACAAACCTCCCTGCATGGCATTTAACACTCCCTGCCCCCAATTATTTGGAGCTGATTAAGTGGAATAAGTAATGCATCCTGGAATCTGATTGTACCAGGCATTTGTTTTCCCACAGGACAGGCGTGGGTATGCTCCTCTTTTAGAACAGCCCTTGCCTCTGGCATTCCTGATTTGCTGTTGAACCTGTCTGCGTCCCAACATTAACATGCTAAATGGGTGCATCTGTCTGGCTGCAGAGCTCCATGCTTCAGACCCAGGGCAGGGCTGCCTCCCTGCACCCAGAGGTCAGTTGGAACAGTTCAGATTTCCAGCTGTGTGTCTTGGAAGTCCTCTGGTGAAATCATTAAAGCTGCTGGTGAGCACATAAGACAAAGGTCTTCAGCTGTTGATTCATGGTAAGTGGACACTGCCAGATGCTGAGGTCAGTAGCTCACCTCTGCCTCCCTGACATTTATTCCTTCTGTCAGATGCAGTGGCAAGCCACAGCAGAGCTTAAAGCTGTTCATTTCTTATTTCATGATGAGGTTCAACAGCTGATAACATGAGTGCTGCAGACTGCAAGGTGCCCTACTCCTGTTGGACTAAGACGACGAAAGTGACTTTGAAGCAGCAGCCTTGTGTAAGTAGTTTGGCACAGCTTTTGGAAACTGCACTCCTGTAATTTGGAAGTCTCAAAAGCAAGTTCTGCTGTTTAGCTTGCACATTGCAAGGCACAGGAGCCACTTCTGGGTCTGCCAGCATTGCTTCTGCAAGGTCCTAGGAAAACAATCTGATAAATAGGCGTGTCTGAATCATGTGGATCTGCATTTAGCACAGCAACCTGCAATGCCATGCAATTATCTCTTCTCTAGCAAATCTTCTATTTCACAATCAAGCCTGAAGTGGGATACAAGACTTTAGTCAGGACAAAGATGAGGAAGAAGTTTCCTATTGAGCCAAGAATGAAGACAGCATTTTTCTTTCCTCCTTTTGACAGTCCCCTGCACTGCCTCTGCCCCCATCCATGCTTAAGTTAGCATCTACTGTGCTCTGGGAAAAGGATCATTCTTGTGGTTTTGATATGTTGCTAGCCTCAGGAAAAAGGAGAGGAGAATGGCATGATGAACAATTTCTTGATCTTGTCACAACAGAAACAAGATGACTGGAGGCAAAACCTCGAGGCATGTCTGCTAGGAGGGGCGGTAGCTGCATATGCAGAACAAAATATTTGTCTCTATTGAGTGAAAAGGCTCCTTCCTTAAAGCAGTTCCCATTTTCTGTGTACAAAGGATCTCTTCTGTACAAAGGATCATTGTTTTTTTAGTGATACATACTATAGCCTGAGCAGAATTTCCCACAATGAGCAGTGTGGGTGCAACACTCATGTGTGAACAGGCAAGTGGAATTCAGCTGCCTACCCCTGTCTGCTCCTTGGCACACATGGTGAGCAGACAGGATATGGACACTTGACTGACCTGGCTCTTTCTGCCTTTCCTCTTAACTTCAGATTTTCTTGTGCACTCAAACCCTCCTGCACCCCACTTCCTCAATCACCTGTTATGAAGAATTATCATGAAACACTTTGAATAATAAACACATTTTGTGTTGGCACTCTTGATCAGACTGTACTGCTGTTACTACTCTTTGATAGCTTTTCCTCTTCTCTTGCCTTGCAAGTCCTCCTTTGCTTTCTTGCTCCATAGATACACAGGAAGAAAACCATCATAGAAGAAAAGGAAAATTCTTAGGTGGATATGCCAGGGCTTGAGGACTCCTCTCCTGCCTAAGCTCATCATCTGTAGCTGTCCTTAAGTGTGGTAGCAGGAGTCTTCTCTTATATCCATAAAGGAGGAATCACTTATTCTTTTCATTGGCCCACTTAAGTGAATTGAGTGTGTCATTATTATTGTACTGCTGTAGTATTATGAGCTAAGACTCAGCGAACTGTGTTTGTGCAGCCTAGAGAAAATAAAGCTTAGGGAGAGAACCTATCACCATGTTCCAGGGGTAGTTACAAAGTTGGAGGGGAGATTCCCTTTTTACAAGAGTGATGTAGAAAAGAGGAGGGGTAAGGGGTGCTTCCAATTGGAAATGAAAATTATTCCACTAGCTGATTGTTCTCATTGTGAAAAATCTCCCCAGGGAAGTGGTGGATTCTTCAGTGTCAGACACTTGTAAGATTCAGCTGGACAGGGTGCTGGGCCATCATGTCTGGACTGTGCTTTTTGCCAAGAAAGGTTGGACCAGATGGTCATTGGTGTTTCCTTCCAACCTGGTATTGATTGAAAATTATGATCCTTCATCTTGGATTTCTGGGAATCCTAGCTGAAGCTTCAAGCCTGATTTACAATTAAAAGCAAGCATGTCATCATCATCTGCTTATATACAGGGACTTAATTTGTTAGTCTTATGAGTCAGAATTTGAGTCACTGAGGCTCCAGCTTCCCTAGGAGAGGGAGGGAATATCACACCAGGTTGAGTAAAAATCCCAGTGGTAAGAACAAGCTGCCATGAGTGTTAATATTTTTAAAATGCAAGTGGTAACTTACATGTAATAGCCTTCAACATCTACCTTGGGGTAAAAAAGTGCAGCAAGATTTCTTGTTAGCTGGCAATTCTGAGAAGAATTTAAGAATTTAAAAGTAAGGTGCTATTCTCTATCAAGGTCTGTTTCAAAGTTAGATCTTGTTGATCAGGGTATTTGTTTAAATGAGTTCAAGTAGGAGATTAAATGATTTCCCTCTTAAGCATTTAAGTAAGTAGGGGGAGGATGCTAAGAGATTAGATGTTGCTTACAAAAACTATTTAATTGGGGTTTTTCCCTGAAGGTTTGTAGGTTTCATAATCTGTCACTTTTCAGTGTTTTGTCTAAACTTGGATACTTCCTGATTTGCTGATGCTGAAAGTTCTGACCTTCCTTCCAAGATGGAATTTCTTGTATTTAAAGAAAACAAAAAGGCTCTTGGCCTGCTTTTTAAAACCTTAACATTTTTCTTCCTCCAGAGGATACTGAAACACTGCAAAAAAGTTTCTTTGCTGTTGAAAATTTATCTGTTTAAGAAAAATAATTAAGAACCAGCTTGTTAAGTACCTCTTAACTCAAATGTTTCCTAGGTTGAATCATAGTATCATAGCACTTCTCCAATTTCCGAACTTGACTCTCTCCTAGGTAACCTTCCCAGCTTGCATCTGTGGGCAGTTTATTTTAGTAAGGTGGAAGGAAGCTGTTAGCAGCTCTGAGAACCTGTGCTGGCACAATCATGTGTCACTGTACTCGGAAAATGCATGATTAATGGTGTGATAACATCCAGTGCAGCACCTTCCCAGCCTACTTCCACAGCTCTGTCCTCCCAGTTCTTCTTTCACTGTCCTTGTTCTGGAAAACACAGCAATTTTCACTGAGGGCTGAAAACAGCTGTTTGAGCAGTGTAAACACTTGGAAGGGCTAGCCTGTGCCTCAGAGATTCCTGATTCAGGGCACCACATATATCAGAATGGTATTAACATTTTAGCACCAAAAGCATTCATTTGAAAAATTTAAATGGTCATAAGAAGGAAGCATATCTTTTATTCTGGAGACAGTTACATTAGGGATGCTTTAGACCAGTAGGTTGTGATGATCTTTTTTCAGGTGCAGTATAAAAAGTTAAGAGATGGATTTAATGCAGCTTCTTTCCAACCTGTCCCTTGAAATCAGGCACAGCAACTGCAGAACTCTTCACCAGTGTAGAGTAAGTCTCTTTTGGGAATTGTCCAAATGTGTCACCTGCACAGTGACTGATGCAGTTCTTCATACATTATTTGATCCTAACAGTGACAAGAGAAGAGGAAAAATACCTCAGACAGTGGTAAAAAAATTACAATATTTAAAAGTGACTTTGTGTATTACTTAAGCAAGTGAAACAAACCAGCTCTGTGAGCCACTAGCTGCATTCTAAACCACTTACAAACAGAAACCTCAATAAGGCAAACCCCCACTACCCTGGCTCATAAATGAGGCTCTCCAGAGAGAGTCATCAATGGTGTGTAATTCCCAGAGGCCGCAGGCAGAGTTCTTACAGTTCCTGTTGCCATGCTAGGATAGATGACAGCTTCACTGAGAAGGCACTGCCCTCTTCACCACAGGAGCTGCTGAATTGCTACTTTCCTCCCCCACCTAATTCTGCCAAAATGAAGACACAAGACCATCCTTTGCCAGTCTAACTTAACTGTTCCTTAACCTTTTCACTGGTCACTCAAAATGAGAGTTTTGAGGAACAGAATATGTCCACTGAAATAATTGGCTTCAGAAGGTGATATGTGTCCACAGCTTTAAGACATTTTTTTGTTTGTCTTGAGCTAACCAATTAAACCAAATACAGAGATACGTATGGGGTGGAAGAGGTAGATGCACTAGATCAGTAAGATGCAGCCTTTTTTTAAAAATTTTCCAGTATTTGTAGCAAGGTCCATAGAGTTTTTGTCAGACTGAATTTGTCTAGCAGATAGGAAGTAGCATCTGGAAATGGGAGATAAGTATCTTGTACTGCAAAAGATATTTCAAAATACCTAACTGAAAAGTCTTCAGATGAATATAACTGAAATATAGGACTCTCAGACATCTACATTTAACCTGCCTTGGAGATGCAGAATAATATTTTTGGTTAACCAGAAGAAATATGTTCTAATACTTAACAGTCATTGCTATGTTAGAGATCTTTCAAATCTTTGTGGCTGTTTGCTTAGTGATTAGCAAAGAGAAAACAACAACCTATACCATCTTTCAAGGTTCTTGGAGCCACAGATCAATTTTAAATTTTATGAAAGGTCACTGATCATCAAAATACAATAATAATGAAAGGAAATAGTTAACTAACTTCTCTCTGGCTAGTGTTAAATGTGAATATATTAATGTATTCTGGCTGCAGTACACTCTTGGCAACACATGGAGACCTATACACAAGCTCTGCAGTAATAGCAATTCCTGTAAATTAACTTCAAAATTATAGTAATTAAGATGATTGAACAGCTTTCCTTTCAGTCATTAAAAGGAACAGGGCATAAGGAAACATTTACAACAAACTTCCTTGACAAATCCAAATAATGAAAGGAGTGATAAGAAATAACTAAGATCATAAAATGTGTTTTATGTTCCATCTCAAATTTACATCTCTTGCACATCAACAGAAAAGGCATCTTTGTGTGTCATCATCACAGGGAGGAAAGGCTGTGGCAGGATGTGGTGCACTCTAAAGACCTTGACTTCTAACTGAAAACTCAGCAGACAGAAGAGCTTAGGGCTGGGTTAATAATCAATCTGGGAATGTCAATGAAGTCCAAGGCACCACACTCAAAGATAACACTGATGTCTTGGTAAACTATCTACCTGCAGTGCATCATCTGCAGCTGAAAAGGGAGGCTTCAATTTCTGGCCTTAACACAACCATCAGGTCTGTTAATGCAGAAACAGGAGTGGCAGTTTGAAATCCATCTAAGTAGGCTGCAGCCTTAACCATTCCCACCAGCCTCCAGCAGCAGAAGAGTGTCCTTCCCAAGGGAGTAATGAGCCTGACACACTTCAGTATTACCTTACCTGTTTGGATACTGAAGACTTCACTTTCCTGAAAGCTTCTTCAAAGTGTTTACGAGAAATCTTGATTTCTCCTAAAGAACAGAGCATAATAAATTACTAAAATGGCAGACAAGTGACAATCAAGTGACTGTTGCATGTGTATCAAGGCAGCATTCATGAAACCTAACTCACTGAATTCCCTTAACTTTTCTGGAAATGCTTCCCTCAAATTCTGCTGCTTCCAGTTTGGGGCTTTTTTTTTTTTACAGAAATTAAGCTTCCCTGTTATTTAAGAAGTACCTAGAAAATATTTTGCTATCATTCCAATTCTACTCAATTCCTAAATAATTGGCTTCATATCATTGCCTTTTCTGGCACTACCTAGAAATGATGGAAGCTTTCACTTCTACAACTCCCTGTGTTTAAGTTTATGCAAATTGCCTTTTTGACCTTAATGCAGCTATCCACAGTAATTATTCCTAATAACAACCTTTTGAACAGGTTTTCTTAGTATGTTAAAACATAAGCACACCTCAAATAATTATTGGATTTCTCTGCTCTCACAAGGAAGTATCCTGCTTAATCTGGATTTAAGAATCTCAAGATGCCACTACTATAAAGATTCATTACCAGCTAACACCATGCACAGGTATCAGATATGACAGAAATACAAATTATAGTCTTTTTTGGTGCATTTTTTTCCAAGTCTTTCATTAGGATGATTATTGCTTTTACTTCCACCTTTGTCATATGAAATGGGATGTGCCAACATGAAAAAACTTAGCATTCATATATTTTGAGTCAGAGTTGAACAGAAATCTTCTGCTGAGATAGTAAAAGACTAAATAGCAAATAGAAGGTGCTAAATTAAAAATGAAATATTCCTTGTCTAAGGTAGAAAGCAGGACAGCAAATAGCCTGTTATTACCTGTGCTAAAAGTAAAGATGAAGGTTAAAGTTCACTAAACTTAACATGCAACTTGACTGCTCTCTCATCTCACTTCTCTGGAGCTCATCTTCAACATTCTTATTACCAGATTAACTTATACTTGGAAAAATTAATGATGCAAGTTTAAAATATCAGGAATTTAACCTGTTCCCCCAAGGAAATGCTGTTTACAGGAAGAGAAAGACTCAACTTGGGGCTTTCCCAGAAGACAGATTACTGCTAGACTGAGTCATTAAAACTCCATAAAACAATAAAATAAAGCTACAGGAATTTAATTTTGCTTTCAATTTTTATTTTTAAGCATGTAACTTTTAATCAAACTGTGACAATGGTATAGGGAGGGAGAAAATCTGCTAGGTAGTTGACCTCTCGGCAAGTAAGTTAGGCTACTTCATGCTTATTATGTAATAAAAGCTTGGCTAAAGCTTCATTGTGTAGAAAATGTAGCTGTGAGTAATCTAGACTTTGGCTGCTTGAATGAACACGTTTTGCCTCGATTTCTGATGGCAAAACCATTTGGTCTGAGTAAGTAGGTACAAATATTTTATTGTTTAAAACCATTTATATTGATAAATTAAAATAATTAAGTATATCAACAGGTACAATCTTTAAAAAATAAGACCAAATACTTGAAACATTAAATATGAAATTGGTGTTTTCCTGTTTACAGAGATGAGTGAGGGACAGGTGGTTCCTATCAAACAGAGACCAGATCTTGCTTTTCAAATTCAACTGCAAAGATGCAGAACTTAATTCTCACTTGTTAAACCACACTTGCTCTTAACTGCTCTAACAAAAAGTCTCACAGATTCTCTGCTTAGGATCAGCCTTACAGACTGCAGGTGATGTGGGACCACTGGCTATCTTTTATAAAAATATACAAAAAGGGTCATAGTTCATAAGGTCTGTATTTGTCACTGCAGCTGAAATAGGTGTAAGAGTCTCTCCTATTATGGTATTTCTCATACCCTCTACATTCTGTGCAACTGGATCTATTTGAAATAAATACACAAGACTGAGCTAAAGAGGTGAGTTAAGATGTCAATGGGAAGAAGTCACCAGGAGCACAGAGTGTTCACCCAAAGTTTCTGAGGACCTTGACTGAGAAACTGCAGAACTGCTGCAGTGGGGTGGGTCCCACTCTGACAGTGGTGCTGAAACCACTTCTAAGCACCGCCTTCAGTGGTTTGGAAAAGGGAGGCAGAAGTGAAACCCCCGGTTTGCAAATGATACTGAACCTTTCTGGGCAGTCAAATGCTGGGCCAATGATGAGGAACTCCAGGGGGACCTCATACAAGTGGAAATCTGCCCAATTGTTAGGAATTTCCCCCAGACAAACTTCAGTATCTGGCAGTTCTCAGACCAAAGTGACTAACATGATCAGCTTGCCTAGGCCTGTTCAGGTTGGCAGTAGAATTTCTGAATTCTTCTAAGAAATATCACAAAAAGGATACCTTTCCATTTCACTTTCTAAAAGTACCTTCAAGCAAAGTGCTGAGTGTTACAAAACCACACCCCTGAATTTATTCCAGAGGAAAATATCAGGTATAACAAGAAGTTGCAACAGCTTCCCCAGGATAGAAAGGAGCAGCCCTGATTCCAAAGGACTGACTGAGGAGGACACTCAGCACCCATCCACAACCAAGCAGAGCATGGGAGGGACACAGCTGAGCGTGTCCTGTTGTAACTCTGAAGGAAGAAAATCCCCAGTCTTATCTTGAAGGTAAAAATGAACAGGGTCTCAAATCAGAAACCACCTCACATGTTTTCATACCAAGCACGGTTGACATCTTGGAAATCCAAGGACAGTCCAAGCAAGCAGCTGCTATAAGCACGCAAATCAAGCCATACAGATATTATGGACTTACTGGCTGCCTACACATCCATACAGTCAGTGCTTAGGCTGCAGTCCTAACTGTGAAGGCTGAATTCAAGTGATGTAAAGCTCTGAATAAAGCCTGCTGTATTCTGAACAGTTATAAAAAAGAACAGGATAAAGTCAGGAATTTTTATCTCAAATCAAGAGTTTTAGCCAGCTACAGTAAGAAAAGTGGGTAACCAAGTCATACAACGGGGAATGTTTTCATAGCTTGGGATGTTTTCCCCCTCCAGTTGAACATACTTGTTGCCTCAGAACAAGGAATACAAACACTGGGCTCTGGTTACCTACTGTTGCTAAAAACCAGACAAGACTGGATAGGTTCTAGGTCAAAAAGAATCATTCAAAGCCATTAAAATTCCAGCGTTGTTCTTAGAAATCAGGGGCATAATGAAAGCCTACGATATTTTCCAAGGACATAATCTGAGAAGTCACAATTCCATCTTAGCTTTGCATTTTGACTTAAGGGTAAAATAACAAACAAAATTACTGAGAAAAAATCTAAACAGACAGGAGTTTTATATAAAAGTTTCAATCTATAATTTGAAAATACAACTTCAATCAGAAGTTCAGACAGATAATGAAAGGGCAGAGATTGTACTTGAATCAATTCATAACTCCCTGTTAAAGTCCTGGCAAGAGGCACTGATGAGCTAAGCACCAAAGATCAGAAGCGGCACTCAGATTTTCCCAGCTCCATCAGTGCTGGATGTACGTGCTCAGTTACACAACACAGCTCAGTGCCAAAGGTAGGTAATCAGGGAAAGTGCAGTTTACAACCCTCCTCCAAACACGTCAGCATAATTAGTCTCTGGTAGTGATAGGAAAAGTTGGCAAAGGGGGTATTTAGTCTAGAAAAGAATCAGTTTACATAACCATTTAATAGAAAATTTTCTTTAATGTTGCAACCTTCAAGTCTTTAAAAATAAAAATTATGCTGACTTTCCAGCACAATCATTTTTCCTGTACCCTCCCCTACCTCCCCTTGTGTGACTTAATTTTTGTTTGGCTCAGAAGTCAATCAATCAATGATGTACAGCTTGCACAGCTTTACGCTTGTCTTGAACTGCTTTAAATACTTTATATTGTCACTGTTCAGTTAAGGTTTTCTTTTTAAAGCTTTCTTACCCTTCTTGCTTTGAGTGTTCTGCAGGGCCATTTCCTGTCTCAAGGCACAGATGGAAGCCTCGCGCACGAGAGCAGAAAGGTCTGCCCCTCTAGAGATACAAACAACAGGTTATTTGGGGATGAATTTCTCTTCTCTTTTGCTGATGGCAGATAGAAACGCAAGATACTAAAAAAGAGATTAAAAATTGTTTGTGCTGTCACAAAGTTTCATCTTAAGAACACTGGAAAGAGGCCTGACGACTACTCAGTCTTCAACCTTCATTATGGAGTGATGGTGCCCTTCAGATTTTAGTCATAGATTAAGATCAAATTAATGAGAAACGAGGGAAGAGGCAAAACCCCCATTCAGCAGCTTTGAAAATGCCAAAGGATTGATTAATACTGTGCCACTTGGTGGGAACGTAACTTCTTATTTTTATAAATCTTACGAAAGATTCAAATGAAATCTCTCACCATTACAAAAAGGAGTTGCTCAAAGCTGCATCAACAATAAAGTTAAAATGCTCTTAAAATAAAGGTATCCACAAGACATGGTCAAATCAGTTTAAGTATTTCTTTCCAGTTTCCTGGAACTGGAACAGCTGGAAGTTTTCACAAGCCTTCCAGCTGGTGAAAATCACTGAAGCAAAAAAAATTTCAAAATTAACTCCCCATGCTTCATTTGGGGGTACTAGGCATAAAGTATTTAAAAATTAAAAATTAAACCCAACCAGATAAAAGAAAAACCCCAAACTAACCAAAACTGAAGAAATCAAAACTGACAACAAAAACCCAAATACATGCACACAAAATCCCCACACTCAAAATACAGATAAACTCAAGCATCAAAAACCCCATAACCAAACAACAAAACCTCAAACAAAAAACCCACGAAAACCCCACAACAAAAAACCAAACTAAAACTCCCACACACTGAACAAAAGAACCACTGGACTATAAACCAGTGAGTGAAAGGTATAGAAAGAAAAATTACTCATCTTTTCCAAGTAATATTGTGGCAAGCAGCCTGTCATAAACTTTACCTGCTGTGAGCTCCATAAAAACATTGAGTCTTACTAAATTACTGAATAGCTTAAAGCTTTTTAAGGACCATAATTGCAAATTATTCTGACAGATAAGGCCATCAGGCTTTCCCTAAAGCCACACCTTGCTATTCCCAAAGCACAAGCTGAAATGGGCCCTGATTACTCTGTCAAACACATTGCTCTCAGCTCTGACAGAACAAGTTGGTTACGGCTGTTTAACCCATTTGCTTTCATCACCATTGTGTGTGGGCCCACAACTTAAAGAGGGCTCTTTTCTCCTCAGATGATGCAAGAATTATAAAATAAAACCAAAGAAAACCAAAAGGCCTCCACTGTTCTGTATTTGCAACGTGAAGATGACTATTCCAGATGAAGAAGATTTTAGCATCCATATACTCCTACCAACTTCTTCAACAAATACCCTAAGGTAAAAGGTTTATAAAGTTAAGAAAACCTCTTAATAATACCAACAAAACACAGCTGATCATGCATCAGAAGACTGTTGGCACTGCACATTAAGTATGGAAGTCAAAAGTAGAAGATACTCACGTGTAACAATCACAGTGCTGACTGTAAGCAATTTCCTCCAGGCTCACATCACTATCTAGGGGAGGTCGGGTGCCATCCTAAAGGAGACGAGGTAAGAAAAAGAAGAAGGTAAGAAATCTGCCATCTCTGAAGTGATTAAGTTTCTTTAATCAGGAATAATATAGGGGTCTGACAAGTTTCCTGCAATATCCACAAATACTAATAATTTTAATCTCAAACTGGCAAGAAGGATAATCAGCCTTAAACCCATTTAATTAGAAAATGTTAAGCAATTTTAACTTGCCACCCACAGATTAGATTTTCTCTAAGGAAATGATGGCCAGCCTGCCACGGGGCATTGTAACACCAACACTATTCTCTATGTGGGCTTATTTTTAATAACAGCTGGTTGCTTCAGCAGCTTTGTTTAGCTTAACTTCCTCTAGTTTTGCTGTGTGTTGAAATCAAATAGGTAAGCAATAGGCATGTCAGTTTAGTCTTATCACCTTTAAATTAATTGTATGTCTTTTATATTTTGGATATAAATTTTCAAACTTAGAAGTTTTCCATCGGGATTTCATAGAAGTTTAGATATACTGTAGATTTTTGGACACTACTTTTCCATATTATTACTGCTTCCTTCACAAAGATCTCGGAAGTGTTTTCTTTTGTTATTGTTATTTTTGCATCTCCAACAGCAAAAACCTTAAGTGACATAAATGGTATTTAAAACTAGCCAACAAAATTTCCGAACACCATAAGCTTGGAGATCCTCCCTGTTACTCTTAAACACCAGCAAAGTAGTATCATGACAGTACAGAGATTCAAGATGTCTTTTGTATCAAACAGTATCTGAGTTTTGACAGGAAAGAACACTTATGATACAATGTTTCTGCCAGAAACTCATTTGGCAGAAATGCACAAATTCACATAATTATTTTCTGACTTCTTCAGAGGAACAAATATACTGCATACCTACAATACCTTCAAGAGAAAACATAAAATTTATAGTAACTGGCAAGTTAAAACCCTTGAATACTTAACAGACAGTGGAACAGTCAGGGACTAGGCAGAGTAAGGAAACAATCTTGAATGACTCTCAAACAGTTAGAAAGGGAAAAAAATCCAGAATAATCCACAACAAAAGGATAAAGGAGCAGCCTGATTTGAAAACAACCAGAAAGGAAGGACTTCAACCTGGAAACGAGGAAGCTTCATACAATGTCATATGGGATGCTTTAATAATTCCTATGTGAAACCGCAAGCCAGAGAGATGCCTTCTCCACTAAACAGAGATTTGAGCAGCAAATGCATCAGGCATTTTTTGCTCTGCCTGCTCCGGTGCCAAGCTCTGTGCAGCAAAGGAGCTTGATGCAGCTTGCAGGAGTGTTTAAGTACAGAAGTAATTGAAACATGTGAAGACAGGCTTCTGTTGCATAATACCCATAATTGGGAATGACTGATTTGTACAAGTTAACTGAAATAAAAGTCTTTCACAACAAAGTTTCAACCTACATTTAGGCTGTCTGTCTTCCTGACAACCTGTTCCTCCCCCAAGTCCCTTTTCTACCCCTCACACTGCCTTTCTAAGCATCCATGTTTTCATTCAGCAACGATTCTGCTTCCACATGCTGTGCATGTATTCCTTGGAGATTTTTGGAAATGCATGTCACCATCCAGAAGGCACTCCCATCTGCACTAAATATTTTGTTTTCTCTGGCCTTGAGCAAATGTGTACTCAAATTTTTCAAATTTCCTTACCTAGAACGCATGGATGAAATCCGACCAAAATTAAAGTATTTCAAATAATTTAACACATTTTCCTGTCTTCCTGTTCCATACTCTTTTTTCAGATAACTCCTACACATCTTCAAAGATTTAACTCCTCATTTACCACAAGGATTTGTAATCAAAATAGTCAGACTAGTGTGAATTAACTGAGCATGTATGAAAGCATCCTGTATCCCAAAATGCATGATAAGCAACACAGCAACCAGTGACAGATCCATAGAAACCAAGCTGATAAACACTGTGCAACGTACTCCTTCTGTCACAAGAAGGCCCATAAGCAGATATGGTCACATCAAAGCTGATTTGCCAGCAGAAGACAGAAATATTCTGGCAGTGGGATAATAACAGGGTTACTACATCCCATTGCCACTCCTCTTGGTGTTATCCCAACAGGAAGATAGGGCTGTAGGCACAAAGATTCCCAGGAGAAGGGAGCAAAGACACTTTTCAGTGACCTCACCCAAGATTTATGGCAGTAAACACAATTCTGAACTTGATTCCTGATGGGAAACTGAAAACAGTTCTCCCTGACAAGCAGCTGGTCATTGACAGACAAGAGGAAGCCAAAAGATGAAGTGAGGACTCAATAAAGTTCCTTATCCTCAGTGTTGCCCATGAGTGATCCTGCCCCTGCCAGCTGGGTTTGTGTATCTTGGTGGCTATGTGTGGCTGTGAGAGTGTGAGCAAGGGAAACCTGTGAGAGTGAGAGAAATCAGCTCTGTTTAAGGCCACCTTTCCTCCAGTGAAGGCAGCAAAGCACCAAGCTCTGCTGCACTATTCCCCTACACCCCTAATTACCTTTAAAAATAATTTGGTAAAACAAAAATTATGATTTCCTTACAGTATTCACAGATGTTACACTCAATTCCTCTCAACATCTCAGGAAGAACATTAAGAACAGGGTTGTAAAAAGTATTAACTGAAGTATTTCTGTCCAATTTAGAAACAACAAACTGGTCTACTGCAAACAGCAAATGGGGGAATACTTAATCTGTTTTCATTCATGAAGCAATGCACAGAACAAACAAAGGAAAGTCTAACATCCTGGATTTGTAATGAGTGGTCATCCTCTGAATAGCCATTTTGGCATGAAAGAACAGGCTTGAACAAGTTCTCCCTTTCTGAATTCTGAATCAACTACTGCCTATACAGCACAACTTCAAGGTTACACAAGTCTGGATTATCTTTTATTAAAAATACACTAAATAATTTTTGCCAGACTTCTCATAATGCTATCTTTCCTCCAGAGTAAATACTTTGTCTCCTTTGCAGCTCAAAGAAAGATCTGATAAAACACCTGCTCTTAGCAATCAATGTTGATCTACTGAAAAAAAGTAGGAAATATCCAAGTAATTCATAATGCTCTGTATGTTCCTTTTTAAGGCCTTGATTCCTGCTATGCCATCCTTGGAGGAACACTCACACAGAACTCTATAATCCAAGTCTCTGAAGTGGCAGATTGTGCTGTTAAACACAGGGAGGACCCATGAAGGCACAAATTTTAGTAAATTTTCTCATCGATTTAAACCTACAACCTCTATCATCACAAGCTTCTTTTATTCCTAAAGCCAATTAGGTGTGACAACTACTCTTGAGCAAATACAGCTGGAGCTTGTGAATAATTCTGCTGAATGTCTGGAATCTCCCCTCCCCCCCAAAAAAAAGCTTACAAAACACTTCTAGGCCCATTACTCACACAGATAGGAATCTTCTAATTAAACCTGTTCAAACTGTGACTATAAAACAAGCAACTTCCACGTTTAACAGGTTTGCTTTGCTCAAGATTCATCAGCCCCTTGCAATCCCAGAGCAAATTTAACAGCAGATGGGCTGAGGGATTATTTTTTATGACCTCATGGAATAGCTGAAAATGTTTAATGAGACAGGATCCTGCAATTCTTTGTAACATTTGTCTTACATCATTCCATCAAGCTTCAAGATTAAGGATTTATTTCCAAATACTCACTTTGGTGATGGTCTTTAAAATAGCAAGTCGATCTTCAGGTGGTGGCAAACCAACATAGAGTGTTTTATCCAGCCTCCCAGGACGCAGAATAGCTGGGTCAATTATATCTTAGGGGGGGGAAAAACGGAAAAGAATTAATCCAGAAATGAGATGCACCCTTAGGAAAGTCTGCACATGAGAAGGAATACATGCACATTTGTACCAAGACTCAAAGAAGTATTTGTGCCATGACTGAAGCTCCAAGCATTAAAAAGCTGCTTGAAAAAAGTTTCATTTTTGTCAAGTCCGAGTCTCTACCAGCCAACACAGTAAAGCCACATCTGCTCAGTGATGGCTCATAAATACCAGTTTCATCTCTTCAGATATGAAGACAACTGCCTATTTGGCAATATAGAATTAGAACATTTTTGCTGAGGAATTACACATTAATTATTAGCAGTTTGTTCTACTGGAAGGAACTCTACCCAAAGGGACAGTGATAAGCCAAGCATAACAAGCACATAGGGTCAATCACAACCATCCATATGCAAACCTAATTTTATTGGTCATTTGCATTTCTACTACATAATAGTTATCTGAATGCCCATGGAAATACCAAAGATAACTGCAAAGTACAGAATTTGTTTCCCAGGGAGAACTGCAGATGCCGAATTTATTATGTGTGGAGAAGTAAGAAAGCAAAAATTATCACAAATATTCCTAGAAAACCATTCAAAGCTTGAGTGTAACAGAAATGTGTAGCAGCCTTTTAGCACCACAGGCTTCAATACCAAATGCACACAAATTAAGTCAGGATATAAACAGTATTGGTATAACAAGAGATACAGACAGGACATGTAACTTGGAAAAGGCCTCAATTCCTGTCTGTATTTCAAACTCCTTGCATGATGATTCTCAATGCTTCCTGATGCCCTATTTCCCCATCTACCAAAACCCAATAAAGGTATTAATTGCTCTGTTTCACTAAGGAATTCTGTGGAGTCACCATCCCTGGAGGTACTAAAAAGATGTGGTGGTGTGGCACTTGCGGACATGGTTTAGTGATGGACTTGGCAGTGCTGGGTTAACAGGTGGATTCCATGATCTTTGAGGTCTTTTCCAACCTAAATGATTCTATGACTCTCTGACATCCTACAAGCCACAGTAATGTGAGCAGCAAAGTCACAAAAGCACTCACAGTAGATATAAAGAAATCTATACTTTCACTGTAACAGAATATTTTAAAGTATATAAATTCTATGAATGTGTGAGGTAGCTACTGCAGGAACCTTTCCCAAAAGTGACAGTTGATAGTTCCATCTAAGTCTGAAGCTGGAAATTATCAAGGCCTCCCAAGGAAGCTGCCTACACCCTGCCACTGTTAACAGACAAACTGTGGGCACTTGTGTACATTAAAGTGAAATGTAGAAGTGAAGCTGCTAATCTTTAGAGTACAGATGTTTTAAAGAAAACTGATACCACCCAAGCCCTAAAACAGTAGCAGGGAAGTAAAACAATCCATTTTTTTGCAAATGAAAAACGTTTGTTTAACTCTATCAAGATTTGAACTACCTGATCCTGCCACAATATGGTCTTGATCCACTTTTTAAAGATGTTCATGGTTTTGTTCAAGTTGCTCTCTCACTTATGCTTAAAGGACAACTCCATTATGTTTTTCTTGGACAAAAGCATTTTTTTTCCCTAGGATACACCAGTCATGAGCAGAAGCATCTATGGAAGCAAAAATCAGCTACTGCAAATGTGATGAGAATGGTGAGGGAAAAAAAAGAAGTAATGACTTGTTGTATTAATTTAATCCACACCAGATGAAACAAGGGTTAAACAAAATCCATGCCTTGGCAGGCACAGGCAAAAACTTGTTGCTTATACATCTGTGCATAGTTCTAGGTGACAGTTTGTCTTCCTTTTGATGCATGCATTTTCCTGTTTCTCTGTTTCTTGTCACATTATTAATAGGAGATTACAAAGTTCACTCAAAGGATCAATTACAAACAGCAAAACAAATACTTTTGATAGGAACTGCATTACAACACCAGGCACTTGCTGATTTCCCCACTCTAATGTTTCAAAAATAAAATATTGAATAATATTTTAAAACATTAAACTGTTTTCATTTAGCACACTGAGAACATGGTACTTGCCATTTGTCCAACAATATGAAGTCAGCAATGTGGTCTGAAGTTGCATTCATCTTTTTATATGGAAATGATCACACTGCCTGCATTCAAAGAGTTACCACAACTGACAGAACTAGATAAGCTGCAGTAATGGTGGTTTACAGCAACAAGACCACAGCAAAGTTTAAAACACAGATCTGCACTCCTCATCTCCTTATGAATCAAATCATTTCGTTCTTCTGGTTCAAATCTGGGCCTGAAGTTCTTGCAAACTCAAGTCACATAACCCAGAAAATCAGTATTTACTCATTGGACAAACTCACTCATCATTTACACTTCATATCCATTTAAAAGAACTGAATAAGGTTCCCCTTTAAGGAATTTCAAAGCATTCCACCCTGATAAATCACAACACTCTCTTTGTATCTGTTATCTTAAAACTTATCTAAACAGA
Source organism: Eopsaltria australis (assembly GCA_034509425.1). Taxonomy (NCBI): domain Eukaryota; kingdom Metazoa; phylum Chordata; class Aves; order Passeriformes; family Petroicidae; genus Eopsaltria; species Eopsaltria australis. The sequence continues at coordinate 3,029,889 of JAVTVJ010000051.1, read as the reverse complement.
AGAGAGTCAACTCATTTTAGATACATTTGACATTTTAATGAAATTAAGGTGGTTATTGCAGATACCTCTTTCAAAGCCTATTATCATCCCTCAAGTTGGAAGGAAGGTGAAGCATGGAAATGTGATAAAACACAGCACACATTTTCTAAGCAGTTGTCTCACAGACAGAATATACTTCTATGAGGAGAAACATCCAGTTAGTAATTTTCTGCCTTTCTGATGTGATCAGTGGTGTTGACTGTCATTAGAAGACAATAGTATCATCTTCCAAATAATTTGACAGAATTACATAAGAAGATATTTAGAGTACATCCATTCCTTGCTTTGTTTTTAAGGGTTAAAACAGGCACTAACCTCTAGAGAATTATGTCATATTTCAGTTTGCTACACTGCTCTTCAAACTACTGCCAAATTGTACAGAATCATTCCATTCTATTGGAAGTATCTGTGCATGAATTCCTATACAGTGACATTATACTGCTCTATAATAGAATCTCTCAGTCCCACATTCATTTCCAGTTGATTATTCATGTCTTATCTCAACTGTACGGGAGCCAACCACATTTACAGAAGGCCAGTGCATACCAGCAATGACAGCTGCTGTTGGAGTCCATCAAACCTCTCCTATACTCTCACTGCAGCTTTTAAAAATACTTTTGAAGTACACCAGATCTATGCCCTCCCATTTGTGACGTTCTGAAACGCAGGCTCAGAAAAGCCCTAAAAATTTTTCTGAGGCTCCAGGTGAATGCTCCACTTAACAACTGAAATTATTGTGAAAGATACACAACACTCAAGGCCTGCTGAAATGCAGAAATATAATTTGTGTGAATTAGAACTGTTATGAAAGAAATTGTTCCATGCCTCACGTATTAAGTGCTTTTCTTAGATCTTATCTTGCCTTTAATTCAGCAACATGTATAAACAGGTAAAACATAAACAATGCCCAAACCCAAACTGTAACTATTGTTAAAGACTGGTGATTATTTTTTTTTATTGTGTTTCAAAACATGTGGTTCAGGTGAATAGCTCTAAAAAGTTAAAATAAACTTGCTAACAAAAATAGAACTCACTGAAACTAGGATCATGCTCAAAGGTAACAGCAGAAGGGGAATTTTGCAAGAATTAATTTAAGAAAGCTAGAGAAAGAGGCAGTGAATAAAAGGAAGACATCATCACAATTTATGTCCAGTTTAAAATAGCTGCCTTGTCTGTTTCCTCATGAAACATCCAGTTCCCTAGACCCCAGGGGAAATGCTGCTGATGCCTTGGTCAGCATTTCCCTAAGGAGTTTATAAATGTTCAAGGCCTGGGGAAGTAAGAGAAGAGCACAAAGCAGCAGTATCCCATCCTGAAATTCAAACTGGTAGCTAGAAAATTGTGGGAAATTATAGATCTTATTTAACAGTACTGTTTGGCAGTTGTATAGTATTTAGTCTTGAATCTGGGGAAGGAAATAGACTGGAAAACAATATAATTATTCTGACCCACAAAGCTTCTAACAAGACATGACATTTCTGCCTCTATTTTTCCCCCTCTCTCTCTATGGTGATATTGAGTGCTTTAAAAGTTTAATCTTCTTCAGACAAAGTTTGACATTGATTCTGCATTTAGGTGGAAAGAGATTGAGTTGGGAATACTGCATCCCTGCTAATTTAGAAGGAGTCAAGAATTATCTACAGAAGACTTTCAAAGTCATTGAGTAAGTGCAAAACACATTCAAATATCATGCTTTTTAGGGCACACCAAAGGCTTTTTTCAGCACTGCCAGAATAAGAATTACCACTTGCAGATTGTAGATGATAAACAAAGGAACTAATCTATTTTTGCCTGTCCTTTTGGCAAAATGGGTATTAGAGCCTTCCAAGTGTTTCAAGGCTATATAAAAGAGAATTTGGCAATCTTCAGCCATGGGATATAAACCCCCACCATTTCAATAATACCTTCTCCCAGGTGTCAACTCCTCATGGGAACAACTGTGCCAGGAACACACCTTGATGCCAAAAGTGGTTGAGCCACTGCTATCCTAACTGCAACTACTCCTGAATAATAACAACAATAACAGCAATAACAATAACAACAACAGTAATAATAACTTACAAGAGAAGATTCCTCTTATTGCACAATGATCTCAGACTACAATGCTGACAACAAACACAACAGTCATGAACAGTACCAGCAACCAACCATCAAAGCTACCATGCATGCAATCACTCCAAAAAAAAAGAAGCATCTTGAAAAGTCATTTTTTCTCCCAATGAATTACACTGACATGGATTAAAAACCATGGGATCTCACACTTCACAGCACTGGCCCAGTGGAAGACTGCAGAAGTTCTGCTGGGACACTAAATATGTGTTATTTAGAAAACCACATAACTCCCCTCCCCAGCAGCACATCTATTCACCACAACTATGAGAAGAAAATCTTTCTTACAAAGATATAAAAACCTTTTCAGGCATCACAACTTTAACTGTTTGTGAGAATTACTTCAATATAAGTAGCCAGTCTAAGCTATGCTTGTCCTACAGGTCTCTGCTCGGGCTTTGCATTCTGAAGGTGGTTGAGAGTGCTTTACTGCATAGACTTCCCTGCTCTCTGCCTGCAGTGTGCTCCTATGAACTACCCAGACCAGACCAGCAAAACTTGGTTTGGTGAACACTGCCTCCTCCTAGGCCCCATGAACAGTGAATAAACTACAGGAGAGAAAAATCAGTTTCCCCAACTTAACCACAACTTCAGTAGAAATTGTTCTGATGAAACTGTGTTTCCTCATACTGACAAATGCAGATACCACAGGAAAACTTTCTGGTCTGAACCTACCCAAAATGTTATTCATACACACAGCTGATGTCCTGCAGAAGCAAGTCATCCATCCTATCCAAACTGCCTCTTCCTGCAGAAGCTGGATGTGCCAAGCTTGGCTGTTCAGAAAAAAATCCTTTTATTAATGTTGGCAAAACAACTCCTTGGGTCTTTATCAAGATAAAATCCTGAAATTGAAGTATATAAATTCATCTACAAATCCAATAAACAGAACAGAAATTAATTGAATTTTCCCTGCCTTGACATTTTCTTTACATTTGGCATTTTTACCTCAAATCCACTTTTTTCACCAATGTCACAGACTAATAATACACTGCTGATTTCATGCCTTACATATTTCCCAGTTGCCCTCAAATATGAGCCCAAACCTCATTATTTGGTAAAGTTTTGTAATTTTAACTATTCCTGTATGGTCAAACAGTACACCTGTCACTGCAGCTGAACAAGGCAACAGTGACATTTTTAAGCTGAAGGAAAAAAAAAAAGAAAAAGAGATCCTCCAGCCATTCCAGAGGTACTTTCTAACCACATAAAGGTAAGAATGTACCCAGTATAAGGCTTATAGAGAGGGGAATTAATAACTGAACATGTGTCTATTTCACATGTGCATGAAAATCAGACCTTGTAAGCAAGTGTGGAATCAGTGTAAATCTTAATCAGGGAATTAGGACAAACCTGCCACACAGAAATATTTGTATTTTGAAATTAACATCTGAGCAATATTTACCCTAAACTGGCCCTGGTGAAGCTGCTGGAGTGCTTGCACTCAGTGGCCTCCAGGAGAGGAATCTTTAGCTCAGAACAGTGACACAGAGCAGCCCAAAAGGATCATCCCCATGCCCAAGTGGCTGAGGAGGCACTGCAGGAAGTACAGCTGGATGTGTCCTCATTTCAAAAGTGTTGGAATTCCCAGCCCAAGCTCCCAGTCAGAGATAATGACAAATCAGTAATTAGATATGAAGCCCTTGAGAAACACTTCCCAATCAGGCTGCTTGGTACAAATGCTTGCAATAGCACAACTAATTCAGGGAGAGATCTCTTTCCTAATGTCACTCCCACCAACACCCTTGGTACATCCAGCTGCATCTGTATATAATATAATCTTATCTTCTATTCTGCATTGCATTAGAGAGCTCAGGACCAGCAAACTCATGCCAGGAAAACCTGCCACTTTAAATCAAAGAATTCGTACAAGCAGGTAGAGATTTAAGTCCCTACTGCTCATACTCCATCACATGGAAGGCCTGAAAGTCCATCATGGTGCAGAGAATTTAAGACATAGGAAGATCTTCCTCCAAATCTTTGAAGCTTTTGACCATTGGAAAAAAAAACCCTCACCTCACAGTTGCCTATTACAGATGATTTCAGACCAATTTTTCCTTAATTTACAGAACACAAGCAATATCAAGTATTTTAACTTTCTCATCTTCCAAATGATAACCAAAGCAGCCATGCTACTATTTTTCCCTGTTAAGCCATTTTTCAGCAAAACTCTACATCTTGTCCTCACTTAATACATGCAGGTAAGAAATAATTGTGTCTTACTGTAAGTAGGAATTTGCCAAATATCTGTCCTAGGTGCAAAGGTTCCTTCCAAAATTTTGGTACCCACACCAGTACAGTTTTACCAAGACAGGCTTGTAACCCTGTATTTCATTTCAGCTGCAATATTCAAAAAATTCTCATAACCAAGGGAGGGCAACACCATCATGCTTATTTCTTTCTAAAGTGACAATAACTTCCTTTACTTATAACCCACAGCTTTTAGGTGGAATTCACATTCAGGAAAGACAAGCTTCTTGCTGTGTATAAAACACAAGACTTCTCCATAACACAAAACAAACCAAAAAACAGAGACAGAAAGGTGTCTGTAAAACACGTGATGTTTGTAAAGCACACATCAGTGTTTAGTTTATTAACTAAATAGTTGAGTAGATGCTGCTGAAATTGCAAAAAAAAAAAAACTGAAAAAAGATAGCAGAAAACTATAAGGTTGTTTTGGATAGAAAATCAATTTAAGCAGTAAAAAAAAAAAATATATATATAAATTACATTTTAGTTCTCTTTTCTTCTTTTGTCTTTCAAGGAGATAACCCAGAGCAGCCAAAGGTCTTTCAAAGCATTTAAACAGCATTGGTACCAGGTGCTAAGTGAGATACCTAATTAAGAGATTGCTTTATCTCACACTGCCACATGAACACGGAACAGATTAACTGATCAGAAAAGTGTTGGATTTGAGGAGACACTGTAATTTTAAGTACAGAACAGGCTTAGTTACAGAATTCAAAAACTTAAGAACACATGACTACATTAGAATAGAACCAAGGACGTCTGATTTCTTGTTTCTGGGTCCTTACCTGGCCTGTTTGTGGCAGCCATAATGAAAACCTGCTGCCGATTCTCCAGCCCATCCATCTCTGTGAGGAGCTGGTTCACTACTCGCACACTGGCTCCTGACTTTAGAAGGAGAAATTTGTCAACAAAATCAAGGAAACAGTGGGAATGGGAATATTTCAATATAAAAGAAACAAAAGATCTACTAACTCCCTGCACTGAAAGATTACTCAAAAGAAAATGTTTCTGTTTCACACTTTCAATGTAGCTGCATTGTGGATTCCTTCTCTCACATTCTTAGCATGCCTCCATCCCAAATTCATGCTATCTACACACTTGCCACATATTTTAACATGTGGCAAACCTTTTCTTTCCCATCAAAAAACTAAAGGACTCACTTAAAGGAGTACATATAAATATTGGAACCAGTCGTTCTAATATCTACCTCAACAAGAAGACACAAAATTTCTCAATATCCAAATTTTGAGGGAAAAGAGTTCTTAAATATTGAAACCGTCTGAAACAATATTTTAAGCAGGAGAGCTACTGAGAGTTCAATGTTAATGCCATAGTAGCATTAACTATAAAAAACTCAATAGCTTCACCTGAATTTCTCTGGCTACTTTTTCTATATATGCATACTAAAAAAAGTATTAAGCTTCATAAAACTTGACCAGCACATTTGCCCTCAAATCATAGAAATGATAGAAAGCCTAGTGGATAGGTTTTTTTGGGAGATACCCTTCTGGGTACTTCTGTTGCTTGCAATGTTCCAAAAGCTGTAACTGAGACTATTTATTTGTGGAGATATTTGAAGGCAGACTCACTTCACGGTCAGACCTCCGAGGGCACAAAGCATCAACTTCATCAAAGAATATAACACAGGGGGCTGAATTCCTGGCACGTTGGAATACCTGACGTACAGCACGCTCACTTTCACCAACATACTAAAAAAACAGAAGAAACAACATTGAAACAATGTAAGACACAAAGATTTTGGAAAAAAAATCAACAGTTTTAGACACTATTTAAGGTACTTTGCAAGGGATAAAAGCAACCTACTAATGTGCTTATTTCTGATAACAGTCTTTTATCTGTTTCCTTACTGATCATGATTTACATGGGAACTAATTGTCACTAGTTGACTTTTGACGATTTGCAGTACATTCAGAGTTGAACAGAATTCCTTTTTTCTGGGCAATAAATCTAACTTCCCATCATTCTGGTGATGAGAATTAACAAATACAGTCTTAATTAAGGACCCTGTTGTTCAGCTGTTCATAAACAAACCCAGTGGGTAATGTGAACACAATAAACATCTGAAGTTCATAGAGTCATTGCCTGAAGACAGGGGCTTGGTGGTAGGGAACTGAAAAGTCAGCCAGAATTTCACTTTGAATGCTGAATTATAGGAACAGGGGCTAAGAATTTGTAAATGCAAACACTTAATTTTTTCCAAACAAACATGTTTTGATACAATTTATATCTTAACACACTCTCTGAACCACAGCCAACCATTTTCTCTGTATTCCGCAAGAAAGTTGGGCTCCTCATTAATTTAAGTGTTGTATTTCCTGCATGTATCAGTACTTGAAGCAGACATACAAAAACGTTTGGGAAGAGATCAATCAAATCCAGCATGTTGGTTTCAGCTTCCACATTACTGATAATGGCCTTCCCAGATGGGTGCTGCAGCCACCTTGCTCAGTTCAACACATTGTCTTGACTCTAAGAGGGACTGAAGTTACATCACAGCGCTTCAAAACTTTGAACTACAGCACTTCAATCTGTTGACATTTAAAATCCACATGCTACAGAAAAGCAGTGATATATGTAGCTGGTCATTTAGAAACCCTGCTTCAAGTCAAGAAGGCTCCACCTGCCAGGCAATTTAAACTAAGATAAATATTTAAGCTACGCAGGTGACTTTTTTCTCTTCACGTGAACAACTTCACTGCTAAAAACTTTAAGGAGAGGTTAAAAATAAGGCAACTTCAGTTGCACCAGTACCAGTTGTGTAATTATCAGGAATTTTGCTTGCCCCACATTTTGGGCAAGAATTCCATAAATAACAAAAGCCCCATGATTAGCACATACCATATTGAGCAGCTCAGGACCTTTCACAGATATGAAGTTCAGCCCAGACTCGTTTGCCACGGCCTGTGAAAAAGGTGAAGCCAGATATATATAGATACAGATATATATAACACACATTTATAATGTCTGCCTGGGCTATGTCCATGGAGTGATAGACAAATATAGGGGAAGGAACATAGTTATCAACTGTTTGCAAAATACAGAAAACAGTACAAAGCATAATTATATGCAATTAAGAGTGGGAGAGGAGCAGGGAGTTTAGCAATGTATTCTCTCTCTCTCTCTGTCTCTGATGAGGCAGTTCCAGATTTGCACCCCACCCCCCACACCAGCTGAAGAATGCCCAAGAACTATGGGGGTTACATAGATATTCAACCCCATAAGAGCACCTGAAGACAAAGATGAGAAACAATCTGAAATTTGCACAATTATCTGCATTTACATGGAGATGCAGTAAGAGCTAAAATGCCCAAGAAGCAAAACAGAAGTATTTTCAGTACGAGCTGCAGAGAAATCCCAAACATATAATTTAGTTACAGTAAAATATTCCATAGAGTGGTTATCCAAACATATAATTTAGTTACAGTAAAATATTCACAGAGTGGTTATCCAATAAAGTTTCTTTTCATCTTTGCTCTTTTTCCTTAACCAACTTAATTCCTCCAAGTTTTGCAGGAATTCCCTCTCAATTCAAGCAAAGATGTAACTTCATGCAAGAAAAATCAAGTAACTTTAGCACAAAGGCCTAAATTTAAGTTTCTGATGAGATGTAGTGCAAAAGCCCAACTTCTAGCACTATGATCCAGACTCATCTTACAAAACCATCCACTTCAAGAAGATTCTCAAGTGTTTTTAATGATGTTTAGAAAATGCATTACCTTAGCTAACAGCGTTTTGCCACACCCTGGAGGCCCTGCAAGCAGGACACCAGCTGGAGTAGTCAGGCCCAGAGCTTTAAACTGCTCTGGGTTTCGCACAGGTGCCTAAAAAGAAATTATCATCGTTATCTCTGGAATAAATAAAACATGAAATTTTTCATCTTAGTTACAGCTGGATGAAAAATCATTCATAGCAAGTTCTTTATTCCAGTTTTTATAGGCTAAAAGAATAAAGAATCAATCAGCATCTTGACATCTTGCACTGCGAATTAACACTAAATGGGAGAAGTATCATTATCCAGAGGAAAAGATATTATTTACCAAATTTACCTAAAGGTGTTAATGTGAAGTTTCCCTCTGATTGGCATCAAGACTGCTAAGCTTCCAGCTAAGTAGTCTCCAGAGTTCTTTGTGTGGGAGTTGCATAACCAAGGTTATTGGTACACAACTTTTAGAATACTTAAAAGATTGAGCAATACAAACAGACTGAAAGCATGAATACAGAAAGCAAAATGTTAAATACAAACACCAGACTTGGAACAAATTCTGAAGTGAATTATAGAAGCTTAACTGTTCTAAATAAAGACAAAATACCCCTATACCTTAGATAAATATTGAAAAGAAACATAGCTTTATTTCCTGCACAGAGGGGAGTACAAGAGATCTTTGGAAGTCAGGTTAGGACATACCAATATTGCCATAGTCAGCTCCTCCCGAACATCCTCCAGGGCTCCGATGTCCGCCCATGTCACATCAGGGATTGTGACAAAGCCTTCTCTCTTGGCAGAGGGCTGCACTGATGACAGTGCAACAATAAAATCATTCATCTCAATGCACAGCTTCTGCAGCTGCTCCTCAGGCAAGGGGTCTTGCTCCTTCAGCAAATCCAGAAGTCTCTGCAATTCATCCTTAAGGTACATGGAAAGGGAAAGGAAAGAATTACGCAACTGGGTGAGACTTCCAGAACCATTTTAAGGGCTTTTTCCAAGCCACACTTCAACTATCGATCACATTATTATGTACAATACACAGAAAATACATAAATTACTATTAATGATGAAAATCTTCCAGGGAAGCTCTGTGTACATTTAACAGGTTTGAAAGCACTGAGATGAGCCTAAAATCTTGATTTAGATACTATACAAACTGAGCTAGCACGTGTATTTTTGCCTTCCAGTTCTTCCTACTAGTTCTCCCACACTGACTAGGAGAAAGCAATTTCCATGCTGAAATTTCCAAAATATGTATTATTTATATGTATTAATTCTGCTTTTACAAGAAACTGCTTTCAAGAGAAAGTGAAAAACTGCTGGACAGCACAATTCCAGCAATTTGCAGAATATTCAGTTCCATATAAACTGTTCAAACTCTTAACACACTTCTAGAACATCCACTTTTATTTACCACCAGCTGATTTCAAGACAACTTATTTCCTCACCCTGATTAGACCTGGTGCTGCAGTCAGGCCCTCTCTGATAAAGTTTGGGCAAACAGAACAGAGATGCAGGGTGATGCTTTTCTATACTGCTCCATGTTGCAGACCACAGTGACCCAGGGAGGTACATTCCAATTTCTCCAATCAGTTCCATATTGGGAACTAAGAAAATATTTCATCAAAGAACTTTAGATCTTCACAACATAAATGCATCCCCACTCTAACACAAAAAGGCAGCATCAAAGCAACCTCGTACTGCACTACAAGTAAAACTGTATCAGGATTTTCATTATAAGACAGAGGGAGGAAAAAAATGTAAAAATTCTGTTAAGTTTCAACATTTTTCCTACAGGAGTATAAAGAAAAAGTATCACTTCCTATCAATTTCAGCTAGGATAGCTCTGCATGTGACCACAAAGAAATGCAAGTGCTTAGAATGCCTGATATTCGTTTTAAGCCCTCCCTCCTCTTCCTAACAGAGCCATTGAGAGAAACTCTGAAGCAGCCAAGACCACTGGGTTTGTTTACTCGAATTGTGTGAATGATTTTTAAAGGTTTTGTGTGTTTATTTTTCCATTATAAACATAATACAAGGGTTTTAATGACAATACCATGTATTAGACTATGTCAACCTCCTGCCAGCTATCAAAACATGGCTTTGTTAGGATTAGACTTCCTCATTCTCAATGACCCCTTTGATCTTGGTTGATAAAAGTGCAACTACCTGCCCCTCCCCACTTTCCTTTGGCTCCAGCAGGCCCCAGGAAGCCCTGGGAGGTATAAGCACCATGCTTATGTTACACTAATACAAAGGCTTACTACAGCTTTTTACACTGATTTTTGTCATCACAGCAACAGTGCTCTTTGACAGTCCCTCTAAAAACAGAATCTAAGCACAATGCGCATTTAAGCCCACTTATCTTCAGACAAATCTTTAGGAGGCCTGCAAATAATGAAGGCAAAGACAGACTCCAAATTTTGAGAAGTAAGACCAAGGATTTCTATATAAAGTTGTTCTGCTTCACTAACCTTCATGTTACTTAGGCCAAAGAATAATTCTGGCACTTGAAAGACTATTTTCTGCAGAGTTCCAGTTGTGCTGCACATTAACAGCTCCTCTCTTCCTCAAACCTGCTACAGGTACTAGACACAATGTGTGATTTACCTCAAGCAATCACATAGCTGGAGGGCAAAAAAGGCTGCATAAATACTTCCAGACTTTGGCTTACTGTAACTCTACTGGGTCAGGGAAGAGCCCCAGGCATCATCACAGACGTTTCACTGAGGGCACAGCAAACAGCTGGTGCAAAATATTCAGTGCAAGTCTGATACTTTTAAAATTCTGTTACAGTCAATACACTTTGGAAGAGAGATACAGCCACTCTTCTAAACTCTGTTCTGCTAGAAGACAAAACAACACAGCACAAACAAAAAATCCCAGGGAAAAAACACACCTTGTATAAAACATGAACAAGATTTTTAGGAGGACTGGGGTTTGGGATCCACTTTTTCAAACCCATTATATGGGTCATTAGGAGTTAAGCTCCTGCCTAAGAAGCTGTCATTTCTAAAGCTAAATTTAATTTACGTTGGCTGTGGATGTTTGAGAATTTATGACAATGACTTTCATGACTCTAAAATGGCTCAACTCCTCAGATGTCAAAACCACACGCTTCAAGGAACACATACCTTAGGAGGAAGTTCTGGTTGTTTGGTGCCCTCTTCCACCAGGATGTCTGTTCCTGTCCCCGGGTTTCCTTCAGCTGGGCTCCCCCCAGAGTGTGTGTGGTTCCTCCCGTGCTCCTCAGATGTTATCAGGACCCTGTTGACTGTGCCCATGGCTGCCTCCCGGCACAGGGCCATCAGATCAGCCCCCACATAGCCCGGGGTCAGCCGTGCTAAGTGTCGGAATTCAAACGACTCTGGGAGCTTCAGCTTTCGACACAAAGTCTGGAGAATTCTAATCAAGTGAGGGAAAAACAAAAAGAAAAGATAAAGCTGGAGAAAAAGCTTTTTTTTTCCCCATATGAAAACAAACAGCATTTAATGTCTCTTTCAGTCCACATGAACTGAAGTAATACAGCGGGAAGTTTTCACTCACCAACACTGAAAGCCACAGAACTGTGCTATAAACTTCCTGTCAGTTCTTAGACAAAAACCAACAGCCTCAACCACGCATTGCAATGAGTGGTTTTGGTGAGCTCAGTATTACAGATTCTTTCAACCTTACTTTATATTCAAAACTGGCAGGCTAGGTCTCAGGGAGTACCACAGAGATGCACACAAGTTATCTAAGGATACATTTAACCTTGTATTCCTAACAACCTAAGCCTGCATTGTCTGTTCCATGCCACTTTTAAAAATTTATTTATAGAGAACATCCACAAAAAACTATTCTGCAAGAAGCAAATTAATCAGACTGCGTGAGGAGCTCTGTTTTAATCCTCAGTATCTTTCCCTGATCACTGTAAGCAGAAAACAAGAATATAACAACAAAATATCACTTCACTGAGAAAATATTTTAAAAAGGCAGCAGAAACCAAAGAAGTCCAGAACAATACATACTTCTAGTTCCAATAAAATCTTGTTCAAATTATTTCCAGATCAAATAATGTAACTACAGAAAATTTCTGAAAAAACCAAGTGATTAAATTATTCAAAACTCTATCATATATTTCATCTGTTTCCCTCCCCCACCAGCAAGTTCCATCATCTCTCCTTTCAATCTTTATTAGGGATTACAGCCTGTTTCTCAAGATTTTTTCAACCAGTCTGACAAGAGCTGTCTGTTATCAATGGAGTCGAAGTGCAAACATTTCAGAAGTACAAATGGCTCATTCTGAATTTGCACAACAAAATACCAGGTAAAGCAAGATCTCCAGGTACCCTTTCTCATCTCACTCTATCCTCTAAGGCTGCAGAACCACAACTAAGCAGTTCAAATCCTGCCTTCAGCAAGACTCCCCCTGTATAACAGCACACTGCAAGGACTTATAAGGTCTATATTGACCCTTTCATTTTAAAATAAGGGAACACCACCATGCCTTCCACAAAACAAAACAGAAAGCAGAGGGAGGGAATAATTTAAAAAAGAAAACAAAATCAATGGTTTCTATAAGCCTACACCTCCAGGAACACAAGTACAAACAAACAATAATATGAATACCTGGGACTCCACTTGAATCTGTGGATGATCTCTAAACACTACGATGGCTCTGCTGCTCACAACTCCTGCCTTCAACACTGGGCATATTATCACTTTAACATGTTCTAGGAACTATCAGAGAATCACAACTCTCCCCAGTTAACTCTTTAGTTCTGCCTCTAACCATCTGTACGTCTTGCCCACAGCCAAGAGGAACATAATTACTACAGGGCAATAAATCTGGAGGAAGAAGGGAGGGAAGAGGAAAAGAATGAATTGAGGTACGGCCAAAAGAGGGGAAAAACCCCAGGGTGGAATAATGGCCAGAGTGCTGGCAACACAAAGTGAGCAATATACTGCAAGCAGAAGTGTTTGCCTCTTCAGCTTAGAAACATGATTATTTGAGAATAAGAAGAAACTTATCCTTTAACCTTTCTTTCCTTTCCATAACAAGATAAGCTGTAAGTTTTTCAGACTTCCCTTCCTGTGTTTTTTGCTGTTGTGGAAATGAGCAGCAGTTCCGTTTTAATTTTAAAAATGGACTTACTTCTTTTAACTTAGTCTGACAGTCACAGATCTTTGGAGTAAAAAGGGAGAGTTACACAACACAGGATGACTGCTGCTCACTTTAATGCCTGGACTGCTGTATTTCCACGAGGAATGGAATGGAAGAATCCAAGCCTGTTGTTTAAGGTGTATGTTTGAGTGGACTAACAAACTGGCTTTACTTAATTTATGTTCCTAATTTAATAGTTACATAGGGAGCACCAAAGACAGAATGTTAACTTCCTAAACACGAGAAAAGATATATTTGACTCCATCATCTGTACCATTCAGGCACTTGAAGAGCCATTAATGTAATGTGAAAAACAGACTTGCAGACAAGAAAGGAGATCACTCCAAATGTAGACACAGCTGCCAAGACAAATAGATGCACACTCAATGTCTTCTGCAACTTTTCAGTGTGCTGACCCACAGGTGTCTACAGGTACAAATAGAACTAAACACAATAAAGTACTTTTCCTTAATTTGTATGTTCACTTACACATTATTTTCTTATTTATCAACGTATCAAAAGGAAGTTTAACTTCACAACACATACTTTTCTCTTGCCCCTTCGTCTGGGATCCCTAAACAAATTTCTCTGTCAAATCTCCCAGCTCTCCTCAGTGCAGGGTCCAGTGAGTCAGGTCTATTTGTTGCTCCAATAACAAGGACCTGGGTAGTGGCAGCCACATTATTCAAGTCTAAGGGAAGGAAGGAAGGAAGTCAGTACTCATACTTACTGTCCAAACTGTTCCCATATCTGTGGGACTCTGTTTCTGCAGCACATGATAGCAGTCAGCAGATACACTAATCAACAGTCAGACTGAACTGCTGTTCATCTCTATCTCTACTACCTAAAACTTGCATTTTGTGCAATCAAGCAAAAATTTAAAAATGAGCACATTAATAATTATTAATTAAATTTAACAGGTTCCCCCATTATTTGTTTATACAGCAGACAGGTTTATATAATGCTGTACAGACTACTGTGAAAATATTGCAGTAACATCCCTTCAAATTTATTATGATCTTCCTATCACTCCCCAGGCAAAATATGAAAAATTATTGCCACTATCTCCTCTAAAGTAAGCGCAAGTCACTACTGAAGGGAAGCAGACAGTGAGGCTGATAATTACAATCTGGTCTTAGCACAGCTGCTCCTGACACTCACCATCCATACAAGTGAGGAACTGAGCTACAATCCTCCTCTCCATGTCCTTCGATGCCACTTCTCTCTTCGGAGTGATCGCATCAATCTCATCAATGAAAAGGACACACGGAGCGCTGGACTAGGAACAAGGAAATTCATAATTACAAAATCACACCGACAACAGTGGATTACAAGAAAGAAATGTTTCAGGTTTTCTGATCTGTAACTACTGCTGTAACTCTGCTGCACAATCAAGTCCTGGAATAATTCTGCTGTTCTTGCTGACAATCTGGAGAGCCACCAGACTATGAAACTTCACTGAAGCTATGTAATAATTAAAACATGAGATTTAAAATGTCTCTACACACTGTCTAAAATTTAAATACACCTCTGTGTTGCTTTATGTTTTCCCTAAATATTCCATTGTGACTGCCTGCTGAAGTCCATAAACGAAAATCACACAAGAAAGGTCCGGTTTGATTTGTTGTTTGTTTTGTTAGTGACATTAGAGCTGTGGAATTTCAAGAGTAGCATTACAGACACACAGAATGAAACAAAAGGAGCAGTAGGTGGTCACGGAACTTAAAGACTACTACAGAGCCTGACCATGTTCAAAGAGTAAAAACGAGCAGTAAGAAACTCCCACAAGTGCTCTAAAATTCCATTAATTTAATCAAAAGCCAACAATAACACGGATCGATAATTAGTGTAACTAATAGAACGGTGTTTAGCTGATGTAAGATCATTAATATTCCCAGAAAGCACTAGTAGTGCAAAGGAATACTTGAGGAAAACACTGGAATCTTGTTCCAAAAAAGCGCCGTGTAAAAAACCCGCGCCCTACACCCGCTGCGCTGGGCGTTCCAGGCACCGGCTGCGCCATCTCGTGGCCATTCCCTTTCCCGCTGGGATAGAGGGGAAAGGCGGACCAGATTCCAAAATAACGAGGAATTCTTGTCTTTTCCTCTGCACAAAAACTGCTACGAAAACTAAGCGGAAAAACTGCTTAAGGGGATGTGAGAGACTATAAGAAAGGCAGGAGATTTTATTTTAAGCATATTTCATGCAATGGATGTTATTTCTGTAACAATAATTTAGAGCAACCTCCCCCTCATCACTACACCTATAAAAGATCTAATTTCTAGAAACTCTTTGCCATAATCTATGTAATTTTATTCTAAACAACTTCTTAACAAGGCTCTCTAAAAACTAAAATTTAGTATGAACAGGAAACATAACAAACAGCTTCGCAATCAACCTTTTGCCCTGTTTAGGATTCTTTTTTTACAGGAACATACTTCAAATAAATACCCATATACAGTAGTGGGGGAGAGTAGAAAAATGGAATAAAGTTGGAAAACCAGAAGATTCTCAGAGGTCAGGAACAGAAAACTGACCTCATGAAATAAAACATTAGCCCCATACTAAAAACCAGAAACATCTGCATTTGTTTAAATTAAAATTACCTCAGTCTGTCTCTCTCTTTGCTTCCTCCTACATCCAGAAGTCACACCAAAGCAAGACTTCAACTTTAACTTTTCTCCTGCTCTTATCATGTTTGTTCCAAATTTCCTGCTTTATACCTAGACTGCCAAAGCCTAAAATCTCTCATATTCACTTAAATTCCATGCCATACAAACTAGCAAAAACCCCTTGTAACAAAAAAGCACAATGAATTGCTCTTAATTTTTTTAATATATCAAGTCAAGCAGATCCAAATGTGTAATTAATGTATGTTGCTCTCTTTACATTGCTATGATGAACCATCTTTTGTCAAGGCTTCAGAATAGTAAGCTTTGTGCTGTATGACATCATGACAGCACAATGGAAATCTGGTCACAGAAGGGGAGACAAGTCATGTGCACAGCAGGATAAAGATTCGCTCACTCACATTTACTCTAATTCAAACCACAGCAACAAAGTATCAATCTTTACAAGAAAAAGACAAACAATTCACAGAGCTATTTCAGTGGGTGTCTTACCACAGCCTGCTCAAACAGCTCTCTCAGTTTCTGCTCAGATTCCCCTGACACTCCAGACACAATCTCTGTCGCTGCCACTTTCAACATCGGGAGCCCAAGCTCCTGGAAGAAACAAGGAACATTTTATGACATATCCCAGAAGTCAGAAATGCTGTCTGTCTTTGAGGACAAATATTCTTCAATATGACATCTTTTATATCTACAAATTATGTGGTCAAGACTAAATCTTGAAGAACTTTTAAAAAAGATAAGGAGCATTCTCCAAATTAAAATGGGTAACAAAGCACTGCTTAGCAGTGTAGAAGATATTCCCCACAGGTTTGGCTCCCAGAGTCCTGTTCCAGAAATATCTGAGCAGGACTGTACAGTAAGACACTTGTAAAGCTCACACTCAGAGTGTTCTGCTATTAAAAATTAATAAATACAACTGCAACTTTAATAGATTGTAGCACAGTAATGCTACAGGTTGTTGAAGCCTATTTCAACCTCTTAGAATTACATGTAAAAGAAAACAAGCCCTAGTTTATGCAACTCAAGGTCACCAGAGACCCTATGGTGCCCAAAGAATATAATTTGCCTAAAATAGCACTACTGAAAACTCTTTAAAAGAAAAAATTATTTAAGAAGGAGTCATTAAATTGATCTCTTCTCAAAGTTTTTCACTTTTGACATGTTTCTTTCCCCAAATGTAGTACCCTTCCCAATAGAAACACTCACTGAAGCATTAAATATCATCAAATTATTCAGACTTCCATTTCACAATAAGGCATTAGAAAGAAAACATCTGAATCTTCTTAATTAAAATATTTGAAACAATGTCAGAAGGATGTAACCAACATTTCAGGAATAAACATCAGTAGTTTCTTTACCTGCACTACCAAAGTTAGTAATTTACATGCATCCAAATTTAAGGTTATAATCAGTGACATTTCAGGAACAACTGTATTAAAGAAAAATAAATGTCCGTGGTTATCACTGACAGCCCTTAAGAGTGCTTAGATTTCTATCCAAAACAGGAACAGTGGCACAGCAGCTTCACCACACCCCAAACTAATAACACCAATGGTGTCATGTGCTCTGAAAACATCAGCTTGACACAGGAAAAGCAACATTCAGTCTTGGAATTCAGAAATCAGCTGTTTAACAGATGCCACCCAACAGAATCAATATAAAGCCTCATAAAAGGTGGTAAGGTTGAGTCTAGACTTGAAACAGTGTGGTAAATTGAACCAAAATTCTCTTTCATTTATACTCTTCCCAACACCTGTGCCTGTATTGCTGTTCTGGGAATGCCTCAAAACAGTCAAATCAAACATAAAACCTCATCACTATGACTCTTCTTTACATATGAGGTTCTATCAAGTAAAGATTCTGATGGAATTCAAACAAAGGAAGCCAAGATTAACATATTTCGGACTACCATAGGACGGCTAAAATGAAAAGCTCTAGTCTGTTATGAAGGAAGAGTATTCTCTTTCCCTCTAAATGTAAGTCAGAAAAGGAAGAAGCTGTAAATGTGAAGCCATCTCACCCCAGCAATTGCCTGTGCCAGCAGTGTCTTCCCACATCCCGGTGGCCCATGCAAAAGAAAGCCCCGAGGTGGAACCACTCCTAAGTGGGTGTAGACCTCAGGATGACGGATGTGGAGGAGCATCTTGCATATTTCCTGTTGAGAACAAGAGGGAGCTCCATTTAAATTGCAGAAATCAGTATTATAGACTGCTATTCTTATAGACAGGGCAAGATAAAGTTCTGTTTATCAATCTGATTTCAGTGACTGCTTACAGAAAGATTAATCAAAATAAATCCAACAACCTTGTTGCTGTTGGTATAAGCAGCTTTTCTCAGTGCCATGCAGATGAACCCTGCAATATTTCTTCTTTGTCATTTTTCATGACACATTTTATTCAGTGCATCCTGTAGCCCACAAATGAAATTTTAACTAACCTTTAATGTTTCATCATTGCCTCCTACATCCTCAAACTTCACTGAAGGGTGGTAAAGCTCTGATCCCTTACTTCTCACTGTTAAGAAGGAAAAGTCACAAATTTAGCCATGGTATAAATGTAGTTGCTAACACCAAACAGAAAGGTACTCAGCCTAAACAAACAGCTAAGCACACAGAGTAGTATTATTTATATTTATTAGAATATTAAGGCTAAATTTCTTTTAAAAACTGCCTGAGGTCACTTCTCTGCACATCAGAAAATACTTCTCTGGTAACAGATTCCATGGTCTAAAAGCATCTCTTTGTTTCACACCAAAAATAACTTCTCACCTTTCTTAAGTAACATGGATTCAATTTCCCCATCTACATCTGGAAATTCTCCTTTTTTTCTTTTTGCTCTCCTGCCCTTTGTCTTCTTTCTTTCACTCTCCAAGACAGAAAATTCTGTTGATTTCTAGGACATAAAACCAGAATTATACACACAAAACCTTCCACATCAGTGAACTTCTGCAGAAACTTAAAAGAACAAAATGAGTGTACGTGATGCTGAACTTAGACAAATTATACAAATAAAGACAAGCAAGGCAGGAATTTACACCTTCTTTTTGTAGGAACTCTTTTTTGTACTTAGGATTTGCCTTTTCCTTATATGGGTTAATTACAACAGTCACTTTTTTGGTTAAGAGAACATAGTAATAAGCAAAAAAAACAAACCAAAAACAAACAAACCTCCTCAGAACTACTAACCAAAATCAGACACCATGGAGGAATCCACTTTGGGGATGAATAAAGCTGTACAAATATATTTACACCACTGCAAACAATTTTTCCTTCTAGTAATTCACAAGGGGGTGTAAGGAAATGTTATTCAGTGCTAACACAAGTTAGCTGCATGTGAGAGAACGACTATTACAGGATAAAAGAAAGGAAAAGAAGCTTCCTGTTTTCCCCAGGAACACTAAGACTTTACCACTGGCAAAGGAAGACCACCTGCTATGGCTACAGCCAGCTACAAGCCAGGTAGGCTGGTCACTGGCAAATGCAATAAATAACAGCTACATTCCACTCATCTTTCTCTCAGTATGGGCACTAATCTGGGCCTCCTTCATACTGAGAACTACATTTTCCTCAAAAAAAATCTGGAAAAAACTCATTACTTGGTGACTTTCTACCTCTCGTACAAACATGTTTGAAATGGGTCAATTCTATTCTAAACATGTACTTAAAACACCTTGGGTTTGTGAAACACGAAGTACCTCAGAAATCAGTTTCTTTTCTTCTTCTCCATCCTCAGAGAGGTCAATGAAGAAGTCTTTCCCATCAGGAGTTTTATCAATGAACCAGCCACCATCAGAGAATCGCCTTTCACCTCTGCCTTCTGGTGTGAGGGTGCTTGTTTGAGGTGCTGTTCTCACAGGAGGAGGGGTCTCCATTGGGTCATTTTTTGGAGTGGGTGGAACAGAATCTGGATTTCCTTTCTTGTATAAGCTCAGCAAGGAACTGTTCATGTGATTTGTAGACTGCAGATTTACACATTTGTAAAGAAAATACAGGGGACAGGTTATAACTTGGATTATTTATATTAAGAGGACAATGAAAACGATTCCATAAACATAATTCAGCATTATCCCTGCTGGAGAAAATAGGCAATGCATCTTCCAACCCACTCCTCTGCAAATCAAATGACTGCATATAAACCTACATGTGCTGGCTGAAGGGGCAGCAGCCTTTGCAATTTACCCTGGAATGACTCCTGTTAATGGACAGGCACCTCTTGGCAGTAGTCAGAGATGTCAGTTCCTTCAATCACTTCATCCGTTCGACAGCCAAGTCCTTCAGGGTGCCTTCCCAAAAGTGATTCCCTACCACAAGTTTCTATTTCCTTCAGAAAACAGCCTCCTTCCAGCTCCACAAATTCTCAGTTGGAATTGCCAACTCTGACTAGACTTTATCTCCCCTTTAAAACTCTACAAATGCAATTTCACAACACAGAATCATATAATATACAAATACAAACAATCATAATAAAATACAACTTACTAGATCTTCTGAGTAATCATCATAATCAGAGTCATCCGTGCCACTTCCAGTAGTACTTAACAGGAAAGAAAGACAAAAACTATTAATTTATCAGAACAAAACTGCAAGTGAGACAGCTGTAAAATAAAACAGAAGTCATTTCCACAATGTGGTTCCCCATAACCATGAAATATAGCCTAATGCTGGAGAGGAATTCCTGACTCCCAAGCTCTAAATCTTCTAGTACGAAAAGTTAAAAAATGCATCCATTCCAAGAGTGTGATGAGTTGGAACCATTTGCCAACCTGTCTGAAAGACAGACTTATAAAAAAGTGATGTAGGCTCATTCTGATTGAGTTCACCAAGGGAAATAGGAGCAAGTCACTGCTGAACCAGACCAATCCTGACAACAGTGTCCTGCTTTCCATGAGATCCGGAATATCTATCCCAGGTTAGAGAAAAGAGAACACTCCATGAGACTATGAACAGGGTTAGGAGTGAGGAAATCTTCATTCCAATCTCACACCCACCGGTGATTTACTCTGAAGAGCCTGCCTTGTAGTCTCATCTCTCAGATGTGGCCAGCATCTCTCACACCCAAGAACGATTAAGAACAAGACAAAGGAACTGAAGCACACGAGGAACAGGGCATTATGTGGGAAACTATCAAGGAAGCCATAAGATTATCCACTAACTCAGGGCTGTATGCTCCCCACAACAGACTCATGACTGGCTCTAATATCTGCTTGTCTTCAGTGCCAAAAGGGTTTCCAATAACTACAGGTAACTTCTGAAAAAGACAAGCCATTAGGAAATCAAGGAACCACCTGCAACCCTGAAACAACCAAAATGTAATAAACCAAACCCAGAAAGCTTTTAAGAAATGGTAACAGCAATAGCATTACTAATCTAGTGGTAAAAATTCTTCTTACTCATTTTTCTCTTGTTGTCTTGCTCTTTTTGCCACATGTTCAGATTCTAAAACTGCCAAATCCTCACGTTCTTTTTCATTACTGATTATTTCAAACACTGCAAGAAAAAGTTCAACCATGTTAAGAATTAACAGCCAAAGCATAATCAAACAATTTGGCATCTTGGACACAATACAAACAGATCTACCTTTTGCAACTTGTATTCTAAAGGCATTTCTTTTTCTTCGTCCATAATCTACACTGAAAAACACAAAAATAAACAGGTTACACCAACTGATTTTTCCCTCAACACAGCATCATACCCAGTGGAAAAAGGACATGGGATTCCCAAGCTTCAGGTTCTTATTAAAAACTACCTGTGTGAAAACATGATTGCCCTGCTGAGCAACAAAGCAAGATATTAAGTGTCTTACTGGATCCTGTATCTCCCCCCATGTCTGCACTGAGGTGTTATTTTCCCTCATATTTTAAACTCACTGGGATAAACCCCAACATGCTGAAATGCATCTGCAGCTCCTTCTTTAAAATAAAGAACAATCAACCCATAAAAAACCCAAATCACAACCAGATCTGGTAATGCCAATGCATTAATCAAACATGAGTGATTAAACATATCAGCAGAGGGAAACAACCTTATTGTTTCAACCAACCTCAACAACTGGCAATGAACTTAACATAAAGAAAATTGTAACTTTCATAACGTATGCAAAAGAACAAGTTAATACAGTCTGCATTTTGAACACAGGATATAAGAAGACAAATCTTGGCTCACCTGTAGGTTTTCTGCAAATCAGATGCTAGAATTCCAATGTCAACATACTGCCCACATTTACTGCTTGCAAGGTACTGAAATGAAGAATTTGAAGCAGGGAATGAAATCTTGGTCAAGCACTTCACGAGAACAGCTCAACCAAATAAGCCTGTTTAAAATTCTACCCTCCTTAGAAGTTGAAATGAAAACAGAATCAACTTCTCACTGCCTTGCAACACACCAGACAGCATTTCCCAACAAAATGGGAAATGCTCATTAATCACAGATTTTTGGGCAGCTCTGCTTTCTGGGCAAAAGTGGCATCCTACATTTGGGGGCTTTGATGACTTCTGCTGGGTCAACTCTGGTATTTTTATTTAGTAAGAAAGCTGACTTTGTAGCCCACACACCATCTTATTGTCAGCTCTGAAGTTCTTTGCTCCTCTCAGTTATCCCCCTTTTGGTTTAGATCTCCTGCCCTAAAAATGAAACCATCTGTATCAATCAAGTGTGGATACTCTCATAAAAACAACTTTAATCATTACAAGACCTTTCAGAGAATACTATAAAGAACTACGTTAATAAAGTGAATTCTATCAAGCTTTTTTATTGCTCTGACAGCAGCTAATCCAACCAATTTTCAAACCCCAGTGAGAAAAGAATGAGAAAATGGACTAAATTTCATGTACAACTGTACTCCACTTGCTTTCTTCCACCACTGGCCAAATCAGTAGCAAAAACTTTTTCTTCTTAAAAAAAGGGGGGAAAAATACAGAATCCTCCTAAAAGATGTGGTATCACAAATGTCACAGCAAAGAGGATTTCAAACCCTCATTTAAATTAATAACTCTACACAAAACAATCAAATTGAATACATATTTAACTTTTAAAATTATGTTGCACTTCAGATCACCCACAGGCAGCTCCTGCCCTGCAAGAAACATCAATATATATATTTAAAACACACATACACATACACATATATTTAGATACACATACGTATATGCCACATATATACATATACCTATATATGTATATGGCATATATATATACACACTATACATATTTTTTTTCAGTTTAGCCCTATTCATTTCACATCTGAAGCAGCAGCCAGCCTCAAGACCAGTACTACTGAAGGGGACAGAAGAATGAGAGAAAACGAAGCGATTTTACAGAAAATTAAAATAAATAAAATAAACAAACAGAGTTTTCGAAAGCTCTTCTAAAGCCTATTTAAAGCCCTCAGAAGCAGGGCCGGGGTTTGGTCCTCTCCTGCCACTGAGCGGGCCGGATGCTCAAGGCCCCTCAGCCAGAGGGGGACATGCGAGCCCCCCGCCGGCTGCCGGTGCCGGGGGTGCGGGTGGTACCGGGGGTGTCGGGGGTGCCCCGGTGGGGGGATGTACCTGCTTGATGCGCTGCTTCAGCCGGGGATCGGAGCCGCGGCCGGGCCGGCACCGCATGGCCTCCACTCCGCCTGAGGAGGGGACTCCATTTCCCAGCGTGCCGCGCGGCGCGGGCCCGCCCGGGCGGGGCGGGGCCTACGGCGGCCGGGAGGGCCCGAGCGCGGCGGGCGCGGCGGCGGGATGGAGTCGGTGGTCTTCATCTTTTCGCTGATCGACTGCTGCGCTCTCATCTTCCTCTCCGTCTACTTCGTATCCTGCTCCTCCGGCGCGGGGGGCTCGGGGCGGGCAGGGACGGGCACCGGGGCGGGCCGGGCCGGGCCCGCTGGGGCGCCGGTGGGCTGAGGGCGGCGGGGCGGGGGGGCTGCGCTGGGCGATGGCGGCGGCTGTGGGGCCCGGGCCCGGGGGCGGCGGTGCCGGCGGGGAGGGTGGCGGGTTCGGCGGCCGGACCGTGCTCGCCTGCGGGGCTGTGGCTGAGGAGACACAGGCGCGGCGCAAGGGGCGAGTGCCCGGCGCTGGGGCCCGGGAGCTGCGCGGGCCTCAAACGGGCGGGCAGCGGTGTTTGAATTGCAGGGACGCCGTGCGCTCCGGGCTGTGCCGCTCCGAGCTCCTCGGCGAGCAGCATTTACACGGTCTTTTGTTAGGGGCTGCTCCGCTGGCTGTCTTTGCTGGCTCTGTGTAAAGGCACAGATTTCACTCCTTTTCCTTACTTTTGGTAATAAAAGAGAACTGGCTTTCACACCCCCTTTAACCCTGGTGGGGTTTTTCAGTGTCTACCCAGTTCTTCTAGCAGAATCACTCGAAAGAAATGCATCCCAGAAGGAAAAGTTATTTGTTGAAACATAAAAACCTTTACCCATTTTTTTAGGAGTAGGAAAAACATCTCTTAGTGTTCATTTCCTTGGAGAAAAGAGCCATGAGCTTTTCAGCATGATGAGATGCATGTGTGTATCCAAAGCCTTTTATGAGAGGCCTTTTCTGTCTGAAATATTCAGTCTGAAAGTTCATTCAATATGATGTTACCCTCTTATTTCCTAGAAAAGTGTTAATTAATTCAATGTTGTAAATGTTGAAAAAAAAAAAGTTGATTCACTGTTTAAACCTGCACTATTTTGTAAGGAGAGTTTAAAAGTGCATTAAGTTTTTCTTCTGTTTAAGTTTTGGTTTCAAGGGTTTTAGTAACAACTTTGCTACTAAAAGCATTGAGTTTGCCTCCCCTGGTCTGTTATAAGGACGGAACTGAACTTTAGCACTTGTGCAACAGTTGCCCTTAGGAATACATAATAAAATCACTTGGCCTGATGATAAAGTGTAGCCAAGCCTTCCATTTAAAATAGGAGTGAGTTGTAACTAGTTGAAACATGCCTTTGACAGACCAGCGTAGCGCAAGGCAGTGAAGGCTGAGAGCCGAGGGTTCTCCCCAGTTTGTTTGCTAAAAATAAAGCTTTGTGTATTCTGAGTTCCCAGGGAGTGTTTCCTTATCCTGAACCTCAGATAATCACGCTATCAGATCTGGAATGTGACTACATCAACGCTAGATCGTGCTGCTCCAAGCTCAACAAAGTAAATTGCTCTTCTTTGCATTTGCTGTGGTTTGAGAAAACCACGTCCTTCAGCTGAGCTCTGCAAATGGATGCGGTGTGAGGGGTATCTGAGGAGCCTCGATTGGCACTATTTTGCACCTATCCCTTATTTTACCCTGCTTGTCTTTTTTTGGATGTCCATCTTTCAGCAAATTCCGTCACAAAAGTACAATTTTAAATGAATCTGCCTAAAGCTCTTAGCATTAAATCAGTGTGGCCTTCCCACGAGTGTGTTCACTTTGATTAAAAGGTATTTTTTTTTCTTAATGTGGGAGAGAATGGTACAAGATTCTGTCAAGCCAAAAAAGTGTAATTGCCAGGGGCTGACCCGATTTAACAATGGCAGATTTTCTATTGATCAGCTTTCTTATCTGTTCCAAGCCTGAGGCTGTTTGTGCAGGTTTTAATTATCTGAATTCCTAAATCCACTGTTCTCTGCAGTGATTTCAGATGAGCTCTGTAAACTTTCTCAGCTCTCTTTCTTGAGTGCTTGTGTGGCATTGCTGTGTTCCCACAGCTGTTGTGCTGCTCTCTAGAAACGTTTGTGATGCTTGGATAAAGCACCTCTGTTAAAGTATCTCAGGGCTTGATTTCTGTTTGCTTGTGTGGAATCTGCCTGGAGGTACCACTCCACTCTGTGATGGAGGTACCACTCCACTCTGTGATGGAACCACATGCCTCTGCTGTCAGTTTTTCTGATTTTAATGGTTATAATCAGGTTATAACCCCATACGGATTTCTTTTTTAGAAAGAATTTTACATTTGTGCATGTAACTCTTTCCTCTTTTCCCTTTTGCAGTGGGTGGTGCCTGAGGTGATTGGCCATGCTGTTGTCACGGTATTAATGCTCATTTCATTGCACTGGTTCATCTTTCTCCTTAACCTGCCAGTGGCCACATGGAATATATATAGGTAAGTGCCCGAGGGTTTGTGGGCTTTGTTTTTAGCACTGGTACTAGTTTAGCTTTAAGTGTAGTACAAAGAGGAATAATATGCCATGGTGAGATGTTTCAGTTGTGTTCTTGAGCTGCTAAGTCTTCACTGATCAGACTAACATAATTTCGTGTCATTAAAATTACAAGAAACCCAACAGTGTAAAGGACGTGAAACTTTTGGCCTTTGCATCCTCTCTGCTGCCCAGGAATCTCCATTTGTGGGTCACTCTCAAATTCATAGGAAATAGTAGCAGATTAATTGAGATTATGAAATAGTACTGAAAACAGAGTTAATAATGTTTTCATACTGTTCCTGATAGTGCTATCAGCATAAAAGTGCTTAGGTTGGCATGACTGATGGCTGTAAAACCATGAGGCTGTGGTGTTGTCCTCTGCACCCTCCCACATTCACTGACTTGTCCCTCCCCCTCATCTGCACTGGTTTTAGCACCCCCATCCTGCAAGTTTGCATTTGAGAAGGTTTGCAGCCTTTTCACCCTAGGAGAGCTGTCAGTGTTCCTGCTCTTTGTACACTGGGACTGTCAGTTCTTTTTACCTGATATCACTTGGTGTGTCGAGAACTGACCCTTCACAGGTGTTAAACTGATGAAAACTGGGTGTGGATTTGTCACAAATTGTCTCCAGTCACTACCCTGAGGGAACCCAAAAGCCCAAATGTTAAATGTACAGGTATGAAAAGCTGGCTGGAATTCTTGTTTGCCTGAACCTGCCAGGGCTAACTGTTTGCAGGGGTGGTAAAATTAAGCAAGAAGTTTCACAGCTCTCATTGAAACAAAGCTGAGGATCTCTGTACTGATAACCTGGCTGTTCTCAGGCAAAATAGCTGTGCTATTTAAATATTGATAAATATCACCTTTGTTTTCTACACAACTGCCAGCAAGGCCCTCAAATGTTTCTAAGCTGGAGAAACATGAGACAGTATAACTTTATGCTAAATAAATAATAGTTGCTTAAATGCACACACACAGGACATGGTTTTGCCTGGTTTTGTTCGCCCCTCTCTATGTCCAGCTGTGACCCACAGTGAGCAGGACTTGGTTTGGGATCTGCTGACGAGTTTAGGGTTTGATGTTTCATTTTGGCAAGGTTGAGACACTGCAGATAGAATGCGTTTTCTTTGGAGCTGTGAAAATTCCTTGTACTGGTTGCCACTTTGCTGCTTCATTTTGTAATTGTGTTAATTTTTAAAGTAGCCTCTTACTTTCCCTTCTAAACCTGGTCAGAAAGAGTTTTAAAAGAGAAATAATTTCTATTTCTACACTTCAGGCAATAAGCTTTAACTGCTGTTTCATATTGACAGCTCTCATTTTGTATCTGTCATATGGGGCATAAATATTACAAATATCCTAAAATCCAGGATCATTTCCTTGGTTTTAGATGTGCAGTGTAGGCAACAAGAAGTCAAACTGTTAGGCCTGTATCACTGATTCTCCCTTCTTTCTGTGGATCAAGGAGCTTCTCCCACATTAATAGCCTGGACTACCCCATGTATACTGAAGGAATTGGAGGCCTGCAAATGCAAGTGTGGGGTTTAGCATTTTCAGCTCCTTAGGAACTGTAGTGATAGGACAAGGAGTAATGGGCTCAAAGTAAAAGAGAAAAAATTTAGGTTAGAAACACAGAAGTGAAAAATAATTGTTGAGATTGAAGTCCCTGCTTTGCAGTGTAAGTGATAGAAAGGTAGGATAATCTCTTCCCCTTATTCACTTTTCTTTAAAACCTGCTTAATCCCAATGACTACATGGCAGCTACAGGCAGTACTTGCTTAATTTACTAAATCTCTCCAGGATTTCAGTGTGAGGAGAGAGGTTCTGTGCAGAAAGGGTATCAGAAACAAATCCCAGGAAGGATAAATTAGTCAAAACAGCATCAAGAGAGACTATCAAAGTTACATGTTTATTGTAACATCCTACTGGCCCTTCTTGTTCAGTACACTCAGATGATATTTATTTGATGAACTTTGTAGTGTCTCCAGTGAGACATAGTTTTGTCTTATATTCTCCTTGTTTTAAAACTCAAAGGGAAGGATTCAGCTTTTTTTCTTCTTTGTTACACAGATCTCCTGGAGAGAATAGGTCCACATAATGAGATTTTTGTCATGTCTTTAAAAAGATGAAACTGAAAGAGTAAAAAAAAATTAATAAAAAGAAAATTTTTACAATTCAGTGAAAATTCTGGTCAGAACTTCTACATCCCTTTAAAAATTGGGAAATCTAGAGGGAAGTGTCCTGTTGCTGTGGCAGCAGCTTCCACTGAATGGAAGTCCTGGAGGCACTAATGTGTATATTTATTAAAGCTGCCAGTTTACTTGTTTGCTGCAGTTTTTTTGCTGTGTAGAGGATGACAGCTGGCTTGAGCTGGGTTTGTCAGCATCCAGCAGCATTGTCTCCATGGCTCAGTTCCTTAGACATACAATACAGGCTGTCCTGCCTTGTGGGCCTCTTGGAAGGAAGAAATGCCTCACAGCTTCTGCAAATAAGTTGCATAATTTGAGTGTTACCATTTTTTAAAAAAGCAAAATTAATCCATGCTGTCTTTATGGCACTCATATCCCAGACATATAAGAAAATTATGCACTCTATTACTAGGATAAATTGGTACAAGAAACGTGTTCCTCCTTTTATTCCAATAAAATGCATTACATTCCCCAGAAATGGACAATAATTCGTGTTACAACACTAAGAACAATCATTCAAAACTTCAAATTTAAAAGAAAGTTTCAAACTGGAATTATTTAACATGAACTATTTTAATGGGACACAACTGTCTTTGTTATTAGTCAAATTATTTAATACTGCAGTGCTTCTCAATGCCTCTGTGACAGACAGTTACTGTGACAGTAACTTTTTTTTCCCCACTGTCCTACTGCTGCTAGAAAACCTCCCTGTTGCTAGTTCCCTTTGCTTCCCCTCCTGTTAGGGAAATTAAGGTTTTAAGAGGTGGGGAAGTGCCTTTTGGACTACAAGTGGCACCACTGGAGTATATGAAGAAAATTTAACTGGTATTCTGTTCTGAGACCATGGTTCTCCTCCAGCTTTAATAAAAAGAGTTAAATTCCTATACGGAAAGAGTCTGATTCCACGAAGGTAGAGCCTGTATAACATCTCAGTGATGTTCTAGCCTGAGCTCAGCTGGAGTGAGAACTTCATGTGCTCACATTTGCTCCCTCGAGAAATGCTTCTGACAAAAGAACATGCTGCTGGCTCAATTGTCACAGGACATAAACATTTGCTTTGCTGGTTTTATGCTTCCTTGGCTTACATTTCACTTGGCTTCACTTGTTCTCATGTGGGTTTGGACAGCAGAACTTGACTTCTTCAGCTCTGCCCAGCTCATGCTGTTGGCCTCAGTGTCTGTGTGGGGTGTCCCGGGATAGCTGTGACAAAGGCAGGAGTAACAGCAGAGATCCTTTGCCTTGGCTTGTGCCATCTCACTGTGACCAGTGGAGTTTGTGATTTTCTGTTTGAGGTTTTTTGCTAAATAAATTACTGCTTCTTAGCTAAATTAGGTTATTTTCTAGTCCCTTTCATCTAATGCATCTTCCCACTGTAGGTGGGCGTTTTGCCCATGACAGCAACTAACTGTGAACAGCAATTAAAATGAACTGGAATTGGCTGTTACCTGGAATCTCTCCCATTTATACATAGGAAGCTGGGCTGATGTTTTTAGTACTTCTTGTTCTCTTGTTATTTGTGGGTTTTAGTGGAGAGATAGCTGCAATATCCAGAATTCCCTTACCTTGAATTGTGAAACAGCTCTTCAGATGGAAGTTCCTTCTTGGCAAGCTCTCCCTCTCCTCTTGCCCTGACACTCCCTAATCTTTCAGTGATTACATTTTTGGGTTTTGTTGTGTGGTTTGTTTTTTTGGTTTTTTTTATACTTTAACTTTCAGGTACATTATGGTGCCAAGTGGAAACATGGGAGTATTTGATCCCACAGAGATCCACAACCGAGGACAACTGAAATCACACATGAAAGAAGCCATGATTAAGCTGGGCTTTCATCTGCTCTGTTTCTTCATGTACCTTTACAGGTTAGTTTCAAAAATCGCTCCCAAGGAACAAAGGGATTGTCTGCCAGCTATTTTTATCTCCTCTCTTCCACTGGTGTAATTGCTGGTATTCATGTCTTAGCTTTTTGGATCCTGCTAAGCCTCAGTAATATATTTTGACAGCTATCTCTGGGCTCATTATATGCCTTTATTCATTCTGATCAAACACTGTTTGGAGACTCAGGCTATTCCTTAATCCCAAAACCATAGGTACAATGTACAGAGTAACAAGCTTTCAGCACCTACAGTAAGTGGCCTGTTTAGAATGGAAGTACTCTTGAGGACCAAGTTTATTTTACAAGTTCTGTTTTTAAAAAATGAAGTTGATCTGGCTAAGTTATAAACAGATGTGTTCTGTGATAAGGTCACTTACTCCAAGGTGGCAGAGCAGCTGTTCCGTGCTGCAGCTCTGCTACTGCAGCCTTGTCTCCCTAAGCACAGCACACAGCAGGGGTGCCTTGACTTTCTATTTCAGGTTCTCTCAGTGCAGTTCTCCTGTGACACTGAGAGCTGCTCTGCTTGCACAGGCTTCAGTAATCCACTGGTATCATGTTTTCTGTTTTGTCACAGTATGATTCTGGCTTTGATAAATGATTGAGAAGTTGAAAGAGAACCATTAGCTGCCAAATTGGGTCATCACTCCAGTGACTGGTTGTGGAGCCACAGACACCTCCCGAACACACCTAGATCAGTGTCGTCATGCAGTATATTTTTCCTCTTTGAACAAGAAATATTTTTCTGTATTTTTAACATAAAATATTTTCAAAAGACATTGGATTTGTGTAGCAGTTGTTTTTGTTCCTCTACAAGCCAAACTGCTGGAGCTGCTGTTTCTATAAGATGAAATCCTTGCTTACAGAAGTGACCTCATAGGAATTAAACAGTGATAAGAGAAACTCATTTCAACAGCATGAGCTGGTAATGATGGTAGTTTCAGAACACACTTAAGTGCAGCTCTGATATCTGATTCTTGCTGAGAGGTGTCAGGATGAAACTCTGGCTGCCAAGCTGTCCTGTCAGAACCTAATTTGAAGCAGCACTTGGAACAGAGATTTCAAAGTGGAACCAGGAGCACAGCTTGCATCTTTGTGTTGGTGTTTCCCAGGCAAAAATCAATGGAATGAAAGTTATATTTTCCTCCCTTCCCCCCACTCCCTGCAGCAACCTCTATGAAGTCTTGTATTTGGATGGATTAAGATCCCTTTGGTGGACATGACACTTGTGTGTAAGAGTGCAGATAAATAAGAAACATGATTAATACTTGCTTTTCCCCTTCAACTCCTCTTTTGTCATTGAAGTACATGATGGACATGCAGATAAAGATCATATTGCACTGGGGTGGAGTTGGTTACAGAGCAAAAGACTATCTGCAGTTACTACTCCCTGAACCTGCTGTTTGCATAGCCAGTGGGGTTAACCAAGAGCCTGTCTAGCTCAGGGAAATGGTCTGGTAACCCATCACCCCACTTACCCCAGTTCTGCTGTGACTGCTTCAGTGATACCAGCAAGTTCTTGTGCAGCTCTTGCATCGATGACAAGTGTATAAACCTGAGTTTGTACCCTCACTGTCCAATAAGTGTCTTTAAGTTTTTTATATGTGCTTGCAAACAGGTCTCTTGGAACAAACACATCAATTAAAACACTTTAAAAAATACACTTCTGTAATTACGTCCTAAAATTTATGAGCTTCTTCTTAAGTACTTGGGGTTTTAGTGCACAACAGGAGTCAACAATTGTTTTCAGGGCCAGCCCTGAAAAGGCAACACTGATGCTTTTATTGCTGTAGGTATTTTGTGTTCGGTGTTTGTTCTAGGAGAAGTTTGGCTTTAAATTTTTGATGGATGGGAGTCCAAGTTCAGCTGTGTTAAAGATGAAAAACTGCTGAAAATTGTGCTCATTAAAAACATAACTAAGGAAACACCTACCTCAGCTGGATGGCATTGACTACCTGACAGCACAACATCAGACTACAAGAAGTATTGCCCTATAAAGCCAAAACCCAGACAGGAGGTAGGTCTGGAGAAAGGAGAGCAAATAAAACTTTAAAAGAGCAGAAAGTTAGTAACTTTTTCAGCAAATTTTGTTAGGCAATTAAATTTCATTTGTGTGTGAAAAAAACCTACTACACATATTTTGGGTGGTAGAAGAAAGGGCCTAAGTCAGGTCCTTGCTGTACTGCTGAGAGAAGATACATTTCACTGAACTTGTTTCAGACTGAGAACCATGAGCATTAACTTCATTTAAGTCCATTACTTAAATTAGCAGCTTGATACCATATTCTAAAGAGATGATAAATAAGTTCTCTTTTCATTTATATCCAACAACTGATTGCAAGAGTTGTAAAAACCTCAGCAGCAGTTTCAGAGACTAGAGTTCTGCTGAATAATTACACTGGTAATGTTGAAGATTTTCTTACTGTGCAGGGTCAGTGCCTACCTCAACAGAGATCTTCAGAGGTCAGTGTCAGCAACACAAAAAATGTATTTGAAATAGCTAAAAACATGATTCATTAGCTAGAAATAGGGATACTACAGTTATCTCACTCCTGGGAGACCCACAGAGCACGGAAGTTTTTATGGTAGTAAAAATTAAAAAAAAAAAAAAAAAAAACCCAAACACAAAACCTCCCTATTTTCTAGCAGAGAACAGGGTAATTTAAACCCAAGCTTATCATACAGAATTCAAAACAATCAGAAACTTGAGACTGATTTTTTAAAAAAAATTCATCTAACTATCACTACAAATAGGTGTGAGGTCAAATAGAGATTCCTTCCTATTCACTCAGACTATTCCCCCTTGGACTTGAGGTATCCAAGTATAACCTTGTGAAGAACCATTAGGCTTTATGATTGATAGGAAACTCTAAATCAGTGAAAATAAATCAAAGTCCTGCAGGGATTCCAGCTTTTAACTAATGTTACTGAGCCCTTTTTCTCACCCACACTACAGCCTGGCCAGCTTGTGAAGATGATTGTCATGCATCAGTTTTCAGACAGATTAGGTCACTGATAAGAGTTCTGCATTTGGGGGTTAGTTAAAATGTGTACAATTGCATGTTTCCCCCTAATTAATCATCAGTTACAGACTCTTGGTTATTGAGCCTGTTTTGTTAAAGAATATACTTGCCTCCTCATTCTAGCAAATGACTGGTTCAGTTTTCTAACGTGGTTCTGTATTATGGAACATGGTAAATGAGTGGTCTGACCAGTAGTCCTAAGAGCAATTCTACATGCAGGTTAACAATCAACCAGAAACCCTGGTAAGCCCAAAAAGGCAGATCTTATCTGTTCAGGATTGTCATAGCTTTATTCTAATTCTTTTTTTCTCACAAGAAGCTCTCTAGCATTTTGTAAAAGTGCCAAAAGACCATTTAAGTATTGGGTATGATGGACATTGGAGGTAGCAGTAGGAAAATTCAGGCTCTATGTAGGAACCACTATGCAGTTATCAGTACATTCAGCACCTCATCTTTGGCAGATACAGAGGCACACAAGCCCCAGTGCCACCCTTCAGAGCATTATAGGCCCTTTAAAGTGAGGGGACAAATGGCAGTGCCATCCTTCTGGGATGAGGTGACAGCCTTGGCACGTGCATGACACGCAGAGAGGTGAGCAGAGAGCATAGAGAGCATGGGACAAGGTGTAAGGAAGGGATCTCCTCAGGCAGAGTTTGGATTTAAGTTAATTAAGAAATGCACATCTACTCTAAGGTTTCTTGAGTGACTTCTTTTAGATAATGTGAAGGATTAAAAACAAAACTCCAAACAAACAAAAAGCAAAACCACAGGACTTAATTTTAGATCCTACAAATGCTGTAATGTCACACACAGGTCTATAGAATTCATATACCTGTTTCTCTTGCACTCTTCTGACCCATTAAAGGCAGACAGGACAGCAGATGAAGCACAGCTTTTTGGGCTGGGTTTGTTAGTAACTTCCTTCATCTGCTATGTGGATGATTTATGGCTGAAGTGGGTCTGCAATCCAAGAACCCTCCTGCAAATAGCAGCAGCCAAGGGAAGTGACACAAAGTAGGACATCAAGAGAAATAAGGCACATCCCTTCTCTTGGCAGCTGCACTTAAGCCATAATTGTCTATGTACTGCTTAAACTGTAAGGGAGAGAATAAAGTTAATACCAAGGTGCTATCAGAGGGAGCAAAGACTTCTTCTAATCGATACATAAATTAAAAGAATTCAAAGACTGAATGCATGTCAGCAAAAGGTTTGAATTTGGAAAAGCTATGGAGAGTGGAAATTCAGGCACAACTTTTTAACAAAATGTAAGCTAGAACTGAATAAAAATGCAAGACAAAGATGAGGTTTTGGTTTAAGGCACAGGGAGGAGGGACAACTACATGGGGTCAGCTGGAGAGAACACAAAGGCAGGAGATCCAAGTACTTCAGGAGCACCTTCTTAATATTAAGTACCAAAAACCCCATAAAACTCACAGATCACCTACAGCAACTGGAGTCTGGGATTTAAGCAAGCTGCAGCACTAAGGAATGATGGATTTCAGAGAGCCTCGAGGGAGCAGATGTTCAGCAAGTGAGATAAGCACAGCCTGGGACACGGGCAAGTCAAGGGCTAAAGTACAGCACAAACACAAGGGTGAGGTGGATTAGAGGCAGCCAGCAGAGCCTGGAGAGCCTGCACACAGCACTGAGCAACTCAGCTGCAGCTACACTGCCACAAATTAATTTTCCTAGCAAGAAAGTGAAATACTATGGAAGAAACCTATAATTAATGATCAAGAAATTAACATCCAAGTCAGTCATATAAGTGAAGTTAGGGAAACTAAGGACTATTCATTCCAGTTATTTATTGTTTATTGAATTGAAAGAAAGGGAATACAAACATTTCTGTTAAGTGCTGTGCACCAACATGGAAAAAGTGTATTTTTTTTTAAAAACCCTAATAAAAACAAATCAGAAGTTAATGTAGTTCCAATTGAACAATTTTTAAAGATATGTTTAAAATACTACACATTTATAAAATAAAAAAGTTAAAACGGTGTTCTGTAAATAATTAGTAAAACAAGTGAAAATAAATACGAGACCCAAAGTTCTTATGTTTTTAATGTAATATAGCAAAGAAATTTTTAACTACTTAATAATATCCGAGGAGAGTAACAAAAATCCAGAAAGTTTAAGAACGCAATCCTTTGAAACATTTAATATCAGTCCATAGCAAATAGTCATTACATACCAAAAGCTCTAAGTGTTAACTAGTTCCACCACAACTCCATATAAATCTTGACAATTTAGAAATCTTGAGATCAACAATAAAGTTCTTTTCTTGATCTCTACAGCTTGGTTTGTAAGTACATACATGCTTTGAGGATCCATTTTGTCCCATATGTTTTCAAGGAGCCAATAACTTTTTCCATCTGTGCCTAAAAATGTTAAGTTTCAAATCTAGCACATATACCCTAAGAATGAAAAATGTTTATGAAAAAAGATGGGGCACAATGAATTTCAAATTTATAAAAATATACTGATATTAACCAAAACCTTCTGGTCAAAGGACACTTCACATACACATGACTTAAAGTATGCAATAAAACATGACAAGTACCTAGAACATTTGGTTCTCTGTCTGTTTGTGGAACACACACACGCACACACTCACACCAGATGGGAGGAACATTCTCACAGATGTTTTACTGAATCCAGATTATCTGGATGAATAGACAGAAAACTTGGCTACAGTTTATTTCAACTAGAGGCAGCTACTGCAGCAGTAGTTCAACACTGCACACTTCAATTAAGTCCACCCTGTTTAAAAAAAGTGTCATAGTTAATGATTTTGCTTTCTAGACATCATTCAAAGTAGCAGTTTTCAAAAATCAAGTATGGCAGCTGAAAATGGACTCAAGCCAAAGTGGAAAAGACAGGAGGAGGGCAAAAGGAGGATTAGCCATTTATGGGATGGGTGTTTCTCTTAATAGTCATCTCAAAAAGAAATTAGATACAAGTGTATTTTGTAGCTAAAAATATGGACTAACTATTGAAAGTGCATTTTTCCTCCTCCCCCTTAAGTTACAGTAGTTTGTTTGTTGGTCAGTAAATCCTGCTTTTGATGTCCGTTCTTTTTTCTCTACCTCCCTCCCCATTTGGATCTACAACATATCCCCTCGAGCTACAGCTAATTGTATGAGTCCTGGCTTCCTGCTAAGGATGCCTTTGCAACTGATTTTGGGTGGTATCACTTAGCAGTGTAAAAATACACAACTAGACACCAACTCCCAACAGCAGATGGAGTTTTATTAAACATTACCTGGTTGAAGCCAAGTTGAGAAGTAACTGGCAAGATCTGGGTAGATTTCTAGCTTGCATCTTTGCTCCAATCATAAAGAGAAGTTAACTTTAAAGTTGGAGAACTTTGGAAAAGACAGAGGGAATTTAAAAAACAAAAGGTGTCATTTCCCCCACTTCCCTCCCCTCCAAAACATGAACAGACCTACCATTTTCCCTTTTGTGTTCCATTGTGCCTTGAAAATTACTTACCTGAACAGCTAAAGGACATTCAGATAATAAAATGCTTCAGCATTTAGTTTTGAGATCTGCCTTGATAATAACCTGGGGCTACTGTGAATATTTGAAGCCAACAGGTGACCAGAGAAAGTTACAAAATGAGTACACACTTACAGTACTTTCCTCTCTAAAACCATGGGCCTGCTGACTAGAAATACAGTAATTTATTGTGGGTGTGTACTTGTTTCAGCCTTACACTCCAGCCTATGAACATTTTTAAGCACATGGAAATAGACGTGTTGCAAATGAGCAAACTTGTTTGGGTTTTTTTTCCCCCCACCCCGGTCTCATTTTATCGTCTGTGCACAAAAAGTATTGGTACTTTTCAATCCACTTAGTGTGAATATGCAATGTGTTGGAAATAGTTTAGGTTGCTCTTTCATCTCCAGGTTGGGATGGTAGTCATTGCTACATCTCTAATGGCAGCTGCTGTGGGGACTGAGTAGTGTGGCAAAACGAAGATTAATCTCACCTTTCTGTCCTGCCTGCTCATGGCCCACGAGATGCAAACAGGCTGTCACTGAGACACTCTGGAAGCAGTGCCACCTGCTTGGAGCTTGCCTTTACATGGCATGGCTGCACCAGGACACTAAGGGAGACAGATCCAACACGAGCTTCTCCCTAACTCAGCTTCTAAATACCTCAGGTGTCCTTCAGAGGGACAAACCAAGCCCAGAAGAGAGGGGCAGTGTTTTGGCAGAGGTCCTACATTTAAATTCCTAACTGCACTGCCATGGAAAGCTGGCATCAGCCCACACACCCCCACAGCTGGACCAGGAAAGGAGTCTCACTCTGGGTAGTTATGGCCACCACACAGAAATGCCTGAAGTGCATATGAGACTTCAAATCTACACTGAGATTTGACTCAGCCTTCACCACCTGCCTGAAGTTCCCACTTTATTTATTTCCATGAGTATGTAGTGCCAGACCACTGTATGAGACATTAAGGGACATCAAAACCATTATTCTCCTTACGCTCCCTGAACAACGGTTGGTTTGAAAACAGAAGTTCCAGAGTAAGATGATACTAGAGTAACTTCCAAAGATTCACATGCTGGCATTGCTTATGAATTATACCATGTTTTCAACATGTAAAACACTTCCACAATTTCCTGTTTACAATTTAGGTAATTACTTTTTCCTTAAATCCCAAGGTTTAGCTTACTCCAATTTGACCATAGGAACTTGTCTGATTTCCTGCAACATTAAGGCCACAGGCCTGACTCATCTTATACTATCTGAACTAGGAAGAGAAATAAAGAGCTTCCTCCAGAACTGATTAAAGGAAGAAGGAACTGATGTATAATCTGAAGTTTACACATATATTCCCAATGCTGTGAAACAGTAATTGCTATCAAAGCTTTCACCTTAGTTTTAAGGCTGAACATTAAGTTCCTACCTGGTTTTGGAGGTATTAGAAGACTCTTAAGTCAGATTCAGGGCTGGTCTCAACCACAATATCAGAATCTTAACTCCTGCTTCAGTTTGCACACAAGGCAAGACAAACACACACCACCTGATGGCTGGAATCTAAGAGAAGAAATAAATCTAACCTGCTAACCTTTACTTCATTTTTCTGGGAAACACCACACTCCCATTCATCAAAGTGACTACACCTCTCTTCCCAGGAATTCCAGCAAACC
This sequence comes from Eopsaltria australis, assembly GCA_034509425.1. Taxonomy (NCBI): domain Eukaryota; kingdom Metazoa; phylum Chordata; class Aves; order Passeriformes; family Petroicidae; genus Eopsaltria; species Eopsaltria australis. The sequence goes on along the minus strand of JAVTVJ010000051.1, from coordinate 2,991,678 downwards.
TTCCCCCACCCTTCTTCCACACATGACTAATAAGGACACTAGATCATTATCTCATGAAAGGATGAAGTCCACACTTCTGCTCACATGACTCCTGGTGGCATGCCCTTCCCTGCTCCTTCTTCACTTTGCAGCAGTACCAACACTACCTTTCCACCCAAGGTGGCAAAAGGGAATCCAGTGCCATCCCATAATGGATTTGTGTGTAGTGCAGAAGCACAGAGGTGCCAGGCCATCCGGTTATGTCAAAAAGAATAAATATTTAAATTATAAATGTCTTTGTTTTTTCTTAACACGGGACATTAGCGGAACTATTCCTAGATGTGTCGAGATGTTCACAGCACCAGCTTGCAACAAGGCCTGGGAGAGGCATTTAAATCTGAAAACTTCAAAGTATATTTCTCAACAATGAAATCTGTCCACCCTTGTTTATCAAATAAAGAAAAAATTTCCATCATAACACAAGTGTTTAATTATGATTCGTACGTAAATTACTTATACAAAGTGTTGACTTCGTGAAGAAAGGACTCTTTCAACACATTCTTCCCTCAAAGTGTAGTCTACCTTTTACACCAGCATTGTTGCATATATTTCTGTAATTAAAAAAACCAAAAAGACCTCTTCTTGTTTAAACTCTTAGACTGGTGGTGCAGTCCGAGTGCTTTTTTTTCCTAACTAATACAGTTTATCTGTTAAGATGGACAGTGAATTCCTCCATCTAAAACAAGCTTTACTGCCTACATAAATCTCCTTCCAGCCACTGCTTTTGATCGGGTCTCAGGACACTCCAGAAAAGCATCAGTGATACCGTGTTTCACGACACTTCTTGCATTGTTTTAATTCCAAATGTATACAAATGAAGTCATTTTAATCCTATAAATAATTTATTTTTAAAAAATTGTGCTGTTAACCCCTTTGCAGGGCAACGAGCTATGTGAAAAGTACAAAACTTTTTGTCAAATGTGATACTGAGAGTGCTTTTGACATAGTTCATTGGTTTATCCTCTCAATTGATAGATATACTGCGCAACGGGCAAGGCTAGAATCCATGAACCAAGCTGCAAAGATCTCAAGCTAAGTAAGGCGGAGAGAGACTTGAGAAACAAGAGAAGGAAATACTTTCCTATCCAATGTATACTCTTCAGACTAAAGCACTCTTTCTATCAAGCCTTCTAAACTGTTAAATAAAGTGTTCCAAACAAGCATTTAAACTTCATTACACAGAAGAGCAACAAGAACAGTAGCCTGCCAGACAAAAAGGCAGGAGGGAAAAATATATATACTGAGTTCAATGGTTAGCCTGAATGTAGCACAGTTCTTCACAACCGATGGGGGGGTAATTTCAACACGGTGTCCAACAAAGTTCTAAGGACGTGCTTCATCTCGACTGGTTACTATGAAGCAAAGGTGGTAAATGTTTGGCCCCAACCGGGCTTCAGAAATGGTTCTTTTTCATGACGAGCATGTCTGTCCAGCTATCAATCATGTTTGTTTGCACCAAATCCCAAGCCATTTAAAATACGACTAATTAAGTTAAACTGAAGTCGTCTGCTCCAAATTCGCCATCAACTATCCATGCTACTGCATTCCTCTGAGCAGAAACAAAAACATAGAGAGAAAGAAATCACAGCTTGAAGATCTTAGCAACAGTTCATATTTCCATCATAAGGTAACTAATGCAGTGTATTTACATACATTTTAACTGAACATGCACTAGTTAACAGACCTGATACTGTAGCTAAATTCTATGCTCAAAATTACTTATTTTAGATAAAATTACTCATATCAATCTCGAAATTAGTTTAGCATGTTAGTTGTGAGTACTCAAAAAGCATCTAGTCCAAAACGAAGTTAACACACATTTACATACAAGTTCTAGGGGAGTGTGCTAATTACAGAGCTGTCTTGTCATCCACTTAGGATTCCTGACTGGTTAGGTATTATTCCACGCACCTACACCTCTTGCAAAAGCACTGCTCTGAGAAATCCATTTGCTGCTGGTTTGGTTTTGATGGTACTTACTAATTAATTTTCTGGAGGAACTAAAAGAGTGAGCAAGCAGCTCACTGGAGAAAACCAAACAAAGCCATGAAGTAAAACCAGCTGGAGGACAGGCTCTGACTCCTGATGGGGGCATTTCAGGTGTTACAGATTAGCCAGGCTGGTCCACCTAGTCCAAGACTAGAAGCAGATGAATCAAAGCACTGGAGCAGGGAGAGGAGGTAATTCTTCCTCCTAATATCCTTCCAACCTTCAGCCAATTTTACCTAAGGGACATTCTGAACTAGAGGTGTTTACTTATCTACCAGCACTTAATGGACTTCTCTTTGATTACTTTGCCCAGGTTCCCCTTGAAGTCACATCCACGAGTTCCTGTGGCAATAGGATATACTCTCTATCATTTTAATGTCTCCTATAAATTCTTACTGCAAGGTTGAATATGTAATGACAGAAGCATATAAAGTGCACAACAACACCCCAGCAGTCATCTTCTTAACAATTCTGGGGGAGGCAAGAAGGGCTGGGAACACCTGTGTGGATTTGGGCAGCAAAAAAATGAGCATTGTCTCTCTCTCCCCTGGACATGTATGGTTACTGGTGGTTAGTAAAGATTCGATTTAATATAGATTTTCTTGGGTAAAACTTTACTCTCTCTCTCTAGACTTTGGAGATTCCTTTTGTAACCATTAAAATACCATTACTCAATTTGCAGTGTGGTTAGAATGTGCTATTTAAATTTTAATAACATTCTACATTACTAAACCTCAAGCATTGAAGGCAATATTTTTACAGAGTCTGCATAAATAAGTTAATATAATCCTACAGTCTTAGTGACACCACAGTTCTCTATAGGTCTTAGTGGCACCACAGTTTTCTCTAGGGCCGTGTCAGAAAAATTGAAAATATCTGTTTGTTTCTTTTTTATTCCCCAAAATCAGTAACTCAGATAAAAACTAACAGTCACACACTAGAAAAAACAGAACAAAGCAGTGAGTAATGTCCCAGTAACACATTTTTTTACCTTCAATATCCTGGTTGTCTAGGAAAGGCGCTGGTCCCCATATCCTAACGGTGCCGTCGTCGGAGGCGCTGGCCATCATGGCGGGGATCTGCGGGTTCCAGCTCACGCAGTTCACCGTGCGCGTGTGCCCCGTCAGCTCCGCGATGGGCAGCTCGCTGCGCTTGTGCCAGATGTACACTTTGTGATCTGAGCCGAACACAGGGAAAGCAGCGTGAGCAGCACTGCCCTGCACAGACCCCTCTGCACTCCCACAGCAGCTCTCATTAAAGCCCGTGGCAAAAACCTCAGTCTCGAGTGTGCAACAGCATCAACAAAATTCTTCTTTTAAAAGGGATCAAAAGAACACAGGCAAAGCTCTTCCATTAACAGACACATCCTTTTTTAACACCTGCAAGTCTACTGCACTTGGTGTTTGAAGAAAAACATTTGACTGCAATGCAAATAAGACAATACAAGGCTAAAGAGAGAAACTAAACTACTCTTTAATTACAGGTATGGAGTTGCAATCTTACTCGAAAGGAAAACTTGCAGATTTCTTTTACCCCCTCAAATAATTGTATTTGCAAATTAGTAAATGCATTATAAAGTCGTGAGTACTAAGAATAATTATAACCACCTCCTGTTGATGAGTTACCAGATAAGATCACAGCTCTACAGTTTATGAAAAATATCTTAATACTAAAAAACTGTAACACTCCAGTGAAAGTGCAAACAGAGCAAACGAGGGAGGGCAAAACTTAATGGCTCAAAGTGTGAGCTATTACTGTCTTTGACAACCAATTATTGTGTGGTATTTAAAGATATCAATTTGTACATATTAAAGGACATGCAAATAAACCCTACAGATCCTATTTCGTGATGGGAAGCTTTTAATTGCTTCTAGCAACACGCTAGAAATAGAATAGTGAACAGAAATAGAATAGAACAGACAGTCTATTGCAATGTTTAGAGAAGAGTAATTCTTTATAACCAACCATATTTAAGAATAAATGGTTTGGAAAAAACAAGATAGCTACATCAAGGCAGCAGGCAATTCCTTTCTGAGACAGAGACCTCCATTTTCTTCCTATGGATGCCACTGTCAGGAAAACTCCTACATAGCTGACAATGTCTTTTTGGAGGTTATGACAAGGTGATCAATTCCTTTTAAAAAAAGGCTATGACAGTATGACTTGTAATTTTCATTGCCTTGTTTTTTAAAATAATCTCAGTAGCCACATTTGCAAAGAGGCAGCAGCTTCAGACAGTTCAAATCTAAGGAACCATCCGTTCCTTACCATCAGTTTCAATTACAGTGGTTTTTAAACAATGAAGACAATACAATAAACTGGGGGGGAAAAAGGACTGGTGCCCTACAGTAGCTACACCTACACAGCCACATATTTATGGCTAAACAAATCCCAAACTTTCAGGCACTCAGCTCTCAAACCAAGAAACTTGTCCAACCATGAAAAGAGGTTCACACTGAACTGCAGGACTGGAGGTGCTGTCCTCCAGTCATATTCCAGTGGATATAATCAGAGGCTGAAATTTAAGTTTTATTTTAGACATATTTTGTATTTTCCAAAAACAGGACAGTAGGAAATGCCTTGGCCAACCTTGTTTCCTAAGAACTATGAGTTACAAAGTAGTCACAGTAATTTGTTTACATATTACAAGTGTAATTCTTAGCCCTGCATAAGCCTGAATTTTAAGTGACCTCCATGGCAGGTGATGGCACTACACCAATGACAGAACTGAACCAATTCAACACATAAGCTTCTAACAAATTTCTACTCTTGCCACAGACAGCTGAATAAAAACATACCACAAAGCCTTTAATCACCAAGAAACTCTACCAGACTACGTCAACAACTGCTTAATTTGAGACTACTCTGTCTGTAATTAAAGTGATTCTACTGAAATTAAAATAACTTCACCACACCTGGATCTTCAACAGGCAAATGAAGCTGTTATTCCCCAGAAGTACTTTTTATTCAAACTAGAAGTCTAAATATCATACCACAAAAAGAAAAATCATCGAGAACACCCCACCCACCTCTAATTAAAACTGTGCAGATGCTTTTGCTTTAGAGGAGGAACACAAAAGAGTCATTAATGTGTTCTACCTCTACCATCCTCTCAGAAGATTCTTTCTGCCAGCCCACAATTACTTCTTGAAGTATGCCACAATCTCAGCACGCCTCAAATTTATTTCATGAACCAGTTGGTTTGCTTTTATAATGTTGTTGGCAACTGTCACCTATAAAATGAAGGTATAGGAAGGATACAGGAAGGTATATAAAGTTCCAGCTTTCTGCACGAAGGAGAATAGTGTTACCTTCACTGCCACTTGCAATGAAATCTTCATTATGACCTCCAAAACACGAGTGAATTGTGTAAAATCCTTGTGTAACACCTTGATACTTTCTCACTAAAACTCTGTCTTGTAAGTCCCATAAGTGAACTCCCTGGAAATAAGAAATATAAAGGATGTTATTTTATCATTAAACATTATTAATAGCCTTCTTCTGAGCAATGAAAGAAAATTACGCATGGAAGTACACTACTTTAGAACCAACTTCAGGACTGTTACTAGATGAAGTAATAATGTATCAAATTACTAAACTTTCAGCCTTTGATCCCTCCCACTCTTATTCTTATCCAAGGTTTCAAAAGCAGAAATAGATAAATAAAATCTAATTCTCATGTCCCCAGACATGTTCAAGTGCCACAGTTCTTGCTGTACCTGGCTTCTTGATGCAACAGCCAGATAATATTTAACAGTATGTATTTCCCAACATGAAACTATCGACTATAAAATAAGTCAGTCAAAAAAAAAATAAAATAAAAAACAACAGGTCTCAAGAATAAGAATACCTTCTTGTCAGAGAATTCCATGCTATACTTATGAATATTAAAGCCTTCACATTGCACAATATACAAACATTCTAACTCAAATCTAAATATTTAAAAACAGGTAGTAGCTTGCAAGCAGATTTATTTCCATTTCCTTTCAACATCCCCAACTCACCTGAGTTGCTACATTTAACAAAGCTAAACGGCCATTTTTTGAAATAGTAAATGACATAATAGGGTGATCCTCTTGTACTCTGAAATGATAAGACATGAGTGTCAAGATAATCAGATAACGATGCAACACCAAGACAAAAGGGATGCCCTATCTCTGCAGTATTATCAGGGGAAAACAGATCCAAATATGAAATTAGGTATGGCTCTACACATCAGTACAAGCCAGGTCTGCAATACCTGTTTATACTTAGGGCAAACACCAAGATCAAAAGGGACTTGAGACCTCGACTCTAACTCCTAAATTCAAGGCAGAATCTACTAAAATATGCCAGGAATTGAGAGGACTACAAGTACTCGTGATGATAGAAATGCCAAAACATCTACCAGAAACCTACTCCAGTGCTTAGGAAGTTATTTCTAATACTTGATCTAATGCTGCTTGCTGAAACTTGCTCACTAATTCTCGTCCCATGTTATTCTTATCTTCTCTTAATATGGAGAGCATTTAGTAACTTGGTTCGCCATCCTGCCCCTCAAACCCTTCCTCAATTTTCTTCTGACACTAAGCAGCAGGAATTCAGAACCAAAAGAGAGGTAGTTACATGTTCCTGTCTGTGAGATCCTCGAAGTTATAACCCCGAATTCGCTGGTGTGTGTCTGAAGCTAGAACAGTCTTCCCATCACTCAAGCACCAAAGGCATTGTACTCTCACCCCTTCCCAGGAGTCAAGGAGATTACCATCTAAATCCTGAGCAGAAAGAAAAAAACAACAAACACTGAACCATTAGTCTCAGGTTTCTCAGGAGCTGTGACACAGATACAAATATTTTCCACTCTCTATTCAGACAATTGCTACAAAAAGCAATCTTACCCTTTACAAGGGAGGGCTTAATGAATTTGGAATTGGTTGTCTTAACCAAGGGCTTTTGTAGGAATCTGCCCTGGAGAGCAGAGAATCCCTTCTGTCACTTTTTTTCTCATGCATGACATGTGCCATTTGCACCCCATCACTGAACTGACTTTCACAGTGAAATCTGCATACTACATTATTATTCTGGGAACCAGCTGAAAAAATAATCAAGAATTCGGTGAAACTGTGGACTACTACCCCAAACAAACACTAGTTAAGTAATGAGGGTTTCAAATTTCTGTTTTCACTAAGCAAAGGCAGCATGCAAAAACTAAGGAAGATGCAGTCAAAATTCTGTGGAATAAAAACACCTGTGGATAAAGGTACTGCTTTTTATTAGTGTTTTTTTCTGAAGCAGCTAAGAAAAAAAAAATCCAGACCACAAATCTTCCTTGAGGCAGACCAAAGATGCTCAAACCCTTCAAACTGCTTCATACAGAAGTGCTGCTGAAATACCTGCATTAATGTATTGCTTCTGTGAATTACAAAGGATTAGAAGCTTTACTGTACACACACACACACAAAACCTGAAAAAACATCGACCAAACTTTAATTTCTTGTTTTGTTTTCAAAGGGACAGACGCAGAGAACTTACACACTGATAGAACTGTCCACGCTGCCCTCCCGTTACAAAACGCTTCCCATCAGGATTCCAGGCCACGCTTGTTAAACTGTCTTCATGAGACTGGCTCATCTTTGTCCTCAGCTCCCCAGTCTGGAAAATAAATAAAGGCAGCAAGGCCTTATACCAGAACCCTTTCCCAAAAAGGCGCTGGTAATTTTGTCTCACATGAATAGTGTTTGGAGGTGTATATATTTCAACAGGTTTATTAAAAATAACACTTATTTATGAATAATGCAATAAAAAGGCGGAACTACTTCAGCATATCCAATGAATCTGGACTTGATTTGGGACAATTTCTTCTGTCTCTCAAATCAAGAGACAGAATAGTTGGTGTGTCAGACTTTGAGTAAAGAGCGCAATGAAAAGAAATTACATGAACATGCCTAGAGAGTGACAAGAACTATCAAATTAAAAAAAAAATCAAAACATTGAAAGAAAGGAGGCAGGGAGAGGCTAGAAGAAAAGAGGTGACAAAACACATTTTAGTAAGAAGTTAGGATTATCACAGTCATTAGAATGTTTTCCTCCTTAAGCTGAAGTTCTCCATGCCAAAATTTAGCTTTCATGCCTAGCATATAAAGCCACCGTTTCACATGACAGAACACCAATGAGTGGCACTGTCAGCAGTGCTCTTTACTGAGCCAATTTAGTCAATTTAACAGAAGAAAAGTGTTCCAAGGGTGAAGAAAGGGAACGGTTTTGTTTTAGGAAACTAAATTAGTTCAGAGTCCAAGGCAGCACAAGGAAGTCTATACAGCTCTCAATCGAGGCAAGGGAAGCTTTTATATCAACTCAAGTGCCCATAAAATTCAACAGCAGAAAGTGATTTTCAAATTCATGGAGGAAATGGCAAAACGCCCAAGTGCCTGACAGAAAGACGAAGTTCTGAAACCCAAATTTAAGCCTCTGTAGATCTTTCACAAACACAACTGGGAGGGTTGCACGAAGTAAAATAGCTCTAATCTTTTACTTCTGCTACGTGTTAAAATCATCCACAAGCAACTGCTTCCCTCTGATGATAATTCTGCCCTCTGCTTCTCTTGATTCATTTGCTGTCCTTCTCTATAGGAGCTCTTTGAGGTCCTATGCATTTATGCCACCCCTTCTCAGAAATGATCAGTAACCACACACACTAGAATTGCTGCACAATCCCAGACACTTAGACTTGAACTCCAATCTCAGTTCTGTCCAAAGTGCAAAGAGCGTTCGCAGGCTGCCATAATTATTCTTTTCAAATTGAGAGGGAGGCAGCGAGATCAGCATCTCTTCTTTACACTCCCACCTTGGCACAAGTTTGCAGCAATTACTTCTTTCATACCTGAAGCATTCAGATATTGACACAACAGCAGCAGACTGACCACAAAGTTTTCTTTTTCCCTTGTAGCCACCACTTACTTGTACATTCCAGAGCCAAAGCTCAGAACAATCATCTGGGCCACAGGCAACAAGGTAGTTGTCATCTGGACTCCAGGCAATGTAGGAGACCCCGTACGCGTGACCTTCTAACGTCTTAAGTAGTTTTAGCTGGTGAGTGTCCTGAAACAAGAGAGGTGCTCTTGAGACAATGCAAATGAACTCCCACCACATTTCACATTTCCACAGCATCCATCTACAGCATGACAGGTTTGCCAGTTTACAGGGCCAGAAAATGAAAGCGCCTAACTTTCAACCTTCAAAACAAGAACACTCACTGGTATTTCTGCTCTCATCTTCTATGATTCTGAACGCATGTCTTAGTATAGAAGACTTCTATAGTGTCAAATCTTTCTACATCTACTGGAATATGAAAACACTGTTATCTATATTTTACAGAATTAAGTCACTTTCTTAAAATTAAAGACATGTTGGAAGCCTATTACGGTTGAACAGAGAACCAAAGCCTTCACAGACGCTGACAAGGAAAAACCTTGAAGCACCAGTATTTTTATAAACTTATGTGCATCTTGTGGGTGCTGCTCAAGGAAGGAGATTTACAGAAAGATATTTTTAAAAACTTCCCTGAGAGGTGTTCTTATTTCAGAAGTGTTGCCTACAGCAAGCTGTTTTCTGCCAGATTTAGTGAATGAAGCATACTTGGCACATGCAGCATCTTGTATCATCTCTATATTACAACTGTTTTACTGCTGCCTCGTCAGAGGAACTTGACTTTTGAGAAGCTTATAAAAATAAATAGTACAGCTAGATACTGTGAAACAACCACACACAGGCTTCCTAAATACAGAAACATGCTTCAGTACAGTATTAGCACTGACTCTTGGTAACAGCATACATATACACAAGTAGAACAGAGCTTGTTAAAATGCTGACAATAATTACTTTGAAGCCTCTTGGAAAGGGCAATCAAGCTGTCCTCCCTCCACCCACCCTCCCCCATTTTCTTCCATGCATGGCAGATGCTTACATCTCCAACTTCTTTTCAAAAAGGGTGACTAATTTGAAAATCTAGCTTGATTTCTCTAATTGTCCCTTCTCTTTTTTTTATTTCAGTATTAATCAACAGACCACTTCTTGATTATAAAGCGAAAGACCAGAGGAAGAATGACATGAAAGACTGTTTCCTAGGATCCGCTGTGAGGGATTTGGTGACTCTCAGCCAGCCCGCAGCACTGGGGGTTCTGCTGGCTGGAAAAGGTAAATTCCTCAAAAGAAAGTGAGCTAAGAATAATCTTCAGAGTGCAGAGAAAGAGGGGCAAACGAATGGACCTCCACAAGACCCCTTTTCCATTCTAATCATTATTCCTGGACTGCATTAGACATTGCTGTGTCTGTAGCTAAAGTGATTTTCAAGGAAACTGAGTCATGTCTGACATCATCTCACATCCTGGAGCTTGTCTGGAACATACATTTCTTTTTACAACAGGATTAAAGTAGCCTGTCACTCCAGCATATTTGAAACTCATGAGGAACAAGACACAGAAGACACCCCTCTTCTAAGGATAGAACTCTGTGGCTGTTACTATCTTCCATACTGTTCTCATACTCCCCTCCAAATACCATAGAGCTGCTATACCATGCTCTAAAACAGCAGTCAGTGGTATTTCAGGCAAGCATCCCCAAATGTAGTCAACCTGCCTCCCACCCACCACCAAAAGAAATCTCAGCACTTCTATCCCTTACATGTAGCTTCCCAAATTTTTGTTGTGTATGACAAGCAACTATTCAGGCATCAACTCAAGTCTGCAGTACTGAGCTCCTTGGCTGAAACGCCAAAAACCTGTCAAAGGCTTTCAGAAGATGCAGAAGGGATTTTTGTAAGGAGCCAGTTAAAGAAGAACCCTGAACAAAGAAGATGTGTGTTAGACAAGGTGATGCACAGTGTGCTTATCCTTTGTGCTCCACAGAGATTCTGCCACACTTCCTGACAGCCAAATAATGCATCCCACACAAACCCAGTCAACTCAAGACACTATTTAATGCTGCTGAGCCTGTGTTAGAACTTTGAAATTAGCACATGAAAATGACAACAGAAGCACAGGTTAAGACAGTCTAGACATGAAGCTGGGTCTTAGAAAAGAATTAAGAAATTCAGAGTAAGAAATTAAGAAAAAACATTGCAGCAGTGTCCTTACACTTCCAAGAGGGGTGATGAAGAAAGCAAGGGAGAAATGAAGGATTCCCACACACATGAAGTGTGTGCGGAAAAATCAAACACTGCTAATTTAGAACAGGGCTCTGTCATCACTTGCCCAGATATTGCTGGATGAATGTTTCCACATAGTTCCATGCAAACAGATGAGAGTAATTCTGTATACCTAAAGCCTTGAAAATCAGACTAAATTTACAGGTCAAAAGACATTGTCAACTGCTACAGGAAACGTGAGAAGCACATTCCGGCAAATATGAAAATGAATCACTTGATGTGGCCTAATGCTATTTATGAATCCACCTGCTTGAAAGAGTTTCAGTTTTTTTTTAAAGCACCCAAAACAAGAGATGAACTAACAAAACTCTACAAAACTGCTTTCCCACTGTTTTTTAGAGATTTTTATTCTTTAGCAACCCTTGGTCAAACCTCAGTCTAAACACTCCGAAAACATTTATTTGGTTTTACTAAGCAGCTATTAGCTAACAATTCACTTCAAGATGTGTTAATCAAGATGTTTGGTATTAAAACCCATCAATATAAAAGGAAGATGTGCATCTACAGACAAGTGACAAGTTAGCAGCAAAAAACATTTGATTCTTAACTTACCTAAATTACTTTGTTTCAAAGAAAACCAAACCAAAAACCTAAACCAACGAACAACAAACAAAATACAGATAATTTCCAAACTAAATAACAGAAGTCAGCTTTGTCACTATGCAGCTCTTGGCCCAGAGCACACTGGCCCCAGTAATACACAAACCACAGCAGTTCTTATGCTTGAAAAAGCCATGGTTCCTGCTGTTAGTTCTGGGGCTACATAACAATTACACACATGGAACAGGGCTTTACAATCCTCCCATCATTTTAACAGCAAAAAGGACTCAATTATATCAGGCTTCCTAGCCTGAAGTGAAAGAAAAAAAAAAATCAGCTCTCAAATCCTACTGAACACCAGTATGGAGCTGCAAAAACCTGTCATTTTCCACCTCACATACCAGTCTGCACCTGTGTGGTTAAAAAACCGTAAGGACCTTATTTCTGATAGTGTTTCACAAGCATTAGCAACTTCAAATGTTGTGTGTGTACATTCAAGTTTCTTCACAATCTTCAATTGTTATGAAATAGATGGACATAATTTCATAATCACTTCTACGAGTCAAAACAGGCTTTGATTCATCAATCAACCTCTTTATTTATATACTAATAGATACGTGCAGAAAAGATATATGAAATATCCTACAGCTACAAGATTCACAAGACTTTCACATCCCAGGGAATGGGATGCAAGAAGGCTACAGTCCATGTCAGCCTGTCCTACAAAAACCACACCATCCTAGCAGGAGAAAGCTGAGAGGGAAGGGACAAGTCATACATGTTGTCACACTCTGCACACTTACTGGATCAACCTGCCATATAATAACAGTTGTGTCCTTAGATCCTGTTGCTAGTTTAGTGCCGTCGTTGGAGAATTTACAGAACCACACTTCATTACAGTGCTCCGTTAGGATCTGCTGGGTATAGCATGGGAACTGTTTCCTGGGAAAACAAAGGAATGCATTTGCAGATTAATAAGAAGGCACTAAGAATCTTTAAAATCATGTTATTAAAAAAACTCAGTCAAATAAAAACCTTACTTAAATGCAAGACCAGACAGCTTGGAAAACCCCTCTATTAACAGCTGCTTCAAATAAGTACAGAATGAAGTGTCTTTTCTGGCAACAGGCTCACACCATCAAGTCATCGTAATTAACCACGAGAACATAGAACTGTTCTTATTTTACTCACATAATTTGTTATGCTTTCATGTAACTTGGAATTAAACTGACTTCGTCAGGAGTGTAACAGTTTATTACTATACAATTTTCTGATGTATAGAAAATACTATAGTATAGGTCTCTTTGAACCATAGGTGCAATATTTTTACTCATGGGGTTTTTGTAGGTATCTAACTCACTTAGCTATATCTTGCTGAGAAAGGAGTCTTACATAAAAGTTTCTTTTTCCTGAACATGATCTTGTAATAAATTAGATGTTTCTTTGCCTTTGTTTTGTAATTTTTCACTTTCTTTGCAGAGTACCATATACAATATCTAAGCATAAATAGCAAGATACCATTGAGCTTTCAACTTGAACAGTTCCCCCTCATAAAATCTAAATTATTTTGTAAAATGCTGTGTTTATCACACAAAATATTACATGACAAACTACTGAAGAAGAGTCTAACCTTCCTCTAGAGCCAATATTTAATATTCTAGTTACACACTGAGAAAAAACTAACAGTCAAATTATTAAGTTAGGTGAGGACTGGAAGCAAGTTTTATTTGATTTAAATCTCGCCTACAAGCTTTCAAATAAGAATTTCAGAGCTAGGATAAAATAAATATAGGCTTTTATAGCAGATGTCTGTGTTTTGAAGTAATAGTGTAAAAAGTGCAAGTTCATTGTCAGATGCACTAAAAGATAGTCTCCACCAAAGACATTTCTTCTTCAGCTGCAGAGATCCTGAAGTGGTTTAGTCTTAGGCTGAGCTTTTACATCACTGAGTGCAACAGGGCAACACAACTCTGATGGGACACAGTGCTACTAAGAGAATAACAGTGCCCTTGAATGTGCAGTTGTATTTATCACTGGAGGTAAACTGGCTTTAAAAAAAACCCCAAAACCCAACAAAAATACAACATACCCCACCCACCAAAGGGAAGAATATAAAAATGAAAAAAATCTAACAACCCCCCATTAATTTAAGCAGAAAACTTACTTCCTTCACATTCATGTTTACAAACACAGTTTGGTGGCAGCCAGGCTGAAAACACCTAAAAAACTACTTCTTTCCTGAAGCTAGACAAAGTTCTGCTTCACATAGTGCCTATACACTCTTAGTATATTTTCTTTTATTAGAAGAGGCTTCCTAGTCTGTGCTTAAAGACTATCAAGTAGCACTGAGCAACCGAACAGTCACATTTCCTGTCTTATGGTAGAGGAGGATAAAATATGTGTATATATATATCTGTAACTGGTTTCCCTGGGTATGTCTGTACTTACTCGTTTATAGATAAACACAAGTGTGTTCTGCTCCTGCTCACAGCCGACCAGGAACTGCCTGGTTGCCCCTGGAAGAACACTGAACCCCAGGTAAAACGCCCCACCCATGAAAGAAGACTTTGTTTTCCTTGAAATCTAGAGGGAAGCAGACATGTGCATCTACAGGAGCAGTGTTTCATTGTTATTTAGCCATATTGTTATAAATTAATGTTTTTACTCAGAGCAGCAACTCGCCCTAGGAGGTGAGGCTGCATCCATAACTCACACAAAGTACAAGAGGCACGCTGTGTCCCAGGAAAGTCTTTTCAGCACATTTCATTTCAAAATAATACTCTATGGAACAACAGCTCTTCCATCTTAAAGCTTAAGAAAAGCAGCCAAGGTTCTGTAGACATGAAAGGCAAGCAGGATAATGCTGGAACACAAAGTTTTCATAGTAAGATACCTTTAGGTTCCTCAAAGGGGGTGACACACAGTTGATAGAGCTGCTGCAGACACATCCCAATACTGAATTATGCTGTTCATAACCCAATTGTATCAGAGTGCTCCCACAAAAAGTCCTTTTTACTTAACTAGTGAAACAGAACACAGCAAGCTTGACTTCACAGATAGCAAAGCTACATTAAATAACCTGGCTGTGGAAGGAAATAGCAGCAGTCTTGAAACAAGAAATCAGAACCAGTTGTCTTAACAGCTTGTGGTTTTGGTAATTAGATATTACTGAAGCTCAAAGGATTTTCTTTATCTTTTCTGAAGTGTTTCATTACGAATTGTTCTGTTAAGCACAAAACACCTGAATTATGCCTTTCACATATTGAAATAAAGCATCCAATGAAGTTTCCCATTGTTGTATTTATACAAGTTCAAAATTATAGAGTAAAACACTAAACAGCTACCTTTTTATTCCCTGCACATACAATACAAGATTTATTCCTCAACAAAGAAAGCCAAAAAAAAAAAAAACCAAAAAAACCCACAAAAAAAACAACCCACAAAAAAACTCCCAACACATCCAATTAGGCCGAAGGCTCTCAAAATCAAAAATCATCATCCCCAATAGCATCAATTCTCTACTATCAAAATCTCTGGCACAGTAAGATGAAATCCTTCACCTTCACTCCCAGTAGTGTCTCACTCACATCTCCCACTCTTACCAAGTGTGCTTTATAGTTAAACATTTTGCCTGTTAGTACAATTCAAGCATGCTTAACCAATATATCACCTTAAGTCCAAAAGTGATTAGTTCCAAATAAAAAAGGGAAACTTATCAGTGTTTCATCATTTAAGTAGCACAGGACTTGAAATGTCTAAGCTATTGGACTGCTGTTACTTCTGTCAGCTTCATCAAAATTTGGCTTCCACTGTCTAACTCACCTCACTATGCCCAAGCCTGGGAGCACATACAGCACACCACAAACTGAACCCAGACCCTTGCAACAGGCAGTTACAATAGGATGAGGACAGAATGAAAGCCTTTTTTTTCCAAGTGGATTTTTGGGTACTTTTTTGTTGGGGTTTTTTTAATTACAGTAGCCATGAGTATCTATGTATGTAAAAACACACCAAATGGGCAAGTTTAGGAAGTACCACTGTAGTGAAAAAAAAGGAACCAACAAACCAAAAACCCAAACCATGGCCAAACTCTTATGTCAGCAAATAGATTCAGGTGGGCGAAATTCAAACCCAGGTTTGCTGTATATAGTATCTTTTACATCTGGCTCTCTGTAGCCTGACTTGAGTAAGTCATGCTCTTTACAGTGATCTTGAATGCTCCTTGGGGTTTGATTAGCGTTATCAAACCTCTTGCACAACATCCAATACTACTCATGGACTTGGTTAAAGGTTAAATCTCTTCTGTCTGATTTTAAGACTCGCTTCTGAAGAGGGAAGCCACAATACCAGTATATGATCATTTCCAACAGCTCTTAAAATGGGCAACAGTCAAATGCCTGCACACACACAACTGCTGAAACAATGCAATGCAGCAAAATTATAAGCTAGAGTTGCTTGAATACATAAAGTGCCAAAGACAGTAATTTTCAAACCTTAAGATGGCTACAGCAAAGCACTATGGTAGTCTGCATCTTTAAAAACTGATTCCAAGTAACCCAAGAATGCCAGTCAAAGCAGCTGAGTTAAGGAAATTTCTATGAGCAAGTTTATCAGTTCTTAATTAACCTCCTCAGATGAGCTAATCTTAACATGAAACAATTGCCTCAAAAGCCCAAGTGTTAGCCTTTTACATGGACAAATACATAAGGATAGCCCATAGAGCCCTTATGTTCTAGCCCTCATTCCCTTAACCCAGCATGCACAGCACAGCAGTTTTCCATAAAAGCTACACTGAGGTTTTTAGGTCCTTAGCCAAGTTTTGCTGGATGAGGAAAAACTGCTCAAGTCAGCCATTTGTTAAAAACATCTTCCTCTTTCATGTCTATTAGAGTATTGCATTTTGAAGGTTCAGAAGCAGTCTCCATTTTGTCAACCAAAAAGAAAGTTACTCAGACAGTCTTAAGAGTCAATACAAAGGTATAACAGACACTCAATTCTTACTACTTAAGAAATAGGAGAAAATAGCTCTTTATATTACTCATATTATTTATTACGTAAATCAGAAAAATCTATTGCACATTTCTACTCTGTTTTAACCTTTGTATCTAAAAGCACCTGTGTACACTCTTAAAAGCTACAGCTGCAAGTTGATTTCATAGAAGCATGCTTCAGCAGGCTTTCTGCATTCCAGTAACCTTGAAGACAGAGTCTGGATAAGCAACACATCACTGATCCTCCAGTGAAAAAACACAGCAACCCTGTGTTGATGAATAAACAGACTGGCTGTCCAAAATGACAAGAAACAAGTGGCTATGGATTAGCACAGCAGTCTCTTCTTTTTATACCAATCTGATTAAAATTTTTAAGCTCCAGTCTGATCCCATTACCCGACATCAAGCAGTCAAAATCTCCTCTACACACCTTCTTTACTCCTCACCTCCACTGCTCATTTAGCAAGAATTGCTTTTTCCCAGTAAAATCCTGTTAAACCAGCTCTGCTATTTCACTGTTTCTGCTAACAATCAGGTTATTTTAAAAGACCACGAAGAGACTGCCAATCTGAGAAGTCAGGAAGGTTTCTCACCTACTACAAACGTGATCTATTAGCAGCGAGACAGAATCTAGATTGCTGTCTAGTTTCGTGTTGTGATATAGGCACCGGTCCCGTTGGAGTTCCACAGCCTGGCGGAGCAGGTTCTGTAAACGCCTCGGAGGAAGCATCACGGATGGGGGTAGGTAGGCTTCAGAGGAGACAGGAAGGAAAAACACACAAATGAAGCAAAAAAGACTTATCAAAAGCAAGTTACAACTAAGAGCATACTTTGATTTGAGTGGTTTTGGAAGAGACCTTAGTAAATAACAGCACACAGCTTGTCAAATTTACAGCTATACACCTGGAATTAGAAGCTGATCTTCTGGAAAGCAGAGCTGTATGCAAGGTGCTTGTTGTTATAGGGTATGTTGTCCTGGCCAACAAGCACCATTTACACAAGCTAACTCAAAACTCAGTATTTAACAAAATCCATAATGTAAAACAACACTATCAGCTGTGCTCCTTTAAGGAATTCTCTGTCAGCACTATGAAAATAAAGAACACCATGAGTCTTACAGCTCTGGTACATAGTATTACAACAGCCACAAGAGAGAGGAGAAATCATAACTCAGAGCAAAGTATGAGACCACCATCAACCAGTACCAGTATCACCACTGGTTATAGGCCACCCTTAGCTTCCACCACTCACTATGGCTGGCATTTATAACACACACCCACCCTTCCCCAAACCACACATTTAATCACCAAGTTATACCACTAGAGCATGTAGCAGAACTAAGAAGTAATAGTTCTTACTATGAACAGTTTATCAGAGACAGCAAAAGGTCAGGTACAGAAGACCAGAAGGTAAAGGCACCTAAAGGCATTCCCATGAACCAAGAAATACAAAAAAAACCAACCAGCAAACACAGGTACAGTCAATTCCCTGGGATGTGTGAGTTATACTGGATTTAACAGAGGTGAGAAGAAATTCTAAGCACTAGAACATCTTACTCTGGAGTTTGTCCAAAAGTTTAGATCTGGAAGCTGTTCCTTTCCCTTCCCACTCTGCTTTTGCACGCAAGTCTTCTGCATGGCTACACATCAGGTACCTGTTTCAAAAGTGCACATACACCAACAGACCAAGTCTTTTTGGAATCATTCTTTTCACATTTACGCATGATATAGATCATAGCATTTTTTAATGAATTGGGAACAGGTGACTTAAGTTTGAGACCAATAGGGAAAAAGGCAGGTAACCATTTCACACAAACACACATCTTCTGAACAAATGTCTGTAAACTGCCCACAGAAAAAGAAAACAAAACACAAGCAATTTTAGGAAGGTAGAAATGGCTTATTTTCATCTAAGAACAAACCAGATTACACTCACTTAATTCAATTATAAGGTAACTGGCTAATAATTCTCAAGATCAGGTGACCACACATATGTACATATGTATTAATTTGGGTTCTAGTAGTATAAAAGTAAATCATCATCAGGTTGTTTTCAAGCGTCTGAAACGGAATACTGTCTACAGAACAGTATTCTTTACTCAGCATTTTATCACATCTCAGTACAGACTATTAATCATCAGGACAGTAGCTTTAATACAGCTTGAGTCTTCACAACATCAGCAATCAAAAGCTACAGAATTCCTTAAAAAACTTCTCTGCAAGAGCTCTCAAAGTCCAAACACTTACCCACTGAGGACATGAATGCGTTCTGTATTATATTTGAGAGGCGTCAGTTCACAGCGTAGAACCTGAAGTGCCTCCAGGACCTTGCCATCCTCCAGGTATTCCAGGTACTTCTGCTGCAGCAGCAAAAACTTCATCCTCTGACATGACAGAAAGCAGCAGTCAGGGGAAAAAGGTTGACTGAAGTTTCAGAAAACGTTTGAGCCTAAACAGAACAGTAGAAACCATTCTACTATGCCCTTCAGAAATACAGCTCTAAGTAATGTTTCATTACTCAATTTCTTTTGTTGGCTTTTCAACAACATTGCAGTAATTAAGCTATCCATGAATTTTCTCCCTGCCTGATGGGGCTCCAAGGACGTTTCTATCTCACACCCCAGATCCCCCCTGCAACTGGTCCCACTTTCAGCTGCTCTCTCTTTAGTCATCATCCTTCAAATCCTGCATTACACAGGCTTTCCAGTGCAACATTCTATCAAGAAAAGAGCCCCAAATCAGCTATTCACATATTTAAGACTGCATGACAGCACAGAACACAACAGGACAACTCAACAAGTTCTCACACTGCTTACATAGGTGTCGACATGGATTGTTTACATAGCTGCATAACGTAACAGTAACAAACTGACACTGCCTGAGGTTTTGGGGTTTTTTTTTGTAGTTCCACGTTAACTTGTTTTTCTTGGGTGTTGTTTCCAGGATTACAGAAAAAAAATAGTTCCCTATATTTAGGAGTCACTTCAAGTCTCTGAATTAAGTGCTGTTATTTCATAGTTTTCCTTTCACTTGTACAGTTTTTGGTTGTTTTCTTTTTTAAAAAAAATAATCAAGCCTGCTATTCTAACAAGTATCTGTGGGTTTAAGAAAAAAAAAAAAAAGGAAAATTAGGCATTAAGTTACTATATTAAAAAAAATCTGAAGTCCTAGAAATTTCTAATACTAATTTAGTAGAAACAGAGTTCAGTTGTTTCTGGATGAAACCAAGTATCTTGTGTTTGTACACAGTCTTTACTGCTACCAGTAATCAGACAGAAAGGACATTTTTGGTCCACAAAACTCACCAGTTTAAAGAGGAAAATGAAGAAAATTTACATGCTTAGACAAACTGGTGAGAAACAGACTGGAGATAAAGTGTAACAAATCACATTTACTTTTCTAATGAGTACACCACCAGTTCAATCACCAGTTTCCTTTGCTTTCATTAGACCTCAGGCACCTCACTATTTTCATGCTCATATTTGGTCAATGTTTACTCAGTTTCAAACACACTGCCAGCCTCCTTAGTAGAGGGATAATCAGGAAGTTTAAGATGTTCCTGTCCTATTAAAGCTGACATGAAAGTTTAAGGCTTACTAGATGTTAAATCCAAAATTAAAACATAAAGCATTTTCATTTCCAGGGACACTCAGTTCTTCAAAAGAATGAAGTTTCCACATACAGCGCTATTAACTTACCACACAGCTTTGTGAAGCATAAAACATGACACAGTAAAGATGATTTATGTTCAAACTTGTCTGTAGTGCTCTGCTGTCCTGTATCTGACAGGCAAACCTGTATTGCACTCCCAGTCCAGCTCTTTAGTTTATTTGAATTTGGAATTATTAGACCATTAATGTACAGCTCTTCCAGGTGAGACAACTTTTTTCGATGTTCTGACATGTGAAAAACCAAATGAAAGATATCCCAATTATTTTCAAGCCCAGTGGTTGGCTCCATGCAGCAGGCCAGCAGACCTCATGTTGTTTGCTTATACACCAGCAGCAGGAGGGAGAAGAGCTTCCTCCACCAGCTGTGCACAGGCTCTCCAGGACACATGGAGATGCCCAGGTAGCAAACACACACCGTATTTCACTGCTTTTGGTCACCTTACACTGATGATCATCACCAGATAAAGAATGGCCTGATATTTCCAGTTTGTAAGAAAAACTGTAATCCCTCCCTATCTTCCTTCTCCATTCACTGGGTATAATATTTATCAAATTTATATCATCTTTCCATTAAATGTGATAACCTACCTTTTCTCCCTCCTTACTTTTAGGACTTGGCATATTAATTTCATTTTGGTAGAGGAAAAAGTAAAAAAGAACAGAAAAACCCCCATAACATGGGTTTTATAACATCAGTCCCAGCAATTCCATGAAAGCATTAGAGGAATACTACCACTCAGAATGCTATTGCCAAAGAGGTGTAATTCCAGTTCTAGGTTTAAAAAAAAAAAAAAAAAAAGAAATCATCAGTGCCATGTGTATCTTAGGCATATCAGGAATAAAAAGGCCTCCAGAAAAACAAAGCATTATACATTTCATACAGCAATCTAGAGTTCCCATAATGGAGAATTAGAATAAAAGATAAGCAGTTTGAAATAGTAACTTATTGATAGCAAAGGGCAGGGACTAAAGTCTTGATGGGGAAATTAAATTGATTTGCTAAGCTATTTTGATAACTGCTCCAAAACTTGCCCTACAGCACACCCAAACAAAGAACTTCCTTAAGGCAAAAGTCACACTCCAGTAACATCACATTGCAGGTTGTTTTTTTAATGTTGGGACACTCACTGTCTCCTCATTTTTCTGCACTTAGTGACTGTGTAGACAAAGATTTCTCTCAACTCCTTTATGCCCTCCTAATAATACTTCTAATTTCTTCCAACACCACTTTCTACAAAATCCAAGACCATTTTGGGTACATTATCTCTTTTACAGCCCGAATAATCTCTTCTAGAAGGAAAGAGAACTGTCTGTAATATTGACAACTGTAAAGTAAAAGCACAATTTCTGCTGTTAAGTAGCTTATTCTTTCTCCATATTTTTAGCTGCCCTACAGAGAAGGGAAATCAGAATTATCATAACCAAAGCAACACAAGTGCCTAGGATTTGTTATCATCTCAGTGTTTGCAAAGGAAATTCAACATCATTACGCTCATTACTGTTGAATAATTTAAAATTCAGACACCACCATTTGCTTAACTTATGGCCAAGACTCCTCACCCTGAAGGACCCCTGGAAAAATCCAATCCAAGTCTCAGCACTGCACTCTGGCTGGTTTTGTTCAGTTATTACTACCTCATCCTGTCTTTCACCTCTACAGAAAGGATGAGGATAAAGTGCATTACTTTGTTGTTTCTACAAGCTATTATTTAAGTGCAAATTGAACTCGGATTACCCTGGGGCAAAACTGAGAGTTTACAGATTTACAGGGGTTTGTTTGTTTATTTCAATGTATGCACTATTAGCATTTTTCTTTCTTCAAACTGCAGCCTTCAATTACTAACAGTACTGTACTCCTACCTTATCCTAACTGTTAGCAGGAAAGCCCCTTCCAGAACCCTCAATTCTATGAAGTCTGGCACATACCATAACTCACCAGCACCACATAACCAAAGGTGAAAACCTCAGCAAACAAAACTGTGAAAAGAAAATGGCAAACATACTACCACAGGCAAGAAATTGGACCATTCTGATCAGTAACTGTAACCAGCAGTGAATCTTAAATTTAACGAGCAAAACACAAAATAACCTAAGTTTAGGTTTAGATTCTCATGTTATTTTCAACCTGCGTAACTTAACAAGCTCCACAACAGTTTTCTTAATGTACTAGGAGTTCAAAATAAGTAAACATTGCTGAAACAACTGCTCTTTGAAATTAAATAGGTAACTAAAATACATGGTGAAATTATGAGCAGATGTTTCAAAACAAGCTCAACACAGCAGCTATCTACTTACAGCCTGCAGAACTAAGACCTCAGTTCTCTTTATCCTGCAGTCTTTTACTTTGATAGTTTTGTAAAACACTGATGAAAGCACTTAAAAACAATCCAAAACTTAAATGCCCTGATATGTAAAGGGCAGAAAATATTCTGCTCTACAGACTTCAGAAAGGAATTTAATGAGGCTTCAACCATACCAAGTCCTGCCACACAGGGAGTAATTACTCCAGTAGGGAACTGCCCTTAATGCTGGCAGCAAAAGGGACACCACGCAAGCAGGTGGAGTACTTTACCCAAATGGTAATATTTAATTCACTTTTCAGATTGTATTGCCTGCTGCAGGCTGTATACCTCTAGAATAAGTAAAGAGAACAATTTGAAGGTATTTTCTAGATGACTGTAGTGGAATAATCTCCAAGTTTCTTCTTAGGTTCAATTAAGTACCCAAGACAGATGCCATCATATGCTTGAGTAGTCCCAAAGTAAGCAGAACCTCAGGCTGGTTTGCAGTTGGTTTTTTCTAACTGTTACTCAAGGAAAAACATCACGCTTGATTCAATTATAAAGTTTTCCTACAGATTTTCTAAGACAGCTGTATCTTATATGTTGGAAAAGTAAACATGACTAATCACATACTGTACAGCACTCAGTTGAGTTGACAGAAATAGAAATAGCAAACTGCCCTGCGTGCTGCCACACCCTCCTCCCCCCCATATCACCACACGGCATCAAAGCTTTAAAAATTGACATCAGCCATTTCATGTTTAGTGTTTTCACCTGTAGAACTTAAAGCACTTTGAAGGAATCAGAAAATTAAACACGAGTAGAATTTTTAAAATACATATGCATCTCCCTTCACTGACCAGACATTTCAAAAGAAGCTATGTATCCTGGTTATTTTGTCCAGGTCATATTCACTATTAGGAAAAAAAAAAAAACCAACAAACCCACCCAAACCACAAACCAAAAACAAACCACAAAACACACACCCTACTTAGTTAAATACTTTGTGTCATCTAAATTTTTAGGCACCTATTCTTCTTGTATGTACACATTTTTAAAACATCTAGTCACACAGTGTGAGTCACAAGTCAGGAAACTCAAAATCCAATTTTCTATTTTTAAAGAGCTACCTGCAGCAGCACCTTGTTTGGACTTTTCCTGATCAAGGCATTTCTCACCTCCATTAGCTCTGACTTTACTGCAGAGTGGGGAATACCTACAGAGCATAAAGCATCCCTCCTTACCTGTAACGATCTTTCTCTAATGATCTTCTCAGCTGCTGACAGCACCAATACCCACCCAGAACCTCAACCATGTGCACAAAAGCTGGACAGGGAGGGAGGAGGAGACTGTGCACACAATGGAACACACACAAGCTCAACTTGTCCTTGCAAACAATACTGTCTTACACATACGCATGTAAGACATTCAAAACTGTTACCTTTTAAAAATTATATCAAGTTTATATAAAGGAGATCAACTTTGAAAAGAGAACAGTTAATACTGGTTCGGGTAAAGTTCAGTCTAAACCAAGTATTTTTACTGTGCCAAGCTTTATGGAACCAGTTAAGACATCAATATTAGAGAATGCTCTCAGAGCCCTTCAGAACAACAGAAGGAAAACACTTTTTTTTCTCAAAAAGTTCTCCAGAAAGTACAATGTTGATAACTCAATTAAACCTCTTGGCTCACTGACATGCAAAACACTTTAATACTACAGACAAACTTCGTAACTTCTGAAACATGAACATTTCATGTTCAGAAACATGAGAAAATTTGTTTCAAATGACCATTCATATTCCCATATAACAGTTCCATACTGTCACACTGCACAAACTATTGAAAGCTGCATGCCATATTCTCAACTCCTTCAAGTCTTTGAGAAAAGAGAAAGTGAACTACTGCTCTAATTTAGAGGTGCTAAGCTTTGACCAAATTAATAGAACCAAATGTAAACTTCTTTCAAGTAGTCTCTGATGTTTTGTTAAACATCTGTTTTTCCTACTTCACTTCCTGTTCCCTCTTTCTCTCCCTCCCCCACCAGACAGGAAATTGTCTTGACAACAAATGAATCAGCTAGAAGTGGAACTAAGCAGCCATCAGCTGATTCCTCATTGTTTACAGTCACAGACACTTCAAAAAGCCTTGCTACTGTTGGCTTCCTAAGTGACCTTAGCTGTTCTAACTTCATCTCATTAAAATAAACTCTTAAACACAACAGAACAAGCTCTCTGAAGAGCCAAGTAATGATTTTCATCTTGAGACACAAAAATCAAAACAAGAAACACTTTACTCAAAGCAACTGAAATCATAACAACACATATTGTAGTTGTTAAGTCACAGGATCCACCAACCTTCTATTTCTAGGTTTATCTTTTAAAAAAAAAAAAAAAAGCCACCCAAAGAGAGAAAGCTCTAAATAAAATCCCAAACAGCAATACAAATGCATTTGCTCTTTAAAAGCCATCTGGAAAAGCAACAGTATTGTTCACGGTCTATAGCAGCCTCTATATTCTTGTAATGTGCTATGACAATGACAATGCCACATTAGTATTACTGCATTTTATTCTAAACTTCTCTTCCCTCAAGAACACCTAACTCCCATAAACACAGAGATTGTGAGAAGTATTTCAAGGTTGAAATTAATATTCAGCATAGGCAGTTTCTACAGAAACTGACCTATTTTAGGGCTGTGACAGGATTTATATTTTATCAATTAGGTATGTTTAATAGAGTTTTAACATTCTGTACACCAAATTTTCACCTCAATACTTTTGGGCTGCCTACCTCATTCTACAACAGAATAAAAAAAAGTTCAGATTAGTATGACGTTTGAGATAGCATGCAAGCAGCTTAAAGTAAACAAAACAGAGAAAACAAGAACTCTGGACAATCAACTCCATAGTGAAAGATTACACCACTACAATTAGTCCAACTAGACAGCTCTGAAAGAGTTCAAGTGTGCCTCTTACCACAATTGCATGCGGAGAATGCACTAAGGCCTTAAGTTCATTCAGGTCGTTCTCAGCCTGCAGAAATCGGTATAAGAAAAAAAAAAGTATATAAGGAGGGTGAATTTTGAATTCTCTCACAGATACTATAAATTTCAACAGTGGTTAATACAGTCCTATAAGCCCTACGTTACCTTATCCCATTCTCCTTCCATGACATGATTGCGGAATTTGGTAGCTGAAGGATGTTCTAAACGACATCCTGACTCTTGCATGAGGAGATCAACAGTCTGGCTGCAGGAGAGATACAGTGTAAAAAAACCCGACCAGTTTCACCCTCACAAATACACCGCCTGCCATGATAACAGTTTACCGCACTTTAAAGTAACTTTAATAAAACAAGAATACGATGAGCAGATTCAGATGCTTGTTCAAGAAGATGATCTCAGTTGCCTGAGACGTGTAAAAAGCTACCTCTACCTAAAGCAAGTTGACAAGGAGCTTGAAAGCTTTGCTGAAGTACCATAAAGTATGTGACTTACCAGCCACCACAAACAGCCAGCCCTGCACAGAAGATAAACTTCATGAAGAAAGATACAGTCTAGAAAGCTGTTAGCTACTGGCTGCCATCCCCTGCCCCCTCCCTACCTCCCCCCTAAAAGAACAAGGAGAGCTACAACATCTGGCACAGGCCTAATTTCTTGTTCTTCATCACTTCTTAAAGGACTGGCTCCTTAAAAAAAAATAAACAAACTCAGGAACCTGTAGCCCTCCCCCTTTTATACTAAAAATAGCTTATTTACTGTGGTGTCGTCTATGAATAGTCACGAGTTGTCTGCTGCTGTAAACTTGCCTCTTGTGTCAGAGGCAATTTATTTTATGGAATATGTTCTTCATAGCTGACCCATTCTGCACTGTTTTTAGGAATTCTTTTGTGGTAGCTACGTAAGTACTTTGCAGGACTTCTCTACCCTCCTTCCAAAACTATGACATGCTGCCTAGCTTTAGAGCTTTACTCACAAAGCATTATGATTAAATACTTAGGACTTCTCCTATTCCACTGGGAAATTATTTTCTCTGTTCTGATTTTAAGAAAGGGCCAACATTCTCATTTCTTGTTTACAAGTAAGATCATTAGCAAAAACACGTGTCCAGCACAAATCAAGAGAGGCCTTCACCATTTAGAGGGCCAAAGGTTTCCAGAGTGAAACCAAACAGGCTGCTTAAGTGGCAGTTTACTTTGTGTCGCTTCCTCCGAGCTGACAAGCCAAATCTTGGAGCTCATCTGCGAAAAGCCGCCCCCCCACGCCCAGCTGCGGGCTCCATTATGTTTACCAGATAACTTCTCCCCCACTAACACGTTTGTATTGATCTGCCCTTATCGGTGTGCAACTCGACTTCCATATTGCCATCCCTGGCAGGGGAAGCTCCTGTCCTGTCCCTTCGCTAGACACCGGCACAGGCTTGCAAAACAGCTCCGGCTCCATTTTTCCGGGAGCGGGCCTGCCCCACCGCTCTGCCTCGCACCCGGGCACTGCTCTCCCCTCGCTGGAGGCCACCGGACTGCGACGGGGCAGTTTTGGCCACCGACCCTCCACGCCAGGGGTCCCTTCATGTCCCCTCCTCCCCGCTTCGGGCTGCCCATCCTCCACGGGGCCCCCGCGCCGGACCCTCCCCGCGGTCGGAGCGGGGGACGGCGGGGCGAGTGTGCGGAGCTGCCCCGGCCCCGGGGGGACACTCCGCTCAGGGCACCGCAGTAAAGGAAGGAAGGAAGGAGCCTCCCCCTGCCCCGGCCGCGCTGCCCCTCGCCCACCGCGGCCACTTACTTGAGCCCCAGCCCGTGGAGGTGCTGCCCGATCAGCCGGATCACGTCCTCGTCGGACTGCGAGAGCCGCTTCTTCTTCTTCAGGGCGCTGCCGCCGCCGCCGCCGCCCCCCAGCTCGGAGGCGGCCGGGCCGGGCCCCCCGGCGGCGGGCACCCCGTTGTTGACGCCGAGCCCGCCGGGGCTGCCGCCGCCGGGGCCGCCGCTGTTGGCCGAGGGCAGCAGCCCGTTGGCGTGGGCCAGCTGGTCACCGGCGGCCGTGCCCGCCGAGGCCTCGCCGTTCTGGGCGCCCAGGCAGCCCAGCTCCGGGCCCTGCGGCGGCGGCTGCTGCTGCTGCTGGCCCCCTCCCGCCCCGTTGGCCTGCATGGTGCTGCTGGCGATGCCGCCGCTGCTGCTGCTGCTGCCTCTGAGCGGGGCGGCGGCGGGGGCGAGCCCGGCGGGCACCGAGGGGGACTGGGATGAGGTGAGGCCTGCTCTGCCCGCGGAAGCCCCGGGCTCTCCTGCTCCCTCCACCGCCGCCGCCGGGGAGGCCCGGGCTTTCTTCCGCGGGGGCGGGGAGGCTCCGCCGGTGTCCGAGTCGGAGGAGGAGGAAGCGGAGGCCAGAGTTTCCTCGCCGAGAGCGGCCGTGGTGGGAAGCCGGGGGGGCGAGGAGGGGGAGGCGGCGGGGGCGAGGGGAGGCGGAGCGGGGCCCTGCGCCCGCCGGGGGTCCCGGAGGCAGCGCCGCCGCCCGCTCGGGGCTCCCTCTGGCGATGGCGGCCGCCGCTGCCCTGAGCCCCCGCCCGGCAGCCCCAGGCGCCCGGCCCGCTCCGCTCGCTGCCCGCCGGGTTTGTCTCCTCTCAGCCCAGCTGCACCTAATGGAGTCCGGGCCGGGACGTCACAGGAAATTCCTGCACTGCCCCCTACACACACTTCCGCCGCCCGGGGCCGCGGTGGGCACGGCCCCACGGCTGCCGGGGGGCGGTGGCGGGGCGGCCCCCGGGGGGGACGGGGACGCCTCAACGGCACGGCCCGGGTGGCCGCCCGCCCGCGCGGGGTCCCGCGGCGCCTGCGGGGGCCGTGGGCATCGTGCCCGAGGGGCTGCCGGGGGTGCCGGGCATGTGCCCGGGGTGTGCCCGCTCCTGGCAGCGCCGGGAAGGGAGAGGGGCCGGGGTGGTCACGCTCGGTGCGATGGGTGCCCGCTGCCCCGACGTGTCCCGGTGGCACCGGCCGTCCCTGAGACACTGTGGAGGTGACCGGGTAATTTCCGGCCTCAGGTAGTTTCCTGATGCAGTTTGGACTGGGAGAAATGGGTGCAAGCTGAAAGAGGGGAAAATTACGTTGGGTGCGTGGAAGAAATACTTTCATGGGAGAGTGGTGAGGCACTGGAACAGGTTGTCCAGGGAGGTTTGGATGCCCTAGCGCTGGTGGTGTTCAAAGCTACATTGGATGGTGCTTTGAGCAGCCTGGTCTAGTGGAAGGTGTCCCAGCCCATGGCAGAGGTGTTTGGAATAGGATGGTCTTTTAAGGTCCCATCCAACCCTGATTCTATGATTCTGTGTTTGGGGTTTTTTTTAAAAAAGGAAAATGCTTAATGGAGTCGCATCCTTGTGTTGCCTAGGTTGGTTACTGGAAGGTTTCAGTCCCGCTGATGATCTTGTCTTTTGTAGTCACTTTGTGCATTGGCACAGAAAAAGGGGGGAAATGGCAGTTTTGCTGTAGATGTTACAGGAATGTTGAGAGTTGGGGCACATTTGTCAGGACAAGCTGTCGGAATACGGTGGGAATTTTAAAGGTCTGGGTCTCTGCCCTGTAGTTTCTCACTGCTAGCTCTTCTGTGTGATGGAAGGCAAACTCAAATCCTGAGCCAAGTGTCTGGTCAAAAGTCATGAGATGAGTGAAATCTTGGTCTTTAAAAATAGCATCTTGAAATAATATGTTTTATGTTATTTGGTTGAAAGCCTAGAATTTTTATCTTTGGTATGCTCGAACTTTTCTCCAAAACCCAAAGGGAAATAACAAAACTTTTTTTCCTTATTGAAAGTTGAGGTTAATATCTAATTATCTTCCCCTTCAGAAGCTGAGGTTTTAGGAGTACTGGCTTAGGTTATACTAGTAAGTTTGAATAACAGTGCTTTGTTTTGAGTGGAACTTTGAAAAAGTCCAGCTGAGGGAAACCATAGGCCCAAGACCATTGGAAAACTCCATGGAGGAACAAAATGCATGAAAGGAGTAAAACCAGAGGAGAAGATGAGACCTCATAGGGGCCTGGCCAGTTGAAGTAGATACCTTGGACCTGTTTAGAGGCTGCAGAAGATATTTGGCTGATAACAGCCAAAGCACTCTTATGCCAGAGGAAGAGGTTAGAAAGAGCTTTGTCCCTGACCTCTGCCCAGGTGTGGCTGTAGGGTTAAATTCAACATTGGTCTTTTAGAGAGGGGAACGTTGATTTTGTGTTTTTAGCTCACCAACCATTGCTGGAGAACACAAGGCTTGTGTTTTAGCCACTTAACTGCTGTATATACTCTCATTTCCATTGTTCTGTGTTTTCAGCATTCTTGAGTTCTTTCTTGGTCCTCCCCAGATGCCATCACTGAATCTGTAATTCAAAGACTTGGGTGAAGATGGTAGGAACAGTACAGAGAGCAGTGCAGATGCGGTGAAGGCACCTGAAAGTAAACTTTAAAGATCAAGCCTAGGTTTTCAGGAAGGTAAAGTTGCTCATCATTCTTTCCTGCTCTATGCCTCAGTGTCCAGGGGTAGGGGATGGTAAAAACCCTTTCCCACCTTCTGCTCCTGTGGTCCTTTGTCACCTATGGCTTTCCTAGTCACAGAGATAGTTTTTACTTCTCCTAGGCTTTCCCTAGTTACCAGAAGGGGATCTTGAGAGGCAGGTCTGGGGCTGGCACAGTCACAGGAAAAAGAGAATTGTGAAAGGGGTAATGGCACCATGCTTTGTCAGTTTTTCATCAGCTAAGCCTTGGCTGGATCTGATTCTGTTCTGCACCCAGATGGGAGAGGGTAGATTTAATAATCCCAGTAAGTTGCAGCTTTTTGAGCAATTAGAGAATCAACTGATAAATACAAAATACGTCTCAGTTGTGACAGATGACTCTATTATAATGACACAAGTATGAGTTCATCATATTCAGGCATCTTCAAAGTTTCCCAAAAGTAGAGAATAAATGCAACAGTTCAGCTATAAAAAATGACCAACTTATAAATATCCAGAAGAGGAATTTTGAAGAGCAACTTCGGCAACCTTAAATACAGTTGTAGTATCAGCCATGTTAATGAAGCAGAGGTGTAATACATAACTGTGCAGAATAGGTGCAATTCTGACTATATTGTAATTCAGACAACTTCCTGTTGTATAGGTCCACATCTTTAATAGAAAAAACGTTGCAGAAATGCTTCTTATTTATTGTGATAGTTTA
Source organism: Eopsaltria australis (assembly GCA_034509425.1). NCBI lineage: Eukaryota > Metazoa > Chordata > Aves > Passeriformes > Petroicidae > Eopsaltria > Eopsaltria australis. The sequence continues at coordinate 2,960,803 of JAVTVJ010000051.1, read as the reverse complement.
GAAAACTGAAGAAACCAATCACTCTGTGTCAAAAACAACCAATGAAATTACCAATGGAGAATATTTTGATTAGGTGGTATCTCTTAAGTGTAAGAAACCTGTCTTGGGACATTCTAGACTATCCACAAATGCTTGAAATGCAAGAAACACTTCCATTTTCTGGGTCTGGAAAGTTAAAAAAGAAAAAGCAACCCTTGAATGTATCGTTTGTGAGCTGAGTAGAACTAATAAACTTTGGCTAATTTAGCTCTCTTTTTTTTAAACATTTTCCCCCCCTGTTCTGTTTTAGAGGAGGATGGAGCACATAGTCCAGATCTGAATAATAGGAAGGAACTCTCATTAAGGGCCTGGGTTATTTGATAATGACCATGTGAGGCTGCTTTGGTAGAGCTATAATACTACAAAACATTAGAAAAAATCCTTGAGTGCTGGATTAGCAGTCAAAAGTGCATGATGAAGGTAATTGTTTGATTCCCTATCAGGTGTGTATACTTTCCCTTTTCTTCTGCACCGAATTTGAGGTTCCTGGAAACAAACCAACTAACAACAAAGAACAAAGGAAGAAAGAATAATTTAGAACAATGGCATTTTCCACAGTACCAGCTAAATAAATGCTCGAACAGGCACCTGGATACGCTTGCAACTTCCAAAAAATGAGATAAGGGTGAAAGATAAGCATCTTCCTTAAACAGCATTTCTAGAAATCATTCAGCAGATAGTAAGCAAATTACACTGGTCTGAGATTTTGTCACTTTCATGCAGAGGAAAATGGTCAGTGTTTTAGTAGAGGAGTGGAATATGGAAAGCCAAAACTTGGCTGGAGTTGCAACTGAAAGACGTGAAGGGCAGCATAAAGAGCTTCTACAGGTGAATTGGTAACAAAAGGAAGGGAAAATGTGGGCCTGCTGCAGAACTGGGTGATTAAACTGGCCATAAAGGTCAAAGAAAAAGAAGAGACCTCTTTCATCTTGGACTTTGCTGCAAAAAAACCCTTCCACATCTCCCAGGCTTCTGTGACTGGTAGCGGGGTTTGGGCAGAGGAGGGAAACTACCCACAGAAAATCCACTCTGTCAAACTGGGCATATACAAGTCCACTGGACAATGTGGCACTCATTTGAGTGTTGAGGGAGCCTGGCCAGTTTTCTTTTGTGCTCACACCCTGTGACATTTGAAAGTCCATGGCATTTAGAAGAATGCAGGTGACTGAACAAAGGCTAATATTACACATTTCAGTTCAGTTGTGTCTGACCCAGTGTCACTGACTTTGGGCTTAGTGGACACGGGGAAAGCAGAATATACCATTCAAGCTTGTCTTTATTAGGGCTTTTGGTGAACTTCCTCAATAACCTTTTAAATGGGGAGATGTGGATGGGGTGGGCAGACTGTGTGTGTGAAAAACTGGCTGTACCACCTGGCTTGAAGGGTAGTGTCTCATTGGTTTGAAGTCTTGACTGATGCCCCGTTAGGAGGGGTCAGGGATCAGTCCTGGAGCAAGTCTTGTTTGACAAGTTCACCATGCAGGGGGTGGTACAGAGTGCACCCTCAGCAGGTTTTCAGCTGATCCCCATGCCAAGCTGGGGAGATGAGATGAGATGATACACGGGAGGCCACCAGTCAGAGCAGGCTTGCCAAGCTGCGGGAGCGGGCCAGGGAGAACCTTGTGTTGGTCAACAGAGACAAGGGCAAAGTCCTGAATGTGGGACAGGCTATCCTCATAGGACACTACAGGCTGAGAACCAGCTGGCTTGGAAGTCGCCCAGCAGAAAAGGGCCTGGCCATCCTGGTGGACAAAAGAAGTTCCTCATGGGATTTCAACACCTGCAGGGCTGCATTATCCGTATACCCAGCAGGTAGGAGCTCTGTGTGCAGCACTGGTGAGGCCACCCTGGATACACACTGTCCAGTTTGGGAGCAGCCAGTTCAGCAGAGGCTGCTGAGGGGGTAGGGGCTGGAGCACGTGCTGTGTGAGGAAGTGGGTTTGGCCACAGCAGGATCTAATTACAGTGTGCAACTTCCCAGAGGGAATTATAGGGAAGATGGCACAAGGCTGCTCTCTGAGCTGGTCACCAACAGGATGAGAGATAAAAGTGAGAAGCTGCACCCAGAGATATTCCAATTGTGTAATAAGAAAACAAAAGTTCAAATGCGAGTGGTCAAGTCGCAGAACACTTTCCCTGAGTGGCTCTGGATTTTCCATCCTTGGAGACAAAACTAGACAGGAAAAGGCTTTGAGCAACCTGATTTATCTTTGAAGTTAGCTGTGGAGGGAGCAGGAGGTTGAACCAGTGACCTGCAAAGTATCTCATCCAACTTTAATTTTGCTATGATTATAAATACACTTCCTACAAGACTATCCTTGTGTTATGGGGGGAACAGTATTGGTGACTTGGTCATTGTCATGTCTCGGGAGCTACTGATATTATATCCCAGAGCTTCAATACAGCCATCATGTAGTTGAGCTTGCATGGTGAGGATAAGGGCAGTAGTGCTATTGTTGCAACCTAATTAAACATTAGGTAATCGCACAGTGTCTTCTGTCCACCAAATTCATGTGCATACACTGATGTTAACCTCTGCACTCTCCTGGGTAAGCACAGCGTGGTGTGGTCACAAAAACAAATGTCAGAAAGTGCTGAGGATCCCGTGTGGTACAGAACGTCCTGTTTAATGTAGGATGTGTCATATTATTACACGGTCAGTGCAGTTTCTCACAGGAAGAGCATACATGGCATGGTTTCCCCTGTATTTCCCTTGCCATAGGTGTGTTTCTGGATGTGCAGGATGCAACGTGTTGGGAGAACTCACTCAGCCTTTCCGTGTAAGCATAGATAAAACAGGCATGTGCGAGGGGTGTGCTGTCAGACTGGTACTTACTGTGCAACTTCTCTGAGCAAGACAATATTGCATATGCTGTGAATCTGACATGTCAGACTTGCTTTGCATGCAGGATTTATCTGTCTGGGGCTATCCTAGACATCACCTTGCAAAATCTGTCTGTGTATACTGTGATGTATCAGGCATTTTCAGATATATTCAGAAGTTACTTGTAGCCAGGATTTGGAAAGGCAGTCGGCCACCATGTCAGTGCTTCTCAATGGACTTACAGTGGACAGAATAACAGCATGCTTGGATTTTTTTCTTTTTTTTCTCCACGTCTTGATAGGTGTGAATGTTCACTCTAACACTTACGAGATCCCCTTCTGACCACTGTGTGCAGCAGAAGTTGGCAGATATTCCACGGAAAAGCCAATCACTGATTTTATTCCGTGGAGGTTTCCAGGCTTGTTGTTTCTTGTGGTCTGTGTTTCTTAATATCAGCGTGTCGATTTCATGTCCAGGTCTCAGATGGGTTATCGGTGTTTTTATGTGAGATTAGATTTGTTCTTCTATTGTTGCAGTTATTTTACTTTTCCTACTTGAGGGCTGCTCCCCTGCCTTTTATTTCTTGCTGGCTCTCAAGGCAGTTGTTATTTCAGGCTCGTTAATTGTGTTTGCCAACTCCCACATAGCTCCTAGAGCCTAACCCTGAGTGGGGTAACACACCACCTTCTACTGCCTGTCCTTGGAGCTAGGACCTGTCTCTCCCAGAATGACATGTACACTTGGCCTTTCTCTAGGCAATTGCTGTCAGCTCTCATACCTGGAACTAAACATTCAAGACCAGGCATGTAGACTGTAGTATCTCATATCCACTCTGGAATGGGCAGAGAGGGGAAATTATTATGTAATCACCAGAAGATTACATCTTAACATTAAGCTTGTGAATAGCTCCTTGGAGCCCTGGGATTACTTACTAATTTTTTCCCTTTCTTAATCAGGAATACATGGTTTTCCAAGTCCATGTTTAAAAAAGCAAGTGAACCAGACCCTCCTTACTTTGGGCAAGAGATTAAAGGCTAGTGTCACAAGAATGTCGTTGCACTATTTAAGTGCCCCTTATTTTAAGGGAAATAATTCGTTTTTCTTGTAACTGTACCTTTACTTAAAATACAGTTTTCCATACAAGCTTCTCCATCCTTGTTGGTGCATAGTATTTACATCAGAAATAAAGAGCCACAAAATTAGAGAAACGATTCCTTTGTGTGGCTCCATACATTTATATAGTAAAAAGTCTTCACCACTTCATCTGCTCTGTTTTCTGGTACATCAGCTCTGGCACTTACTCTCAGACTTAAGACCTCATGAAGTTTCAAATAGCTGCTCTGGTAAAGAACCCAAGACACCACCACTAGTCCAGCACAAAAATATTTTTTCTGCATGCTTGAAAAAGGGTGTTGTTCTAGAATTAGACTGGCCTGAGAGGCAGGAGTGGGAAAGAGCATTGCCCAGTATTGAAGGCTGATCACTTAGGCTTTCAGGAGGACTCTCATGCAAGACACAAGTTCTGTTTGAGGCTAACACCAGGCTGTAAGATGTTATACCCATGTGATCCATTGACCTTTAAACATTACATTTTGATTTCCAGAAGAGTTTCCTCAGATCCTTTTCTAAAGGCTTCTAGTACCAGAGAGTTTTGGTTTTTTTTGTCTTTTGTACTAAAACAACCTGATTTCTCCACCTGAAATCACCAAATTTTCTATAATACATGGGGGTTTTTTGAAGAGGGTATGATCTGTGGAATATAGGTGGAGATGGATTTTTTACTGAGACATATTTGGAGCAACTAATATACTTTGAATATTTGAATCTTTGCCTCATAAATAATATAATAATTTCAAATACATGCAGATTAAACCTTTATGCTTTTGTGCCAGGAGTGTTTCTGAAGCCTGGTGTGGTAAGGTAGGATTTACTGACATGCATTTGGCTGCATTACTCATCACCAGTTGGAGTAATGGGCAGGACACCCTAGATATTGTCATTCCTATTTTTATCCATCAGGACATGTTGATACAATAGACACAATTACATCTGTAGAATTTTCAGGGTAGTTCCTCATTTTCTATAAATACCAACACCTTCTTTGTAAGCTACTCCGATTTAATAGCGCTTCTTCGGAGCGCCACATCTCACATCTGAGAGAGGAGTGTGTCCTGCTGGATACTGTCAGTGCTGGGAGGCATGGTGGGAAGGAGTTCCAGCTGGGAGGAGGAAAGGGGAGTTTTGTAAAATTAGGATCAAAGGCTTGGTCTTTTAAATATTTCAGTGCGTGCATAGACGTACTTCTGTGGGCAGTACTGTTTACTGCGTTTTCACAGTTGGAACCTGGTTTTATGAATTATAACAAATCTGTCACCTCAGAGTTGCTAATTATATTGCACACTGTGGCCTCTCAAAACCTCACAATGCATCCTGAAATGAGCTCAAGCTTTCTGTCCTAAAAGACAAAGACTCCTCTCCCTGAAGCTAAAAGAATACCCATGTGTTGTTAGGAGTCCCCTGCCAAAGATGTGCAGTGCCAAAGACACAGCTGAACCGAACTAATTTCATTTTGCCAGGAGCATTGACACAAATGCAAAGTAGGTAGCTTGATGAATCTGCTTTGCTGTTATTATTGTAACAACAGTGTTAGCAGGAAAACTTTGATAGAACTTTCTGAAAAACATAGTTCATGGGATTAATCTAGCCTGACTTCGTACATCTCTTAAGTTAAGCAGTTGGCCCAAGGTATTTTTCTAGGCTTCCTTTGGAGAGGTGGAGGCAGCCACAAAGGTGATTCATCCCAGATTCTTATCATGGGATGGGATGTGTCGATTTCTGGTGTCTTGCAGTGACACTTCGAGAGCCTAGCCCAGCTGCATGAGAGTACATCACTAACTCGTAGGTGAGGGGAGTTAAAAGAGGTGAATTCTGGCCTACATTCTACCACTGTGATGTAAATTTGGAAATTCAAACAGTGTCATACTGGGTGAGAGATGCCAGTGGGCCACTGACAGCCACAGTGAGTTGTGGCAGTGGAAGGCCAGCCTGTGGCTCGTGGATTGCAGAGCCATACCATCACTTCCCTTCTTGGGGATCTGTCATCATCTGTCCTCAAGGTCATGGTGGCTCCTAAGACTCAGCAGTGGGAGGAAACCAGCCAGACAGGGATGCTCAGGCCAGTATTGACAGGTCACCTGAAGAAGCAGAAGGTCTCCAAGGATGTTGCCAGGAAGGATCCGAGGATGACCTTTGGGGACCTCTGAGGGTCTAGACCTGCCCCATCTTATCTTGAAGCTGCTCCCAGAGATCTCCATCCTCTTGATTCTTCAGATTACGTGTCTTATGACCCCTGGGCCTAACTAGAACCTATGTGCAGTTCATTAGATAGTAAAGGGTGGTCACCAATGCTTAATTAGTTTTGTTACTTTAAAAACATGCACGCTATTAAAATTATTATGGAAATATTATAGGAGGAACAAAAAGCAAGGTGAAAGCTTAAAAACCTTTCCTGATTAAATGCAGTAAGCATTCTGTGTATATAGAAATGTCAGCAGTTTCTCATTATTCTCTTACCTTTGTAAAAATAAAGAAGAAATACAAGTATCCCATCTTGAAAATAAAGCCTTTTCAACAAAACTCTAAAATAGGCACTTTTTGTTCACTAAACCCATTAATTTTTCATATTAATTTTTATATTTTATCAGGTTATTTACCCCATAACACATACTTGAAGGCCTTCTTCAACAGTATTTTGATAGCAGTATTTCAAGGCTGAGAAGAGACTTAGGATCATCTACTTCATTGTTAAAAAAGTTTGACCATGCAGATATCCTAAAATGTCTTGTATGAAGACATTATGACTTCATTGAAATCTTATGAGTTATTTGATGCTGAAACATCCTTTATCTGTCTTCTACACAAAGCTAATATATCATTCTACATCTTACTTTTATGACATATTAAATATTTGTGTTTTACCAATATTGTTAACAAAATATTAATAATGTTAAAGAAATACATTGCAAATATGTGAAAAATAAAACTATGCTACTTTGCATATGTTCTAAAGTTTGCATAGAGATAGCAATTTTAGCTATGCCTTTCAACACCTTTAATGGTTTTTATTGTTTTACCTATGTAACATGAATGCCTATTAATGTTAATTTAAATTGTAAATAATTTAATGTGTGGAACAAACCCTATGGATATTCGATCTGGATTTTTTCAACCACAGATACTGTGAAGACAGTAAATTGAGGCAGATTCAAATTGTCAGCAGCTGCTTCCATAACTTGGCTTTTGAAACAAGTCTTGATGAATTATATTGCATAGTTATTGCCCTATCAAGCATTTTCAAAACATAATTAAAATACTAATTTTTTTTTAATGAAACCTTCTAGAATGCTCAGCCTGCTGAATTTTACTTTGGACCTTTGCATTCCTTAGGGGGTAATACTAGCAGTGTTTCAAAAGGGAGCATTCTCAGGGGCAAGGCAATATAAAGCCTCTGAGATGGGAAATTTTTGCTACTTGGATAAACATAATCAAAAATAGATAGAATAGTAGAAATCATATCTTCCATGGGGTTCAGCCTGTGCTGATTTATGCTTTGCTTTTCTTGATCAGTAGTTATATATCAGTCTTCTCATTTCTAAAGATGTTTTCATTAAGGGTTTTCAAGTTCAACTATCATTTTTATTTGTCGTTACATTGGATTTCTCTTTGTCCAGATCAGGCTGAAAATTTTTCTTTCAGTTTTTTCAGAGGTTTTCAGAGGGAGGAAAGGGGTTTGTATTGTTCTGAGTGACACTGGCACACAAATAAATAACACTGAAACTTGGAAGAGTGTTAATTAAAAATTATTATAACCTGACTGACCTGACTTGGCATCGTGGTATCTCGCCAAACTGGCTCTTTATTCTTACGCGTGTCTGATTTGTGTTTGTGGTGTGAAGCTAATGAGCTCATGGAATTGTTTGGCCTAATCCTGCTCTCTTTACGCTGCAGAAGTTTTGTGTGAGGAAGAACAAGGAATATCAGAATGAGGTTCACTGAGTATGACTCATGGTGAATAACCCAAGTAATATTTGGTATAGGTTGCTATTTTAATAAGTTCAGGTAGATGATATATTGGGCCTGTGGTTTGTTTACCTAAATAAGATTTACATTGTTTTAAGACTGGCTTACATCTGTGTGTCGGCTCTACTGGCTTCAGTGCACATTTTTTGTGATTCTTACCTGTGTGGGGCCACACAGGGTCCGCTGAAACAAATTAGAATGTGTTGAATGATGTAATAATCAACAACAATGTAACACTCAATTTGCTGTGACTTCTCATGACATTGCCATCATTGCAGCTCTGCAGAAGAGCAATTTGGGTGGCTGTGAACAAGAAGGACTGGAATCTGACCTAGAGTGGTCCCTCAGTTAAAAGAGAAGCAGATTTTATCTCTACATCTATATGTGTTACATAGACATCAAAAGGCTGTTTCTTAAAGTCTTTGAAGTGAGATGGGTCTAACAATTGTCCTGTTCCTCATTCCCATTCCCAGAGGGATACTGGGCTGTGGGCTGGGGCTATGGAAGATGCAGGTCTCCTGCCTCAGCCTGCCTTCCTAGCTGGCTGCTGTGCTCATTATCTGGGGTGGAGCACCCTGGTGACACACCTCTACAGCATCTTGTTTTGGAGTTACTGGTAGGAGTGCTGCACTGAGCTGTGCAGCCATATCCTGCATTTAACCATAGGGTTGTGTGGGTAATAAGTCAGGTAGTTCAACCAAAGTTATTCAGAATATGTAGCACAGGTGATGCAATCACCAAACACACGCTGTGGGACCCCACTCCATGGCCAGTTCTGTATTCAGTAATTGTCAGTGTGGTTTGACATGTGAGCAGCACATTCTCAGTATGATTTATCACACTGTCCTTTTTTTGCTTCTCCTTTCTTTCATAATTTTTTATAATATTTCATGAAGAATTCCTGGAGGTTATTTTTTCTGTTTCCTGAGGAAGGCATGCAGCAGTAGCCACAATCTGACATTACATTACACTGCATTATTTACAGTACATAAATGCAATGGCTTAAACATCGGTGCACCTGTAATCCCAACAAGCCCAGGAAAAATGAGCCCTACTTCTGTAGATATTATTTTGAATTTATGTCTGTCCATGCCCTAGCAAGCTTACAGTTTAGAAAGAGGAGACAGAATGGAAAGGTAACCTTGATAGAGCAGGTCAAGGGCGGGATTTCCCTGTAGATTTATTCTTAACATTGGCATCAGTCTTTCAAACTATTGGAAGGGAAGTTATTGCTGGGAAGGGATGGGAATGGGAAGGGAAAGACAGATAGTGGCACAGTAGGTGAAGGAAAAGGGCAGAAAGAATGAATTTGACTCAGAGAAGCTTTTGGTGACTGACTTCATAGAAATAATACAATAGAAAGTGGAGAAAAAGTCCATGGTCAAATCACATGAGGAGTCAGTCCAAAATTTCCAAATAGGTCGCTGGTGTTTGCTGGCAGCTTTTAACTTCAGCTGGAAGAAAAGAGCCTCTTTTCTCCACAAACCAGAATTAATCTGTAATGCTTTTCTCCTCCAGCTCAAGTGACTTGTGTTAAGAGGGCAGCTTTCAGACAAGGACCTTGGACCAAGTCCTGTTTGGGTACAGTGGAAGATTTCCAGCTGTATTTTAAAGCACCATTCACCTCTTGTGTCTGAACTGTTAATTTGCAGTGGGGTCACTCCCAACTTCCACTACTGCTAGGACATTAATGGTCTAAATAACTGCACCTGCTATGTTAATGAAAGTGTGCAGAAAAGCTCTAGTAATTTAGAAAATTATGCATTGTGTTGGGGTGCCAAGAAGGACAGAAATGTACAAGTGGCAAGAAGTTGATCAAAAGAAATGCGGATTTCAGATCACTTGCTGTATTATTGCCACAGTGCTGGCAGTGCTGCTAATGCTTTCAGTGTTTCACTGACTGTATTCAGCTTTGTAGCTGAATGTGTTGCAGAGTGGGAGGGCTTTTTGACTAAGAGAAGGAATTGGAATAATGTTTATATTTTAAAAAGTCCTTCTTACTGTTTTGCTGGCAGTTTTTTAAGATTGTGAGTTTTGTTTAAGACTGATCCCAAACAAAAAAAATAGGTCATTAGGCTTCTTTGGATCAAAAAATCACAGGAAAACAAAACTGGAATGGACTTCGAGCAATACATTCCTTGCTCCAGTCTGCAAACATGTATACCAATATGATTACTGATAAATGTTTGTCTAACCTGTTTTTGAAATCCTTCGCAGCCTCCTCAAGCAATCTATTCAAGTCCTTATTATGCCTACTGTTAAAAGAAGCCATTTCTAATGTCTAATCTAAAACTCCCACCTGCAGTTCACACCCATTACTTTTTATCGTGCCATGCTGGGCATGAAGAACAGCTTAATTCTCTTCCTCTCTGCATCCATCTTTTATGTGTTAGATAATGCTTGCATTCTCCTGCATGTGCCTTTTTCTGTGCATCTGGACTTGGATGAATATAGGTTAAAGGGAAAAAAAAGGAAAAATCACATTTCTGGTTGAGACAGTCATTTTAGCTGCTCAGGCAGCAAGTGGCTGAAATGGAGGAGTTAGAAAATGCTGGGCAGGGCAGTGTGATTTGCTTAAGGCAATCTGAGGACCTAAACATAGTGCATGAGAGAGAGGCTGGTGCCTGCCATGTGTTGCACATCTCTCATGACAGTGCCTGTTTGGCATTTCTGTCTCACCTGCCCATGTCTCAGCCTGCATCTCTCACCCGCCACCTGAACTGTGGCCAGGAACCGTAGGTGCTTCTGTGGAGCCTGATTTTCAGGGACTAGGTTAGCTCTCTGCTTCCATTTTTAGTTGTCTCCATTTTTGCACTCAGAGATGGGTAAGAAGAAGTAGGGAATGAGAAATGTGGCAGCTGGTAACTGACCCACATTCCTTCATTCAGCCCTCAGATGTCATACTCCAAGATATAGGAGATATCCATGAAATACCTTCCTCCTTCCTTCTTCACATCTCACAGGTCCTGGCAAAGATCCCCAAAACTCTGTTGTCCAGAATTATCCCAAACATGAATCCCTGATTGCTCTTAGCATCTTCTCCAGACCAGTATCCCTTAGCATGGGTACCACAGAGGCTTCCCGAGTATCCTGCAGACATTCCTAGGCACTTCAGGGCACCAGTCCTTCAGCTGTCCACTCTGATTTCTCCCAAGTGTCCCAGCCATGCCAGCCTTTCCTCATGGATCAGTTGGATCATGTATTTGGTGATACAGTCTCTAAAATTGCAAGTGGTTTACTCGGCGCTGCCTAAGCTTTGGATGTCCGGAGCAGCTCTCCTGTACTCCAGGTGTGAGGCACACCTGTGGGTGGGTGAAATCCTCATCCCATGGGGATTTTGTGGGGTGAACACTGCTTTCACAGATCCTTTGTGGCTGACAACTGAATGAAGACACAGAGCAGTTCACATGATTTAAAGCTGTTGTTTGCAAACCTGAAGAGTCACTGATGTCACATTTTCTCTTCTGTGATGAAGACCATAAACTTACTTTTAAATTAAGAAAACTCACATTCTTCTGCTAGTCATGTGATTCTGAGAGTTGGGACCTGAAGCATAAAGCTATACTGTTATTTATACTGCCAAAATATTTAGATTTTCTTTGAGTGAATGGGATTCTTATGAAGTGGAGAGGAAATAATTGTTTCTCATGTCACTTAATTTTTGAAAGAGAAAGCCTATGGAAATTTTTCCTCAAGTCCATGAAGTCTAGAATTGCCTCATTTCACTCCAGTAGTGAACTTCACAAAGGTGCAGGATGACAAAATCTTACCTGTAGGCTAAATGTGAAAGATAATTCTCCATTTTGCTACATTTCTACATTTCCTAGAAGAACACAGTTTGTATTAACTCTGATTTTTTTTTTTTTTAATTTTTTATTGAGGAAGACATTTCCTCATCTTGGAATGTGAGTGGGTATTAATGTTACAGGTACAGGAATTGGTATTATCTTGGATGAAATGAATCCCTATTGAAATGAACCTGGAAAAGTCCCCCAAGCATTTTTTTGTTGATAACTGTGACACCCAGTGGTTATTTAAAGAAGTATAAAAATGTAGTGCAATAGGATTGCAGTGAACCTAAAGGCTGCACAAAATACTGAGGTTTGCACAATAAATGTGTGCTCTTAGAGTAGTACTCTTTTCCTTGGTAGTGTGTACAGATTGTAAAAATAACCTGTTTTAGAAGTTGTGTATCCATTAGGTTTGTATTTAAAACACACACACACGCACACATATATGCACATATATTTATGTATTTTCTTGTACAAAGCTTTTTAATACTTCGTGAGGCTGAGGCTATAACTCTGGTGAAACACTGACAAGAAGTAGTTATGAAGGACGAAATGGCTTTTAATTCTTGTTGTCGAGAAGCTGGCTCAGAAGAAGTCTGGGAGATAAAGGAACCTTGTTTCCTCTCCTTTGTTTGCCACTGACTCATTGTGTGGCTTGGAACAAATTGCTTGTGTGCACAGCTGATAAGTGCTGCAGTCAGTCTGTTCATAAAGGTGCAAGGTGTAATTAGTATTAATCTAGGTGGCATTCACCTCCGACCGTTTATGCCAGAGTCAAGAATGATTGAATTATATGCTGTGTATAATGCCTCATATTTATATTCCAAAGCATAATATTACTTTATGAGCTATGTATTATTACAGAGCACTGAATATGGATTTACACCCATATACCTGGTAAATGAGAAATTACACCCTATTGTTTAGGGATCACTGACCATTAAATATTTACTCTCGGTGGCATGTTTAAAATAAAGGAATGCCATCAAAATTCAGAATATCTAATTGCAGTGGACCAAGCTGCAGGTGCCCACTATAGATATATTACTATATCTATTATTTGGGAATGTCTGAGGGAACCACTGAAGCTTTTTCTTACAGGTAGGGAGAGTTACACAGCAAAAGGAGCAATGTCAGAAGGCATCCACTTATAAGCCTGGAGATTAGGCAGAGCTGCAAAGTCAGTTGCTGCCTAAGGCCCTGTCTTGGCTGCATTTGCTGTGGTTATACTGTGTGTCTCAGCAGGGCTTTTCAGCTCCCTGAGTGTGTGCCTTGTCTTCACCCAGAACCAGGGTGACGTCTGTATTGCCACCTTTATTCATCTCTACCACACCCAGTCTTCATGCAGGGAAACTGCAGCCAGAAAGGGAGAAATGAGATATTTTGGCAAGTCCAGCCATATCAGGATGAGGAGAGAACCAAGACACACACACAAACACAAGCTGAAAGGCTGTGCTACAGCATCACTTTGCAAGAACATCAATATTATCTATTTCACACTATTTTTTTATTTTTATTATCATCAGTGTTTCATATTTAATAGGATCACATGAAATATTGAATTCTCATAAAATCCTTAAGTTCTGAATTCAGGATAAAAACAACCTTAAAGCAACTGCACATGTTGGAGCTAAACTTGTTTATCATAAAAAAACCCAAAACAAACTGGTTTTGGATGTCATTACCTGGAATTCTGTAACATTTAGTAGTCCTTGTTCCACACCTGCTGCCCCAGTCTTTACAAGGACACAAAGAGATGGGAAAAGAAGAGGGAAAATGCAGTAGTGCTTGATAAAGTGCACTGTTTACTCTGTTGCTAACAGATTGTCACCTGCAGGATGAAGAGTGTTTTTGTCTTCCAGCTTCTGAAAAGAAAAAATATATGTGATAGAATGTTGTTCTAACAGAAGAACATATACTGGTGCTTACTGATATGCTAACATGTGTACATTTGGCTCTATCCTGGTTTAGTCTCCAGAAGGAGATGCTGAACAGATCTTTTGCTCTTTAACCTAACCCTGAAATATGGATATGCAGAAGTTTGGTTTTGCTTGGTGTTCCTCCACTGCTTATTCTATACTCAAATTACTTAAATTCTGCTCTGGATCATTGGTGCCTACCTACTCTTTGGTTGGTTTCTAAAATTACATGTAGCTCATTTCAATCCTTCTACTGGTTTGGTTGGTTGGGTTGAGTTTTAGCCTTTAAAAGTTTGATTTTATTCCTCAAAGACTGGACAAATCATGTTAGAAACCAGTTTGTCTTCTGCTTTGCTTATAGCATATTTTGCTAGCCAGCAAAAACAAAGCCTAGGGCAATTTGCCATCGTATTCTAGACAGGATGTCCAACAAGTGGAGTAAGTGCAAAGTCTTTTGTTTACACTGTGAACTGAGTTTGGAGCTTTTTGCTTCCCTGTTCTGGATTCTTTATCCTAAAACTGATTTCTTATCCTATGAGGAGAAAGCTACAACTCACAGTGTACAAATCTGCATTTTTAGGTAAAAGAAGATCCAGATATGTGGTAGGTAGAAGAAATGTGTCCCAATACTTGGATTACAGGAAAAAGATTATGCTGAGAGAAGAAAGAAGCCTGCCATGTATGTTGATATTTGCCTTAGTTTCTGTGTTGGAAAGAGCATACTTGCAAGACATGAGTAGTGATGTGCTTTATCCCTTCCCACACTCTGGGGCTTGGCATGCCCTGGAAGAGAGTCTCCCAGTAGTTGTTATTAATTGCTGTGATGCAGCACTCCAGTGGCTCATGAAGTGTCTCTGGTGTCTCACTGAAAAGGAATGTTTCAGATACAGACATGAATATCATAAAAGACACTTTTCCCAATAAAGCTACACCCCTGCTGATTAACCAGTGCCCTGAGGTCTTGTGATAATAAGACCTGACTTAAACCTCCATGCTCATCCCTCTGCACACCTCCCTCCTGTGTCAAAGCAGCTCTTCCAGCACTCGAGTTCATTTCAAGAGTTAAAATTTGCCTCCTTGCTCTCAAGGACATCGAGGTCTGGCTCTTTGCGAGTGGTGGCTGCTTGACATGAACATTAATTGATTAATTTCAGGGAGAAAAACAAGAAAAGGGGAGAAAGAAGAGAGCTTAGGAGTGGAAAAAGAACAAGGAGGTGGCTGCAGGAGCAGCCCACAGCCTGGTAGCAGAGTGAGCCACAGTGCTCTGTCGGGAGATCAAAACAAGTGGATCCACCCTCATAATCTTCTTCTTGCACAACCCCTGACATGGATGTGTGCAGCTGTGTTTCACCCTGAAAAGAGGTGAATAGAGGACAGACCACTGACTTAAACAACATTTAGAGGAGATAGAAGCGAATTTTTAGACAGTCCCTGCAGCCAGTTCACTGAGTAAACTGATGAGTATAAATGATGTAGCAAGCAAGTTGATTTTGTGTCAGGGTGCAACTAATTTAATAGTTTCCAGACCAAACTCCTGCCTTCTGGTGTTTTGAATTCTGAGGTATGAAAATAAAATGTGTGAAGTACAAAATAGGATTTCTAGGTGGTGGGAGTGAGTAAGATTTTATTAAGGGTGTTTGTTTAAATACTGCTACAGCAGATGTAATACAGATCATGCCATCTCACTAAGTCACAGGAGTTCAAGAGTTGAAAATGGCCATTTAAAGCTTGTATGTATAAATAAGTGTCAGAGAAACTGGATAAATACTTTTCTCTTAAAGTTGAAAAACCTTCTCAGACACTACAAATGACAGAGATTTCATCTTATTCACCAGTAAGTCTTTCCGGAGCAGTCAGTGACTCACAGATTCAATGTCAGTCCTAAAAGCCTTCCAGCCTGAGGAGAATATGAAATGATGAAGCATCCTCTGCTGCAAATCTGCTTGAAGTACAGCATAATGCTGTTTTAGCACCCATGATTTCAGGAATGCAGGCACCAGTCCAAAGGCACTGAGCACCCCTATTGTGCCAAGACAGGACTGTCCCCTTCTCTGTGGAGTTTTTTGGGTTTTGTGGTTTGGTGTTTTTTTCCATCTTCAAGCACAGATAGCCAAGGGAGGAAATAACTGACTGATTGATTGCTTGTGACTACTGAATGAGAGCCCCTTTAAAGAAATGTCTTTGAGCTTAAGCAGTTAGCCTGTTGATTTGCAGAAGGAAATCACTTAAATAGATATTCTTCTTGGAAAAGTCCTGTCTGCTGCTTTAGAGCAGCTCAGATGGAGCACTGTGCTTTGCTTCGTCATCACTTAGATTGTGTAGTATTCCTGTAGGAGTGCAAAGAACAGGCAAGAGACCAACAGAGAAATTTTAAAAAGTTAGTGATATAATATCTGGGCCATTGATCATAGCAGGATTTCAACCCAGCTGTGCTGGAAATGTGCTCTGTTAGTTTGGACAAGCCATTGCACCCATTGGCACCTCACGGCCTTATTTGATTTAGGACAGAAGTTTCATGATTAGCTTAAGCCAGTCTGAGACTGTACTGCTGCCAAAGGGACATTCCTCCTGCTCTTACATCAGAGCAGGCACCCACATGACCATACAATAAACTGATCCAACTGAAAACCAGCCCTGGGGGGGAAAAAAAAGGGAGAGATTACTTTTTTAAGTCAGGAAGTTAAGCAAGAAGCCAGAAGGTTGCTGGGGCTAATGAAATGGATGGACTGGCAACAAGCAGCTAGAGGGATGGAGAGGTGAGACAACCATCCTCTGAGGCAGTGGGATTCAGCAGGTGAGTCTCGTTTGAAGTCCCTTTAGCATGCAGTGTGGCCCAAGAAGGTTTGCTCTTGAGCAAGAAAAGAGAGACCACAAGGATTTCATGTGGTTTTATCCCCACAAGAGAGCGAGTCTTTTCTGTGGTCCTGTTTTGAACAATGGAGGTGAGCCAAGGCTGAAGCTCAGCTCTCTGTGTGGTTCCTGTTGACCATGGTGCTCTCAATGTTTTTCCTCTTTGTGATCATTCCCAACATAGAGCTCTGCTGTTCTCAGCTCCTGGGTGCTTCACCAAAGCAGTCTGTGAACTCACATTCTAGTTTAAATGTGCCTTTTTGAACAGCATCCTGTATTTGTCCCTTGGGGGTGTTTTGTGCAGTTCAGTGTGTTTAATCTCTCACTCATATTTTTCGTGGGTCACTCTGGTAGTAAAAGACAGCAGGGGGCACCAAATCTGCATAATTCTGTTAAAATTGCAGCATTTAGGTCCATGCTCATAAAATTTAAGTTATTATGCATACTTTCAGTTTAACAGCTGGAATTTCATTCTAGCACCGATATTTTCTATGATATCTCCTTACTTCTCAAGAGTTGCTGTGGTGGTACTTAGGGTTGAATTTCTACAAATAATGCATTTGGGCCAGTAGCAGACTCTTCTCCCACCAGTTGTCATCCCATTTCCTTCCCTACTTAGTGCTGTAGGCTCCACAGTTCATGCCCAGGAAGATATTGTTTCTAATACTTAATTCTGGAAGCTGTTTGTATTTGCAGAATTGGATTAACTGAAGGCTTTGATTTCAACTCCAAAGTATCCTGATATTGGCATTGAGAAAAGATTTTGTGCTGAAATCAGTGTTGGACTGTCTAAAAGACTTCTCAAAGCCCGTGCAAAATGTTTTCAAGCCTAGAAGAAGCAATGTAATTATCTGTTCTTTTGGAGAAGCTGGAACTCAGCTTTCTTAAAAGTTTAAGAAAAGTTTAAGAACAAAACACCCTCACATGGTTCTTTGAGTATTGCTTTAAAAGTAATCTGTGAGCATGGATCTGATTCAAAAGCCTTCGTGATGTGAGTGATTCACACTCATGAAACAGCTGTGGGTAGACTCAGAAAAGTAAACCCAATTATTTGTGTATATAACACATAAATATTATTTGTATTTTGGAAGTGCTTCAGGGTTGGATCCTCATTTGATAACAGACAAATAGAAGTAACATTGCAGTTTGACAGACACTTTGAGAAATCTATTGATTGGGAGCTACTATTAGTGTATTTCTGTAACAGACAAGGACCAGGAAGATTGAAAAACACACTCAAGCCTTGCTGAGATGGTCATCACATGGCGTTTTTTTGTGCCCTGTAAGGCAGAAAAATCAGAAGAATTTCTATTCTCCTAAATTTAAAATCCTTCTTTGAAAATTCAGACCATAAAGAAAGAGAACGAGTCATGCAACTACAAAGAGAACCTATGTCTAAGACATGACTGATCATCCTGTAGCTTCTGGTAAGTCATTTATGTGTCAGATTCATAAAATAATTTGATTAATTGAATTTTAAGTTCAGTTGAGTAGGTACATGCCTAAGTAAGTAGCATTTCCAGGCTTATTTATCTACTTTAAATGTAATCACTCATTGGATAAAAGAGGCAAATAACAAACCTGCTAAGCTTTCCAGAACAGCATGTTCTTACAGGCAATTGCTATTGTTTCAGTCAGCAGGAAAAGAATGTCTTGTCAGATGACCAATATTCAGGTGACAGCAATTAAATGTGCATATTAACAGCTTGGTAAGTGTCTAACAGCACCTGTCCTGCTCTGTGCTGAACTGATGGCACACCCTCCACTGATCTGTGCATGTACACTCCACCCAATACGTTGGAATTCAGTGATTTGGGCAGATCTGAAATGTTAAAAGCAGGAGCTAGAAATCAAGTGTGCTTTCCTCCAAGGAGATACCACTGGATTACTATTCATGACTGGTTTACTGAGTGTTTTCTCTTTGGGTTCACAAATCTTGTATTTTTGATTGTGTGGTTTCACAGATTTGCTGACCTTATGCATTATTGTGAAGTACATTAACTATTGGGAAGAGTACTGATACTACTAATAATGGGGAGTGCATAAATATCTTCTGTAGGTAGACTCTACGTTACCATTGATTTCTTTAGAGAAAGTTTACACCCCTGAACTTTTGGCTTCTCACAATAGCAGGTTAAAATAATGATTTGAAACCCATATTTTACAGTCACCTGTCAAAAACTGTGTAAAACTCTAAATAATAGGTATGGATGGTTCCTTGATCATCTGTAGGGTTGCTGTGTTTTTTCTGTCTCCATAGCTCTTAAACCTTGTCAGCTGGAACATCCCTGGAAGTGTCCAAGGTCAGGCTGATGAAGCAGAAGATATCCCTACCCCTGGCAGGGGGGATGGGCTAGATATCTTTGAAAGACTCTTCCAACTTAAACCTTTCCATTAATCTATAACTTAGATGTGTTAGATAAGGTAACGAGTCTCTGGCTTGTAATTTATAACCAAAATCTAGCTAAACATCCAGTCTTAGACCTTGGATACTGTGTGCATGACAGTTTCAAAGGTGGGTTATGGAAGCATGGTTTGGTTGGCGTTTTTGCATTACCATTACTGTCATGTTGGGAACGTACAGGTTTAGTGAGGTATTCTCACTTTTATTTCTTTACCTATGGAAAAATCTCTCTAACTCCTAATTTAAATCACTTCTTGTGGTTTCAGACCCTTACATTTTACCTTGTTTTTGGTGCATAGAGAATATTATATTTCCACATTCACTACCACTTCATATTTATGTTTTCATGTGTATGTCCAGAGTTTTCTTTTGGTGGAATGAGCTCAGTTCTTTCTGCCTTATCTCCAAGGCCAATAGCTCTAAGAACTCCTGAATTATCTCAAATATGTGCATGCAGCTTTCACAAGTGTAATGTCCCAAAATGTCACTTCTTCACATCTTCAGTGCTACATTTTGCCTTATGCATCCCAGTACAATATTTTTTGTTGTCATTCTGGATTGATATTATTCCACTTTTTCCATTTGTGATACAACATGCAGCTATATTTCTGCGTGCTGCTGCATCGTGTTGGGAAAACGCAGCTGGTTTTGCTAATCATAATTCATCATCAAAATGGAAGGATTCTGCACATGGGATTGCGTAGGATTCTGCCTCAGGTCTAGCACTAGTCAAAACTTCCATTAATACTTCGGATAACACAGTAGAGAGGATTATTAGACAGCATCCAGCCATCAGCTGCAGAGGATCCCTTAACTGCCTTTGAAAGGGTAGGATGTAAGTTGAGAATCATCATGACAGTTCAAGAAATTGGTATGAAAAGTATACACAACTCAACAAATTAAAATGAGAGCTATTTCATTTATGTAGGAATAATTAAAGACACAATAATAAGAGTGGAAACAATCAGACAGCACTGTGAAACAGATTGCAGAGCTAGCATATATGGTTTTAATTGCTCATTCTTTTTCCCAAGACCTGTTATTTTGTTATAGAAAGAATTTTGTTTAATTTCGTACTATTTTCCTTTGATCACTCATTGGTCCTTGCTATTTTTTTATTGCTCTCTTCTGGTTACCTGCTTAATTTAAACCAAGAGAAAAATAATGGAATAAACAGTTAAACATGCCAAAATGTTGACCACTCCAAGGCTATTCCTTTTTCTTAAGATGGTTTTCTCTTAAGATGGTTTTTACCAGTCTTCTGGAACCTCATCTGTCTTTCAGGATTTCTCAAAGAGGTAGTCAGTCTGAGATCACAGCAACTTCTGAAATATAAACCAGACTGGAAATGTGTGCCAGTCTCCTTAAGTAAACTCACTTTCCTGGAGGGACATTTCATGCATATCTCAGACTGTCTCACAATATTCTATAGTATGTAAGAAACATTTTTATTGCTGTCAAAGATAGTAAAATACTACTTTTTGTGGAAAAGCACATTTTCACAGTATATAGAGATGCTGTAAAACTTGCATATTGAAGCAGAATCTCGTTTAAGAAGTTGTATGGACAGAAGGGAGAACGTCTGCTGTTAGCACTTGCGAATTTGACAAATATTCAGATATGAAGTCGTGTGGTGATCCACTTTCACAATATAATACAACAGTAAATTCAGATACCTCAGATTTGCAGGGTTTTGAATTCACATATGATATTCAGAGACAGTAGACACCAAATAACAAAAGAGACTGTGCATAAAATGAGTTTATACAACTATGGTCTGTGCAGCGTCAGACCAAAATACAGTCAGGGAATTGCTCTTGGTTTATCTGGAGACTCCCTCCCGTTTGGTTTCACACCTTGCCTAGGAATTCAAACAAGCTGAATGTATCTTTGCCTTGCAGCATTGTTAAATTAATGTTCCTACAACTGGAATTTCTGAACTCAAAGCTATCTTTTTAAAGAAGACCCTGGCTGTGTATTGGGGAACAATGAAAGATTTCATGCAGTTTCCATGCACTTTTGTAGTTAAGAGCATATTTTTATTGATTTAAAATAAAGTCCTACACCTGACAACGAAGAATATTGATAAATACAATCAAAGAACTGCACAGTCTAGTGTGTTTGGGTTCAGTTCAGGCCTGACAGCCTTGTAGGATGAAATAATCCATGTAGGATAATTCTGGAATGGGTAAAGGCATAGATGGTCCCCAGTGCAGTCTCTGGATTTTAGTGTGGAGGTACCATTTGTTGGAGCAGAAGGATAATTAACTTTTTGTTCCTCTTCGCTTGCACCAAGATGATTAGCCGGGGAATCTCATGCTTCTGAGTTTTGCAAGACAGGCACTTTGCTGATAAGAATTGAATTTGCTCCTTTCAGTCAGTCTGGTAAACAACCATCAGAGGACAACTTCTCCCAGCCACTGTGTCAGGCTTGCCACGGTGAGGGCACACCTTGCCATGCTCAGCTCTCTTGGCTCCTCAGGTGAGTAGTTAGTTAGCAGGCACATCAAACTGTTTACTCAGCTACTTAAGATCATTTGCAGTAATTCTGCTTTCCTTCCTTGGGATGCACTACTACTCCTCTGCAAGATGAAATGAGCTCAGTAACACCATTTGTGGGCATAGTTCATCTTAATTAATTTTCCTGGTGACTTTTGTTGCTTCTGTGATATAATTTTTTTTTTTTCTTTCTGGGCATCTATTACTCTGCCAGTCTGCTCCAGCCACCTGCCTATTTATGGGCATTTTAACAGAAGGAGGTTAATAGAAGCTCACATTGGGTGTGAATTTCCATTTCACTAACTCACACTATTCTTGCTGGGGACACTTCAGTGTTAAAGGAAAAATAGCTTACAGTACTTTCAAAGCAAGATTACTTTCTCCCAGCAAGACAAAGTGGCCTTAGTGGGAACTGGGGCAGCTAAGCTGCAGCGCTTGGAAATTTACACCCTAATGATCACAAATTAGCTTCTCCATCCGGGCCAGAACAAATACGTGAAGAAAATCAGAAGGTTGTCCAGTGTGTTACCTTTACCCACAGGATGCTCTCCACTGATTCCACGTGGGTCATACTGAGAGCATCACAGTGGAAAACCCTTTTGCAGTTCAAATTAACAGAAGTGCTTTCTGATTTTCAGTTACCTGAAAGTTAGCTCTCAGAAGGCAGCATGCATGTAAATTACAACAGCAACTGATGGATTGGAAACACCAGTACTGCTAAAATGTCACATTTGCTCCCATTTCAAGCCTGAGTCCCCCAGCTTGGCTTAACTCAATAGCTTTGCTTGTGTTAATTGCTTCAATGGACACTGGAATGGAATTACTGTCACTAAAATGAATGCTTCAGAAGCCAAAATAACCCCTCGCTGGAATACTTGCTGAAAAATATTTTTCTTATAGAAAACTATGTCCTTAAAGAAAACCCTCCAGGAGTTCATTTGATTTTGAGAGTTGCTTTGCTTGCAATCCAAAGCAAATTTTTACAAAATCTGCTAGGGAAGAAAAACAGAAAGTTAATTTCTGTTCTGTATTGTTTCACAGCAGTTTATAGGTCAACAATTTATGTAGCCCATCAACAAGAAACACACATATAGCATCTACTTCTCTAAATCAGAGAGCTGGCTGATGTCAAGGTAATTATATTGATATAAGGCTGTTGCAGGTTCAAGGAGATGAGAGCTGAGTTTATAGAAGAAGTAAATGCCTTGAACAGAGAATAAGACTCTGTGTGTATGAGTGTGTGTGTGTGCAGTACTTGTGAGTCATGACAGTTTCTAAAAGGCTGTTTAACTTTCTGAAGTTGATGTGCGCCATTGTTCTCTTCCCAGGTAATGACTAGTTAAGATCACATTTAGCTCTTCCATTTCTCTAGTAATCGCTGAGATCTGTGTTTCATTGATCTTCCAGTGAACAGCTGCTTCAGAGCTCTGAGTGACAAGTAAAAGCTTTATGAAATAACACAGATCACTCCATTTGGAGAGCACAGATGACTAAAGCTGGAACCTGTTACTGCTCAGCCACTTTTGTCACATAGAAGTGACAATTGGTTTAACAAAAGAAAACTTGTACTAAGTGTTTAATGTGGGTCCAAAACATAGGGAATTGGGAAAAAGACAACATTGAATCACACAGAATAAAAATAGGCACAACAAGGGCAGGTTTTTTACTTATGACATCACAAACTCCGTTTCTCCAAACTATTCCTATAGCTAAACTGGGTATTTCAGAGGGCATCCTGAATATATTAAAGATCTGGACCCAAATGTATCTGACCCCTGTGGTTTAGGCATGTTTAGCTTGACATTTCAAGGTTACAGAAAGAAAAAGAATCACAGAATCACAGCGTGGGTCAAGTTGGAAGGGACCACAGTGAGTCATGTGCTCCAACCTCTCTGCTCAGGCAGGGTCATCCCAGAGCAGGTTACTTAGGATTGTGTCCAGACGGCTTTTGGATGTCTCCAGGCAAGGAGACTCCACAACCTCCCTGGGTGGCCTGTCCCAGTGCTCTGTCACCTGCATACTAAGGAAGTTCTGCCTCATGTGCAGGGTGGTCTTCCTGTGTTCCAGCTTCTGCCTCTTGCCTCTTGTCCTGTTGCTTGGAAGCAGTAGAAGGCAGAACAGAAACTGAAATACTTGAAATATGAAATGTACTGGAATCTTCATCCAGGATTTCAAACCTTCTCTTCTTTGTAAGAGATAGGTAAATTGCAGAGAATCACCTTGTCTTGCTTGTTCTTTTTCAGACTGGAAATAAAAATGTATTAGGATGTTAAAGCCAGGATTGCTAATGTATTAAAGATTTATATTTAGCATAAAAATGATCTTTCAGCACAGTGTTCTCATGAGATTTCTTGCTAAACATGTTCCCAACTCCTCCATTGCCACCTCCAACCTTTTCTTCTGGTATTTTTCCAATTTACAATATGAATTCTTCAGCACTTGTTGTCAAATGCTAAAATAGTTTTTATAAGGGATTTTAGCTGAACTGACTAGAAATTTCAAGTGATACAGAGTGCTATAATCATTAGTTTTACTCCTACAGTTAAAAATATCCCTATTTATGGGTTTTCTATTTTCCCTGGTTTAACATGAGGAATATGTTTCAAAGTTACAAAAGCTTAGGGGATCAGTTTGGGGAGGGTTTAAATTCAGTGTTTGATAAAGAGTTGTGTTGCTGATGTGCTATTAATACAAGCCATGGTTTTTTTGGCAACTGATTTATTTATTTATTCCCTTTAAACAGAGGTCAGTCAAACCTGATCCTAATTTAATGAGTAAGAGGACAAGGAGACAGGGCTACAGGGGTCCTGAGCTGATGGCAACCAGGCCATTCATACTGGCACTGCAGCACATGCTGCTGTACACCTGCATGGCCTCCCCTTCCTTTTGTACCACAGATGAGCCCACCTCTAAAAAAACTGCATCAAATACAACTTTTCTGAATAAATACAGCATAATTTAATGTTTATGTATTCATTAGTCAATGCTGTTAGTTATGCAGACCATATTGTAGCTATTCGTTTATGCGTGCAAGTTAAAAATGACTAAGACCATTAATTCACTGAGAACACATATGTCAGTTTGGTGAAATACTGTTTTTTTCCTAAATTATAGCAAAGACACCAGGTCTAGGTCTACTGCAACAGATTGTTGTTTTTGGGACAGCAGGGATGAGCATTCAGTATCAGTCTCAAAGACAAAGAGGAAGAGCATTTGGTTTAATAGGAGATAATTAAATCATCCTCTGAGAAGGAGAACTTCTGAAGGGCATCGCATATTTGACTTTGTTCTGGCAATTCTGTTCAGAATGATGGAGCCATGGGGTGTGATCTGATACAGCCTGCAGTGGGTGGGAGCACCAGCAGGTCTTGGAGATTAGCAGAATATTACAGGCTCTGGGCTGGGAAAAAAAATGAAACATCGTCAAAATCAGAGGAATCTGGCCCAGAATGTTATTTCAGTGTTTGGACAAATGCATGTCTTATGCAAATTGTCTTATTAGAGGTCTTCAGGGTCTTCAGTGACTAATGAAGGATTTCTTATGAGAAAGCTTATTCAGAAAATTTGTCATTCCTTTTTCATTCCTTTGATGGAATTCAGTTATTCAGAATTGATGAAGTTGTAACCCACTCTCTCCCTAGCACAGACACAAATTAAATTCCTTCTTGGCAGGATTAGGCAATGTTAGCAAGAATTACTTCTGTATGCTTTCCATGTATTGATTGGAAGCAAAATAGGTAATGTCACAGGCAATTAAGACTGTTTCAGATACTCCATGTTAAGATCTTACTTTCTGTTCTCTTCATGGGCTCCCGTTTTTACATCGGGTTTCAGCTCCAGACCAAAGGTCTTAAACAATTATGAAAAATGTTCTGAGGAAAAAGCACAGATGTTATTTTGCCAATGCTGAAAATCTTACTACTAATTTATGGCAGGTTCCTGCCTTCCATGCTTTGGAAAGACTTTGCATCTGGAAGGAGGTAACTTTTGTAAGATGAAGGTAACTTCTGCTGTTGCCATAAATAATTATGATTTTGTCTAATTCGAATCCTTCTGAAAATTCCACACCTAGTTATTAGAGATGTGTTGTAATTAAGCAAATCCTTTCCTCAATCCATTTCACTTTAAAGCAGGACCTCCCCTGCAATTGCTTTTTCCACTTGCTTTTTCTACTCTGTCCTGGAACCGAGGGCAGAGATCCTGCCTTTCTGAGGGGATTAGTGTCCTGTCAGATATTTCATCACTCGTGAGGAAGCAGTCTTGATGAGCTCCCAGGAGATAAAAGCTGGTTTGGAGGAGATATGGAAGTGAGAGGCAGTAGATGGACCAGGCTGAGAATATGAACTAACAAGAAGATAACAGAAAAACAGGCTAATAAAGAAAAAGAACAAGAGCTGTGCAGTAGAGGGACAGAGGAGACTGGAGCAATAGAGGAGGAAACCTTAGGAATATCTTAGGAATTAAGAGGTGAAATGGTATCTATGCTCACAGAGTTGTTCCACTAATGCTGCAGGTAATGGAATAAGTCACAGATTCCCTGATGACAAACATGCTTCTGTTTGCTAGCAGATCATTGGTGAAATGAAGAGTCAACATGTGTGTCCTGCCTCTGTGGTGCTGCTTATCAGAGCATGGCATAGAACTGTTACTGAGATCACTTAGCTCAGGAGAGTGATCTGAGCTGCAAACCTGAAGCCCCAGTTTTGCCAGAGGCCATTATGGATACGAGTGGAATTCTGTATAATTCTGATACTGGCTGGCAAGGGAACAGTAGGAGCAAAGCACTATAAGTGTCCTGCTCTGAACAGTCTTACTTTGCTCTTCAGGAACATTTCTGTATCACATATTAACCATGCTTTTGAAAGTGGATTTCAATAATATGGAGTTTATAGCCTGACAGAAACCTTACAAACTTCACCAGGGACAAATGTAAAGTTGTGTACTAAGCAGGGAATAAGCCCTGGCAGTGGAACAGGTTGCCCAGAGAGGCTGGACAGTCTCTGTACATGGAGGTTTTCAAGACTTGTCCAGATGAAGCCTTGAGCCCTAAGCCTGACCTCGCATTTGACCCTGCTTTGCGCAGGAGGTTGGACTAGAGATGGCCTGAGGTCCCTTCTGACGAAAATTTTCCTATGATCTTTTGATAAAATACTTAAAATATATTCATCCAGATCCTACCAAAAAAGGTGGGAACAGCTGGCAGTAAAATGAGATTATTGTCAGTGGGTTTGTGAACTATCATATTATTGGTATCTGGAAATGAGACTTCATTAACAAAATGTCACTTGCCTTTATTATTGCAAAGGTAACCTTT
This sequence comes from Eopsaltria australis, assembly GCA_034509425.1. Classification (NCBI taxonomy): domain Eukaryota; kingdom Metazoa; phylum Chordata; class Aves; order Passeriformes; family Petroicidae; genus Eopsaltria; species Eopsaltria australis. Next base: position 2,934,084 of record JAVTVJ010000051.1, on the reverse strand, counting down.
TGAAAATGAACTGACCATGAAATAATAGAGTAATTTCATCTGGAATCTTCACATAATCTGAAATAATAATGCATAAAGGTATGAAATGCTTCTATTAATCTCTGTGGGATATAAGCAGTAAAACCCAATGGTGGCAATTTGTATATAAGCATTGTTAATAATTTAGTATTACTTAAGCTTCACAAAAGAGTCACATGCATTATTAAAAAATAAACTATGAATGAGAGTTCTCTACTATAATTAATATAATGGCTTTAATAGGCACTCAGTAATATGTTACATTTAAACAACAATAATGTAGCAATAATATACAAGTCTTAAAATGATGAACTACTTTGGCTGAGGGTGTATCACCTTGTTGGTGGATTTACAGTGACTTTAGCCTCTCACTTCAGGGACTACAGGCTTTATAAAGCCTTGTCCTTTAGGTTTATCCAGTTGTGGTAATTATTTGGGAGTTGAAAGGACTCATTAGTAGTCCCTTCTCATCTCTGATGCCGTTCTGTAAATTAGCCACTGGAAATGTCTTTAAGTACCTTCAAATTCTTTCATTATCTAGCACAAAAGGTCATTTCACATAAAATCAAGTGCTCTGAGACCTGCTAATGTAAGGACATCCTGAACTCATGAATCTATTAATTCTATTTTCACAATCTGTTTTCACAATTGGATGTTGTTTGTTTTTGAGGGCTGTCTGCTGCTCACCAAACGTACTCTGTTATTATTCATCTAGTGACTGAATTTTTATGGTCCCTTCATAGAAGTCCTCACAAAGTAAAAAGCCACCCTTAAGTAAAAAAATCCCTGATCCTCTTTGTGCTTTGAGCTGTTCGCATATTTGCAAAGTGATAGCTTTGAAAATCATCATCTCAGTACTATTTGTACAAATGCAGCACCATCATCTACCCCCTTGGGATGACTCTGTGTGAAATTTGATCAGACTGTATTGCAATCATATTTTTCAACAAATATGCAAAGTAAAGAGAAATTCTTTCTGTTTGCAAGCATTCCAAAATTTAATCTGCTCAAGGAAAGCCAGAGCCCTCCCAATCTTTAGTAAAACCCATTTCTACACAGGGTTTACAAATGTCCCATTACAATCTGTTTGTGGGTACTGTGGGACACAGCCTACAAAGCCAGCTCATGCAAAAACTTGTGCTAGGAACTGTTGTGAAGCATGAAGTGCCTTGTGTACCCATCATCAAATATATTTAAAAGAAAGAGCCTCTGGTTAAAGATGAGAGAATACAAACCCTTTTAAAATCAGTCGTAACAGAGTTTACTTTCCATTTCTTACCAACTTTCTACGTGGTCTGCAATTCATCTCATGGTTCAGCTTTCTGACTACTTTTTCTGTTGCATTTCTGGGTTACAGGTGTGAGCCACAGAGAGAGCAGCAATCCCTTCTGGAAGTGGCTTGGGAATACCATGGAGGAAGCAGGAGCACTGGTGAGATTTTGAAGACGGAAGAGTGAAAGATGAGATGCTAAATCTGAGACTGTGGCTGCTAAAATGAGCTGCTGAACATCAGAGAGCAGGAATTACTGCATTTCCTAAGAGTGCTGCAGAACCTCTGAGCCTTTTATTTCTAGTAACAGAAAAGAAATTCACATGTGTCTCAACGTGTGGATGAAATTTTGTTTACTTGGGGTAAAGAAGTGTTAAAATAACGGTTTTAGAAAGCAACAGTTTTCATAAAAGCAAAATATATTTTATATATATAAAATATGTATCCTATGCTCTGTGTTTATTTGGTTTGCCCATTCCAGATCCCTTGGGCAGATAATGCTGCACCCTCAACTCCCCCACCCTCCATCCTGGCCTCTGTGCTGTGCATTATTTCAAAGGAGCACAGCTGGGTGCTGGACTGTAATTTCTCACGCAGCTCAGATCATGTCCATTAGTTTATTTGAAGGTTAGGACCAAGACCATGAAGTGGATGAGGAGCTAATAGACAGACTGGTGTTCCTGCTGTGTTCATGGGGGCTTAAACCAGGGAGAAAATAGTCAGGCACATCCATATTATTTTCGCCTTTTGCTTCACAATTTGCAGTAGTCTCATTCATAAATGACAAAGAAACAGCTCCCTGCTGTGAGGTCCTCATACCACAGAGAGCTGTAATGAGTTTGTAACGAGATGGAGATAAGGAAGATTTTTAGTGATTACTCAGACAAATCTCTGAGTGCAAATCAGAGATGTGCTGAGTGAGGGGTATAGCTTTCCATCACTCTCCATGGCTTAAACATCTGAGGATACTTAAGGTATTCTCATGGTATTATGTAAGGAGAACTCAGTAAGACAAAAATGTCCTAAATGCATCTTTATGGAATTTCTGCCTTTGCTGTGTGTCAGAAACTTTTGTAATTTGACAGCCACTAGCAGTGATTAATGGCTAGCAATATGGCCAGGGGCAATGTATGTTTCAAAGTCAGTATCAGGAAACATTGTGTGATCTGGAAAGTCTTTGGCTGTGGAATTGTCTCCTTGCAAAATCAGAAACAAGTATTTTGCCTGTGTGCTCCGTGAAGAGCTCCAAATAAATAGCTGGAATATTAATGAAGATGAGAGTGAAAAACAGGAGAATATTTACCTTAGAGTATGGAGCTATACTGAGATTTAAGGGTTGTTTCTGTTTATGATAGCTACAGTATATTTTTATTTTTCATAGGTATGCATATTTATTTGTGGAGGTGTATACATATAAGTGCTCCAGAAAGAAATGTTTTATTTTCAATTTCTTGGAAGCATCAGGTATTTTCTGTGTTGAAGCGTAACATAGGTAATATATCTCCAGATATTAAAGTAACCATGACTAAATAAATAAATAAATAAATAAATAAGTATTTCCAAAGATGACTCCTATACCTCATTTACTGCTCTTTTCAAAATGTGCAATTATGAATAAACCATTTACTTCCACAAGTATATGCTCTGCAGGATTTCAGATACAAAAAAATTTAAAGGTCAGACAATTACACTAAATAGGTTTAGTGCATCCCTGTATGACATAAAGCTCATTTCTATTTGCCATGTTCTGTCCTTCTTAATTAGAACATCAGACCACACGTACAGTCTGGAGCAGCTCAATTATGAAAGGTTAGATCCATCAGTTTATTCCTGATTGGCTTATTAATTACTGGCTTTGACTCTTGATTCAAATCAACACTTTTTCCTCAGGATAAAAGTGTATATGATGTTACAAATAATATACTGTACTTTATATGTTGGAAATATTTACAAAGAAAGCTTCCACTGGATTTGGCTTTGATAGAATTATGACCTCCTGTGCCATGAAATGACCACTTCAGGTGACCACTGGCAAATTTCTAAATAATATTGTTACTGAATACCTTCAATCTGTAAAAGGAATGAAAGAAATTCTGCGAGCTGTAATTATGTTTCAGTTTTGTAAGGATGTTTCAATACATAACTTTCACCCATGCTTTTCAATATACTTTAAAATGGGACTTCTGATCGTTCTGTGGTATTTTCTCCTGACAACTTTTTCTTGCAAACCTGCTGTATTGTGCCAGCTGATGTGCTGCAAAGAAGTGGAAGAACTTTTGATGGTAAATCTAAACCAGATGTGCAGAAATGGCTAAGTTGTGTCTGGATACACTGTGGGTGCCGTTGAAGACAAGGTACGAAGGGATCCATATATTAAAGATAAGAGAAGGCAGGAGCTTGCCCTTCCTTTGTTATTTTACATATGTACTTCAGCAATTTGGATATTGCATATACCTGAAAGCCAGCAAGAGCACTCTCCCTGTTGGTGGCAGTTAAGAAAGACTTTATTTATTTACTCCAGCTGTAAATGCCTTTTTTCACCTGATGGGAAAGGGCAGACCGATCCTGCTTTGCTGAGCTACTCTGCTTTGGTGCACGAACTTTGGGCTGGGTTCCTGTCCCCTCTCCATCAGAGGATAGACACTTCACCGCTGGTCCACCCACTGAGCCTGGGGCATGTTTCACCCGATTTAACTGGCCCTGAAAGGGGAAAAAAAACCACAAAAAAACTTTAAAAATCCCCATCAAAGCACTTCCAGTTTAGGCACATAATTATCTTTTCAAGATCTGGCCTGAACTGATCCCAGCCTACGCTCCTTCCTCTCACGCTGTCGTGACAGGATTTCAGTCAGAAACACGCGGCTGTCTGTGCCTGCAGCCGCTCGAGTGGCAGCAACAGCCCCCCGCCAGCCCCGCACCGCCAAGCCCCGAGCCCCCGCTCCCCGCCGAGGGGACCCGCCCCTGGGGGCCGCCCACCGCGGGGCCTGTGCGGGGAGGGGATCGCGGCGGAGGGGCCGGGCCGGGGGCGTTGCGGGGTCGGGGCGGGCCCGGGCGCGCTGCGGGGTGCGGGGGGCGGTGGCCGCCCGGCCCCGGGAGCGAGCGGCGCTGCCCGGTCCGCTCGCCGCGCCGCCGCTCCGGGGCTCGCCGCTCGCCCGCCGGCAGCTCCCGCCCGGCGCAGGGGGCGCGAAGGGCTCTCCCCGCCATGGCCTTCACCTTCGCCGCCTTCTGCTACATGCTGTCGCTGGTCCTGTGCGCCGCCCTCATCTTCTTCGCCATCTGGCATGTGAGTACCCCAGCCCGCAGCCCCCGCGCTGGAGGCGGCTCCAGCCCCGGTGTGGAGGGTCGTGCCGCGAGGGAGCGGGGCGGGCTGAGGCTGAGGCGGGGCGGGCAGCCCCGAGCCCGGGCAGCCGGGGCGCAGCGTCCCGCGGCGGGGCCGGGGCGGACGGAGCTTGCCGGGAGACCTCCGCGTGGGGCACGGTGTTTGTTACATTGCTGTAAGCGCGAAGAGCCGCGGCCGCGGGTCCGTGGCAGCTTGGGGTCCGTGGCATCCGTGGCAGCTTGGTCCTCGCAGGCTGAGCGCTGCCCCAGCCCCGCGCTGCCGGCGGAGTTCGGCGCTGCCCGGAGCTCTCCAGGTGACAACATCGGCTTCTCTCTCCTGCCTGCGAACAGAGCGCTGTGGCGGGGAAACCGCCCCGTACCTGGTGAAGCAGATACGCTGTTCTCCCTTCAGTAATTACTACATTAATAACTTCTCAAAAAGTCGGGGTTGAATGGGAAACTCTGTCAGCCTTCTGATGCCGGTTATTGTGGTCCACCTTCGTTAATTTCACTCCACAGTGCTGGTGTTCGTTCCTTACTGTTCACTGGGTGTTTGTGGTAGGCGTAAGCGTGTAACTCAGAAGATGTGAAATCATTCTAATGCAGAACCTGCAATTCTTTTGAACTGTTACATATTTTAGAATTAATTACACTTTATGTACACGATAACACCGTGCCATAAGCATTCAGGATGGAACAGGATAAGTTGGAAAATAGAGTGAGTCTCATGGATGCTTCTACAGCTACCTGATGGAGTGATTTAAAGAAAAACCCTCTTTTGACTAACATGCAAGGGAGATGGAGAATTTATTTTTATTGAAATGAAAGTAGAGCTGCTAGCTTAGTTGTATTAGCACCAGGAAGCAAATCCCCTTGTGAGAATGCTTTGAAATTTAATTATTTTATACTCTTCGTGGGGCAGTTACAAGTTTTTCCTTATTAAGGAAACCACAAAGGTGGGATGGTAGTGCCAAGTGCTGTCGTGATGTCAAGTACTGCAAGGCTGGAAAGGATCTCTAGCAGTCAGCTACTGCACTACTCTGAAAAAAGGAGTAGTAAAATTTAGATTATTACTCATGTTTTCTCTCCTCCTCTTCTGCAAACCTTTAGGTCTCCAAAAGTGAGAATTCCACAGCTTCCTCAAGGGGCTTAGAGTTAGAAGTGTGTTCTCCTTTGAATCTCTAGCTACAAGTTAAACTGCAGCAATTTTAATGTTGCTTTATACATTTGAAGTCTGTCACTGTGTCCTTGTTTTTTGGGTCTGGAGTTGTTGTCACGTGAATTTGTGAAGTATTTGTAGCAAATCTGGCAAATTATTCTCCCATAAATGAGTGTAATTACTGCGAATTTAATCTTAGTGAAATATTTTTTTGACTTTCAGTCTATAAACTCATAAAGAGCAATGCCTCAGTATGAGAACTCTGTAAGGCAACTAGGAAAGGAAACCTTTTCTTGATATGTTTATGCTGCATGTTTCTTACATCTGTTGAAAAATTGTTGAGGGATTGAAATGGAAAATGGCTGGAAATGCTCTTCTATTGCAAGAATTGGCACTATCTTTTCTAGTAAATAGAAAAAATTCTATTAAGATACATGGTTTGTGAAGGAAGGTCATAGAATAACAGATTTAACACCCTGCCAAAATAAACTTCTAGGTGTACTTGTTATCCACATACACAGAACACGAACGTTTTTATTATTCTTTCTGCAAGAGCTGGTCCAGTTTGGTTTCTTCTGTAAGTTATATATTGAGTCATAGGAGTTTCTTTTACCTTAAACATCTCAGTTGTGAAAATCTTCCCAAGAAACAAAACTCCTACTCCTTCCCTGTGACCTGATTTTTCCCTCCTGTAATATACTGGAAAGGGACAGTAAATGTATTGTACCTAGGTTCTCGTAATGGCAAAGGATGATTTCAATAATTATATTTTCCTGTTTGTTTATCTTTGTAAAGACGTTCTGTTGCTAAGAATAAGTTGATGAATAATCTGAGCATCCCATCACTTTGAAAGATTTCTGAGAATGAGAATTTATATTTTGTAAGTTATTTTAAAGGATAAGAAAAATCTGTAGAATTTGGACTTGATACTGTTCTAACCTGAAGCTGAATGAGGTTTAGGCATATATCTGGAGTGATTTTAACAGCAGATCAAATAAAATTTTATTTTCTTCCTGCTGGCAAGTCAGATGAATTATAATTTTCATTCATATTGATTTAATAGATTCAATAAAAACTGTACAACCAAAACAAGAGAGTAAGATGAGCATTTTTATTTTTGGACACTGTGCTTTTCTGGTGCCTTTCCCCTAGAAAATTAAAGACTGTCTGTACATTCCTCCATACTCTTTGGAAGCAGGTAGAATGAAGCTGGTCAGAGCATTTTAAAGGAATTTTAAACAAAATGCACAAAGTCCTCCAGATGCCTGGAATATATTATCATTTTTTCCCTGCCTCTGAGTGATCTTCTTGTATAGATAGCCAAAGGTGTCTGTCATAAAAAAAAAAAAAAAACCCAAAAAACCAAATTAGATACTATTAGAGACATTTGTTTAAACTCTGCACAAGAATTATCTTAATGTATTATTGCTGTAATTTCACTCATATGTATTAAATTGAAGAAAAGGACTTGAAAATCTCCATGTACTACATTAAACGAATGTGACACTGTGGTACAGGAATTTTAAAAGCATTTGTGTTGATCAGTGACCACATCACCTTGACCTGTAATGTCACAGTAATAGAAACACCATGTAGAAGTGTATGATACAACTAACAGCAGAATTTGGTCTACTAACTACATAATTTGATATCTGATCTTGTTGTAAATTCAAGAACAGAATGCACGTTCCTCCTACCAACTATCACAGACACTTTGTTTTGCTGTTCTCAGCTCTTGTTCTTCTTTATATATAGCTTTTTATTAATCAGTTTCACTCCATTCCTAAGTGAGCTTAGATTTAGCTTCCTGCTAGCATTGAACTGAGCTGTGTCAAGTCTGTTTGAACTCCCGACAACACTTGACACACCACATTCATTTCTAGTGCAGCTCCACTAAGTTGTGTCTCAAGTGAAGTTAACTCAAGTTGACCAAGATGTCTTTTTTGTCCTCAGTTAAAAAGTGATACTCTTGTGTTGAGTCCTGCAGCAATATATTCTCTTAAAGCTTATTGGTTTTGAGTAATCCGAGTCCTTCCCTTCTGGTGATATTTTAAGACAAAAAGACTTGCTTTGAGATTTGTTATTTAAAGGAAAGCTTTGAGAAAAGAGCTTTTCAAAGTGGTCCATCTTATAATACCACAGCAAAACAATTCATAAATACCAGGAACACTACTGTTGAAAAGAATTTCTGTAGTGAGCCATCTCTTTTTCAAGTCATACAAGCATATCTTTGCATGTGGCTGCTTCATAATCTAAAGATTGCCAAAAAGTACCAGAGTTATCATGCCAGTGAAAAAATTGGTAGTGCCAGCCTGAGAAGTTGTACCACCCTGGATGCTTTTGGAGTATTTTGATATAGTTGTGAACACAGATGAATCCAGGAACAGCTCTTTGGCTCAAGAAGAGCTGAAAGTGATGGCAGCTGCTTGAGCCAAGCGTAAGGAGAATAAAGCAGCAGAAGATGGAGCTTTTTTTGGTTTATGCCCCCCACACCACTTTATTTTTCTTTTGAAGTGTGGGGAGAGTATTAATCTTGATAAACTGCCTTAATATAACTTCGGCTTCACTTAACAGTTACAAGTTCACAGGTAAAATTAAAAACAGTGGTAGGCAGTGACCGAACAGAGTAATATAGGCTAAGATTGACTTGTAGTTTTAATCAAAGCATCCTTTCTTTGCAAACACCAGGGAATGAAGCCCTTGGAATCTGTATTCAGTGTTGTTTCTGCTAATGGCTTTGTGTGTTATGTTTACCAGACAGCTTGAGTTATCTATGCCTTGTTTTCTCATTTGCTAAGTGTGAGTAATGGAGCTAAACTCAAAGTACTGCCTGTCACTTTATTTAAGAGCTATTCCTAAAACGTCTTTGCTTTCTGACAGAAGGTGCTATACACATGTAAGATGTTGCCACTTCTGTTATTTGTCACTGTACTGTCCTGGTGATGTGGACTGTATTTTATTAGCACTCAAGTTTCAATAGCTAAGGTAAAAAATTCAAAAGCTTTCAAAGAGTTATGTATGTGGAACTTGGTGAGTATTTGGTTTCTGACTTACTCAGGCTTCCTCATAAAATTCCAGCCTAATTTTTGATAAATTTTACAGCCTTAATTTTGAAGATACATAAAAAGCACACAGGCTTAGGTTGATAGCAAATTCAGTTGAACAAAACACTTTGATCACAAACAGTGCTGATGTATCAATGATCTCTGTGTATCTGTATCTTATTGTTTCTGTAACTTAGGTTTGGAGGAAAGCTCTGCTTTACCTGAAACCTGCAAAGAGACCTATGATCTAACCTGAACCTGTGCTTCTCTCCAGTGGAGGCTGCCACTCATCTCAATTTAACCTCTTTGCAATGTTTTAGAGCCTGTCTTGAAAAGAAAGTAATTTCCTTACAGATTTGTGGTCAAGCCTGGATTTCTTTCGGATATTGAAGTTCAGTACTGTTCTTTAATGAGTCATTAATGCATTTCTCTAAGAATGTTGGATAATTATGTGCTTAAAAATAAAATCAGATTAAGGCTCGATGAAGGGGAGCACAAGTGCTGTTGCTGTATGTTATACATATTTCTTGAAAATGTCTTTTCTTGCCTAAGCAGCTAAGTGCATTGTCCCTGAAGGTTTTATAGTCAGGACAGTTTAAGGAATGAGTCTGATATTTCCACTCTTTTTAAAGACAGAGCACAGCCAGATTGCCCTGGCTATAACACAGCTTGACAGTTCCCTTACAACTTTCCTTTCAGAAGTTTGTCACATTAATGCTGACAGACAGATATTAGGCCAGGCAGCACTGGCTGTGGAGCAAACTGTATCTTATATATTGGGAAAGAGGTATATCTCAGTTTAGTAACCTTGTCATGCTTAAATAATAATTAAAAAGATCACAGAACTCTATGGGCTCCAACACAGACTTAAATACCGTGGAAAGATTAAGCAGGATCTCTGTGTATGCTTGAACTGTCATGATGAGATTTATTTGGAGAAAGATTTTAAATAGTGTGTGTTTGCCACTGGCTGTAATTCCAGATGCCTCACAAGTCACAGTGACTCCATTATCTGCGTAAAACAAATTATTCTGTGGAGTCTCGTGCCTCCCACAATATGTGCAGAGAGCTATTTAAATGTTATTTGGTTGTCACATATCCGAGGGGTTTTGGTCTTGGGATTAGTTGTAAAATCTACTTACTAAAGGGATTTATATCCAAATTGGTAAATAATGTATTCCTAGTGCTCTTAAATAACTGCTATGCTTGTTAATAAGCAAGACAATATAACTGTCGTATTTTATTAGACCATGAGTAAAACTCTTAGATTGAGTCAGAGGCATGAGTTTATAGCTCATTACGTGTATTTGTTTACTCAGCCACCACACACACTACATTAAATCACATTTAAAACATTGAATTCAGCCCTCAGACCTCTGGCTTAGTGGATTACCCTCACCCCAACATAAATATCCTTTTAGCAAAGTATTTTTCAGAAGGAGGAAGAAAGAATGTTTTCCATACAGATAAGAGACATCTCTCTGACCCATTCCTCTTCATCAGTGCCTGTGACATGCTCCTCATTTATAACCAGTGTGGCTGCTGACAGCTGGAGGTGACTCTACCAGGCATTTAAGTTCTAAACTGGGAATATGGAGAGGTTTACTCTTCTGGTGATGGTAGTTTGGAAAAAACTTCCAATTTCTGTGGGAATGAAGTATCTCTCCCATGTGAAACAGGTAAGAGTTATTATTATTTCCACTCTGAAGAGTCATTTAAAGTCACAGGGCAGAGTCAGCTGATGGGGTGAAGGCAGAAGAATGTCAAATACTGTTTGATTTACCAGGTCACCTTCCAGTGTTTCACAGTTGGAAGTTCCCAGTTAAAAATTCAACTTGTGACCGTGATGGTGTGCAGAGAGCAAGAAGCAATTTTATTGATAGAATGATTGCTGTGTTCCTTGATAGCAATTACAACTTCAGAAATGTCCTGTTCCTGTTAGAGTAAATAATAAAAGGTTCATCGAGTAATTTTGACTGGAAGTAATCTAGGAAATCATCTAGTCAAATCTCTTATTCAAGGCAGGCCTAATTTCAAAGTTTGGCCAAGCTGCTCAAGGTCCTCTCTGGATCACTTATGAACTCTCCATGAGTGGAGAGATGAAACACTGCCTGGATGGATGGGGGGAGAGCAGTGGATATTGTCTACCTCAACTTCAGCAAGACTTTCCACACTCTCACGACATTTTCATAGGCAGACTCCAGAAGTGTGGACTGGATGAATAGACAGTGAGGTGGGTTGGGAGCTGGGTGAATAGAAGATCTCAGAGGTTTGTAATCCATGGCACAGGGGAGGCCTGTCACCAGTGGTGTCCCCCAAGGGTTGATACTGGGCCCATGGTTGTTTAACTTGGGTGAAGGGGCAGATGCCTCCTCAGCAAATTCACTGACAACACCAAGCTGAGAGGAGTGGCCAATACCTCATAGTGCTGTGCAGCCCTTCAGCAGGACCTCAACAGGTTGGAGAGATGGGCAGAGAAGGACTGCCTCAAGTTGAGCAAGGACAAATGCAGGGTCCTGCACCTGGGGAAGAACAACCCCATGCACCAGCACAGGCTGGGGCCAACCTGCTGGAAAATAGCTGTGTGGAGAAGGATCTGAGTGTCCTGGTGGACAGCAAGTTGTCTATGAGCCAGCAGTGTGTCCTTGTGGCCAAGAAAACCAATGGTATCCTGGGGTGCGTTAGGAAAACTGTTGCCAGCAGGTCAAGGTGTGTGATCCTGCCCCTCTACTCAGCCCTGGTGAGGCACATCTGGAGTGCTGTGTCCAGTCCTGGGCTCCTCAGGACAAGAGAGATGTGGAGCTGCTGGAGAGGGTCCAGGGGAGGGCTGTGAAGATGATCAGAGGTCTGGAGCATCTCTCTTCTGAGGAAAGGCTGAGGGAGCTGGGCCTGTTCTGCCTTGAGAGGGGACCTCACCAATATCAGTATCTGAAGGGAGGGTGTAAAGAGGATGAACCAGGCTCTTCTGGAGTGGTGCCAAGCAATAGAACAAGAGACAATGGGCAGAAGCTGATGCACAGGAAGCTCCACCTGAAGATGAAGGAGACCTTCTTTTCTAGAGGGTAACTGAGCGCTGGAACAGATCGCCCAGAGAAGTTGTGGAGTCTCCCTTACTGAAGATATTCCAGAACCATCTTGACATCCTGTGCCATGTGCTCTGGGATGACCCTGCTTGAACAGGGAGGTTGGACCCCCTGTGGTCCCTTCCAACCTGACCCATTCTGTGACTCTGTGATGCACTTCTCTAAACTGGAGAGGCATGGATTAGACAGACAGACAGCTCAGTGGATAAGGAATTGGTTGGATGGTTGCACTCTCAGAGTTGTGGTCAACAGCTCGATGGTTGAAACCAGTGACCAGAGGTGTTCCTCGGGGCTCGGAATTGGAACCAGTGCTGTTTAACCTCTTTGGTGACAGGGAGAGTGAGACCAAGCAGCGGGTCAAGAAGGGCATTCTGCCCCTCCACTCTGCTCTCATGAGACCCCACCTGGAGTGCTTTGTCCAGCTCTGGAATCCCTAACATAAGAACGTGGCTGTTGGAGTGGGTCCAGGGTAGTTCCACGAAGATGCTCAGCGGGTTGGAGCACCCTGAGAAGGCTGAAAGAATTGGAATTGTTCAGCCTGGAAAAGGCTCCAGAGAGACCTTATAGCACCTTGCAGTACTGAAACAGAGCCCATGAGAGAGCTGGAGAGGGGCTTTTTACAAGGGCATGTAGTGAGAGAACAAGAGGGAATGGCTTTAAACAGACAGATGGTAGATTTAAATTCAGAGAGACATCAGTGCACCTTTTGAAGGCAGGACAAAAGTCTCTACGTTTTTCTTCACTTCCCATTGAAAAGTTATTGCTATAAAGCAAGGATTTATTTTAGGAATGTCATTGTGGAAAGTTACATTAAAATCACAAAAGATTTACAATGGAAGTAGGTTTTCTCAGCAAGATGCTGCAGGAGTGCTGAACTTGTGGCTCCAGTTTTGATCATGTGAACACATGAAGCAGAACATAAGGGAGATGAAGAAGGAGTGCCCTCACTGAGTTCTCCCATTGTACACTGCTTGCAACTCCCTCACCAATGTAACAGGTCAGGAAAAATCTCAGTTGTTTTTGAGTCCTTTTGTATTTCTGTGCTTTTGCAGGTCATGTCGTATTCTAGCTGTCAAAGATGGGTTGGGTTTTTTTAAATACAGCTGGAAGTCAAAGCACATTGCTGGAGAAACCAAAGCTTAAAGAATTAAGGAGACCTTCAGTAAAATGGTAATAATTAGTAACTTATAGCCCTTCCAATTATCTCATAACAGATAGTGTGCAAGTGCCAGGCATAGTTGATACAGGCACAATTTTTTTTAATAGAATGACATTTGATTTTTAAAATGCATTTTAATGCCAACCATCTTCACGCTGTGTGTGAGTCACGGTTTCAAGTGTGTAATTGTTTAGTCAATCTTCTGTTGCATTATTATTTTATCACGCTATGAGTTTGGGCAAAATAGTTCGCATTGTATCACCATCTAACTAGAAACTTCTTTACACGTTCTCAGAATGGGCATTTATAAGCAAACATAATGAAGGCTCCACTGAAATCAATTTGATTGCATGTGCTTCAGAGTCGTTCTTCCCTCAGTATTATATAAACACTATTAGCAGATCCTTTAGAAAATTGATTTGCTGATCATCCAAGTGACAGGCCTGCTGGAGCTCTGCTGAAATGTATCCTTAGCCTTAATCATGCTCCTGTAATTAAACTGAGGAGTTTCATGAGAACATGGCTGAACAGATGAGGATGCTTTCTGGGCTGCTGTTCTTTTAATCTCAGTTTTTGGTCACTTTTAATCTCAGTTTTTGGCTGCTGTGTCCCTTCCCCTTGTCTTTTTTCTGCAACCACAGCTGCAGTGCTGCTGTACTGCCTCCCCTTGCCTTAGCCCTGCACACACAGCTGTGTGGCTGAAGGCCATTTCACACGTGTGTGTGTGTGTGTGTGTGTGTGTGTGTGTGTGTGTGTCTTGGCCTTGGAGTTATTTCCTCCAAATTCTGCCTGGCCTCTTTTTGGGAAAGAAAGAAAACTTGGGAAGATCTGTAATCTGGTCATCCCTGCCTGATGCTGCCTGCATTAGAAGAGTCCCTGTTCTACTTGTCCTGCCTCTTGCTGGTCCAGCTGGGCTCCTGCTGAGCCACTGGGAGGCAGGAAGCACAGACCCAGCAGGATTTCTGCCTGCCACAGGCTTCTTTCTGAGACAGCGTTAGTAGAACCCCATTGCTGAGTGGGGAATGGGGAATAAAAATGGCGTGGGAAGGAGGAAAATGGGACTGTGGGAGGGAGGACTTCAGGGAGAAAGATGTGACAGAAAGAGGAAGAAAATCCATGTATGAGCAAGGGACTAACAAGAGGGAGGATTGCTGTGTTCTCGTTCTCATTTGAGAGGTGATTATTTGAGCAGAAGAGGCTGCCTGAATCTAGGTGTGGTTAATTCAGGTGGTGGATGTTTTTGGACAGCCCATGCAATGAGTCTTCTGTGTGGGTATGGTGTAATGTGTGACATGCTTGAGCAGATTTTTTAGTGACAGAACCCAGATTCCTTTATCTGTCTCCTGGATTTTGGTGAATGTGCATAAATTGCTGCTGGTAGGAATGGAGAGCATGGGAGAGGGGGGAAAGTAACAGCAACAATGAGAAACCTGAGAGGAAAATGAAGGAGTGTGTGGGGGAAAGGAAGGTAATGCTTCTCCCAAGCACGTATCAGCATAACAGAACGTACAAATATCAAAATAATAACTAGTAGCAATACGTAGGAGTCTTTGGAAGCTCAAGAAAAGAACAAATTGTGTTGTGGTGGTAAGATTGGATACTTGCTTAGAGACAGCACCAGCCAGCTGGCCAGTCTCTTACCCATGACTTTCATCTACTGATACTGAAAAAAATCTTCTCCTTTGATCTCATTCTCTTACCATCTTCTTTGGGGCAAATATTTTTTTTCTAGTTGTACCTATTTTGGTATGTTTTCCCATCTGTTTACTGCCCTTTCCCTGAATTTATTCTGCAGAAATAGCCTGTTTATTCCTAACTTTGGATTATCAGCTTTGTGCTGTTGAGCAGTAGAAAAAGTGCTTCAGTTAATTTTGAGAATAATTTATGAAGATGGATCTTTGTGGCTGTAATGCATCTGTGTGTTTCTCCTTGCATATCCCCCATGCTGTAATTCTGATGAGAGTAAAAAGACAAGTGGAAACATTGCATGGGAGCACACTGAATTGAAGGTGGGATAAATTAGAGGTTATTTGTAATTTTGAGGAAAAACAAGGGCAGAAGAATAAACCCTCTCACATCTAGTGGTAGGCAGCTATATTGATTCCAGACAGAAAAAATCAGATATTGATCCATGTAACCAGACCAGCACCTTTGCTCCTACCTTCTGCACCTGGCCAGCCTCTTGTACAGATCTTTCACCAACTCATGTCCAGCCTGTTCCCAGTTTGGTGTGGAAGCAGCTGGATAGTGAAGAATGTGGCCTATGCAAGTAGTAGATGTACAGATCTGTAGTGATGCATCTGTGATACAGAGGCAGTGAGAAAGATGTTGGAGTTGTTTAATTTCTTACTGCGTTTTCTTAGTTGATATGGAATTTAGTATAAAAGAGAAGCGAGGGCAAAGCAGTGCTATCTCTTGTGCTGAAAGCAGAGTTCCCCAGCCTCTCCTGGGCATGGATAGAAAATAATACAGCTTTCATCTCCCCTGCTTGATGGAGAGATCTGCAAACCAATTCATCTGCACTAGATCTTCCCTGAATCGGAGCCACAGATCTGATTTTGACACCTCAGCTGTAAAACTTTGATCCAAACTCTCATCATTTCCTCTTGGCCCATTGAAGAGATCAGGACTAGGGGTGAAGTCTTGGCCTAACTTTATACACATGCTTTTTAAATTTATCTGCAGATAAAGTCTTTGTTTACATCCTTTCCAGGACAGAAGAAAAAGCTGGTGCTAAATCTGTATGACCTTTGTTATGATGACCCTTGCTTTGATCAAGGGACTGGAGCATCTCCCTTCTGAGGAAAGGCTGAGGGAGCTGGGCCTGTTCAGCCTTGAGAAGAGACAATGGAGAGGGGACCCCACCCATGTCTGTCAGTGCGTGAAGGGAGGATGCCAAGAGGAAGGATCCAGGCTCATGGTGCCAAGCAATAGGACAAGAGGGAATGGGCAGAAACTGATGCACAGGAAGTTCCACCTGAATATGAGGAAGAATCTCTTCACTGTGCAGTGACTGAGCACTGAAACAGGTTGCTCGGAGTGGTTGTGGAGTGCCCCTCACTGGGGACATTCCAGAACCACATGGACACAATCCTGTGCCGTGTGTGCTCTGGAATGACCTTGCTGGAGCAGGGAGGTTGGACCCCTTGTGGTCCCTTCCAACCTGACCCATTCTGTGATTCTGTGATGCCCTTTCTTAGTTTGCTGAACATGTGGCTGTGACTGGGAATCCTTTTTGTAGCCGACTGGTTTTCAAGTCCTGACCATCAAATCAATACCTAACTAAGAAGTGACAGCATTCCCAATAATGGCATGCCAGTTTGATGTCACTGGTGCTCTGTGCTTAACTGGTCTCAGGGTTTTGGTGCTGAACTGAAGACATCAGAAGCAGTTAGATACTGAAATGTTTAAAATTTTTTGATCTTGTTATCTAAATTGAAAAATCTGTTTGTTTTATAAGGAATCCACATGAAATACCCCATTGCATGTAGGAGGAGGAGACCATATGCAGGAAGAGAATATTGGTGGCGTGCTTGTGTCAAAAGTACAAGGAGTGTGGGAGACTTATACTCTGTTCCCTATTGCTGCAGAGATTCCACCTGTATTTCCTCCAGCCTACAATGATGCATCGATTTTGTGCCTTTGGGGCTGGTGGGAAGCTCTGTCAAATCCTCTGTAAGATTTTATTGGAAAAAGGGGAAGAGTACACAGACAAGCACTTGGGAGTGCCAACCATACCTGCTGCCTTTGGTTCAGACCCTGCCATGAACTTCTCCACTGACCCATAGAGTCTTCAGTCAACTGAGCTAGAAGAATTGTTTCTACCACACTGAACGTAATTAAACTCAAGTATTGCATCTCTACGTACAAAAAAGCTTCCATTCTGCTCAGAACGATGTGGTGTACATCGTTTAGGTGCCAATTGAAAATGTGGGGTTTTTTTTCTTTGCATTGGTAGTGTTTGTGTCCCACTGTCCCACTGAGGGGTGAGTTGTGGGGTGTGTTTGATGCACAGAACACTGCTGGTTTCTGAACAGATTCCCTGTACTGAATCCAGTAAAGTAAGGTTTAAAGAAAAACAAAAAAAAAGAAGAATCGTGACAACAAAATGATGAAATTGTATGGGGAGGGGAGGAAGGATGGCAGTCTGGACTTACCTTAAAAATTCCTCCTCCGCTTGCGGTCTGTTTGGAAATGTGTTCTAGCTGCAGGGAGCAAAACTATTAACCTATTTAGAAACAGGCTCTGTACAGCTATATTAGCATCACCCCTCCTGCACAGCTTGCTGCTTGTCTTCCTCCTCTTAACAAAATGCACTTTATATGTGCACAGCTGATTTTTGTCTGGCTGGATTTCAGCTGCTGTAGACTGGAAGACAGTGAGTGGGTGTAAAGTTGTGATAAAAGCCCAGGTCATCTCTGTCTGTGGTGAATCAGTGGGACATTTGTCTCTCTGCTGCAGGAGGGCGTTGACATCTCAGTTTCAGGATGACTGGGGAAGATATTTCAGTACCTGTGGTGAGCATGTGAAATCTGTGACCAGAATCCTGTTGTTAGCCAGTAAAAACTGTTTCACCTTGCAGTTGGATGGAATTATTTTAAAAACCCATTTCATAGCAGTTGTAGAAATCTGTCAATAAATGCTTGTCAAATCGTCCTTCTGGAAACATTGTGTGCACAACAGAATTTTGCAGTTGCTGAGGGTTTTTTAGTGGTTTTGTCAAAATCAATAACATGAATTCTTTACATTGAGGAATCAGGTTGCTTTTCCAAACTGTGCTCTGCAATGTTGCAATAATAACCAGTACCGTGGACACAGTAACTTTCCAATCAAGGCACTCAAAGCTCTGTACAGTGTGGTTGTATTCCTAGAGATAAATTTCTATATTTTTCAAAATGTGGATGATGTTTTTAATGCTTGTGCTTATAGGTGTGAACTGTTTCAGGTGACTGCCAAATAGTTATTCTTAATTCTTAGTGGTTTCTCCTGCACCTCCCTGGAGGCTTAGAAATCTGATTTCATGTAGCTGATGCAATAATATTGCTTTTGTCTATCTGTATAGGTTTGGGGTGGTTTTTAATTTTGTTAAATTTTCACTTGTATAATTTTTAATCTATGCAGGGGAATACAAAGGTGTAAATATAGCAGTGCAGGCTGGTGCTCACATGCTCTCAGCAAAAGAGCCTTCCTCTATGGATTTTCATCAGTATTTAATTAGAGTAGTACAATTATACCTCCATATTTCTATAGGTAGCTAGGAAATAATTTGAAATCGTGTTTACAGAACGGAGATTATGCATTTTTAAATTTGTGTGTTGCACTTGCTATTGGAAAATCTTAGGATCTGGCTTAAATACTTGAGAAATTACAGTAACATTTTCTTGACTTAAGTTAGCTGAAGCTTCCAGTTAGAACCTAAAAAGCTTAAACCATGTTGTCCTAAATGTAACATCCTTTTACAAACAAAAGAACTTCCATAAAGAGATGTAGACTGGGTGCTCAGATGTTTGTTTGCACAGCCCTGGATGGAGCCACATTTTGGATTTCTGTGTGGAGAGTTGTTTGATGGTGGCAGCATGTGAAATTCAAGCTAAGTAGAGCAAGGAAATGCCATACAATTGTTAGTGTGAAATCTGACAAATGGAACAATTTTCTACCCTTGAGTGGCTTAAAATCATTTGCAGCCTTAATCCAAAAAGGCTCTGCTTAAAGCAGTGTTCTGCTCTAGAGATGAACAACAGCACAATAATCAGACAGAAGTGCATGGTTTCACTTCTCATGTTATTAGTGTACTGACAGTTTTCTCTGTTTTCCCTAAATTTTATATGGTGCAACAATCCAGAGGCTTTGGTTCTTCTGCCACTGATTCTGTAAATAATTCAATTTTTTTGAGCTTCATTTTTTCACTTGTATAAAAAATGGAACTTATCTTTTCCTTTGTTAAGACCTTTATTGCCTTGAAGGCAGATTTACAGCTGCAAAGCATTTAGTAATTATTGTTTACTTTTATTAATATGTGGTGAATTAATAACTGCAATATTCAGAAAATTAAATACTTTGGGGAGAGAAAAGAGAAGAAAGGAATAATTTCCATTTGACCTTCTTCTCTGCCCTTACCTTGGCTCAGTTGTTAAGGTTCTCATCAACACCAGCATTTCAGATACACTGGTCTGGGAATCTACTGTGTTACATAGGGAGGTATGATGAAAACCAAAACTTGAGGCTTCTTTCTTTTTTTAATAGGAGATGCTTAACAAATGGATATAGGCAGGAAATATGTGACAAAAAGCATAAAATTAACTGGAATTTGAGGCAGATGGCCACTCTGTTCATACAATCTTGAATTATCTTTCATATTTGGTAGCATTAACCAGATCAACTCAGTCAGAAAACAAAGAGGAAAGAGGAACACCTTATAGCAAAATTTTTTGTTCAGGTTCATTTCATATCGTGGTATATATTTGGTAGCAAAAAAAACGTTCTCTCAGTCTGTCACTTTGTTGATGTCCCTGTTCTCTGTAGCTCTTCATGGGCTCCCTCACTCCCTCATGTGAAGGCAGTGACTTACCTTCCCTTCCAGATCCTTTTTCATTCTTACCTCTCACATTTTTTCAGTTGCTGCTTCTGCCCAACAAAATCCAGCGAAGTACCATGGCCAATTTAAATCAAAATTGATCAGCTGATGGTTCAAACACATTTTCCCAACATGGTGAATATGTCTGTGCATCAATTGCTGGGCAGGCATGAAGTTCAGGAGCACAGCCTGCTCCTAATCCTGCCTGCCTTCTGTCCATGTGCTGACTTGCAGTCAGCCTGTGATCTGGGGTCCTGAGTGCTGTGAAAGCTGCCTGGAGGAGTGGAGGGGGAGACAAATTGTCTAAATGAACCATTAAAGACATTTCCTTCTGTATGGGATGGTGGTGCATTGACAGGGTGGTGGCAAGGAAGCATATGTTAGGTGTTACTGTTCTGTTCTCTGCTTGGTGTGGTTGTCATCAAGTTCTGTTTTATCTTAACTTTCCTGAGATGCCAGTAGGCAATAATATCCAACTTCTTTGCTGTCACTGCATTCACACCTACACCAACTTCACTGCCACCCTAAACCACCACATTCTCAATTAAAATATGTTTCTGTAAGAGCTCAGTGATTAAAAAAAAGTATCTTCCCTAAAAATGAGATGTCATAGCTAATTTCGAGCATCAAGTGAAATTTTCATTTTGATGGGTATATAAGCATAGAAAGAAAGCAAAATTCATCTTCAATCTTATATGAATACTTCATTATTCAAAGGTGTTATGGTCTCTCTGATAAGCAGAGAGAGTGCAGGTAATGAAAACAAATTTTATAAATATACTTGCAGTTGATGTATTGTCATCACGATCTCATTGGTGCATTATGTATATAAATTGGGGCAAACTTCTTGCTGACTTACACTGGGAGTTTTGAGATTTGCAGATGGTGTGAATCACCAGAGACAAGCAGTATTTTTATAGAACTTTAGTTTTATTAAGTGGAAAACATACACAAGTACACTTCTCTCACCAGGAAAAAGCATGCCTAGGGCAGTGGCAGAACAAACTTCCTGCAATGATTTGCAGTGTGGATTCGCAGGGAAAACTCCTGTGAACAGACAGAAGGTACTGCAGTATCCAATGCCTGGCCTGTTTCTGAAGTAATATAAAAAATATTGCTAAATATGATGCACTTTTTCTTTTCCTCATAAGACTTTGCAACTCAACGGATAACAGGGTGTTTTGAGGGTTTTTTAATTCAAGTTCCTAAATAAACATCAGATGGTCCTTATTCTCTGTCTTTGAAGCCATGTACAACATTAATATTTACAAATAGAAATAAACCTCTCATTTTTATAAGAACCAATCCCTGGCACATGTTTCCAAATTCTGTTCAGCTTTGTGACTAGGGGCTGGTCATTTTTCTTTGGGATGGTTTATTGTGTGCCTTTGGAGAGGTTGGGTTGCTGATGTCCATGTGTGTGTGTGATTGGTAGTCTTGATTGCCTCCCTCCATCAAATTAGGTTGGATAACTAAGAGATAATGAATGCTTTCTAAAGTACATTCATTTACAAAGGTGGAATGATGTCATTTCTTATGAAGTGCCCTGACTGGGCACTATATGTCTACTGTGCAATAGACTGGGATCTATTACATCATTTGTCTCAAGATGAAATGAGATGAAATGAGATGAAATGAGATGAAATGAGATGAGATGAGCTGCTCTGCTCGAGGTGCTGGTGAGTGTGGCAGTTTCTGAGGTGACCCAGACCTTGAGCGTGTCCAGGTGCTGTCCCAGAGCACTCAGCAGCTCTGCTCAGGGGATGTGTGGGAATCAGGCAGCTGAGCTGCATCCAGCTGAAATGGGAACAGGCAGGGGGTTGTTCCTCTGGCTATGGTCAGAGTGCTGCAGCTCCCCTGAGAGCATCGTGAAATACTTCATGCAGACAAGGACTTGGTTATTTGGGGTTTGGATGGAAAAATGGCAGCTCCAGCCACTCAACACCCCAGGGCATTAAACTGCTACAGAAGGCGAGTTATAATTGAAAGAGGAAGATGTTTCCTAATTAATTATGTAAACCCCGCTGCAGCACAGCCCAGCTGTATTTTCAGTAATATTTTATCATCTGTTGCAGTTACTCAGTGTGTTGCGAGCAATTGATAATCTTAAGAAGGTACAGTCTTACTCAGTTGTGGCTTTAGATTTAGGACAAACAACATTGTAAGATTTAAAAACAACAAAAAAACCCCAACCCACCCTGCCCAACAACAAAACAGAAGGAAACATGCCCCTTAAAAGCTTTGGGAGTTTCTTTATATTCCTCTAATTCTGAGCCTGCCTATTCTTTAAATTTTTTTACTGTAATTGAGAAACAGGAAAATTGAAATATGCTTTTTCATAAATAAAATAGATATTTTCATGTCATCACTAGACTTCTGTTTCTGGAGATTTAACAAAATATCAACTATTAAGGAACTTTTTTTGAAACAAATTGAGGAGGATTTATTTTTGTTGGCCTCCTTCTAGAGAGACACTGAAACTTTTACTGAAGAAACTTTTCTCCGGTTGTGGGCTTGGTACCAGACATCAGTCTCTTTCAGGTGTAGCAGGAATGTCTCTTAACATTGTCATAACTTGCAGGCATCTCAAAAGGTTTGTCTGTGAGACTTTTGCATTTACATTTACTGGTTCTGTGGAAACCATGTGCTTAATACCTGTCAGATGTATTTGAGGCTAACCTCTTTTCCATCCTTCCCCCTTTCTGTCAGTGCTGATGCTGATATCCAGCTGCAAGGAGATACCCAGTTCTATGTGTGTCTGACTCGTGGGGTTGTAACCCCCTTAGCACTTGGTCCAGCTGGAGGATATGAAGACCTGTATTAAATATAAAGGTGTTGAGACCCTTATTCTTCACAAATGTACTGCAAGCCCCTCACAGCTCCTGTTAGTTGCTCTTTTACCATTGCAGATCTAATTCCTAACTTGGAGAGATACTGCATCCATAGGGAGAAATGCTTCACTTGTAATCACATTTTACAGTTCCCTTTGTGGTTTATTCTGCCACTTTGACTTGTCATAGTTGAATAAATTGGATTCTGTGGAGTGCTCTTGTAAAATGCCACACTTGTGATTTTTAAATGTGCTTCGGTGTGATGAATGCAGCATTAGAGCGGGATGCAGAGTGGTGCTGAAATTTGTGGATTGTAGCTCTGGGTTTTATTCTTGAGCCTCTCACCAGGTTATTATGATTCAAGAACAGGCCATTTTCAGGTTTTCTGCTCCTGCCTCCCATCTCTGTTAAATGAATGTGTTTTGGCTATGCAGCAGGTCTGTGCTGACACCCAGCTGGTTCTTTTCCGAACAGCCAGGCAGCAGGCACGCTGCTACACCTCAAGGAATGGCTGTTGCACTCATCTACTAATTACCAGACTGCTGCCTTGTACTTCCATTATTTTTTATTAAGAACAGTCACTTTGGGTTGTAAAATGTCTGAAAAGGAATCACTGTTTTAACATCTCTTTATGCTGTGCCTGTCAGGGAGCTTTCTTTCCTTGGGTGAAGCAAGACAAAAGCAGCAGAAAATGTGTAACCAGAGTGCAAACACAAAGCTAAGAATGAGCTTTGAGATCTTTGAATGAAGTGTTCTGAGGATTATTACAGCTGTTTTCTTTCCAAGAAAACACAAGCTCTTCAGTAGACCTAACACAAGATCTTCCAAGAAAATGCAATTCAAGTATTGTTTTTATAGACAATTTATCTGCTGTACTTTAAAAACACCAGTAATTATTCATGTGTCTCAATCCATCTGTTAATGGAGGAAATCAAAGGACCTGAGCAAAAGATATCTCTCCATTAATGAGATCTGAAGTAAAGTTCCAAAACCTGCCAGAATTTAAGAAGGGCATGTTTGCTCTGGAGTGCTTTACCTTTTGAGGAGTATGCTTGTTATTGTTGAATAGCAGCCTAATGGTAAAGCGGATACTAATTCAGAATTAACATCTGAGGTAGGTTTAACAACTAATAAAAATGGAGTGTTTATGTACTAAACCTGGAACGTCATATCAGATCCATCTCTGTGTTTTAGGCGGCTATTGACTTTTTCCATCAAATTTGGAGATGTATAATTTGTGAAGTAGTTTTATGTCATGTGGAAATCTGAGAAAAGAATTCTTGCTGATATGAGGGAAGAAATGTGGAAAGTAGCAACACCGAAAAGGCTATAGATGTGATTTTGCAGAGTGACAGATTAATGAGTTCTAGGTGTCATACGTAGGAGTATCCCATGTTTTGTTTTAAGTCCTAAAGGGAGCATGTTGGGGAAGCAGTTTTGCCATATTTTCCCTGGAAAGCGAGGAAGGCAGGCAATGCATCTAATTAGCCCCTTAAGGAAAATAAGTGTTTGAAAGACCATTCATCACAGGACTTGAAAAAACTGTTTTTCAGATAATTGCCTTCGATGAACTCCGGACAGACTTCAAGAGCCCCATCGACCAGTGCAACCCAGCCCACGCCGTGAGTACAGCAGGGCCCGCGGGGCTGGGGCTGCTCCAGGAACAGGGAGCACTGAGCTGTCACCAAAGGATGAGGGGGAAATTAATAGGGAGTCTCTGGTGAAGTCAGCTGTGGTTTGGAAAATTGTTTCATTGGGCCGGTCTTAGGAAGCCAGATGGTGACTTTTATGTTAATGGCTCTCTTCTTCACTGAAAGAGGCAGGAAAGTAATCTGGAAATTCAAAAACTGAAGAATGTCATGTGATGCTAATGCTTTCTTCTTTACCTTTTCATTTTGTGGTATAAATTTTCCTTTTCAAAATAATTTACTTTTGCTCTGTTCAGGCATGGGATGACCACCTTCTCCCACATTGTCTGTATCAACGAGCCAAAAACTTGAAAGAATTTGTTAAAAGGTGCATGCTTGGACCTCTCTGTCCCATGGCAGGGCTCTGGACTCTCCTATGCTTTAGGTGTAAATATAATTTTCTGCTGCATCTGCTATGGGAGAGCATTAAATACCTGGGACTGTAAACTCAGTTTTAACTAATGAACCAAAAAAACAGCCTAGACTGAAGCACATCAAAATTCCTCTGTTAATTAAAGCTGTAATCTAGGGTGATTTAACTGACTACAGCTACATGTGCAAGTTTGTACCACCAGAACTGAGAGCAGGACTTGGCTCCCCATCACCTCACTGGGAATGACAATGATTATGACAGGTGCTGAATATGGTCTCTGAGTTTATGTATTGCCTGCAGTTGATAATCAGATTCAGTAGCTAGTACTTTGCCATTTAACCTTGTTTCATAACTCAGCTGAGGACTTGTGCTGCTTATACCATTGATGATTTTAAGCATAAACTTTATAATCCTTGAAAAAAAAATTTTTTACTGTTCACTAACACATAAGCAAAGAATGAGAACAGAAAGAAATTGTATAAAGAAATCCTATAGAGGACATCAGTGGATGTAATCTGGTTTTGAATTTACTGGAAGTAATCTGATTTTCAATCCACTTTATCTGTTTTTACTTCCCATCTTGAGAACTGCACACTGAATTTTTATGTACCAAATTCCAGTAAATTGTTCGCTTCCTAAAACTTGAGATGCTCTGTGGAGATAATCTCATTTAATTTTAAAATGGTGATGGACTTGGTCTCTGTGATTAAAAAAAAAAAAAAGTTAACAAGTCTGTTTTTTAGTCATATTAGTCGAGGAATCAAAAAGTGAATCATAAAGTTTCTAGTAAAGCACAGCAGGGTATTCTGTGATTGGTTGACATATTTGACTTCTATGAAATTTCCTGTGATAAGCAATAATCTCAGATTGCTTTTTTCTGCACAGTATGCATGTCAATGCCTTTTATACAGTGATAAAAGGAAGATTTTTAACAGGGATTTCTTATATCTTTGGTCAAGTGTATTTTCCTTTCTCCCTATGCACAGTTGTATGCGCCCATATTCCATTTATTTATTAGGGTAGTTTTCTTTATTGCACTGTAAGAGTGTCTGAAGTTTACCCACATGTCCTCCACAATGTTTTCATGACAGAGGGTAGAGGTTTTTTGACAAGAGGGGGCTGAATTAAAGATAAATCAGAGGCCAAACCAATGGCAGTACTGAGAATTTAATTCAGATTTCCTGGTTTGCTCTGTACTACCTTTAGTTCAGAGACAGACTTCCTACTTCTCCAAGGCCAGCTGCAGCTGGCTTTTGTCTTTCCCTCTCCACTTCTAAAGACAAGGGAGCTTTCTGCAGCTTCACAGGCACATCCACACACATCCATTCTCGTGTTTGCAACTGTGAATCTAAAATTTCTGACTCTCTTTTAGCTCAGAGTCTCCAAAAAGAGGCACAGAATTTTTCTGGTGCCTATCAAGCTGCCACTGCCTCATTGTCTTTCCAAAATGATACTTTTTTACAAAAATGGCTTAAACTTGAGGAAAGTTTTAGCAAAAGAGACATTTATTTGGAAACTAGAATTAAATTTGCCACAAGTTTGAGTTTTAGAAGATTTGAAAAGTAAAAAGCTTAGGGAGAGTTGGCTTCTCACATTGGTATAGTACATTACCTGTTTTAAAAAGCTCATTGTTTTGGAATGTCTAAATGAAAATATCAGATAATCTTCTGAGGACAGAAAACCCACTCTGCCTTCTGCAGTGTAACAGAATAGCAGAATCTTTCACAGTAACTCCAGTCATGAGGTTATGCAGTGAAATTTGGTTTTGGTGGTGAGCTTCTCATTATGAGCCATTGAAAAGAAAGCCTGGCTTTGATTTGTCTTCTTTCTCTGAGTTGAGTTTAGAACATTTTTGAGTCACAGTGCTTAATTACAGTGATTCTCAGTATTTATGAATGCATCTGTTGTTTAAAGTGGCATTTCTGGGACATATCAGATATTTTTCACTAATGTGTTAAATTCTAGTATCACGTGTTCAGGCACCATCTTAGTGGTAGAGGAAGAGCTGCCATGCAAATTTCATTGTTGTTTTTCCCACTCAGATTTATCTTGAAGCCAGAGGTTGGGTACCTGAAAATGCAAGACCAAGTTTCTGTGGTATCAATTGGGACAATTGAATAAAGCCACAAATGCTGACTTAAAAGAGAATTGCAGCCTCTGGCTGAAGACTACCATAGACTTGAATCCCCAGCTGATATTGTTGCACCCAGTAACAAGTGAAAAATAACTTACTGGGACTTAGAAATGGGGAAATCATTGAGTTTGCAAGCAGTAGGTAAGAAGTGAATGCTGTTGATTCAGATTAATAACATGTGCTACTTCACTGCAGCCATTAATTAAAACATTGACCCCTTGTAATTGTAATATATTGTCTTCATTTATAACACCAGCTAATCTCCTGCCTTCCCCCCACTTTCTCTTGACAGAGGGAGCGGCTGAGGAATATTGAGCGGATTTGCTTCCTCCTACGAAAGGTGAGCATGAACCAGCTGAGGATTTGTGAAGTTTATGAGAATTAAAGCCATCCAGTGGCAATGTGCATTTATTTTCTCTTTGATCCTCCCACTCTATTGATGGAAAGCTGGATTCTACTGAGAAGTGAAAGTCGTGATGACCTTGTAAGGACAGAGTTAGAGAAATTATAAAAGGTTCACATAATAGAGGGTGTCTGGATAAAAGCTGAACTTCAGAACATCAGCCCATTTATTTTGGAACAAGCTTTTTCCAAGGTGGTGAGTCCTTTTGCAGTTGCAGCTGGAGGTTCTTTTATAGTCCTATAAAACTGCTGTTATTGTTGTAGTACAGGCTTTAAAAAGACTCTTTTTTGAGCAGTGGCTTACTGTTTGACATGCTGAACATTTTTATTGGTTGCATATCTAATGTTCAAGGTTTCTGGTTGATGGAATGGAAAAATTGATACAGGATGTATTTCAGCTTGACAAAAAGTGAGATGCTGAGTGCTTCAGCTTCTGAGGCATTCAAAGGAGCTGGTAAATTGTGGGTTATTTACCTGTGGCTCCAAATAGGGTTTTCATAAACAATCTTTGTTTTCCTGACTGCATCCCATTGAAGTAAAAAGAATCATGGTTCCAAACTATTTTATTCTATATGTTCAAGTTTCTATACGTTGTGTTCTGCAGAGTGGAAGTGAAGCCCCCTAAATCCTGCATTTTACCTTGAAAAGGTCATCACTGAAGTGTGGACTGCTGAAAGCACCCTAATCAAGCTAAGACCTAAATTCAGATACGGTTTTAAGAAGTTGGTTGCATCATCCTTAGAGGTTTTGGGAAAGCCGGTGCTGGGGATTATCACTTTGAGCTGATCCAAAGGCATAATTGTGACTCCGTGCAGGACCTGTGAGCTGTCATCCCCTGCTCAGGGAGAGCCTGAGTCATGTCTGTTCAGCACCATTGTGGGCATGTGACTCTTTAGGAGCCACATTTGAGTAATTCCTGAGCCTGTTTATGCCACTTGGGATATGAAAATAAGGGAAAACACTGATCACCAATAGTGTTCCACTTTATCAAACAGGCAGCCAGCCAGTCTCAAGCTGTGTCCCAGTTTCTTGGACATAAAGCAACTGTTGAGTGGTAATGGTTTAATATATGTGAGCCCCATGGGGATGCCTTGCCTGCATCAATGTTTAATTTTTATTGCGCCTCGGCCTCGTTGTGAACAGCAAAATGGAGCATTTTGGCTAATTGCAGGCTCTGTATTCATCAGGGATTGGCTTGCTTCTAGTTCACTTAAATGGTTTGTTAATTCAGCCTCTTCTTCAAAGTTCTTTGGGGACACATTTGTTTTAATTGAGAGATTATATGCAAGAAGAGGAGGGTGCAATAACTACAGAGATTTGTAGCCTTCAAATCTGACAACCACTAAAAATAGCTGTGTTTTATGTAGTATAGAGGAAAATTGAGGAAAAACAGTAAAGAATTGAGTGCCAGCTATATTGATATAGGAAAATAACAGTTAGGATTCTTCCAGCAAGCTCTAAATATATCCTTCAATATTGTGTGGCTTTAGGGTCTGTTTCTATTTCTATGAAGCAACAATATACCTGTTTTGAAGTCAGGAAGTTCTTTTAAAGAGCTTTGAAAACAGTGGTATCTTGCTATTTATGACATTAGAACTTAAGACTTAAGAGCTGATGTAGATTTGTTGTGTTAAAGAGGTTATAGGTGGGCTATAAAAGTATGTTCAATTTCATTATACGCTGGTTTTAGAAGGGGCTCTTGGGAATTGTTAAATTGTTAAATATGTTATATAAGTCTGATCCCAGTGAGCAATGACTTTTTTTAAGGATGTATTTTTGGGTTTATCTCCAGAATTCTTGGAGAAGTTTGTCAAACTGTGACCAGGTATGTGATATTCCACCAGATATTATATAACTTATCTAACTTATTTACATTTTCCAAAATAGAATGGAGGATGTAACTGTTCTGCAGCCAGGCGTTTTCTGATGTTTGGTTTGGGGAAAATGTTTCTATATCATTAAAACAAGCAGGGTTTGTGTGAAGCAGATCTATATGATGCTGGCATGTAGACATGCAGGAACACATGGGTCCTTGTTTCTATGGTGCTGTAGAATTTGATAAACCCAAATTTTCTGGTTACTGGAGAATGACTGGTTCTGCATAAAGAAGCTATGAACATTTTATAGCCAGAGTCAGATCTCTCCTGTCCTGAAGTAAATGAGAAGACTTATTTTCTGAACCCAGCACCACGTGAGGTTCTGTCAGGCTGCAGGTGTCTCATTTCATTCAGTGGTGTGAGGCTTTATAGGGTAGATTTGTGCTTATGTGCTGTTGAATATCCCATTACATGGACATTGGTTTCCATACAAGTGTGAGATGATTCACACATGACACACACCAGTGTGAGCAAATGCTGTGGAGGCCTTTTTGCTATAAATTTCTTTTTTTCCCCTAAGGATGTGATTCCATGGCTCAGGGCAGTGCTGTGCAGAGGACACAAACCTGTGGTGGGTGGGAGCAGAGCAGGACAGAGCAGCTCAGGCTTCTTGGGCTCATCAGTCCTGCTGAGGGGTATGATAGACAAGGTGTGCCTGTGAGGCCTACCATGATTTTGACAGTCAAGTATTTTGGTGGGGTTGTTAAAATATATTCAGTGACTGATGACAGCAATATTATTTAATTGGAATTGCAGTTGTATTTCAAGAAATCTGTCTAACCAATTTATTCCATTTTTAAAAATTCCTAATTGATACTTACGTTAGCACTAAGGACAATTAGGAATTTCCTAGATTAAAATACAGTCAAATTCATTAATCAAGCACTGTAATGTTATTACTTTACCTTGGAGGAAATTTAAATTAAATTTTGATTAGGTTATGCATCATAATTTTTGAATTAATTCAATAAATCCTTACTAAGGAGGAGAGTTGATTGAACTTATTGTTCAGTGAACACATTTCAGATTTTAGTTTGCTCATGACAGACACTGCTCAAAATTAGAAGTAACCTTTCTCCAATTATCAGCAAATATTTGTTTTTAAAGCCCATTAAGCTAAAGTAAGTGACTTATGAACATCAGAACTGGAATTTAACTAGGAGGGAGTTCAGGTAGGTAAAAGACAGACTTCTACTAATTTTTCTAATGTAGTGCAGCATTTTAGTTAAGTTATGCCTAAAATTCCTAAAACTGCAAGAGGAAGAAAATACTGTACCAGTGCTCAACCCTTTCTCTTGATGTTATTTGGGGTTTCTGGTTTTTTGTTGTTTTTTTTAGCTCCTGAAGGGATGATTGGAAGAGAGTAAATTCAGCAAGAATTCTAACCACAGGCAAGGTGACATGAATCTCAAATATGTTCCAGATGAACTTGAACTGTCTTGGAAAATACAAACAAATACGCAGACAAAAACCCCTGCAGGGACTGTATTTGAATAACCAAACTTGGCCAGTTCAGCACTCCAGTACTAGCAGTAGTAAAGTAGATAGTGAATCAGGAGCTGGGGTGTTTAAAACAAAACTAACCTAAAAACCTCTTCACCTAATATTTCTTGAAGCAAGTTTTAATGTTTTAGTTTGGTGGTTGGGCAGTGCCAGTGCTTGGTCTGGTCTTGTACCTCTGTCACGGTGGTTTCCAGTGGAGCTGGGTCTGCTGTAGTAATGGTGGAAATTTATTCTGTATTCAGTAGTTCTAGTGTTTACAAGATTCAATTCTGGTTTTGACTACTCTGCAAAAGTAAAATAAATGTCTGTGTTAAATTCATATTTCATTGTATATGCCCTAATACCCGTGATAGTTATGTTTTAATGTATTTACAGGTTTTGGTAAATAACCAATACCCATATTACCCCAAAGGGCAATTGTAGAAGCCATTCCATTCGGATTGAGATAATGTAAATAAAATGTAAGACCTAGTGAATGTAATATAGAATTCCAGACACCTGAGTGTCTGTAGAGTTTTGTTTTGTACATTTCAATATTTATGTATTTTGTTTGAGAAGTTCAAATTATTTACAGGTGTGCAAGTACAGTAATCCAGAGACATGAGCAAACGGAAGCTTGAAGGGTTATGGGTTAACACCATAGGTCCAGTTGTGGACAGAGCATTCTGAGGATGAAGATAAGGCTTGATCCTGTGTCTGTCATGCCTGTTTGTTAGCATTGAATGCACACACTCAAAGCCTGGACAAAACCCCACAATATGTTCAGTGGAACATTACTGAGCTCATTGGATCAGCTACAGGGAACAAGTTTGCTTTTAGGCTTTTCCTTAATAGCAGAAGAAAAGAGGATTATTTGAGTATGAAGGTTCTTTTTCTTTATGTGTAGCTAAATATTATGTGAAATCAGCACTGTTAAAAAGTAGCCCTGTCCTTCCTTGTTTACCCCTACAAGCTGACTTTTTTCCCTCCCATATTTTGGATGAAGGACTGACCAATATGCACTAGAATAATTGTCATATGAAATAACTTTTTACTTGGACCCTGATAGGCTCCAGACCTTCACCTTCCAGTGGCTCCTATCATCCCCTGCACACAGCAGCTCCAGTGGCCACTGTCCTGTGGGGAATGCCAGGTGTCCCAGTAGCTCATTTCTACTGACTGATCATATTCTTTTCTTTTTGATAAATTTTCTGGTTATTGCGAGGATCACTCTCTCTGTTGTTCTGCCTCACAGTCACTGGCAAGCCAGAGATAATGTGATGGATTTTGAGTGTGGTTTTTGGATATGTCTGTTGATTGCTTCATCGTGCATTTAGGGATTTATGGATGTGTGACATTCTTTTACCCAGTGTGCAGGCTGATAGTCATTAGCAGAGCTCTTCTGTAAGCCCATAGCATGGCTCATTAAAATGCTTAATGGGAGGTTATTTAAGCAAATTTAGCAAATGTGATGCATAATCACAAGGAATTTTGGAAGTTGTGTATAACCATCCATATTGTAAGAAGGAATCGTACTTTTTCCCTAGGGCTGAGAAATCTCCTAGGTGGAAATTACAGCAGCAAGACAATTAGTTTGTTGTGAAACTGGGAATAGCAGCCATAGTTTACCTTTGTGGTGCTAGACATTTTTTACAACCTCCATAAAGATGTTTTAATTCCTCATTAAGTTGGACTTTGCAGAAGAAGAAAATGTTGCAGCATAGCCACACTTAGAGGGATAAGTCTTCAGGGTTAATACATCCCTGGTTTCCACCTAACTGGTAGTGGACATCTAGTCCTTGAAGTGTAGGTGTTTGTGTTATCTAGGAGGAAAACAGAATTTTCAGTTGAGTCATAAGGCATTTTTGGGCTGTGGAAATGGCAGTGATATTCTGCCTTGCAGCAGAAAGAGGCTGGTGTTTCCAGAGTTCTGATAAACTGCTGCTCAAACAAAGATCACAAAGGGAACAAAAAATGGCAGTGTGTGACATTTTTCCTGTTAATAGTGATTGTTACAATGATGGAGCACATGAACTCTGTCTGCTCTCATTAGAGACCAAAGAGTTCATCATTGTTCCTGCCTTCTCAGTACATGCCATATTTCTTGATGTATCTAATGCTCTCTCTTTTCACACCTCATCAATATGATGAAACTGCTGAGTTTTGAGTAATCTTCTGGGCAGTAGGAAAACTGTCAGGAGACCCTTCCCACAGAGTGACTGGGAGCATAAACCCCAATCAGGAGGCAATGTGGATAATTTCTGAAGAGAGAACGTAAAATTCTGTGTGTAGAAAATATACTGCAGATTCCCAGGTAGTTATTCAATGTCTCCTTGTGACTCAGGGCAATACAGAAGGTTGTACCCAGGCAGTGTGTAAAAATATTTAAGTAAATCCTATGTGTTTTTAAGATTATTTTTATCATCTCAGATGTCTTTCTTTTTTTCCCCCCTCCCCAATCTTTTCACTGCAATTCAGTGGTTCAGAACAGAGTTGAATCCTTTTGATTGGATCCCGTTAGGATAGTTTTATCAAGATCTGAGCTTGCTATTAACTGGCCTGATAAGCAATGTGAATCTGAAACAGGTGATCATTAATCCCTTTTTGAGAGGTTTAAACATATGATCTGTTTTTGGGGCTACAGTGATATTCTGAATTAACATTATCAGATGAAAACTTCATGTTTTAAAACATTCTTTAGTCAAGAGGGTAATTTTAGGCTGTTTCATTTGTCTTCTTTCTGGAAGAAGATACAATACAGGAGCAACTCTGCTTTTGTTGTCTTTACGTGGATGTTCTGTTTTCTTATGTTCAGCCACTTTTTGAATTTTGCATTCTGTTCTCTTAGGATACTTTGATCTTTCAAAGGTTGTGTTGTGCTTCAGAGATGACTTTCAGCAAGACTTGGCTCTCCTTTTCCGTAATGTTTGTGTTGGTGTTTGTGTTACAGCAGTGCTCTTGGTCTCAGGTAAAGAATAAAGCTTTGTTGTGCCAGATGCTACAAAAACCACAAGGTAATAAATATGAAGAGCATTTGTTTACAGTCACAAGATGTACACAACAGGAAAGGAAAGGTTGCACAGTTGTTCTGATGATAGAAATCTTGTTTTTGGAGACCTACTTAGTTTTTTCTGGTTAGCAGGCATAGCTTGAACTTTTTATTTTTACCTGAAGGTAAAAATTTGTTTGCTGTTTTTGAGGGGTCTGGTGTTTTGTTGTGTCAATAATTGCATGGGGTCTTGAATCTTTACAACAGCTGTTCAAATCCAGCCCAGTTTGGAGTCAGACTCAAACTGCTGTGGTCACATTGATGATTGCTGGGAGTCAAATTATCTGGTGCTGTATGCTTAGAGATTTGGGATGTTTGCTCTGCAGAAGTGCTAATAAACATAGCTTGATCTCTGTCAACATCACACTGAGAATGAGCTACATCTCTCTGCTATACATACACACAGAAAATTAGCTTCCAAACTGCCTCAGAAGAAATTCTAGAGATTGCATAAAGCCACTGGAATAAAGGATATTGCTGTTTCCGAGGCATTCATTAGATCTGCAGATTTTGTAGGATGTCAGCTTGCCATGCTGTGCATATTCTGTCAGTTAGGATTTGGACTGTGATTGCATCATGCTTCATAAAACTAAATTCATTGAAGTTCTCCTTAGTTTGAAGTGCCCCAGAACTTTCTCAAATACATTAGGCTCTGAGTGTGTGTGAGAAACCCAAAACTGGTGTGTATTTCAGTACTCCATCCTTATTTGAAAGGTACTGCTAAACTTCCATTGCATGATAAAGCCAACTTTATTCTGGCCTTCAGAGCGGCTCTGAAAAGGTATTTTTACATTAGAAGAGAGTAACTTTACACTTCAGGGACAAAATTTGAAGTTAGCTAAAAATGTATTAGTACACAATTTTTAGTTTATGAAAATCATGACTTACGGTGGAGTTCTTTTTAGACACTTTTCACACAGTATCTCTCATCAGTCAAAAGAGGCAATAGATAAATTCTAAATTGTCTGTTAATGTAAACAGTGGGGCTGTCCTTAGGTTGTACAAAGGAAAGAAAGAAAAATGAAACTTGACAGGAGAAGTGGAGATACAGGAAAAGAAAGTAAAATATTTGTAATTGAAATATGACACACTTTCAGTAGCTCTGAGTTGGTTTAATTGTTTTCTGCAGCTTGCCTGAATGAGGATGGAGTTAATATATTCACAGTGATTCACACTTCATAGAGGTTTTGTTTGCCTGCAGAAGGATGGAGGACATAATGAGTTTTCCTGAATCTTGCAATAGATTTCCAGTACAGATGAAACTTAGGCCTTCAGTACCTTTGTTACTGAGTTGCCTTTTCCAGTTCTGCACTCTGACAGGAAATTCAGTACAGATCATCTAAAAGCTTCTTTTCCCCTCTCTTAAGTCTTTTCTGCCTACTTTTCTGTTACATTTGTTATCTGTGAAGTGTGGAATGGGATAAATTGGGGCATTCCCTATTTAGTTAGTCTTTTGGGCACTCATATAGTTTGAATTTCATCAGAAAGAGCTTGGCACAGAAGCTGTTTTGCAGAACTGATAATAGAACTGGAATCAAAGAGCTGGCAGTATTTATACTTTGTACACAAATAATCCCGTAAATGTTGCTTGACTAGAGATAGTGCATCTCTTCTTCACATTTACTGTTTTATTTTAAATAGATTGCATTCATATTTACTAAAAAAGTATTACTTTTGCAGTAAAAATACTGAATATAATCCCTTTTGTCCTTTCTTTGGATACAATATCATATCTGGAAAGAAAGTCCTTAAAATAGGACCAAAGAACTGAGAGGAAGTGTAGTATTTCTGGCAGGCAATTCATTCACTACTGACACTCATTTATTAAGTGCATTGTGCCAACACTATTTTTAGTCAATTTTACAAGTTCCTGAATTCAGCACTTTTGAAAAGTTAGAAGATAACAATTGTTATTTTTAGCAATAATTGCCTAAGGATGTCTGTGTGCTTACCTAGGGATAATGAGAAGATAGATCCTGCTGTGTCTGCCAGGTGCTCATAGCAGGGGGAGCTTGTAAGGGGAGAAGTTACAAAAACTCTTGCCAGAGTGAAGAGTTCAAACTTGTGACTCAGCCACAGTTTTATCCTTATCCCTCTTTTACTCCAGTGGGGAAGATTTGCCAGAGTGATGCCTGATGAAAACTGGAATATCCTTTGAAGGGAGATACTCATAGTGTTATTACTCATGAAAATATTTATGTATAAAACTATTTCAGCTTAACTGACTATACTTTTGCTGATAATCTCATCTCTAAGTGTTTAGTCAATAATCAAAGTGTCAGACAAAGTATCACCCTGTAACTGATGACCTCTTGCTCTACAATTCAGCCTCTCCCAGTCCTGTTCTGGAGGGTTTGTAAACATAAGCCCTTACAGTGGGAGAGCATCACAAGTAACAGCAGAATAAGCTGAAGATGCAGCAAAAGTGTAGATGAGTAATGTTGTCTGTACTGTGCTCCTGAGAGCAGTGTACTTCTCAGCCACTTGGGGTGATGCAATTTATGCATCTGTTCCTCAGAGCTGTGTTGAAATATTGGCAGAATTTGACTTGCTAATGGCCTATATTTGCTCTAAATCAGTATGCAATAAAGTAAGTATTTGCATTTTAATAGAACGAAGGAAGTTAAACTGAAGGTCGCTATTATGTTTGGCAGAATGTTCAGTGTGGGTTTAAGTTGGGATCACACCCTATAAAGCTACTATGCAATTACAAAAACCAGTATAATTCCTAAATGTAGAGCACAATGGTTTTACACCATTGTTTATGGATGCAGTTTTTTTAAAACCATTTAAAGAAATTCTGCAGTGAGTTAAATGTCCTGCCATGCATCTCGTTGCTGGTGTTTTCTGTAAAGCTGTTGGAGTGCCAGGGAAGGAAATGTCTTTGCCATGTCTGCACTGCACCAAATCTGCTTCCTCTGACCGACAGTCTTTACACGCCCGATACAGAAACAGCCCTTTAGTGAACACTTAGTTTTCAGCATTTATGGAAGTGTCAATCTTAGGCAGACCCCCAGGAGAAGGCCTGAGGGCCCTTCCTGAGCCGTGCAGATGGCTGAACTTCATTTTGATCATGCCTGAGGTTTCTGCATTCATAGCCCTGCCTGTGAACTGGGGGGCTGGTTCTGCAGCTCCTAAGGAACAGCTGCAGCGCTAATTGCCGTTCTCCCCGTTTGGGGTGAGCAGACAAAGGCAGCAGGAGCTCTTGGAACAGCCCAGCTGCGGGGTGTCCTGGCTGGTTGTGCCTGAAATACTAAAGTGAGGTAGGGCAAGAAGGGGTTTATTACCCTGTTTGCTGCCAGTGCTGTGGAAATTAGAGAAGTTTGCACTCCGGGGTTGCTAACCCGGCTTCTGTTACTACTGTTCGGTATTAGCGTTAGGAAAAGGAAGGTCATGAAGATGTCTCCTGATCCCTGCTGAGTGGAAAAGAACAGTTTGCAGAGGAGATACACTTGTAAGACCACAGCACATCTGCCCTAATGACGTGCCTTCCAAGGATGGGACACTTCTGGAGTTGTGCCGGTGCCCTGCAGACCTTTCAGTCTTTTTTTAAATCCGTTTCGTAACCTTTTTACCTGTTGGCTGCTGTGACCTCCCATGGGCTCTGCAACACTGAAATATTTATAGATACTCCTGATGAGTGTCCTGTAAAGACCTGATTCTCCTCTGTCACTCCTATTGAAGTTATTACTGGTCTTAAGAAAAATGCTTATTTTTCTAGTCATAAATTCTCGTCATAAAGTAGTTCCAGTGGAAGCTATAGAATAGAATATAATTATCCCCATGTTGCAGAAGAGAGACAATGAGAAGTGTAACGATAGGCCTAAATATAGATGTGTTTAGTAGCTGAGATGGAAAGAGCATCCAGAAATCCTATGTTTTAATATTAGATCTGGTACTGTGTCACAGATGTATATGGAGTGAGAATAGTAATTAGGCTCTTTGTGCTATTCATTTCATTGTCTGGTATTTGTGCTGTAGAGTGACTTATGTTCACATCCACTTAAAAGCAATGTTTAAAGAAATTCCAGCAGCTCTTTAGAATAATTAAATTTCCTTCACAAAGCACTGGCTTTTTGCTGCTTTGTTTCATTGTGATCCCAAACAGTGGGTAGAGGGGTGAAAACACAGATGTTATATCCCTTTTTTTTTGTTCATTTGTGCTCTGCATTTCATCTGTAACATTAAATCTTGCATGTGTGCACTGCTGCTCTCCCCCAGATAAAATGTAAAGCTGTATATATGAACTTAGTAGGTTCAACTGCATGTCCTTTTGATGGTCTGGAATCCATTTCTCAGGCATTTTCTTTTGAACTACATTCCCAAATCTACCTAGCAAACTGATATACTTCTAGAGGTTTGCATAACATGGTTTTGAATTATTTTAAACAGTTTTGTTACATGTTTGTGTTATAACAATTTGATGCTACTGAATTTCTAAGTGATTGCTGTAAGCAACTAGAAAACACAAGCAAGTGTGGATTTTAACAGAATAATTGAAATAAATATAATATTTGGACTGAAAACATTAGTATATTTACTGTGACAGCATTGTATTGGGCTCTAGGGCAGCCTTTCAGAAGAGGTTTTGGAAGTCAAGTAACCCAAATAATTTAAAGTAGATTAGAAAGATACACTAGAAAAGCAGAAAGACTCCCTGTACTTCAAGAGTAAATTTAATGTTTCACGTATTCGATCAGTGCAAACAGTATGTTTGAAACTGTTGGTATTATTAAGATGTGTGGTCTGTGTATTTAAATTACACACAGTTGACCCTTCTTTAGTTTTTGCAACAGCAGGAGGAAACAGATGATTTGTTTCAGAGAATGTACATTCCACATACACACACATTCTGGGCTAAGGCACATGCTACTACTGATTTTTTTGTGTGGTTTTGCTTTCTTTTTTTCACTTGCTTGCACTACTTCTGATTTTTCTGGTCTGTGCTGTTCAGTTAGGGGAATTTCAGGGTCATTAAATGATCTCCCTTTGATCTCACAATGTCTTTAACTCAGCTGACACTCCCCAGTAACCCAGGTTAGCTCTGGCAGGCTCTGTAGGGATGGACTTTAAAGTGTTATTGAAATAACTCCTGTGTCCTGAAAACCTTGGGTACACCTCCACCCCCTCTTTCCCTGCTACTGATAAGGACCGATTTCTGTCAGCTTTTCTGAGGGATGTGGTGGAAAAAGCAGCAAATGTGCACCATAGTGACAAGCTGCAGTCGTCCTCTAGTGCAAACAGATGCAGCAGCAATAACCACTGCAATAAAGCAGCAGGCACTTAGGTCAGACCTAATCTGGGGCTGTGGAATGATTCCACAAATGCATGATGCTTTCAGTTTCTTGTTGCTTTCAGGTGGATGGAAAGGGGCTTGAGTGTTTTTAAGGTGAACAACTTGTTTCCACTGTGGTAATCACCAGAGCTCTTAACATTTCATCAAGGAGATTCAACCCCCACTTCTCTCCAGGATTTTCTTGCCATCTGTGGGAGGAGAAGGCAGGCATTAAGAAGGGAAGTTGTTTCAGCCTCTAGCAGTGTAATGAGGACTCTCAGAAGCCCTGGTAGGGTGGAGTGTGTAATGGCTGGCAATTTCTGGCTACAGTGGAAAATCTGTGGTTGCAGTGCGGAGGTTGGCTTGCACAGATGGAGACTGATGTAGACTCTGAGCCTTTTGGGGGAAGGAACAGCAATTCTGTGAGAATTATTTTTATTGTGTAGCGCTCAGGAGCATTGGTCTAAGCAAAGTGCTGGAAAGAAGCATCTTGACATTTCAGTGGCTTAAGAGTGACTGGGAAAACTGTTTGATTCACTTGTTGCAATTGATTTTCTAACTGTGAGAATTTAATAGCACTGATGAAGGGATATTTTTATTCATTCTATAATATCTTCCCAGTTCTGTTTTCTGAGGTATTTTATGGGCCCTGTTCACTGGTGAGACAAACTGTAAGAGTCATTCCATGTAAAAATGATACAGTGTCCTGTAAAATCAAAATTACATTTGAGAAGAAGTTATCCATATGGAATAAACAGAATAAACAGGAAAGATACTGACAGAAAAAGACAGGTTTATCTTTTGTATAAGAACAACAGAATGGATTTAGGAAATATGAAACAGAATAAAATTACTTAGGACTGAGCATCTCTAAAGAGGTCACTGTATTCCTATAAACACAAAGAAGCTGCTGAGAGATGCTTAAATTCAGTGCTTGTTTTCCTGCTCTTTAGTTCAGCCAAACCTAAATGTTTCTACACAGCAAAGCCTGCCTCATTTTCTGTGGAATTAGAGGAGAAGGATCTGTCTACGTGTGTGTGTGTGTGTGTGTGTGTGTGTGTACTACTT
Organism: Eopsaltria australis; assembly: GCA_034509425.1. Taxonomy (NCBI): domain Eukaryota; kingdom Metazoa; phylum Chordata; class Aves; order Passeriformes; family Petroicidae; genus Eopsaltria; species Eopsaltria australis. The sequence goes on along the minus strand of JAVTVJ010000051.1, from coordinate 2,894,280 downwards.
TGTATGAGAATGAATTCTTGTGGTGAGGTGGCAACGCGTATAATACCCACCTAAGGTTTTACATTTTAAATGTGAATGGTGAATTGCGAATAAGGATTTACTGATGTGGACATTTACTTAACTATGCATATCAGAGCAAAACTAAGAAAGTCATGGTGGTTTCTTTTTCCATTGGTTATGTTACACCAAAAGGCATTTCTGATTAGCAGCAATTCTTTTGTCTAGAAGTTGACTTCCTTTTCAGGCTTTCCTGTGGTTTTCCACAGGGAAATATCAGCCAGCTGAATTTCTGGTGGTAAGTTTGTAGTCCTATTTCAGCTTGGGACTCAAAGTGACCAAGTTTTATCCCTTAAGAATTGTGCTACCGTGCCAGTTTCTCCTTCTTCTCCATGTTTCATAACCATCCCAAGCTTCATCTTGAGTTATGTCAGAAAGCAGAGGTCGTTATCTGAATCAGGATGTTCCTGGTTCAAAATAGAAGTGTACTATTTATATCTTAACATGTTTACCATCTGACAGCTTCCTATGCTCTCACAGGAATGAATTAAAGACATTGGTTTAGTTCCTGTTGCAGTTATCTGTATCACTGAAGTTGCTTTTCAGTTGAGTACCTCAGCGGGAACAACAAGGATTGACTGCTGCTTGTTTCTCAGCCAGCTTTTGTCTCTCCAGGAGCTGAATCCCATGTTTGCTAAAGTTGATTTCAAGTTTCCATTGTTTTCAGAGGATATTGTGTCAAATTGCAGGATGATTCTTACAGCCAAGAAGCCAGGCAGTGTTTTATTTTAGTTATTTACCTCATAAGCCTTGCTGTTAGTGCCTTTCTATGCTTTATGCTTCCCTGTCTCTCACCTCCTTTTAGATTTGGTCTCTTAAGTACATCAGCTGAATGTAATTGGCTTTGCAGGCTGGGCTTTGTTTGCTTCTTTGCATGAATTCTCTCCAGAAACCATGATCAGCAATGATCCTTTCTTTATTTATGTCTGCAGGAAAATACCACTCCAAGAAAAAGGTGAAGAGACATAAATGACCCATTTGCTGTTCTATCAAAAGCATAGATAGATTTAATTTACACCAGAAATTGTGACTGGAAAGGGAGCCTGCTCCTGAGAGTCCTCTTCTTCCTTTGTTTCCTTTCTGGTTTCACTGCAGATTTTTGTTTTGTTTTTCCAAGCTCTGCATAAATTTGCACCATGGGTTTCCTTCCCTGTTATTACCAGCCAGCCCACTGATCAGGCACCAGGGTTGCAGTCTCGCTAAGTCTGTGTATTGTGTTGGAATCAGAAATCAAATGTGTGAAAATCACTATAATATGCTTTTAAGTGTTGTGATGTTCAGTGGGCAGATGTACATCGTGAAGACCTTGTCTACAATTTGTGATGAAGATGAATCATTCTTTGGGGAAAGGTTACAGTCATGTTGTAAATCACATTTTAAAACTGAAAAAAAAAGATCCAGCAGTGATAAATAAGTACCATCTGGAATCTGAACTATATAATCGTATTATCATTTGTGATCCACGTAAGAGAAGCCCTTGAGAATCTTTAAGTTGAAGGCATAGTCACAGAGATACCCAAATTTGTTAACTTCTTCAAGTACTGAAGTGAAATGAATTAAAATAATATGTTCCATGTGAGTTAGACAGACTCCTAGAACCAAGGTGATGGAATTCCTTGCAGCACAGCTGTGTGGGAGTAGGCATCTGTAGAAGCTGTATAGTAAATTATACATTGTTTCAGAAAAAATAGGGCTCACTTTAATTACTTGACAGATGGTAATGAATTTACATTAAAAAAAACAAGCCCTCAAATGCCTTTTGTGATTTAACTTTGGTTGCTGTATCTCCAGGATGAAGCAGTGGATGCAGATGAGTTGTGTATGAGTTTGTCTAACTTTGAGAAATATGCACTGCTGGAACTAAGACTTGAAGAAAAGAAACAGGGATTGATAAGAAAAGACATGGGAAGAAAACAAGAGAAGAAAGGCAGCTAAGAAATGGGAAAGCGGTGAAAAAAAGCAAAGTGCCTTTTGAAATAACTACTCTGAATCAACATCACATACATTTCTGCTTCTGCCAGCTGCCCACTCATTTTCTCTTTTAATAGAAAGAATAGTCATGGCTCTGCAACAAGTAGTGTAGGGAGCCGTGGATTTTCTTAGGAAGTGAGTTTCCTGTCTTAGTGGGTTTGAGCTTGCAAGACTGACTTGGTAATGCCTTTGGTCTCTTTAGGGTGTATATAACCTATCAAAATGGTAGAAGCAGTGTTTTATTTTTCCAAAGACACTCCTCCAATACAGAAGCAAAGCTTCAGAAATAGCTTTCTTTCCTTTCTGAATGCATCAGTAATAAAACTTTGTTCTTTGAAAACTCTTTTACTGGCATTCATTTAGTCTCAAAATGCTTCTGTGAGGGAGGCATTAATATAATGTATGTTTTGTAGATGTAAGTGTGGAACACAAGATAAGGCAGTAACTGATTTGTCCCATCCTTCACAAAGCCCTTGGAGTATAGACTTGGGTAGAGCCTTAACAAATCTGGCCATGAGTCTTATGCTCCTTGCTCAAAGCCACACTGTCTGCCAGCTGAGATGTGCCTAGGGACAGACACACAGGAGACTTGCAAGGCTTGCAGAGTTGATTTGTTCTCTGAAAAACTTCCTAGGTGACTAAAATCAAAGAGGTATTTGTTTTACTGATTTCTGTTATTTCTGTTCCTTTCCTTTCAGCTGGTGCTGCCGGAGTACTCCATCCATAGTCTTTTCTGCATAATGTTTTTATGTGCTCAGGAGTGGCTCACACTGGGGTTGAATGTTCCTCTGCTTTTTTATCACTTCTGGAGGTAAGCCCTTCTTTTATATGCTGCCTGCTTGTTAGCCTTGCTTGCCAGCTCAGCACACATGCAGATTGTGTGAACAATGAAAGACAGTGATAGGAGCGTAGATGGGTATCTGCTGCCTAGAGGCTCTTGCCTATAAGCAACTGAAACTTCTATTTCCAGAGAAAAAGGATTTTTTTTTCATTATTTAGGATGGCTAAAGAAAACATATGATACTCCAACTGTGGCTTTCAGTTACTTAGATAATATTCTGAAGGGTGTCAGGGTGCACTCACCACAAGTGAGTGAAAACATGGAAGTGAAATAGGCTGGAATCTGAATGTGTAACTTGGTGAGGCTCTGAATACTTCACAGTTGGGGAGCTTTAAGACAGTTCATGTCTGAAAGAGCTTGGACCTCTTCATTCAGCCCTAACAAGGAAACCTTTCCATTGTAGTTGTGAAATAGAGACTGGACAGGTTGACAGATTTTTCTGTCTCATCTTCTTTGGCATCTTTTTGATTTTTTTTTTTTTTTTTTTTTTTTGCAGTATAAAGTAAGTAGTTTCTTTCTGTACAGTAGGTAATTCCTGTTCTGCAAGAGAATTCTGTTTTAGAGATGATTGGAGTAGGTGAAAGAACTGTTGCAATGAAGAAGTGGGGAGTGTTCCCACTCTGGATATCTGATTTGTGTTTATATTCACCGAGGGGCTTTCAGAGTTGATCACATAAGACCTGCTGCTGTTTTCCAGACAGGCAATGCAGCTGCTGCTGCTGCTGCATCTTCCTCTGCATTCTAGTGGAGGATCAGCCTTCTGTTGCTTCTGAAAATAACCAAGAGACATCAGTTTTTGTGGTTGTCAATCTGGAGACTTCCCTGGTTTTGCATTTTCACAATGTTTGTAAAAGCACAGATGATTTTTGTCTGTCAGGGTCTCTTTGTGTTACAAAGGTACATATGGTAGCAGAAGAATAATTCTGTAAAGAAGTCAAAATCATCATCTCAATCAAGAACTAAAAAATAGTAGCTTTTTTACACTTCTTTTCTGCAAAAGCTTGGTAGTAATGCAGATAAAGTGTTTTATTGAGAAATTTGAGTGGCAGTGTAGTTCTCAGAAAGCTAAATGAAACAAAGCTACAAGTGCTTTTCTCTCTACTGTCCTGCTGCAATTAAAATAATAATGTTTTATGCTGCTCTTTTGCTAAGGGTTAACAACCCTTAGTGTGACAAAGATACCCATATTAAAAGTTTCTAAAAACAAATGTATCCAAGAGAAAAATAGTCAGACTCTTAGTAATGATGTCAATCTTTGGAGAGAACTTTTGATTCTCTCTTTTTCCTATGATTCTTCATATGCTATGCTACTAGTGCTCCATAATTACTCCTGCTTTAACCACAGAGAGGTTTGGATTCACTGTGTGAAGTTCTGCACAGAACCATGGGAAGAACTGTGTCATATCTTCATCCCAATGAAGAGAATTAAGCAAGATTTTTACCTATGATTCCCTGTAAAAGGATTTGCAATATTATTAGAGATTGTAAATCAATGTGACTAACAATGGAAGGGAGAAAGGCAAAGTTATGTTGAGAAATTTCCTTTCAAAGTTTGGTGCTGGTCACTTGTTTGGTGTTTTTATATCTTCTTATCTGTCTGTCTATCCATCTGTAAGCAACCAGCAATCTTCTGCTTTGTCAAAGCAGCAGAAACAACAATATTTCCTCTGATTTGTGCTGATCTTAGAGCAGTTCATTGACTTTGTTGAGGACTTTTTTTCTTTGGTTTTGCTTTTGCTTTTTTACTGCAAAGTTACTGAGACAAAAGTTCCTTTGCCAAAGAAGTTCTTTAGTCTCATTGCTGAGATTGATTGATTGATTCATTGATTGATTTTCTCATTGCTGAGAATAAATAGAAATTTCTTCTGTGCAAGAAGCTTGAAAAACAAAGGGTAATTCCTCCTTTTTCATGGAAGATATCAGTCTCCTGAGCTGGTGTTCAGGAGGGTGTGCCTCTGCACATATTTAATAGAGATTATTACAGAGTCATTCCAGGTGTCCTCTCCTGCTCTTTCAGGTATTTTCGTTGCCCAGCAGACAGCTCAGAGCTGGCATATGATCCACCTGCAGTCATGAATGCAGACACCTTGAGTTACTGCCAAAAAGAGGCCTGGTGCAAGCTGGCCTTCTACCTCCTTTCCTTCTTCTACTATCTCTACTGGTAAGTCTGGCCATTTCACTAAGAGAGTAGTAGCTGCTTTTCATTTCCCTTGTGAAAATTGCATTTAGGAGTGACTGGAACCAACTGGACAATTTCATAAAACGTTGCTTGTGATGTTCATTCAGGGAAGCACTCCCACTGACTGCTGACACTTCAGTACAGAATATTTAGTGCTTAGCTGAGGCCTGAGCCAGGCCCCAGTACCAACCAAAGGAAATAACTTTTGCTTCTCTGTATAGTCTCTTAGGATGGGTGAAATAGCGAATGTTATGCTAATGGCATTATATCAAATAAAAAGCTGTAATTCCTTATGATTCAAGAGAATCATAAGAAAAATACTATGCCTGCTGGTGTAGTAATACCCAAGATGGTAAATAAATGGGTAGGTAGATGTTGGGTGGGAACGTGGGATGCACCACACCTGTAGTCATTCCTACAGGCTCCCTTTCATGACAGGGGAAAGCCTGTGCATGTCCAAACCCCTGATTAAAGTACATTCATGAGGATATGTGTTGTCCCACTGCCTCCTGCCCCTTTCAGCTGTCACATGTCCTCAGTGCACAGGCACAAAAGCCCACTGCAAAAATAAGTCAGGATCATTTAAGGCAAGGCCTTGCCAGGATCCCAGTGCTTGTAGTCACCTCTGTAATCACACCATAAAAACTACTGAACAGCAAACTCTAAAACACTTTAAATGGAGGTGAAACTTTAGATGCCTTTCTTCTACTCTTCCTTCCATGACGTATTTGCATAGAGTTGCGTCTTCAAGCCAGTCTTGCACGTAGACATCCCTCTGCAAGGCAGGTTTGTGTGCTGGTGGAAGAAAAGTGTGATTTCTCCTCTGATTACTGGTGTCTTATCTGTTCTGCTGTTCCCCTCATCTTGAGGAGTCACTGCTGCACATTGCTGTTGTTTCTCAATATTCCTTTTAAATGCTACTGACGTTTGTGGAGAAAAGCGTTTTTTAACTCCATGTTTTTGTGTTGGGATCAAAGTCAGCTCTGTAGTGCGGTGTAGCATTTCTCCTGTGGCTTTACTGCTGTGCAGCTTCCTCTGAGCCCTTCATTCTAAAACATGGCCACCATCCAAAATCCACTGCCTGGTGCTAGATAAAACAGTATAAATTACAGACAGTTTTTCAATGCTTTCCTGGGTATTGGCAGAATTAGAATTGCAGTAAAATGGAGCTGTGGCAATATACTCTTTTCTTCGCTTTTCAGAGCTGCATTTAATATGTATGGATTCAGTCCAGCTAGTGGCTGCATTTTATGTTTCTTCTAGTGCAGATAGTTTTTTTCCAAAGGAATCAAAACAATGCAGTTTCATGGAAAACCTTGCCTGCCCCGCCGAGAGTTGCTGGTTGAAGTTTCAAAGATCAAACACACTAAAGCAAAATGGTTTTGTTTCTTCACTGTTCAAATCCAGACATCAGGCTAAGCTTAAAAAAGCTCAAACACAGCTTGTGGTGCAGTAGGATGTTATTAATGAATTTGTTATTTCTTGAGTGCCTTTTTGATACCCATCTTGAATACACCATAATTAAGATGCTTTAGAGAGATAGAAAGAATGCAAAGGAAAGCACAGGCCATTACAGTCAGACCTGAGGAACAGACAGCAAAGGGTTATAAGAATCAAAGTGCCCTGCATGCTTCAAAGGATACTTTCATATTATGTCTTTCTTTTACATTCAGCATGATCTACACTCTGGTGAGCTCTTAACTGGAAGATCATCACTAAAGACTGAAAACAACAAAGGCTGGAGGTGCAAGGACGAGTGAACCAAGATGCATGATTAAAAAAAGCAAAGAGGAGAACTTTGAACCCAAGCAGTAAATATGGTACATGAAAGAGAGATCCAGCAAAGAGAAGCAGAATGCCATGGGAGAATGGCTGACTTAATTGTGTTTGTCTCCTGTTTCTCAATGTATTGCAGCAAATGATTTTCAAAACCCAAGCAAACAAAAAAAATTGCAACAACGTGGGCCAAATTATACAACTATTCACCTCTCCAGGGATAATGCTGCTTTGTTTAGTGGATTCATTAAAACTAAAATCCCTATAGTCCCTACTGTCTTCCAGGAAGCAACATCTCTTTTCTTAAGGACTATTCTGGACTGAGGAAGCACAGGACAAGATGATCTTACACAGAAAGAAGAGCTGTACAACACATTCTGAAAATAAGCACTGAGTGGACTTCCGATAAGATGTGTGACTGTCCTGCAGGGCTATTCACATGACACCAGTCAAACAGGGATGTCACATCTCATGGAACTGCTTCAGTGGTTTTGGTTTGTTGGGTTTTTTCCCAACCAAAACAACAATAACAAAAGAATTTGCAGTTTCAGTGTTCTGTATTCTAACTATGTGCTATTCCTGCAGGTGAACATCTGGGTATATTTCTGTACTTCATTTGTGATGTGCCAGCACCATACAGTGAGATGTAGAAATACATTGGGTTTAACCTAATCAGGCCAAGCACTTAGCAGAATAGTGTTCCTCTGATTGAAAAAAAAAAAAACCCAAACCAGGTAAAAGCTGCATATATTTAAAGAGGATTGTATCATAGCTATTATATTCATCACAATGCTGGATAGCAAATACTGGACCAGCTAATTGTGGTCTGTAATTCTGTTTTGCAGTTTTACCTCTGCTGTAAAATTCAAGCTGGAACAAATACACAAAATGTCTTTGTCTTGTATGAGATTCCTTTTGAAAGATGTCCAGTTTTTTATAATTTAAGGGTTTTAAAATTCTGTCATAGAATTCTCATTCGAATTCATTTATATGGGCTGCATATCTTTATACATATATATGTATATACAAATACGTACCTACATAAATACTCACAATCTGTTTACATTTTAAGTTAATCTGTTTGACAGGTCAAAGGCATCAAGTGTCCAGAACTGCTGCTAAATATATTTCAGTGCTGATCCAGGTGAACCCAGGCTCGTTCCCTCAAAGTCCCTGGTGCTGTGGGTCGTGGCAAGGCTGTAAACTCAAGACTAAAACCAAAGCATGCACAGACACTGCTTGGCTCTTGCATTGGGAATGAGCTAAAAAAAGGTGGGTTTCTACCAAAGGTTGACAGAGAACAGCGTGGAGAGGCCCCTCTGTCCCCTGGCTCGTTCACAGCTGGTCCTGTTGACACGAGCTCACTGCTCACTGCGTTTGGTCTGGCTGTTGAGAGCCACTAGACTGATCCTGTACCAAGCTCTGAGGTGTTTTTAGGCTGGGCTCAGGTCTTCAGCAGGAGAGGTGCAGTCTCACAATAGCTGCTGAGTCATCCCATGTCTGGCATGTTTCCATATGGAGCTGGAGTTTCTGTGTGCCTACAGAGCAGGACTCGCTCTGGTTTGATCTGGCTACCTTAACAAAATTAAATCCTGTTAACCAGCAAAGCACGGTGGCTGTGTGCAAACTTTCTGCTCCTGGACCATGCCAGCTCCCAAATCCTGCCTGGGCATTGCTTGGAATGGAGCTGGCAGGCCTGGGCTGACATTATACCTGGGTCATTCTAACAACATTTGTATGATGAAGTTGTCCCAAGGGCTGACATTCTTTAATTTGCAATAGTTTCATTCTTTAATTTTCAGTTGTTTCTATTGGATGCATTTTATCTTCATACAGGATAGTATTCCCAGTCCTAGAAGCACAAGGCTGCCAAATCAGATGTTGGGAAGCTAATTTGGACTCTGGTGGTTCATAGGTTTGGATTGCACACACCACAGGGGTGGCTGAACTGCTCTTGAAATCACACTGACCCTGCAGGCAATACAGATTTCTTCTCTTGGAGTGAGCCTGAGCTAGGAAATTGCACTGGATCATTACAGAGCTAACTGATAAAGCTCTGCTGCTGTGGAATCATTAATGCACAACCCATGAAAAGCTGACGACTGTCTGTAACTGGGTTTCTTCTCTGTGTCCTAACTAAAGCATCTAGTACTGCAGCAGCACAGGAACTAGATTCACAGGAATGAATCACCGTGAATAACTTCTACATGTCGTGCTACCTCATAAAACTTTCATCTCTGAGCAGATGACTGAATCTTTCCATGCTTCTTCTAGGATTGCACAGGAGATGAAAAGACATTAATTCAAGTTTCCTATATTCCAAATACATGCTTTGAAGTCAGTTTCACTGAAAGGCTTGGAATCTTGTGAGGCTAGATGGGTGAAAGTATGATCACTTCTTGCCTGAAAACACACAATTTTCAAATCCTGAGGTTTAGGGATGAGCTGGAGTGCTAGCAGGTCAATTGTTTGCCTATGGAGCTGAGTAGAAGCTCTGCAAGTTTTTGTAACTGGCATTGGCGTGTAATTCTTGACTTTGCACAAAAAGCAACTGTGTATATGGGTCTTCTGAGTGTAACTTCAGGTGACTTCTAGGACTGGAGTGGATATGCCTGGGTCATTTGGAAGAGGTTCCCTATTTCAGGCAACTTCATCAATTTACTTCCCAAACTCCACTGGAAAGCAGAACACTTCATTTGATCCTACTACTGCTTTGAGCGAGTGTTTCCAGGATCTCACTGCTCCAGCTAGAAATTGTTTTTGCATTTCCAGAGTAAATTTATTCTTGGATAATTTATTTCACTTGCTTTTGAGCCAACATTATCCTAAGTACACCTTCTCTCATGCTGCTTAAGATTTCAACAAAGAAGTCCTTTTCACCCTCCATTCTGTTAAAAGTGAGCTGTCATGTATCCTCCCATAGAAAAGTCTCCATTCTCCATGTCTTCTTTAAAGGATTTCTCTGTTGTCTTTCCACTCAAATTAATCTTTCTGAAGAGTGGATAATCACAGCTGTTCAGAGTATTCCAGAGAGTATCTTACTCCAGCTAGGCCTTGCTGTGAATGGACAATGAAAGCTAACAGTGTCAGTTCTTTCCAAGAATACTTGTTCAAAAACATAATCACACAGCTCTCAATAGCATTTTGTTTCTCCTTGAGGTAAACCTTAAAGCTGATGGAAAAACAGATTAATATTAGGATACTTTCCCTTTCCTTGAATTTAGTGTGCAGGGCCAGGAGTTGGACTCGATGATCCTTGTGGGTCCCTTCCAGTTCAGGGGATCCTGTGATTCTGCTTGAACTAAAGCAAGGGAAGTCAACTGAGTAGTTGCTGCTGAAGAATAGAAAATAATACTGTGATTTTTGGTCACAAGGGACACTTTTAAGGGAGAAATAATCTGTGCTATCCTTTTTGTCTCCAGTCCTTCCTTGTTGGTTAATGGAGGCTAGAGATTTCCTCCCCAAGCCTGCTTTCTTCCTGTCTCTTTTCCTGGAAGGGTGAATGTCATTGCTTAGGAGCAGAGTTCTCTTGTCTCACGTGCTCTGATGGTACAGTTAAATCCCAGAAAAGATATAAGGAAACACATCATCACCCTTTGCTCCTTCAGGAGCAGGTGTGCAATGAGCACGTGCTTAAGTGAGTGTTCATTTTCCTCAACTGCACCATCTGTGAAGTGAAAAAGGTGATACCTACCTTGTGAACTCTTTCAAACATGTTGTATTCTTTTTTCTCTTTTTTTTTTTTTTTCACAGTAACTGTTGAATCTGCTTAAAAGAAAAAGGTAAGAAAGGTGGGAAAAATGGGAGGAGATGAGACCTGCGTGAGCTGCTTACAAAGAGGTATCTACACAGTGTGCTGGCCTTTAGCTTCCTGTTCCTGTAAGGGATGAAAGGCAAGGTGTCCTATTTATAGTCAGGTAATTGCAGTGATGCTGAATAAAATTGTTGCTGCTCTGACTGCTTCAGTTTCAAATACAGCAAATCAGCAGCAGAATGCTTCGCCTACAAATAATTAACTGTACTTAAGCTGTCAGAAATGTTTTTCCATCTGCTTCCTTGAGCCATATTCTTCCTTTTGCACTAAGCCCCTCAAAGAGGAAGAAAAAGTTCTTCAACCTACACCTTACAGAAGCTGCTCTGAGGCTGTTATGATCTGGCACTGCTGTTGGGGTCATGAGTAATCCTGCATTATTAGCAAGTGTATTAGCAATCTATTGTTTTTCCTCTCTCTGTTCCATCTCCACACATATATTTTTGCCAAAAACATTAAAAAAATCACAGTGCATGATCCAAAATCCTTGAATTTACTGGAGGTTTTTAGTTGTTTTCAAAAGGAAACCAAAATGTTTCTATTTAATGCCCATTCCTCTAGAGCTACATGGGAAATAGGTTCACAGTGGAAAGTCTCCGGGGTTTTGCTGGTAGGGATTCCATCCTTTAGATCTTGATACCACATCCATTTAACTGAATTATGTTTATGGAAAGGGAACCTGTGTTTTTGAGGGTTAAGGGTAACATTTCAATGCTCATGCCAAGCTACCACAGAAAGTTTTACCAACTTGGCAAAAATCTGGCTACGTGGAAGGTGATGGAAATCACACCTTTTGTTTCATGTCAGCCCCATTTACCACAGCTAAGAGGTTGGAGGTGGAAATTAAAAATAGGAAAAAAAACCCCAAATAAACACAGTAAGTTTAGATAATAAAAAATGTTATTGGATGTTAGCTAAAGCTTGGGTTGCTACAAATAGAACAGGAGATGAAAAGGTCAAAAATAAAGCTAGAGGTTTTTTTTATTCTTTGGGAAGCAACAACTATTAGGCTGCCATCCATGCTGCACTGAACTTTACATCAATGATCTCAGTCCAGATTCCTGCTCTGGTGAGTTTTTTGATCATTCATTGCTCATGAACACATTGTTCTGATTTATTCTGGTTCTGCTCAGTAACACAGTTGTAGGTGGGAAGGAGGGAGAATTCTCCCATGAAACACAGTATTCCCCGTCTTTTCTCCCAGAAAACCTGTGAACATGCTGTAACAAGATTCTGGTGATGTGTTCCAGTGGTACACCTCAACCAAAGAATGAAGTTCTTTGCTGCAGACAGTATTCTGATGCAATTTAATAAACCACAGTTCTAGGAATATTTTTTAGTGCTTGCACACTTAAAGTAGTTATTTTATTACCTCTGACTTCTGGCTGACTTCCCATGTAAAAGAAAATATAAATCTGTGGCCCAATTCCATGACTTTCTGTATAGTCAAACTCTCAGTAAAACTCTGAAGAATGTAAATTGCTTTTTAATTATCTTTTTTCCTAATAATGAGACCCCATATTTGAGTAATATGTTATGGCAATGAATAAAGTGTTAAAAGCCAAAATATCTTGTTTAGTCTAAGTCTTGAAGAGATGTTGCTGCTTTTTTCCTATAAATTATCCATAATATCACCAGTCTCCTGACAGATCTGAGGAAATCTGCTTGTCCCACTGTTCTGACAGTTTCAGTCTTTTTAAACAGATTTGCAGCTTCTGGTCATTAGTGTGAAACACTGACTGGAAAGAAGAACTACACACCACCCCAAGATTTATGGAAACATCTTAAATAACACAGAATTCATCCAGTCTTATGGATAGCTCTGACCTGTGCATAGTAATATAAAGTACCAAGCACTTAATAGTGCAAGTAATAAATACTGCAAATCTTGTAGAACAAGCAAAGCAGGATTTCCCTCTGTATTTCTATGTTCTATCTGTAATTTTTGATAATACAGTACTTTGCTTGTCAAAAGCAATATAAATTATAAAACCAAAGATAATCAGGCTGCAACAGTTAACAGGAATGCAAAGTTTGTGCATAATTATTTCTAAACATTTCAAATAATTTCTGTTTCTGACAGTTATTGACAGCTTGCAGTTACTGGAGGCTAAAATTGTGATGTTAATAGTAGCTTTAGCAATACATACATTTGCTTCTTTTGGAATAAGAATCCACTTTCCTTTCTAAAGCATATTTGACACCTTTTCAGACCTTACCTGACTCTCAGTATTCAGCAAATTTAAATGTATTACAAAAAATCCAAACGAAATGTAACTACAAAATACAGCGAACACGGCAGATGATTTGCCACAGTTCTAGAGAGTCTTCTTATTCAAAGGAAATTTCTAGGTTTGATGTCATTTATTGCGGGTCCCTGGACCACCAAAGCCCATCTGAGTACTTCTGCTGTCAAGAACAGCAGTTCAGCAAGAATATGAGCAAATACAAGCTTGCTTGGACCTTCCCAGCTGCCCAGAAACTTCTCGTCCTGCAGCCACATTTCCTATGGAGCAGATGACCCCACTTCGTCACTTTGGAACCCTTGCCCTTTCAAAAGGTAAGAACATCACAGTGCATAACTTTTCTTAGCCATTTGCAGCCTCACACTGCTCTCCAAGTTGAAAGATGCCATCAAGAAAGTGCAGTTTTCACTGACTTGTTCTTGAGCGTTTATTATCTTGGAGTGGGGTTTTTGTACTTTTTTCATTTTGTGTCTGAGAAGAAGATTTGTTTTCTATGCATGTGTTGACTCAAGTACTCAGATTCTGTCCTCAAATGGCCATAAATTCAGAACATCTTCTTAATTGGAAACTGTGGTTCAAATTTTTAACTTCTGTAATAAGTTAATAACTTGTTAATAACTTGTGTTGTACACCAACACAAGTTTCAAAAACTCCTAAATTACTTTGGAGTGCAAGTCTAATTTTCACAAATATTTGACTACTTACTTAGGATCCTAAAAACCTCTTGAAAGTGAGATGGAAAACTTGTCCACAGCTTCAACACCAACAGTTCAATACAGGTAGTTTCCACTGGAAATGCCTACAGAGTAAGCTGATGCAGGAGAGTTGATGTGTTCTTTGCTCCTTTGCTACTCCTTAGGTTCACTTTCCCAACAGAGGAACCCTTAGACTCCTAAATACTTTGGGCACTTGAAAGTGTTATTTGAGTATGTTACTACTCACTTCTGTTAACTGCAGGGAACCTGCTCTGACCACCTAACCAGAAATCCTTCTCTTACAAATGAAACTCCCATCATTGTGTGACCAGAACTGAGAAAATGAGAGTTCAGCTCTTGCCCCTTCCTTTGTCACTTTGGGCAGGCACTTCATCTCTCAGCTCACCATCTCCCAGCTGGAGGTGGTTGCACTTCATTTCTCCCTCATTTTGTCTGTGTTGTCAGTTTAGATTATGAGCTCTTGTAAGAGGGAGGCATTTCTCTCTCTGAGTAATGTCTGGTACTCCACAGCTGAAACTGGGAATTACATGTCTAGGATTTATTAGAATCCTAGCTAATGAACACTTTTTCTCATGGGAGGAAACAATGTAATTCAGTGGAATTAGTCAAAATGCATTTGTTCCACTGCCACCAAGATGGGTACCTGGCCTGGGCTGTTGCTGTGCCTCAGGGCCTTCTGACAAAAAGTGTGCTTCAGCCTCTGAATACGTGTGCTGTAATTTGATGCTGCCAGAAAGCACTAAAATGTAAAGAACAGTGATCAGAGCTGCTCCCCATTTCAGTATTTTGCACCCTTCCAATTTGTTTTGGCTTTACCCTTTTATCCTCTTCCTTTATCACACAGTGGATCCTGTTTCACTCATCTTTCAGTGCTGCATTTAAAGAAAACCAGTGCAAGCTCAGACTAAAACAGTGGCACTGGTTCTAATCCAAATCCTTCATCTGCTTGTGGACATTTATTTGACAATAAAATTATCCTAGTTTGGTTGTAACTAGGTGCAAATGGAAATCTGCTATTTTGATAGACATCCTTTTCATCCTGGAAAATGAATATAGCCACATTCGTACAGGAGTTTGATGTTTAAATGTGCATTAGCACAAATTTGTTATTAGACTAGATCAACAGCATAGAACTTGCAAAGATCTGGCAAAGGAGGATATATTTGTGTAGGTATAACCCAGCTGCAGAGCAGCAGAGCTGTGTTCACAGAAGGGAACATGTCCCATTTCAGGCACTGGTGTAACCTTTCATGGTGTGGAGTTATGCAGGTTACTGGGGGGCATTTGGCCTGTTTTAACCCTTGTTGCCTCCACTACAGATGATACCACTCTTGAATTTTGCCACCTAACATTTTGGTTCTAGATCCTCGAGTTCAGCTCTGAAGCAGACTTTTAAAAACACATATTGATACATATTTATATTGTCTAAGACATTGCATGAGATGAACTCTAAAGGAATCTAAAGTGGGTTTTATATCCCCTTTATTGTCTGTTTATAGGCTTTTAAATACTTCAGTATTTAATTACGTGCTCCTTGATATGCACATACACACACAAGTCATCTAGAAGCTAAATAAATTCTTGTCTGTTAACATAATGAACAAAGGGAAATGCTCTTCTGTTATCTTTGTGTCTTGCCTGCCACATAAAGCAACAGTAACATTACTTATGGGGTTGTACTGAAGAACAGGAAGCTGTATCTCTACCATGTTAATTTAGAATACATTTTTGACAAGTGCTGCTGGCAGGTTCAGAGCTGCTGCTGTGGGGTCATTGTAAGCCATGCCACCTCAGGTCATTTGAGAGCCTTTCTTCAAGGGATGTCAGAGATATTCCCCAAATGTGCTCATTCTCTGACTCTTTGGACTTGAAAACCTAAATGCAGTTAGCAAGGTCTGCAGGAAAAAACAAAAGCTGATCAGCCCTGCCTGTCATCCAGAGCTCTGTCATACTCCCAGCAGCAGGCAGTGCTTTTCTTTGAATATCTGGAGGAATCTGTTGTATTTTCTATCATGGGTTTGCCATGAGAGCAGGCGGTGTCCTTTTATGTTAATTTTTAAATAAGATTGTTAAGTTGTATTGTAAAATGTGACTCATTCTCTCAAAACCTGTTGCCTTTAAGTAGAAGCAGTATTTATCCTCCTGAAGCTTCCTGAAGTGGTAGTAGCAGTGGCAGAATTTTAATGTACCCTCTCTCATTCATCATTTGAAGTCTACAACAACAAGCAGTGAATCTTTGATGAACCTTGTCAAGCTTCCTTCAGATTGTTATAGCAGTTTTATAAGCTTCAAAGAAGTTCAGAAGTAATTTGCTACAACTGTATCTACTTTTTTTTAATCTACGAGCACTCGGCCCAGCACTGATAAATCACCGGATTAGAAAGTCTTGTCCCTGTGTTTCTGGTGCAAATGAAAACCTATGTACCAGGTATTATATTTTCCAGAGAAATCCCAGTAAAAGCTGCCAGACTACAGAGATCATTTTAAATATATATATCTAATAAATCTATTGACAGTATCTAGGGACAATCTCTTATCCTGGAGCACTGGGAGCAATTATGAATTGATGATGCTTCTTTCCATTTGATTGTAGGACTCTGTTTACTCTCTGCAGCGTTTTGACACCCAGGAAACACTTCTATCTCCAGCAGATATCTTGTTCTGAGAACGCAGTATGGGTTTTATCAGAGATAAACAATGTGTTCTCAAATGAGGACATTACTTTTGTCATTTCTTGTTTTGTCATCTTGTTTTTGTGCCTCTCTATGCTGGAGGCGAGAGTCGGAACTACTGAGCACTCAAGGACCTGGAAATTTGTTTACTGTTAACGCAACCTTTGCAGTCACCAGTATTGTTGGCTACAAAAATAACTTGTCCTTTTCAAAGAAGTTTGCTCTGGAACTTTATGACTGCAGAAACTCTGGATATAGTTTGTCTCCTGCTGTGTTTCAAAAAGACAGAGCAACTGATTTACAAAAGATTCCTGGTGCTCTGCAAGGCCCAAACAGAGCAGAGCTCCTTTGCCACGTCCTTGCCAATGACTGAGGGCAATGTGCTCTTGGTAGGGCTCCATCCTGCCTTGCTGATTCTGACTGCTGGAGTGGTTCCCAAGGGGGAACTGCTGGCCCAGGCTGAGATCAGCTCTCTTATCCTGTTAAATGATGGGCTACTCTGCCAGTTCTAGCTGTGTTTCTCCAGTATTTCAGTTCAGCTATACATCAAAGTGATGGATTAACACTGGAGAGGTGCAGCAAAAATAGACAAGTTGTTTAGTGGGTTTCTGCTGGTTGGTGGTGAGGCTACAGACTCTTTAAATCCTCTCAGGGCAGACAGGTGTTTATCAATTCTACCCAAATAAGAATATTCCAATTGCAGTCACTGATGACTTAACAAGGCTGTATTTGCAGAGGTGAATATATCAGGCAAACTTCTTCATCAATAGTAGGTGAAAGAGGTCACCAAATGATATTGGAAGTGTTATTTTCTCTTTTAAGACTGACTTTGAGTCTGCAGTTTTTCCAGAATGTTCAGAAAACTCTCATAGTGTCAGTTTTTATAATCTGGCTATGAGATTGGCAAGAGAATTCCTGATGTATCACCTTTACAATATTCATTATCACATTCTGTGATGAACAGCATCATCTTTTTTTAGTGAGCAATACCAGAATTCTAAGTGTTTCTGCACCTATTTTTCTATGCCTCATCTCCCTTTCTGTGATGCCATAGCTGCATATATTTTTAGCTGGGCTGATATGAACAACATTTTTGTATTCTCTGTTATTCATTGTTCTACTTCACATGCAACTGTGTGTGGTTTCCCTTTTTTAATGTTGAAATTGAAGCTGTCATGCAGGAGTCTTTCCTGAGCTCTCCAACTCTGATAGCCAGATGGGCAGATATCCAGCTGGGCAGATTGAACTGAGATGTCCAGTTGGACCAGTCCCTTACTTGGATTTGGAATCCAAAACAGCTACTTTAAAAACTGAAATAAAGCTGTGTGTTGGCCCTTGCCACCTCTGCTCCGTCCTGTGATTCTGCAGAAGCAGACAAGCCCCCTGAAAGACAAGTACACCCCCAAATGGAAGTATTGCTCATACCAATTTCTCTAGCCAAGAGCTGCAGATTTGTAGGAGGGAGTGGAGAGAGGGAACACAGAAGTGGATGAAGGAAATTAGCCTTGGAGGGAAGCAGGGCTGTATGAAAAAAGCCAAACATCTGTTCTTCCCAAGCAGCCCGTTCTGTTCCTCCAGTCTGAGGAGGCTGGTTTGTTTTAATAGCCAGTGCTATGAGTAGGTGTTCATCTGAACAGCCCCACCAGACCTTTTTTGGGGTAGATTTTTTTGTCATTGCTGCAAACTTGAGAAGCAGATGAGCTACTGTACTCTGACACAGGCTCAGTGTGTGATCATGGCCAACTGGCCTAAAATTTCTACACTGCTGTTATTTCATCCCTGCCATGGAGATTAAAATACTGTGTCTCAACACTGCATTGTAAGGTTTATCTATACCTTGTAAAAGAATTTGAATGCATCCAGTGTGACACATTTCACTAATAAATTCTTTTCTAATGAAGAGAGGCAGCATATTTTAGTATTTCAAGTACTTGACAGGGGAGCCTTGCTTTATTTCTGTTTACCCCAATGACTTATTGTCAATGAGGCATCACTACATTTTTCAGAACTGGCTTTCCCCTCTCTTCAAATTTGGTTGAGTGTTGAAACATCCTACTTTGTAATGCATAAGGAAATTTCCAGATGGAAAATACCAGAGAGGAAAGCTCATTATCACAGCTCACAAGTGCTGTGTACCCTTCAAAGGATTTTGAATGGTTAACAAATTGCATGTCTTCTTATGAAAACTGCCTTGGCAGCAGAAGTCTTAAAAATGGCACTGTGAAAATGATGGCATTGTTTTTAAGAAATTGAGGAAGTCCTTATTTGCATAATAGCCCAGCAAGTTCATCTGCTCAGATCCTGCTTGCAGGAAAACCAAGGCATTTTGTTGGTGCTCTGAGCAGTCCATAGACATGAGTGGGGACACATGGCACAGAAGTTTTCTAGGTCTGACTGCAGGATGGCTCCAGGGGTTGTACAACTTGGTTGACTGTTCTCAGAGTTACCTTGTTTTATTCGTGTGCATCAAGTGGAGGGGGAGACAAAGGCACGCTGTAAAACAGCTCCTCTGTAATCCTGTGATTCAGGTTGGTGAAATCAATTCCCTGGAGAATCTGTTTGAGAATGAAAACTCTTGTAACCAGTACTGGTGCCTGACAAGAGATCACTCATCTCAATTACCAAAGTGCACTTTTTGCTCTCAACAGCACAGCAGGTTGAGTTCTGACTTACAGAAACAATTTCTTATAGTGGATCAAAAATCCATTTATTTTCATTTGGAGTATTTAATTTATTAGACGAGTTGGGCTTGCACAGTGGTATAGCAATTCCATTCTATTTCTAGCTAAAAAAATTGCAGTTAAAAACAAAAAGCTTGTGACATACTGACTATTTATTATGCTATCAGAAAGTTTGGCTGAAATCTTGGCAAGTCCATAAGGAGATGTTCTAGTTCTGTTCTCTGAATTTTAAACCACAGCTCCCTGGGTGGGACTGAGTGATTCTCAGCAGTGATGTGCTAAAGCATGAATTTCCAGAGCTCTTTAAAATTCCAGGGTAAAGAACATAATTGAGTTAAAGTTTATTTGGTTTGGATTTCATTTATTGTAGGAATTGAAAATCCCTTCCTATCTCCATAGCAGGAAATACTTCAAAGCCAATATCTATAAACTTCTACTCTAACTTATCTTGTTCCCTGACAAAGTTGTAAGAGTAGAATTACTCTTAATTTTCTACATAAAATTTACTGTCCGAGCCCAAGCTGTGAAGGATCCCAAATAACTCAATTTTATATCTCTCTTCTCAGACAAAACAATTTTGGTTTCACAATGAGATCAAACTCTTCACTGGGTTATTGTAATTTCAGAATATTCTGCCTAGGTTCTAATTTGGTGTTCTTGTTTCCAAGTTCCTTCCAGTCATTTGAAGGGGGAAAGGTGCATAAACGCTTTCTAGAGACAAGAGGTGTAAAATAAGAAACAAATGCTAAATTTTGTTTCTAAATGTAAAGGATATGCTGTTCTTGAAAATGTTTTCTCAGCTTTTCTCTGGTGCTTTGGTAGTATCTTGGGGAAAATATGCTGGCTTATCTCCACCATAGGAGTTATGATGATTAGCCTGGTGTAGCCAGAGGACAGTTTCACTTCTCTGCTGTTTTTATTGCCACCAAGAAGCTTGGAAAAAGACAAAAGGAAGAAGCTGTACTGCTAAAACCACTGAAAAATGGGAAAAAGGGTAAAAACCGCACGTGCACAAAAGAGCCCCCAAACATAAAAAAGCTATAGATGCTCTGATAAACCTGATAAAACATGCTAAAACCCACTAAAAACATCAAAAATTGCTTAAAACACAGCATACACTGTACATGACTTCATAGAATCTGAATAGAATCAGCTCATGCTGGGCCTGTAGCAGACATGTGACACACAGGAGCAGGACTGGTCTCTGCCACACCACACATTGGGAATTATCCCTGTCTCAGGCTGGGCATCCAAGAAGGCAGAGGGGTGAAGGACAAACTCTGAACTTTAAAATACCTCCCTACAACTTCTTTAATAATTCTACCTTACTGATTAGATATTTGCTGCCTTCTTGAGGACTGTGGTGATCCAGGTCCCTCATCCCATGAAGTGCTGACATTTGGCACACTGTGGATTACACAGCAGGTCATGGAGGAGCTAAACAAAACCATCAGCTCTCCCCTGAGCTATCACTGTCACTCTGTCACTATCAGCTATCCCCTATGCACATCAAACATTCTCTGAGAGATTTAAAGAATAATGACACTATTTGTCTAATTACTTGTTGCATAGTTAACTGATTGTTTTGACAGTGAAATTACTTTAATTTAGATGTCTGATCACATAGGACATGATTTTTTTTTTTTTACCTCTTTTAATTCATCGCTTCTTGCCCTGTCACTATTCCATTCTGTGTTCCCATGGAGTTTAATCCTCATGTCTCTAAAATATTAAAACCACTTGAGGCACAAGGTCAATCTTGCCATGCACGCAGTGAATACTAATGCAGATACTGGGCTTCATACTCCAGACTGAGGCTTCCAGGAGGAGGAGGGATCAGGAAACCTTTTAAGTGCTGCACTAACATTGACAGCTGTATTATAATGTAAATCGAATAAGAGGAAACATGTTTAACAAAACATAAGAGTTTGTCAGGGTTTTTTCATTATTTAGGAAATACCATATATGAAATGGAATTTTAGTTTGTGTTCTGTATTAACTGGATGCCTAAATGCAGCTGCACAGTGATGTATAGAGAGAGTTAACTGCTAGACAGAACACTTGTGTGAATGGCAAAATCTGTACACAAACCAACATGTGCAACAGACTGTGACTTATTTCTTGGCACGTAAGACTGCCTAAGTGGGATTCGGAGTTGCCTGGCAAGGGTCAGCAGTTGCTGCTTCCAAGAGCTGCTTTTGTACTTATGTATTACCACAATAGCTGAGTAGAACTCATAAATATTTGGTGGGTCTTCATATTGTCTCTCTGAACTAGACATACCTGGTGATAAAGGCTTTTATTCAGCGTCTGTGCTCTGGAATCAGGAGGGAGGAATAAAGGTGGTGATGAGAGAAGCAGACAGGTAATCAGGCAAAATTAATTGATGGAAGAGAGGCAAAAATCCACTTGACAATGGAGAAGGACAGACAGGTAGCAAGGGGAATTTAAAATGATAAGTAAACCTGTTCTGTCTGTCCATTATATGTTTCTCACTGCTCATCTGGGTTCCAAGAAAACACAATTCCAAGTGTGGAGACTGGGAAGATTGCAATTACTCAGAGCACAGGAGCGAAATAATCGTGACGAGCATAATCCTGAACTGGAGCCTGCTCATTTCAATTTCTAATCAGACCTGTGCATGGCACAGAATAAATGATAATTATAAGCACTGCAGGAGCTTGTTGCTGTCAAGACTGAAGTCTGATCATTCTGTATCTGTTATTTAGTTAAATTTGCTTGTAAATTCCACATTACGTGACATTAAAGATAAGACCCAAAGTTGTTCTTTTAATCCATCAAAACTTTTAGGCCCAAACTGCTCTGTCATGCTTCCTTCCCTGGAAAAACCAGCTAGTAGCTAAATCTGTTATTTTTATTGTAACAGCCTGCTCCTTTCAAACTCATTCATGCATTGAAGCCAAAGGCTGAGTATTCCACGGTGACTTAAACTTGGACTTGTTTTTATTAAGTGTAACGGGTCTGATTAGCTATTTATGGAGGTAATCACACAGCCACTGGTGCAGAGCATCTGAATACCTGCAACTCTACCAAAATTATCAGGATTTCCAGCCTTAGGGGATTGTATTTCTGATTTCAGATTAAATAGCTCAGAGTCTGTACAGAAAACATGCATGTACAAGCACCTCACAAGTTCTTTTCCTGCTTGAGAAAGATCTGTAGGTGGAAACTTGGGGCAGAAAAACAGTTCAGAGAACCAAATGAGGCTCAGCTCTGCCACTGCACAGACTTGGGCCTCTGAGGTTTTCTTGGTCTTTTTTTTTTCTCCATTTTTTTGGTGTGTTCATTAACTTCAACATAGCCTGAATTTTTCATAGAGGATTGAAGGGACTCAGCAGTGAAAGTGGCCACTTCTTTGAGGGGTTTGTGCTTCTGTGCATCAGTGACTACTTGATGCTACCATTTCTTACCTCCTTGAGGAGAAGCCTCAACATCCCAGATTTCCCTTTTGTTAAAAATCTATAATTATGTCCCTAGAGGCAGTGTTGAGCCAACATTTTTCTTCAAAAGATTCAATTGACCTTTTGCATATAATTGGTCTCTTTCCCCATACTGACTTAGAATTGTTTTATTCTTCTCACAGTTTTGACATCCTTTTTCCCCCAACACAAAATGCAAACTATCAGTTGATGATGTTTATATGACTTAATAAAACTTCCTTTTTTCTTTTACCAGCAAAATATATCCTGACACATGAACTAATTGAAATTAGTTTTACATAATGGTCATTTGTTGTAAAAACTATTTCCTAATATTAATCATAGAATGGTTTGTACTGGAAGGGACCTTCAAGATCGCCCAGTTCCAACCCCCCTGCCGTGGGCTGGAGCACTTTTTCCTAGACCAGGTTGCTCCAAGCCCCATCCAACCTGGCCTTGAACACTTCCAGGGATGGGGCATCCACAGCTTCTCTGGGAAACCTGTGCCAATGTCTCACCACCCTCTATGCAAAGAATTTCTTCCTAATATCTCACCTAAATCTACCTTCTGTCAGTTTAAAAACATCCCTCCTTGTCCTAGTCCTTAGTCCAGGTCTGCAGTTCCTTACTCTGCTTTTGGTGCTGTTTGTTATCAAAAGCTGCTTGATGGGAAAAGGGTTGATAAGAATTTCTGATGGTCTGTGAGAAATAAAGTGCTTTCACAGTGATCTGGTGTGTTTTATGGGTTTTGCATGATACATTCTCTCTTAACTACAAGGGGTCCTTCAAGTAAAAGTAACCTTTGGTCTTCAAATTCATTAACACTTGGCAGCACAGAGGTTGTCACACCCCTGCTACTGCTCTGCACGCTCATGTTCATATTTTAATTGGGACTGGACTGCACTGAGATATCAATTTCAGTTGGCTAAAACCAATTTATATATGAGATGTGAGTACAGGAGTCTGCATTGTTTCAATTAATGTGGTCTCTGTCTAACTAGTATTTATAAAACAAATCATTTGTTATATCTTGCATTCAATTATAAAGAAGAACATTCTATTGAGCCGCTTTAATCATCTTCAATGAAGATTAATTGCATAGTTGCAGTAATATATTGTCCTCTTTGTGAGCAAAATAACAATAAAATAAGCATGAGATTTTGGATGAAAAACCTATCATTTTCAGTGAATAACAACACTAAATGACAAAATTAGGTACAACTTCAGTTTCATCTCTAACTTCACTTTCTGCTGGGTCACACGTCCTGTACTCTTCTCCAGTAAGCACTGTGGCTTTGTTAAATGTGTCCAGATCAAGTCTAGCAAACTTACTCTTCTATTTCTAATGCTAGAAAGACACTCATCCTTTTCTGCTTAACTTAGCCTAGAGGCAGTTTTTCAGACCCAATCTTTTTTTTCCCCAGCATTATAGTTCATCATTTTTCCTGTACATTTTGCTTTTCTGGTGTATGTTACTGGAGGCTGATGAGACAGCCCTTAGTCACCAGAGAAATTTGTACTTGCAGGGTGCTATGATGCAGCCAGGGCAAAGAATTCCCATTTTCCCAGGACTGCAGGGAGATGAGTGTTGTTATTGTGCTGAAGGAGGGGAAGAGGGCAGGCCCAGCCTGTCCTGCTGTGTTTGACAGCACATGTGTGTGTGAGAAGCCATGCAGTGGGTGCGGAACAAAGCACTCCCACCTAACAAAGCTGCTCTCCTGCTGCCTGTTGGGAATGTGATGCTGCAGAGCACACAGGTGCATTTTTTTGTCTGGGCAGACTTGCCAGGAAAACAATGACTTTTGCACTCAAACCAGTGATCATTGTAAAGAATTGTCTAAAAAAGCGCAACTACCAAGGAAAGATTTTCTGGCTGCTTTATTTTGAGCATGCACACACACACACACACACACACACACACACACATTGCCCAGATACTTCATGATTAATTAATGTTTTGTGAGTCTGAGGCTCCTTAATTAGACCAAAAATTTGAAATTGCATTCAACAATGCAGGATGTAATTTATATTAGAAATGCCCATAGCAATTATCAAGACTGGAGAAGAGGCGACCCAGACAGGATTTAACTAAAAAATTGTCAGCAAAAGAAATCAAATAAACACTCAGTGTTCCTGGGAGATGAGAAAAGTGAGTCCCTGATCACTCTCTCACTGGGTGATTTTATGCAGAACTGGTCTGTGGTGCTAATTAAGGATTATTTCCTGATATTAAAACCCCCCTTTCCTTGTCCTCTATATGGTTTCAAATGGTGAAATCCTTTAAGAATATAGCTGTAATATTAGTGAGAACCTGTCACATTTCTACTTAAAAATAACTGTATCTCAGACAGTGACCTTTACATACATCTTCTAGAGAAAGCAGCCATAAATCATTAACTATCTTATAAGAATTCACTCAATGCATTAATCACAGTTAACTTTTGGGGTTTTTTAAGCAGGTTGTCTTAGGTTATGTGATCCAAGGCTCACCTCTATGGCACAACGAAGCACAGAAGCACTGTTACAGATGGGGGAAGCCCAAATCACTCAGGGGTTACTGCCTGGGAGTGTGTGACACATTGCAGTCACTAAAGTCCATTTCTGTCCTGAGGGAGGGGACTCTGTCCTGTGTTTGTGTGGGGGGAGGACCATGGGTCACAACATTGTCTTTGTGTCCACAAGGGAAGGAATGGGGTCCATAGCCACTACCTGGGGGCATGTGCCAGGGTGTGACTACCAGGCAGGACCAGTGGCAAGCAGGACAAGAGGCTTGGGAGCCAGGGGTTGAGGTGGCTGTGAGTCTGGGTCAGGTACTGGAGGGATCAGCATCACAAGGTGGCTACTGGAGGGATCAGGAGGCTCCAGCCAGCTCCTGGTGAGACCTCAGGGTCTGGGGCTGGCTGGCACCAGTTTGCAGCTCTGTTTCTCTGTGTGGGGGGAAAATGGAGCTGAAAGGATGCAAGGGCCAGCTGCTGGGGCCATGATGTGCATGCATGTTTGTGTTTTCCACTAATGGCCCTTCCTCCTGATCATCCAGAGAGGGGAGCAGGATGAGCTGTTGGTGCCACCCTGTGCATGCACGAGTGTTTCTGTCTGAGGGAACGTGTGTGGGTGTTTATTTATCATCACCTTGCATAAGAAAAGTTGCTGGTATCTCCTTATTACTCTGAGGTAACTTTTCTGTGCATCTGCTCCACTGAGTGCTGGGGGAGAGAGGGACCAGAGCTGAGGCAAATGTATGGATAATAAAAGCAAGATACCCTTGGATCCTTCCCTTTTCCTGGGGATGTTCTATGCCAACAGCAGCAACCTTTTACTGGATTGCAAATACACGGTTTGCTCTATGAATATCAAAATTATTCATGATACTGCTTTCAGCTTGATTCTTCCAGCCCAGAGAAATGAGGACATTGATGGGCATGAATAATCAATCAGTGTCATATATCTTTGTCAACTCAATATTTTTTCAGCAATCTGGAAATGAAAATGAGGAAAAAAAATTCTATGAGCATGTTTGTATTTATGCCTTAATGGCTGGCAGTTTTAATTGTTATTTAATATTTCTATTTAAGGCAGCAGGCACTTAGTCATCTGATTGCCCAGACTCTTCCTCAGCATTGCATCAGGTTTATGAATAACCTGTAATGACAGATGGCAAAGGGCATTTTCTGACAGCTATTGATTTCCTGGAGTTGCTGAGAGATGGAGGCAAATAGCTCCATAACTATCCATAGGACAATTACAATACTGGCCTCTCAAAATAAAACCTTTGGCTAACAACTTATTACATTTTCTTCTTCTCCTGAAGATTTTTCCTAGTTTTGCTCTTTCAGAATCTCTTAAAGTTCTGTGGAATGAAAGCTCTCTGCTTTCAGGCTAGTTAAATTTGCTGTTTTACACGTGTTTCAGTAGTAAAGAAAGGCATTGTCAGCTGTGGACCAACGACATTTTCCCAACATGTTGGCAAAATACTTTCCTGTGGAGAATTTCAGCATCTTACATGGAACACATTCATTTTCTTTAAAAAAAAAATGCCAAGAGCTGGACCAGGGACCTGACTGCAGATTTGTTGCCAATATGTGCTTCTTCCTTCTGGCTTTTTCAAAAATTGCAACATAGAACATTTTAGGGAGTCCAACTTCAGTAACTTGTCCAGCAAAGTATGGGAAATCCAGGTTTTTAAAGAAAATAAAACTCATATTTCTTCACTGTTTGAAGTATATCCCAAGATTTCCCTTTGTGTGTTCTAGATTAGCCCTGCAGATCACTAGAAATTCAGTTTCAGGTCTGCAGAGCTGATGCACATCAGCATTTGTTGTTACATCTTAAATGAAACTCAGAAGACAAAATGGATCCTGCACAAGGCAAGGCCATCAACAGCCTTAACAGTTTATTTTTAAAGAATTGGGATTTTCTTCCTTTTAGGGCAAAACCTCAGGTCTCATAAAATGGAAAATTTGAATATAAATTTTCAACACCACTAAGTGATGCTTATTTGAAAATCACAGTCTGCCTGGCTTTCCCCCCCTTTTCTTATTTTTCCTTAGTAAGAGTTACCATATTATGTGTTAATTATTGCTGCCCCCTCTATAATGTTTAGGCAGCCTTCCAGGTCCCAGCAGGAAATGGTTTTCCAGCTGAGTTGACCACAAGGTTGACAAGGCCAATTCTGAGGGCATTTTCTGTGCTGCTGGTACCTCCAAACTGAGAAAGAAATTAATTTATATGGATTTCACACTGACAAGCTGAAATTTGACTAAAGCTTTAATAAAGGGACCTGGGACGTGACTGCAGATTTGTGACATGATAAAGGCATTTAGTTGAAATGAAAAAGATGATAAAAAGAAATGAAAAAGAGTGCAGAATAGGACTGCCAAACTTCCATAAGGACAAATATTTTGGTCAGGGAACAGCCTGATCTGTCTTGTCAGTTCTGATGCAGCCTGTTTGGGGTTTTGATCACAAGTCCCTGTACCTCTGCCACCCTGTTTTTGCTCTAGCAGCAGACACAGGCTATAAATGCACTTCCAGGAGCAGGAAAGATCAATACATAATTCAGGAAGTTTCTCTTCCAGGACAGAATTCCATTGCACAAAAGGAAGGACAGGAGAAGCACTGGTTATATGAAAAATACATAGCAAAACAGTCACTTTATCCCATATCTCTTCTTCTCCGGGAACTTTTTTTCCATAACTTCTCTCTCCTGGTACATGCACATTTAGTAGCCTGTCCTTTTGAAGGGTGATTTCAGGTCTTTGGCCAAAAAAAGCAGTTTTCCTGACATGCCTGAGCCAGATGTCACAGCTACCTCAGCATTCTCAGTATGGCTCTTTCAGGGACCTTCAGCCTCAAAGCTGCTCATTAACCCATGTTTTTATCCAGGGACTAATGAGAAAGAACAGGAGCAGCAGCCACTTTTCAGGAAGGTGGGAGAAAGTGAGAGAGGAGCTGATAACAGAGCAGTGATTATCTAATGCCCAGATAACAGTGTACAGTTATTATCTGGATACCAATAAATTACTGATTATCTGGCAGAGAACACAGTCACTTCCTTGCACATATCTGGGACAAGTTTGTCCCACAGCAGTTCAGAGATGCAGGAAACAACATGGCCCAGAACAGACAAGCAAGTCCTCATCCCCATCATGAGACTGTCACATTGAGACACTCAGATCTGGAATTCTTGGAGGAAGTATAACTTGGCCAAATGTTTACATGTTCCCATAAATTGCATTTTTTTTTTGCACTAGAATAAAGCTTGATGTTTGCATGTTTACCCTTCTGTGGGTCAAAACTAAACAGCTCTTTTTGCTTTCTTTTTTAAAATCATCTGTTCTGTACCTCAGGCATAGCTGTGCACAACTGGTCTGCTGTCATCTTACTTAGCCCAGTAGATTGGTAGAACCTTCCTCAGTAACAGCCCTCATTCATTATGAATTATATTTTCTGTGTGCTAACATGCAATTCAATATGAAAAATTATTCCAAAATATAAGACAACCTGTCTGGAAAGAAGGACTGTGGTATTTAACAATGATCTTGTACTTGAGTCTATGAATGGAGACTTTTTCTTCAAAGATCTAGGTTGGTTTGGGGAGTAGGAGCTGCCTGTTCCATAAACCCTTTCTTCACAGTCTCACAGTTAGGGCAGAGAAGATTTCTTACAGACACTTGTCAGAAGAATCTAAAAAAAGGAGTGTAGAAGGAGACTGTAAAAGTGGATGGTACAGTTCTGTGCTAAAAAGAGCTTTGCTTTCTGATAAGAGGTGAGAGAGCAAAACACACAAACACAAAATAAGCTGTACTGAAACTAATGAAGACTGGCACTTCCCTAAACCGTGCTTTAATATTCCCTAATCACTCCCCAGAAATATTTCCATCTTTGGTTTCCATGCTTGGATTCCTCCTCTCATCTTTCTCTCAAATCACCTACTAATGAAACACGACCATTAGCAGCAAGTAGTGTGATGCAAGTCAGAATGCTGGTCCTTACTGGTCAAATACGTATGGTGTATGGGATGCAGATCATTCTCATGGCTCAGAATCGATAAAAACTGAGGTTCCATTACACAGAACCTCATTTTCCACAAGCTGAGAAGTTCACATCTACAGCTTTCATACAAGTTTGAACGCAAGGGACCAAAATTAGTTCAAAATTAGTTCCAAATTCATTAAGTGGAAACTTCAAAATTTTTAAATAAAGAATTTAAACTAAAATACTCTACGTGTGATTTTAACCCAATCTAAAAAATCCAGGATTTGAGGTTTCCTGTAAGAAACCGTTCTTATCTTTTCAGCTTCAGAAAAATATTTGGCTTCCTCATCACCTGTAGAAAGAAGCAGGAATCCAAAAAATGAACCACGCCAGAAGACTGAGGATTATGAACTTCTAGAGTCACAGGTGTCTGAGGAGGATGATGGTTTGATGAAATTCAAAAAGGGAAAAGACAAGTTCATGGTCAGAAGGTTAATGAACAGATACAGGGCAGCCCTACAATCCCAAACACACATAATCCATAATTCTGGATGTGAGGGGAAGACAAGGGAGCTGGACAGCAGAAGGCAGGCAGGGAGGTTTGTGTCGTCTCCCTAAATAGTTTTTTTCTCCTGCTAATGTTAGAGGCAGAATCGTGGACTCCACCTTGTGCCATTTCAAAAGTTTCTGATACAGAATTTGAGAGCAACATGAACACTCCTTTAGTTTCCCTTCAAGACAATAACCATTAAACAATTCATTAAGGAGATTCCACCAACAATGCAGGTCTGGATTTTAAGCAAAACCACTTTTCTTCTAAATTCCTGTATTTTGTTACTGAGTATCAAACACTTCCTGCAGGAAAAGGCCCCACAATTTAAAGGCAGCCTTTGAAATTTTCCTTACAAGGTTCCTGGGAGGAAGACTTTCACTCCCACGACTGTACAGGCATTAAATATGTTATCAAAATACATCCATATAACACTTTCCCAGGCAGAAGCCAGCCTAAAAAAATATTAAATGCCCTACATAAAAATACTGTAAATCTAGGATTATCCTGTGTATACCAAAGTCATGCAACCAAAAGGTGCCTGCCTACACATAAGGCTAACATGAAATTTTAAGTCTTACAAAACATCCTGATTTCCCCAAAGCCTCACTGGCAAAAAAGAAACAGTTATGCAAAAATCACTTTAACACTTGAAGAGAGTCTGTAAAGGCTCCTATATTCTACTACAACACTCCTACACCTCTGACCTCTCAGTGGTGCTGCATTTCCAACATCCAGAGATCTGCCCAGAGCTGCAGCAGCACTTTCTTTATTTTATGAGTGCACAAGCTGACCCAGCCTCCAGAATTAGAAGAATTCTGGCCACTATTTTTTTTAAATATCTGGTTTTGGACTTCTGGGCAGCTGGATTTAGAAAGGATTCAGGAACATGCACACTTTTGTGTTTAACTTAACTTGCACAGAATATAATTGTAACAGTAAACACTCATTGAGACTTTTAATGTAATGGACCTACAGCTAGGAGGATACCCTTCATCCTAACAGTGGGAAAACTACTATTGAATTAAAACTGCAGCAATGTCTCCCCACTATGCCCCCAGTGTGAGCTGCATCCTCGAGATCAGCACGCCTCATTAGGAACCAGGTGGTGTTTGGGTATTTGCTTCTGCAGCATTGCAAATTAAAAGCAGTTGACAAATTAGAAATAGTTAATTGTGCACTAAGTGGCAAATTAAGCATTTATCTGCTTGGAAAAAATTAATAGTGGGGAAACTATAAAGGCAACTGCACTTACTGCAAGAAGCACAATTTAGATGAAAGAACACACATTTTTGTAAGGAGGTCAGCAAGAAAAATAAAGAATTTCTGAATGTTTTAATCTTCATATTTTGTATACACTATCTATGGAAAGTATAAAGGAGCCTGAAAAGATATTCTGAGGATTTTTTAAAATCCTAAATCCAGACAAGAATAGTCATCTAAAAAATCTAGTTCAGCAAGACCATTGTATTTTTTAACCACCAAAATGTTAGTATAGAGAAAAAGAAGAATTGAAAACCCAGAAAGAACAGAGGTTTCCAATCCTGATTTGCAAGTATCACTGAGATATCAGATTTGCTCAGTTTCCTCATTTAGGTCCCCATTTTCCGTTTCCTTAACGTGCTTCAAAGTCACAGCAACTTCAGAGCCCCCCAGCCATGATAATAAATAACCTGGTAAAACTGTCAGGTGTCACAAACTTCATTATGAACTGCAAATATATATAAAATAAAATTTTAAAATAGATCAAAATAGATTACTGCATATCAGCATCTGCAAAAGTAGGGGTAGGATGTGCTCAGTATGTGCTGCCTCAGTGCAAAACCCAGCCTGTTCTGTATCCACCACTCGCAGATGCTGCTCTCTGCTGACATCTGGTTAAAAGTGTCGAGGAAGAGCAGCTCCCTCCTTCCTCTGCTTTGGCCTTTGTGGTGGGCAAGGGGCAGATGTGCAATGGGAGAAATGTGGCTGACAGGATTTCCAGCTCCATCAAGTTCATCTCATATGTTACCAGCTTACAGCCCATGTCTCACAGAGTTAAACACTCCCACTTCCCACTAAAAAAGGGACTGATGTCCCAATAGCTTCTCTCCAGAGGAAAAAAAAAAGGGTTTATTTGCATTCCATTCTAAATCTTAGGAACTATTTAAGGCAAACACTTATATTCCAGACAGACCATTGAAATTGTGTAGCTTATTATGTTTTCAGTGATTTTAACAAAGTACAGAGAAGAATAAATGCTGCCTGAAGCATCAGTTGCTATTGTATATTATGTAAACAGGAAGTGTATGATTTAGACAACACAGAGGTGAAGATCTTGCCTTGCTTCACATTCAAATTGCAAGAGGCCTAATCATTGTCTGCACTGTCTTTTGTCTGGGACTTGAAATTCAGTGTACTAAGTCAACGAGCCAGGTTTGCTCATTCCTGGGGGAATCAAGGAAACAACAGCTGAATATAATTTTATGTGGCTGCAAACTTAGCTGATCCCTTGAGCTCAGTTTCCCTATCCTGTTTCTCTAGGATCCACCATTAGGGCACTTGAAATTAGGAAATGGAAGGAGAGAGGACCTGTCTTATCCCAGTGGCTGGGATCTCTTCCAAACCTACAGTCTTCTTTAGATCTGGGTATATCCACAGTGGCAGCAGGTCCCTGTGCTCACTGAGTTAAAGATGAAGTGTAAGATGTGCAAGCACAACTATACCCTAAATTTCACCCTGTGCTGAAAAGATTTGCTGAATCCTGATCCAGCATTAATGTGGAAGTTTAGTTTTGCAGAATCCTGATCTAGCATTAATGTGGAAGTTTAGCCTGCTTCTGAAGGGTTGGTAACATTACTTTTTTTGACACCACAGGAACATCCTGTTTTGAGAAGTGGCACATTCCCTTCCTGTAGTATTACTTTATGAATCCTTACAGTCTGAAGCAGTTTCAGCAGGGAACTGCTGTGAGAATTGGCTGTTGGGACAGCTGGAAGCAATGTTGACCCTTCAAACCTCTCCTTCTTGATCCATTCACATCCTGAGAGACCAAAGTGCTGCTCTTTCCTCACCACTTCTTGCCACTCAAACAGGAGCTGATATTCCTATAATCAGCACCCTTTCAGACATCACCTGCATGTTCTTCACTCTGTTTAGTACAGAACAGATGGTTCAAACCCATCCAACCACCAACTGTGCCCCGGAACAGATCAGGGCACAGTTAGCTCATCTGTGGAAGTGTCAAGCTCCAAATGAGAAGTAAGGAACTTTTTTCCCACACCAGACAGATCCTAAAACGCTTCCATCATGCCTCGAGGGGCCATATACACTTTTAATTTCATACAGGTAAAACATTTCCTTGATACAGCTCTAGTGGCAGTAGCCATGCTGAAGTGATCAGTATCTCTAATAGCAATATCTCACATCTCTGCCAAGAATCAGCTATTACAGATCTGGACAGACTTCTTCCAGCTACACCCCCAAGCTCATTCTGTTAAAGCCTGGGGTGTAACTTTGTTGGGGAATACAGAGGGCATGACTGTGACTCACTCATTTCATTAACTTTTAGAGCATAGTGAGGTGGGAGAGCTAAAAAAGGAAGGAAAACCAAAAAAGGCTGAAGACACCATTCATTTTTCTTGAGTAGAAACATAGTTAAAAACTGCCTGTTGTTTAGGCACAAGGATCAAAACTGACTAGTCAAAGTCTAAAAAATGATTAATAGCTTATTAAGGACTTAGCTAATCTAACACTATAAGGAATCACTATGAGAAATCCAGCTGATGGTCAATTAAAATGTTTGAGCTTTTCAATTGCCAGCAAAAAAATCTGGAGAATCAATAAAATACATGTCTACTTGGAAAATGCATAATTTGTTGGTCTCTACCTGTATTGTAAATACCTTGGTATGTGCAGGTCAAAGTTTAAAAATAAGCAAAACCAAAACATGCACGTTTGGTGCTGTCATGAAGTGAGACATGACATCTAAGACATCAAATTATTGTTATCTCCTTGATTCATGAGGCACCCAAATCTGATTGGAGATTGGTCATTGCAGCATTAAAACCTTGCAGCTGAGAGGAGAATGTTGATTTTTGGTGAAAATTGTTCCATAGCAATGCTGGGTAAAGCCAGCAGTAAATGAGTTCATTAACTTTTTTCAGCAATATCTCTGCCCCATGGGGAGATGCTTCAAGATACACGAAGTTCAAGATGATGTTAATACAGCAAAAACTTAGTTGAAACAATCAGATGTTACTACCCCCTCACCAAAGTGATGATCCACCAAAGTGGATTTTTTAAAGGTAAAACCATTTTTTACTGCAGTATCTTGAAGTCAATGTGTTGATAAGTTTCCTTGAGTCCCCAGTGTATCCAGTTCTGAGCCTTCAATTTGTTTCTTATTAATCATAATCTTTTTTCATAATTAAAATAACAAAATTATATTTGAGAACTGTAGGGCTATTTTATCAGAACAGCCAGACTGTCAGAAATCTGAAAAGGAAAATAAAACTTTGCTCAAGACAAACTCATCCGTACTTGATTTGACCACACATGGCTTTCCCTGAAGATGCAAATGGTGACTAAGCCTTTATTGGTTAATGCTTACACTCAAATAAAATATGATTTCTTCAAACACATTAATATGAATGAATCTGGCTTGGTGAATCAGTTGCAAGTGTCATTCTAAGAAAATGGAAATCTCAAGAGACATAATAAATAATTAATCCTTGCAGGAAATTCATCTGTTTTCCCACTTACCCACAGGAGATTTACATGCAAATCTTGTATTGAAGCTCCTTGTAATTAAAATTAAGCACTTACAAGAACACAGAAAATCAGAATGCTAGGGGGAAAAAAGTAGTATTTTCCAGCCATTAAGATCTATGTCTTAATTTAGATCTGCAGATTTTTATGCTTATAAAAGTTTTGGGTTTCTGAAACATGTACAAAGGATGGCTCCTGAGAACTGAGACTTTCAGTATTATCCTATTATTCTAGGACAGGTTCAGATGAAAATGTCCCACTTTAATCCAAGAATATAAAAAGTGCTGTTATGAATCTGGATACGATTAATTTGAGAAGCAGTTCTGATTATGTTTGTTGGCTTAAATTGCAGCATGAATCTGGTTAATACCTGTAACCAGGAGCATTCCATGTGGCTTTGAAATGAACTTCCCACGTTTCACCTCTTTTTGTTACATGTGACTGTATGGACACAATGTTTTGTGTAGATTTATGTAGGGTAACTTCCCCCTGTGTGGGAAATTTGTGCTGAGGTAAATCACATTGCTGCCAAACTGACTGAAGGATCACATGCTCCTATCCAAGTAAAGCCAACAAACTCCAAATGAACACATGCACAGTTTCTTAAAGTAATGTATTGCATTAGGGGATATGAAGTAATGTCTCTGGAAGAATTCTGACCCTAGAACATTGCAAATCTAATCTGAGGGCACTCTGGACTGTTTGGGGAATGTCAAGAGGAATGACAGTTTTCCAGTATGACACGTAAATTCAAATATATTTACACAAAAGCCTTTAGATCTTTAAATAGTGCACTCTGTGTATATAGCCAAAAATAACTGGAACACACTTCGCAGCAAAGCTGTTAGAACCACCTGAATCCTACAGATTTTCATTGAATTCGTTGTGCTGTGCTCATGTGAAGGAGTATCTGTAACTCATTAATGTCCCACTGTGTCAGCAATCCCAAGAATGACATGGATAAATTTCCATGGATTTATATGAGTTATGAGCCAGCTACTACAGGAGCTGATGGAGCAAAGTTTTCCAAAATGAAGTTATTTCTAAAGTCTTATGTATTTTTGCAGCAAAACCAGCACCCTCCCCAAAGAAAAACAGTGTTTTGCTTTATTAAAGTGATGAAGTACCAAAGTATGACACAGAACAACAAAGGCTGTGCAAGTGTAGGCCTGGCTTTAAAATTTGTGCTCCAGTGCCTCTTTTCTCCAGTGGAGAAGAGGTTTCTTGAAGCAGCCTTTGTGAGGTATTGTTGCAGAGGTATTGACAGTAACAAGTGTACACTGATTTTCAGGAAAAAGTGATGGATGACAGTGTTTTCCTGCAGCCTCTGGGGCTCTTCCAGCCCAGCCAGCCCAAACACCCCTTGGGTTTGCTACATGGCTGCTCCTCTACACCTTCAAATCTTGCTGAACCTTCACATGCCAAACCTGTGCCATCTGAATGTCATGTTCTCTGGCCTTGTATTTTCCCAGGTGGTTCTTTTCCTGCCAGGAGTGCAGCCTGGTCCAGCGTGCTGGAGTGCTTTCACATTAATGGCAGTGACACTGCCCAGGCTGCATTTCCTTGACTGCTTCATAGGTGTGACATGGAGGTTGCTCCCCAGCAGATCCTCTGTTACACAGCAAAATGAAGTCTCTTCCTCCCACAGAAAAGATTTAAGGTACATATGCCATGCTCTGTTTGGACCTCTCAAATCTGCAGGACAAGAAACTCTGTAAATTAAACTTTTCAGCTTGCTGGGTAAGAAAAACACAATGAACAAAGGCTCCATCCCCTTTGCACATGAATTCACTGCTTAATTCATCCCCTCTCTAAGTGACAAGTTCTTTAATTCATAACTCTCAGCCCATGGTCTGTAACTCATGCACCACTGAGCAGAACAGTCACCTACCAACTGTGAGAGTGCACATCCTGCCTCTCTCCTCCATCAGAGTGTGGGCATCCCCTGCATCCCACTGGGATGCACAAAAGCCTGAGCAGGCTGGCTGCTGTTGAAGCAGCTTCAAAAGCTTTTTGAGTGAGTTGACACATTTCTATTGCTCTGAGTGGAAGTTAGTCACTTCCACTGTCATGGGTCTGAAGAAACTGCCCAAAATCAGTGTGCAAGGAGGATGGATGGATGGATGGATGGATGGATGGATGGATGGATGGATGCATGGATGGATGCATGGATGCATGGATGCATGGATGCATGGATGCATGGATGGATGCATGGATGGATGGATGGAGGGCTGCAGGGGACAGTGGCTGCATAAAGACCTTCAGCCTTTCCTGGTGTGGAAAATGATCCGAATTCAACAGTTTCCCTCAACCAGCCTCCTCAATTTTTCACCAACCTGAGGTCAAGTTGAGCTGAGCTCCTTCCTTATCTTGCACCAGGCTTGAGCAAGGGTTGAGGGCTGCAGGATGTCTGGGATGTGAGGAACAGAAGAGCACCTGCACATCTGTACCAGCCATTGGCCTCACTCCCCTTCACTGTTGTTGTGAATCTGGTCCAATGAGGAGATAAGAATGTGGCCAAAGGCTCTCTGGTGAAGGTCAGACAACCTTTACTGTCACCTCAGCATGTGACAGAGGACCAAGGTGTTCATTCCACCTTCTGTGTCAGGTATCAATCCTCACAGAAAGTAACCACGACCCTCATTAAGCTCTATTTCCATATTGAGTTTCACACCCCTAAGAATGCAAGTGGAAAAAAAAGAGGACATAACACATGTGTGACCAAAGTCACCAAAACTCCAGCTGTAAGATGTAATTGTTCCACCCCTCTGGAAAGAGTCAAAATTTATAGTATGAAAGGGGAAATTAGGGGCAAAAAGGACAGAGGGGGAAAACACTTCTGCTCAGGATCAGCTGACAGACTGTGTCCTTCCTCCTCTCCTGAAACGACACCTTTAGGTGAACTTTACCCCTCCAACTGTGCTGGAGCAGAAGTGGATTTATATTTATATTTTGGATTTATATTGTTAGTAGATCTCTGTTTCTGTGGCAATCTCTGTAGTTAGTGTATTTATCACTAGCAATTCTGAGCATAATTTTCTGTTCCTTCAATAATCTGTACTATTTGTGAATCTGGATGGTGCAGGTCCTTACTGAGCACTGTTATGGTGCTGAATTGGCTGTGACTAGAAATTAAGCCCAGACCCACCCAGCCCACTGATCTTTTAGGACCAGCTGGAGCTGGGGGGCCTATGGTCTGACAAATTTCTATACCCTGAACACAACAGGCTCTGAGATCTCCATCACATTGGTCCTGGTGATTTCATCGCCAGCATGTTGAACTGTCTCACTAATTCAGCTGAAAATTAATTAAAATAATTTAGATGTGTATTTATCTCCTTGCCAGGCTAATTTTCAGACAGATTAGAGAGCTAAGGCATCTCACCAGAAGCTCAGAGTAGTGATAATCCTTAAAGAAGCACTCAAAACAATACCTGTTCAGAATACGAGCACCACATTCCATGATGTTTCATTAGATCTTACACATCTTCGGAAAAACCTCAATTTTAAGTCCTTTTTGTCTTTAGCATCCATAAATTTTGGAATTAATATGACACTAAACTTGCATGGATTAAGTGATAATTGCATAATTTACACAATTGTATTGTTGCTGGATGCTAAACTTCTTGTTGTATATATGAGATATTTGATTTGAAAGTCAGAAAATCACAGGCAGAGCTTAGAAATCACTGCAATTACTGTTCTTAAAATGGGGAATTGTGTTTTCCACCAGTGGAGACACTAGGCTTTAATAAAACCAAAGAGGTAGGAAAGAATAAATGTTGGGAACCTGACTGGGGTGAAAAAGGCTACAGCCTTGTTCCTTTGTCTTGAGAATGCTTACTGTAGTACAGGCATTTTAAGTACAGCCTTAATTTAAGCGCAAAGTGATGTGTTCCAAAATGTTTGCAATAAAATATCTCCTATTTGTTTTGGCTAAACAACAGAATAGTTCATTCAAAATTATTAATTAGTGCTTAGTAGCCACTCTTCTCTCATACTGCCATGAAAGACAAGAATGATTTCTACAAAAGTTCATCTACCCATTGCCACCTTACTGTATTCTTGCCCATCAGGCTCCTTTCCATAATTTGAAAATTATGCTGCTTTAGTTTGTAATCTCCTTTCACACAGGTGTGAACATTCTATGTGGATAATTAAACTCCATTTGCTTCCCCTGTTGCTGATTTGGTTCTCAGATGCTGTTTATGGCAGAGGTTCAAGAAAAGGTGTTTTGGAGTTGGCTGCCAGAAGGTGTCAAGGTGAGCACCCTCTGGGTGTAGCAGCTGTGAGCTGATTCCAAATGAAACAAAAAACTGCTTTGGTAGACAAAATAAAACACAGTGATTTCTTGCCACCACTGAGGCCGTCAGTATTCATACTTTTTATCTTTGATAATGAAGATTTGGAAATGCTTTACAAATTATTTTCAAGAATGATGGCTATTTTTTTTTCTTGATTTTTCCACTAGTTTTCTGCAGGCCATAATTTAAGGGAAATGGAATTAACACTGGTGCCAAAATGACCATGTGAAAGACAGCTGCAATATAAGTTACTCAGTTTTGATTTATTTTCCAATTTCATATAAGGAAATGAAAAATAAATTGAAATTAACCAATCACAGTAATAATTTTTCAATACCTCTGTATGAAAAAATGCCACCTTAATGCTGTGTTGACTCCTGCACAGGCACTCAAGAATTTAAAGAATTACAGAATCTAAAGATTACTCGAAAGCTTTTGGTTCTTATGTCTAAATTGCTAAAGGAACTAAACATCTTTTTTTTTCTATTGGTATTTTTTTGTTTCTCCTTGCTTATTTAACCTTAGAAAAAATAAGAGTATATCGAGTACAATCTTCCTAATATCTTCCTATGCACTGAATTTCAGGAGGCAAATTAATTCTTCCATTTTTTCTCTTTCTTGCCATAAAGACTGCATGAAATAGCTGGTACTGCTCACATTAAGTAGAATGCATTCCAGAAAATTTATGTAGAGATAAACAGAAGGAAATATTTAGTGGTGAATTTATCACATTCTTCTGGCTGTTTTGGAAACATCAGTAGCAACTTGGTAGCTGAAGTTCAACCTCTTGCTTCGATGAATACACAAAATTATTCTCCTACACATTCGTCTCAATATTTTTTCATTACTTTTTAGAGGGAGTTGCTTGTTTCTGGTTGAATCTGGTGTGAATTTCACACATATTTGAAACTGTACTTTATGTTTGCCAGTTCCACACTCCACATTATAAAAATTAACCGAAGAAATCATGATCCTGTTTCATTACATTGCTCCACAAAGTTCTGGGAACATTTGTCATTACTGAATATGTGTCAATTAGAGAATTAATGATTGCTGTGATAGGAATGTTTAGGAGACAGATAAGCCAATTTTAACCTTTTAAACAAAATTATAATTGACTCTCATCTTTGTGTTGAGATGAGTAAAAAAAACCCATCACACTTCAGCTATTCATCCTTCTTAGGTCCACCCTTTCTTAGCATGTAAATAATATTTGTATTGTGTAGGTTTGGTGATGAAAAAGACATTGTTAACTTTTCACAAGAGATTGCTTTCCCCTTCAGTGGAAATGTATCCATTAGTTGAGATCGTTCTGGTGGGTTTAAATTAGTCCTTGTGCTAGGAAGAGATTCCTTTCTGTGGTTTTGTGTTATGCTGAAAGCATATGGGTTAGATCTTTCACTTGTATCTGGGGGTAAGGCACAGGAAAAGGCTGATGGACTTTTCCTTCCACTTGAACAGACAAGTGGGAAAGGTATAAATTGTCAGACTCTGTCTGCCTGATTTTAAACTTACCAAAATATGAAAACTGATTGAGTAAACAGAGTTTTTAATTGCATAAAGTCTGAAAAACTGACATTTATGGAATGCATCATTAAAAGTAATAGATGATGAGTCAGCTTCTGAAAAAAAACCCATTTTTTTGCCTTTGCTTGGCATTAGTCAGAGCCATTTTTATTAATTCATGCATTAATGCTTAGCAGGTACAAAGTGTTTTCCCTAATAACAGATTTTTTGTAGGTGGCAAGTTCATCAAAATTTAGTTGGGGCACTTTAAATGATCTGACTGCAGGATAATTTCAGTATGTTCAATCAAAATCAGACTTGTCTTTTGAAGTGTTTTAATGTCCTGAAATCATAAGACCTTAGATTGTAACCCTTCTATAAACTGTCTCTATGTGTTAAGAAAAGAAATTTTAGGGTTTTTTTTGTTGGACTTGTTAAAATTCTTCATATTTCTGAAATGCCATGTTGAGGCGAGCTCTTTGAAGTTAATTCATGCAATAAATGACGT
The DNA here is from genome assembly GCA_034509425.1 of Eopsaltria australis. Taxonomy (NCBI): domain Eukaryota; kingdom Metazoa; phylum Chordata; class Aves; order Passeriformes; family Petroicidae; genus Eopsaltria; species Eopsaltria australis. The sequence goes on along the minus strand of JAVTVJ010000051.1, from coordinate 2,853,799 downwards.
TTGGTTGTGCTATTCCTCATTTTAAAGTCATTAACAAGAACACTTCAAACACAGGTAGTGGAAGGCAAATACATTTGAGTGTTGGTTGTTTGCTGTCTTTTCTCCCTTCTACACCAAGGTGCACACGTGGCTTCACACAAATCACAACCCCAAAAAGAGTGCTTTGGTTTGGAGACCATGGTAATGGTTTTGTTATAAAAACCAAGAGGCTGTGGTCTTAGCCCACCGATATTTTTATGGTTTGTATTGCCCCACAGAACCTGAGCTGAAGATTTTGTTACCAGAGCATCTCCTGAGGAGAAAACCTCCCTCTGGATGCCCCAGTGCTGCTACCAAAGGAATAAAACCCAGTGCTGCTCCTCATCATCTTTGTCCCTCCTGCTACTTAGTGTGACATATTTTAATGGTGTTACTTTAAAGGAATTATCTGTAAAACACAGGAATTTCTGGTATTGTTTCAGTTGTCCTAAATTCTCAGCTTTTGGATTACTCATGGTTCCAGTTATTTATGCTGTTGAACAAGTGGTTATATTAATATGGACAAAATTGTCTGAGATTTACATAAATTATTTTCAAAGAGTAGAGAGAGTTTAAAGGAATCTTATGCAAATTAAATAGAAAACAAATATTCCAGGAAAGACCAAACACTTAGCAGCTCTCTGGACTGGCTAGGGTAGAACATAAGACTGAGCCTCTTGGAATAAGTGCTATATTTAATTGCTTAAGGATTTTCATAAGCGTTAAAAAACTATCCATCACTTTAAAAAAAAAATCAAAACCTTTATACAACAAAGTAAATCAGGGATGTCAAAAGCAAAGCAGTGATGGTGTTCCAGCCATTTCCCTTGATGCCTTTTATATCCAAGGTCTGTAAATCCTCTATGGCCTGACTGAAGTGAAGGGCAGCTCACCAAGGACCCGTGAGCAGCTGGTGATAAAAGCACCAGGACATGCTCTGCTATCTCAGAGCTCTCTTGCCTCTGATTGTTCTTCTTGGAAATGTGGGGAGAGTGAATTATCAGCCTTGATAATTCCCCTGCTGGTTACCAGAGTGCTGGTATTTATAGTGACTGCTCCAGCCCATAATTGAGCAAATCCAGCCCATAATTGGTCACTGTGCCCCTGCAGTGCCACCATCAGCCGTTCTGCTCTGTCTCAGGACTTCTTTGTGAGCATCATGCTGACCATGTTTTTCCCTCCCTCATAAACCAAGAGGGATTGATCTAGAAGGACTGAAGAAACACAAGAAAACTGTATTTCTATTAAACAGTGTTCCATAACAGTCTGCCCACATGCAAAGCTACTATCAGAACATCTGAGGAAAAAAATCTTTAACCAATAGATATTATTCTCACTTCTGATCTGGCTCACCAGGGCATCTGTTAATGGGAACTTAACCAGAAAAACTCACATTGCTATGACAAGACCCCTTTTTCAGAAATGGAAGACAGATACTTTCAGACTTCAGAAAGGGCTTGACAAATGGAACAAAGTCTTGCAGGTAAAAATAAAAACTTTATGAGTCAAAGGAGTTCTTTAGGAAAATAAAACCATGCTAATAAGAAACTTACCAGTACAAATAGAAATATCAAAATATTTTCTTCTAAGCAAGATACAATTTTATCAATTGGGATTCTCCTGAGTTTTTACTTTAAAAATTTCCATAATATTGAAATCATATTGAAGGTGAAATTAAGATTTGTTATTACAGAGAAAGTTAACTTCTGTCAAAAATAGTACTGGAGGAAACCCTTCATGTGACAACTAAGACCTTCTGGCATTTCTGCTCTTCAGATCTTTCTGACACCATTTTTCTGAAAAGTCAGCAAAGACAAAATAGTTGAAGTTCCTCCATTCTGAAATTCACAGGAATGTTGTGTACTTTTAAATAGAGTTTAAGACCTCTGAATACTTCTGCTTAGTGTAAAGTAAAAATAACACCAGCTGTAGCCTTACCAGAGGCAATTCTTTTACCCCTCTAACAAGAACCAGATCAGGGAAGAAATACAAGGTTTTTTACAAGTTTTCTCCTTCTTTGTTTACTGCTCCATTGTATCAACATACTTGTAACAACTTCAGTGCAGTTAATTTGGTCATTGAGGTTGATGAATGGCATGGATTTTCCTGTGTCACTTCTTTTTTGGGTATAACATTTCAGGAACAGTCATTCAGCTGCTCTGCCTCCTCCACGTCCATTATCATTCTTTGTTCTTGTTTGGAACTTCCTCTGTCTTGAGTGTAACAGTCTTGGTAATTTTAAATTTGGAAGTTGTGATTTCCTCCTAGGGGTGGTTTTTTAAGGTGTGTGAATTAGGTGTGTGCTACCCCTGCTTACTATGACTTTCTAGACTGTTTATTTTTGTAAACTCATTCTACCTCCGGTGAAATATTTAAATTATTTTGAGTCCCTTGTGTAAACACAGTGATCTTGTGACACAGCTTCAGCAACAGACCTATGTGCAACCCATGCCAACCACCCTTATTTCATGGTGAAGGAACTGATCAGGGAAGGAACAAGACCTGATTTTCACATGGTTTGCTGAAGGTTCAGTGACATTCACAGTACAGCCACTACCCTGAAGGTTCTCCAGACCAAAATGTTAATTTTATATATGGAGAAGATGCACAAAAAGAGAATAGGGGATTACATAAGAGAAAAGATAGTTACTGCAGAGAAACTGCAATTCCTTGACAAAATTCTCCAAGAGGCAAGGCTGAAGTTTTTGCTGTGTCAACCTTCTCCATCTGGTTTGAGGAACCCTACAGGAACCCCTGACACTTTACTATGGAGGATGTGAAAAAAAATAGGGTGAAAACTGTGTCTGAACCCATGACCAGACTGGGAACTACTTGTAGGAAAAGACTTATTCTATGAAAACCTTGCATGTGTCACAAGATTAAGACATGCATCTCAAGTGGTGATGATGCTTGAACTGTAGAAGACAATTTCAGAAAGTTTATATTTAAGTACCAGAAGTCTGTGTGCCTCTGCAGAAAGTGAAGCAGTATCAGTCCTGAAAAGTTAACATTATAATAACAAAACATCAAGGGAGACCCCAAGAGGGAAGCAATACTGAAAATGTTGATATCATGAGCCAAGGATTTTCAGGAAGGCTTTGAAATAGTTGAAAATGATTGCACAGAATAACAAGTGGGGAAAAATGTAAGAAAACACATTTGTGTGCTCTTTATAGCATTTTGCCTCTCTGATAACTCTGTTTCTCAGAGCTGAAGTGGTTTAGAGTGTGTTTAAGTAATTACTAGAAATTGAGTTCCTTATTCTATCTCATCTTACATATGACTGTGCACCCTTCAAGAACACTGCAATTGCATGTAGAATATATTAACATGGTCCTTACCCTAACAAAGTCCTGACAATTCTTAGTAGACAATTGGCTGCAGTGAAGAGTTAGACATTTTTAGTGTACAGAATAAAACTTACAGCTTTTTCTACTTGCAATGTTAAATCTGCAGATGGCAGCTCCTCTGCCTCTTCGTAGCTGAATGGCACAGGCAGAATGCTCCAGCAGAGTTTATATCATTATCTCAGCCAGGGTAATAATTGCAAGCATCAAAATCAACACTACAAAAGTACTTCAGAAGATTTCAAGAAGGTTCTAGGTAAGTATACAAATGCTCTGCAGTAAGTTGTAGGATTGGCTACTGGAGAGCATATCCGCACAATCAAAGTCATAAGTTTAACTATCAGAAGGCTGCCTTCTGTGTTTTGACAGCCTTCCATTTGTCTGTGAATAATAAAGTTGAAGAAAGTATTTCACATCTCTTTCAGCTAAGTGGATTTATAGCTGGTAAGACATCAACACTGATGGAGATAAATGAGAATAAGTTCTATGATTGCATTTCGTATTTAAAATTCAGTGATACTTTGAAATCAAACGCTGCTTCTTGACAGGGATGTCATTAGAGATTTTTAATGTGTGCTTGGCACTCTGAGCTGTGTGCTGTGAAAGGTTCTGTCTCCAAGAGGTTTGTATGATAGCCTGTGTCAAATTCAGAGTGTGAACATGCAAAGTGTCTGCTTTGTCAGGATTTTTTATTGGGATTGTCTGTGATGGGCACAGACTTCACTTTCTTTCTCTTTAATGCATGAGAATTAAGACAGAGTCACTGCAGAACCCTTTCAGCTACAGAGTCCTGACCTATCATTTCATGTCTAGTTTTTTCAGCATATGTGACTAAATACCTTCTTTAAATACTGCATCATTTCTGAGCCATCCAGCACAGATCCAGAACTCCACAGACTGCTCCCACCATTATTTCTGTGAAGGATTCCAGAACCAGCTTTCTAGCACAGGCTTCCTTCTGGAATCATCCACCATGCAAAAGCACATTGCACAAGGCAATTATGGCCAGTAAATTTATTTTTTGAAGCTGATAAGTCTACATTTGCTGCTCTTCTCCTCCTCACGTAATCTCAGGATAACAGATATGTTTATGGTTCTGCGTGTCCCACACTGTTCCATGAATTTATCTTTCAGAATGCCTCTTTCCCTGTCATTGCCTGGGATTTCTGCTTGCTTGTTTCTTTGTTATTTTCTACAGTCCCCCCATGTTTGGGTTTTAAATTGCCTTTTTTTGCTCATTTCATAACAAATATACATAAAGATTTAAACACTGTAAAGTCTTTATTTCTGTCCTGGGTGATATTCTGAGGGATGAGAGCTATTTGGACAAGGCTCTCAGGCACATGGTGTGATCCCTGGGGTGTTCTGTGCAGGGCCAGGAGTTGGATTTGATGGTCCTTGTGGGTCCCTTCCAACTCAGCATATTCTGTGAAACTGGATGTTATTCTTCTCCTCATTGCAAACTTCAAATTCACCAAAAAAACTTATTCAAGGGCATATTGTATCTTCCTAGTGTAACACATCATAGAGGGAAAAAGTTCTTCAAGAATAACAGTACACCTCTTCAAACACGACCTACACTTTGAAATTTGTGCCTCTTTATAAAGACTTCTTAATGAAATCTGAGTAAAACATAATGTGTTGCTTTGAAATATCACTGTGTAATTAACTGCATATATTTCCTTTAATCTTAGAAATTGGTACATGCAGGACTGCAAGGAGAGCAATTATTGTTGTCTGTAGTTGGCCAGCCCAGGTAGAGAAGTTAATAGAGTTTTGCAATCCAATTTTGGAACTTGTGTCCATATGAAATCAATAACTCATTATATTCTTAGCTGTGCTTCTTTGAAAGCACACACTGGGGTTGGCAAACAACTATTCACAATTTCAGATTTTAGTATCTTCTCAGTAGAATCCAATGCATGTTAACATCAAAATTTGGCTTTGCTTTATTAAGACACAGCTGACTGCCAGCATCAATATTTTTGTACTTATATTTCTGCCATTAAGGTATATTAACACTTATTAACAAAGGAAATGTCATGCATTAGAGGCATGAGATCAGATTACAAATTATTAAAAACTAAATTTTTTTCTGTGATGCTTTTTTTCCCAATCTTTTCCTTAAAAGAGGAGAAAATTTTGAGTGGGTTTTCTTTGGGGGGGGTGGGATTACTGGGGTTTTTTTGCAGAAAAATATGTATCAGGATTTTTTCCTGGCCGTGTAGGTATAGAGGAGACTCCAGATGACAATGTAGGTCTGAAAGCTTAAGGCATTTATGTGTTATTTGAGACCTGTGTGTTGAAAACATTGTTTTCCTTGATCTGTTGCATTTTAAGACTAAGACATTTCTCTTTGTAATTAGAAATATTTCAATATTATTTTGCTAAATCTACCTAGTGTTTTGCATACAGGTATGAGAGAGAGATTGTCATATCCATGATCTGAGTTAGTAAGATGCAAAGCATCTGATTTTTTTTTATTTTTCTGTTGGTTGCTTGTGGTTTGGGTTCCATCAAACTGGAAGGGAGTTCTATGTCCTCTCACCTGATAAATTTCAGAATTGTTTCAAGACACTGCTTTCAATTAAATAGAAGGAAAAAGCTCGTGTTGGATGTTCTCTCAATACCACCTTAATTAGTATTGGCAATCTGTTTTCAGACTTCTGTTAATATAATACTGCTTTGGCCTTACAGGTGGAGGAAAGACTGCAAATTGATTGATTTTAAGAAAAACCTTTGGTACTTGTACATATTAGAGTTGGTTTTTCTAAAACATCAGATGCTGAGATTGCTTTGCACATGAAGTTTAGGGATGATTGCTGCTTACAGATTTTGCAGAAAACAAAACCAAATTCCAGGTTTATGCAGAATTATGAGACAGAGTTTTAGGAGTAAATAAAGTAACATGTGTTTATGTGAATTTTACATTAAAATACAGTGCTGGGAATGCCACATCAACATTTCTTTATAGAAAGGTTGCCCATGCATGCATAGCTTTGTAAATATAAATCAATTCCACACTCTATGGTGGCTGTGATTAGGAGAGGAGGTTCACAAGACTGAATGGAAGAAGAATGAGCAGTGTGTGACATCCTGAGGAGATCCTGGAAGTGACCTTGTGGAAAATCTGCAAGCACTTGCCAAAAGTTGCTCAGCAGGGGTGTTTGTGTTTGTGTGTGTATATGAATGTATAAATCACATTTTGTTGCAATGTAGAGATTCTGCTTGAGATACTCCTGTAATGAAATGAGCCCAATTTCCCAAGTGAGCTGTTCAGTGTTTGAGTCCTGCATAACTTAATGCTGGCCTGTTAACTGGATTAGCTGTAGAAATTTCACAGATTGATCAATTCAAATCTATTTTCAACTATCACATGGGACAATTTTGGAGGCTGCTCTTCCAAATAAAAAAGTTAATCTAATAAATTAGCCTATTGTGCCACCAGAGATCTATTGCATTCCTGTTATTAGAGTGGAATCAATATTTCATCTTCAGAAAGCTGCAGGTATTTGTCATGTTGTACATTTTTAGGCATAGATGCAGGCAGTGCAAGTACCTCCACAGCTTCTTTTTTACACAAAATGGATGTAGAAATTTTTCTGCTTTCTATGAGGAGTGCTAAGACTGCCTATAAGTTAATTATTAAGTTTATTACTTTGTTTCTTTGTTGGATCTCAGTGTTGCTTGGTCAGACTTGAGATCTTATTTTAATTATGGCCCCTAATAATTTAATTATCAGCCTCCCCAGAGTTGGTTGTATCTTTTGGGGCCCTAAAATTCTGGGATCTGTAGTCATGATCCAGATAATCCTGTTCTACCCCAGCAGATCACCTTTGCCAAAACTTACAGAAACAAAATTCCAAGTAAAGGTTTCTGACTGTACTGTTTCTATCACAGGGGAATTCCCCAGCCTGGGATGAGGTCAGGAACTCAAATCCTTTGCTTGCTCCAGCCGCTCAGTCTGCTGTCAAGGACTGGAATGAGAATAAGAGGCTCCTCTTGTATTTTCACTCGGAAACTTCAGCACTAGGCAGTGCTTTCCAGCTTGCTGCTGTGTTCAAGGAAACCTCTAGAAAGGGTGCAGAATTCTGAGCTAGTAGCTCTTGCTGTAGAAAGAAAGCCTTGAAATGTCTGCCCACGAGAAATGTGCACTTCTGCCGTGACTTCACCTGGTGATGATCTTTTGTGAGGATGCTCACAATGGGAACTCAAGCAGGCATGTGAGAGTTGTGTTTCAGAATTACCAATTCTTGAGCTTATTTTTTGAAAATCATATTGTTAAAGTAATGCATATTGAGGAAAAGATATTCAATCTGTTATTAAAGAAGGCAGAGAAACCTTAATTTGCCTCTTGCCCATTTGCAGAATGATTCCTTGGCCATACAGTTTTGTGTGTATGATGAGTTGACAGAAACATGCTACAGCTCACTCAAGGTGCATGTGAAGAGGAAACATTGTCAAACTACAATTAAAAACTCAAATGCAAAGATTAATAGACTTTACTTTCTTATGGTTTGGTTTGTTTGGTGTTTTTTTCTATAGATTCTATGCACAGGCCAGAATTAGCAGTCCTAATCATGTGATTTAACCTTTCCCACCTGCAACGTTGTTTTTCTTTCCAGTTGGCAGCTGTAGCCCACAAGGTGATGGAAAATGCTTCAGGCAAAAATACTAAAATCAGGCAGTCAGAAAAATTAGACCTTGCAACTGCTTCTTCTAAATAATATTTGCACATTCTGAATTGTACATAGGGTGCTCAGTAACAACATGGCTAAGTGAGACAGAACAAAACCTTTCTGTGTTCAGGTTATAGGGTCCAGTCTGACTGCAGGTGGCTTAGTGGTGGCTGAGAATGGCAGAAAAGGGAGTTTTCTCAAGTCTCTGCAGTGTGGGGCAGCTCTGGCAGTGCCTGAGAACACCCTGGACAGAAGGCTTGCTCCAAACCTGGACAACCCAGCAGCAAAGAGGACAACAGAGCTCCTGATGCCAAACCATCCGTGCCTTGGTCCCTCCTTTTGTGCTCACAACCATCTTGCAGGAGGCTGATATGCTCTGGCTTTGGAAATAGCATCCCTCCTCCAGAAGAGGATGATTTTAGCACTTCTGGGAAGCATAAAGCCAAATGTCCTGTAAATTGTGCCCCAAATTTGACAGGTGACCTGCTGAGCTCCGTGCCAAACAACAGGATGACAGGTATTGGATCTACATGAAAATTACTGGTATTTTCCTATTTCCTGTGCTTTCCCCTGCCTGTGATTAATAATTGCAGTGATGCAAAGGTCACAGTCACATGAGAACGACTCAGGCAGCCAAACACACTGGGTTTATTCCTTTGATTTCTGAAGCTCAGACTCACGCGTTATCAAAAGCTTTTTGCCAGATCTGAATTTAATGCCATGACATTTTAAGGTGATATCATTGAGCTCCAGAGACAGCTCTCCCAGCTTCCTGCTCAGCCTCCCTTTCAGGCTGTGATAGATGCTGATTACAGTCTCCTGTGTCTTGGGGGTTCATTCCTTCCTAATTGTATCCAGAGAAACCATCTGGATTTCAGCTCCCCTCGAGTAATCAATATGTCAGCCAGGGTCAGCCAATGCTGTGCTGGGCAAAAGGGTGTCAAGGTTTGTGTTTTTATAAGAGTTCCAAGACCTTCCTCTAATTTATTGCACCCTTATAGCATTTAGTATCACCTGAATATAGAATGAATATATGAAATATGAGGAATAATATTATGCAGGGTAATAAAGTTATTACCAATAGCTGGAATTCTTCAAGATACGCTCGTAGTGCTTCCCTACTTAGAAAGAATACTTCAGAGAAAATAAAATTCATTTTAAATTATAGATCAATGTGCTTCCACCTGAAGAACAGATCATCCAATCTTCTAAGGCTCCTTCCACCTACTAAATTTTTGAGAATGGTTCTATCCTTCCTGTCACTGACAATGGTATCAAAATTACTCATTTCCAAGTTTGGGGCAGACTTGATTTAGTGGTTCAACAGCTCCCTTTTTGTCTTTTATTTTTTCAACTTTACTGTGTCCAAAATTCAGAAAATGTATTACAAAATGTGTTACAAAACTTACTTCTAGTAAAACTAACAAAGTTGGAAGGAAACAAGTATTTCAGCAAATCTGTTAATGGACTTTGTCTGGCTCCAACAGCAAACTTTTATAGACAAAAAGGAGGCAAAGCTGAAAAGGTCTGTTTGTGACTGAAATATCACATGTACTAAATTTAAAGCTTGAATTCTCTTGTCAAGCAGGAAACCCAGCAGAAGGATTTCATTTGCTTTTAAAAAACATTTTCTGACAAGTGCATTTTAAAATTAAAATCCTGAAACTGTTAAAATACAGGGTTTTCTTCTTTTGACAGAGACAAATATGACATCTTCATTTTATGATGTGTCTCATCTCTCTTAGGACATGACATTCAATTAAAAGCAGCATTAGAAAAAAATGTTTTTCTGTAAAAGACGCATACTAAAGGCATTCTTTGCCCTGCAAAAGTCTGGTTTTCTACACATTCTTTGAGCTATCAAATAGGTGATTGGTAGAAAAGTAATTTTCAGCAAAGAATGATTTGTAATTTACTTGCAATACCAAAAAAACTGTTAACTTCTAGACAGATGCTGCTGCTTGTGAGCTCTGTGTGTCTATCACATATATTTGTGCCATATGTACATGCATTTTAAACAATAGGCTTTTATTTTAAAGGTAAATGGTAAAAGTCACCAAAATGTTAGTGTCAGGTAAATTTCTGACTTAATGGGATTTTCAGGTTTTTGAGCCTTCCCTGCAATATTATTTTGCTGTGACAAATGCATGCATCTGAGGGGATTTATTAAATTTAAGAATCTCTTTTTGCAGATTTCTGTGATTGCATTTCTGGGTTGAACAAAACTATCACCAAATTCATGAAGAAAAAAGATAAAACTGTCATCCCAGAAGTAGCACTGGTCAATCAAGGACAGATATCAGTGTTGCAGTTTTTTGTCCTGCTTTTTTCTTTACCGTATAATGATGCAGCAAGTTTATTGTTTACCCTCTATAAAAAGCAATCAACTCTGCCCTGAGGGAGAGTTAAATGTTGTAGCAGAGGGGTAGCATGATTAAATCTAGTGTTATTCCAATTTTTTCTCCAATTTACTAGTTGAAACTACAGAGTAAATATTAATGCAATGACTTTGAGTGACTGGTGTTTAACTGTTTTCTTGTATTTGTTCAGGGTCTTTTTGGAATCTTTGACAACGATAAGCATTTACTTCAAAGCTTAGCCATATGTATATATTTACACAGATTGTGAATATATTCAAAGATACAATGAAAAATATTCACTAATAGTACCAACTAGTGAAGGATGGGAACCCTTCAGTGTTAAAAATCTGTTAAAAGTTCCACAGAATAGTTCTACAGACTTAAGGGTTTGTTTCAAAGAAATTTGGGAAGTGACGAAACCCCAAAAAAATTTTGTTACCACAAAAAAATTTGCAGACATTTCTGTGTCTCAGAAGGAGGTTGTGAAAAGTCTCTGGTGGTGGTATTGGACAGACTAAGCAAGCAGTAAACATTTAAATGGCATCTGGTAATTTCAGTTGAGTCAATCTAGTTTTCATTCAAGATTTACCTTCTAGGTAGCCTTGCTATTTAAGGATTGCAAAATGTGCTGGGACATAATCAAGGTGAAGCCCAGATGTGGCTGAAGGATTTTCCTTAGGACTCTAAGCCACACATGGAGGCTCAAGAACATCTCTGGAGCTCCTGGATCTCCAGTTGTATTTTCCAATTCATATTATATTTTAATAATTTTTAATGACAACTTTACAGAAGTTTCAGAATTGGATTCTGCATCTGGGAATGTGACCCTGTTTGACCTGAAGGCTAATCAATATCATAACCCATGGGTTTCATGCATCTTGCACTTCAGCAGCAGGATTGCAAAATTATTTACCCTCTTACTCTTAACAGTGATTTAATGCTTCTCACTCCATTTGGCTCCTAGTATTCCAAAAATGCCAGCCAATTACTGTATATTTCTATGGAACCGTGTGTAATGTATGTTAGTTTATTGCAGTGAAATATTTGAAGATTATTGACTTTTTTTTTTCTGTATTATTAATTCAGGGGAAAAAAATCTGGAAAAGTGTCCTGATGAGTTGCAATTATTATCAGGAAAACTCCATATATTTGCATTTCCTTTGGCAACTACAGGTGTTTTGGGATGAGAGGATGAGTATGAAGATGATTTTGTGCTTTGCATAAACACTCTGTAAGAAACTCTGGCCAAAAACCCAAGAATGACTTTCAGTTTGAATAATCTTGTGCATGACACATTTGAAGAACTATCCCTTCATATTTTATATATGAAACATACTACATGTTGTTCATCAGTATTATCATGTTTCTGCTATGCTATTCAATTTTTCCAAGACCAAAGCCTTCAATTAATATGCACGACTGCTTCTTAAAGCCTTCTATCTGAATATGATTTTGTACATTTAAGAAGAAAATCCAATCAGTAATTCTCTCTCTATTTTCAAATCCAGTGTCAGATCATCTTCCACAAACCATAGCTGTCATTATAAGGATTAGACACAGTCATATTCAAATTAATAGCGTGGTTGAGAATAGGTAGAGAATTGGGTTATATCAGCCATGGTTTCTACTTTGATGGATTTTTTTATGCTTGATGAACATCCTTCACCAAGCAGTAGATTATTAAATTCTAATAATTTTCTCCAAGTTGTGCTGTGCTTAACAACTCATGTAGTCCAGTATGTTCAAGTAAAAAATACTGGTGCTAGAAGCTGTGAAAAACACTTGGATGCTAAATCAGATTTTCAATGAGAATTACAGCTTTTGCTTTCACATTTGCATCTAGATTTGTATGAAAATCATGGGGTTATAAACTACTCCACATATTTGGATCCTAAATCCGAAAATCATCAGTGTCAAAGGGTTACTGCAATGGCACCGTGGTCAAAGTTAGCTGAAAGCACAGAGCAGAAATCATCTGTATTCTGCTAGCTCCTCATCAGAGGCAGCTTTCCATATTTATTCATGTGAGCCCTCAGAGCCTCCTGGACACCAGAGTGTTGGAGAAATCCGGGGTCAGCTGGGAGCTGAACTCAGATCCCTCTCCTGCCTCTCTCTGAGACATGAAAAGAGCAAAGGCAGAAAGGCTTTTTCTTTGAGCTAACCATAAGGCACAGGCAAACCAAAAGTGTTCTGACCTTGAGTTCCAAAGGCCTCTGAAAGGCTCTGCCTGGTCTTTTGCTTCTGTCGAACACCAGAGGAAAAATATCAGCGGAAACAAAGGGCTTTTTGGGGTTTGTGAGTTCTGTTTCTCGAATTTTCGGCAGAGCTTAAGTAAACGTGAGAAATGTAGATGACAGGTTGACATGGACCAATTCTTATCTACATACAGAAAAACACAATTGTTTAAAGTGAGGGCTGGTATCACTGTCATTTCTTCCCAGCAGCCAGCTGATTCTACAATATCTTTTTATTTTATCACAGGATGGTGTATCAGCTGGAAATCTTAAGAAATACTGGTTTATGGTGTGCTAAGACAAATTAATGTAGGTGACAAGGCAAATGGCTGTGCAAGTGGTTATTTAAAATCAAATTTTTCCTACTTAGCTGTAATTCTGATGGGGAATACATTGAAAATGTTTTTTGTTAAAAGCAGTGATAAAAGCTCCTGCCATTTGGGAAACCATAAAAAATTATAGCAGAGTTGAGAAAACAAACTTTGACATCTAGAATTTTTTGCCAGTTAGGTCAGTGATGATAGCGGAGTATCACAGATATAATAAAATAATAAAGAAAGTAAGAGCTGTGATTTATCAGCTCTATTTTATCTTTTAACCCTTACCCTAACCCTAAGTTTTTATTTTGCTTGTGGCACAGAAGTCAGCACGAAGCTGCCTAAATGGATGACGAGTGAAGTTGTTGCAGAACATCATAAGTTGGCTTTAACCTTGGACCTCATGACCACCTTCATCTGTCTTTCTGAGAGCAATTATATTTGCTGGAGAAGGAAAAAAATCAAATACCTGATAGCTGATTTTCATTACACTGGGTTTTTGGGGGTTTTTTTCATGCTGAAATAACTCTCAGGACTCTTCCAAGCACCTTGCATGTTGTCTGTATTCCATGTCAGTCACAAAATTGATTTGGCTGTGATTTCTTCCAAACCCTTGTGAATCCACTGCAGGAGATGCTGTCATATACTGAGTACCAGCCTTGCTTTCTCTTTTTATGGCAACAGGACAAAATCCTTTAAAGGCATTCCTTATCTTTTAGTGTCAGATGCTGGGAAGTGCTAAGATTTACATATTTCATTAAAGAGAATTTCTCCCTGGCATAAGTGGCTTGTGCAAACACGTTACAAGATCATTAAAAGGAGCCCTGTGCACCAGTCAAGGTTCATTCAGAAGAGCTCAGGCAAAAATGGGACTGATACTTTTTTTTTTTAAGCAGAGTGTGCCTGCAGATGGAAACTGCAAAGAAGCCACTCGAAACTCCACTTATTTGTTAATTTGCAATGTGCTCCCACTGAGCTTTAACAAGCCAGACCTGAATTCACAGTAATCAGGACTAGTTTTGCTCAGTGCTTTGGTCCTGTCAGGGTGCTGGCTCGTCCTGGAAAGAAGCCCAAAAGTGTCGTTTTAGAAGTGCACTTAAATGACCACACAGGGGTTTCTGGGGATGCTCGGGAAGGTCTTTTCACTTCTTGAGTTCTCTTTGAGCAACTTAAAATTGGAGCAATTATTCATCAGCTGTGCCAAGGTTCATCTCCCAGTCACATTGCTCAGAACCTGCCTGAAGAGGAGAAGTGACATTTCTGACCTGACCCAAGTGAGATCCCCAAGGCAAACTGGTTTAGGATCTCTTCTCAGGAAATTCAAATTCACTTGTGACCAGCATGGGAAAGCCCTTCATTCTTACTTCACTTGCCAGTGTCCTGTCCTGATGAGGCCTCTTTCAAAGCAGCAACAAAAATCCATCCTCCTCTTGCTGATCTACTCAATTGGGTAAGATTATTCTCAGGGTGCATCCTCAGTTTCTCCCTGTGGTGGACTCTGAATTTTGTCTTAGTCAGGGATGAATTCACTGTTGGGTTTTCTTGGACAACTCCAGCTTAATTTAATTTCCTTAATTCCATGCACATCTAATAATTCTGTTTAGTAAGTAAAAATCTTTCAGCAAGGACCATGGCTGCTCTTTTTCCACAGAAAACGTATTTGGAGGTACATGTGGATATGAACAACACATTTTCATCATCCAGGTACTGACAGCAATTGTTCTCATCCTTATGTCCTTTTGCTGTAAAATATGAAAATTTTGGTCATCCTTTTTTAAAATTTGGATTACAAAATCTTGTAGACTTTGCTGTTTCTATTAAATGTGTATTGTCCCAGCAGGATGAGGCCTGCAACTACTACAGTTACCCATACCCTGTGACAAACATGTATCCTGTCAGACTGAAGAGGGACCAACTTCAATTTATTTTTCATGACCATAGATCCCATTTCTGACCTGTGCTGATACTTCTCTGATGTGGGAGAAACTGCAGGACACTCCCTGGCCCAGCAGCTGAGAATGAGCCAGTTGCATGAATTAGGAGGGAAGCACAAAGACTTTTATGAGAGGAGGCAGGCTGGGAGAACCAGGCAAAGATTCTAGCATCTATTTCACAGGTTCTCTGCCTGATTCTATTTTAATCCATTACTACTTAGAAGCTGGTTTTGTTGATTTTTTATGGTGTTTTCTTATATTCTCACTTATTTCACTTAGAAGAAGCTGTGAAAATTGTGTATTTCTGTAATACCACACACAGGCACAACACAGGACTAATTTGATGGAAGAAATTCCAGGCAAGCACATTCATGGAGGAGCTTATGAATGCCTCATCTAATATTCTGTAATTTCTCAAAATGGAAATGTATCATGGAGAGACCTGGTGCAGTCTTAAACGCAGTATAGAAAAAGCCACACTGCTGTAATTAAGTCATGTTATCCATAGCATAATCATCTCAGTATTAATGAAGACTTTTCATAATGTCATGAGGAAATACTTTCATCTGGTTCCATTTTTTGAATGGCATAAAGTAGCACCAGGTATACATTTAATAAAATGATTATAACAGGATAGATTGAATTTTTGCATTACTTTTTTTTCTAATTCCATCTCTGAATACAGACATACATTATCAGAAATACCAATGAATGTAACAGAGTATGTACTTTACACATATATAAGCAATTGGAGCCATGTAGATGAACAGGGACTCTTTGCATTATAGTTGTATGTAGGTGCCAATTTCAGACAGAGGATGCTTGGTTAGCAGATTTTTGCAGCTCAGATAATGGCTCAAAATAGGCAAAAATTGCTGTAAATTGTCTGGACCACGAAATATCCATTGGAGAACTGCAGCCAAAAAATGTAGGACTTCATAAGATACAGCTAATGTGGCTCAAATGATATAACCAGGCCCTCACTTCCAAAGCTAATGAGGTTTGCAGTAAACTACAGCTTATGAAAATTAAGAGGATGTGGAGCAATTTTTGTTTTCTAGTGCTCTATAAAATACCAACTTCATCAAAGGAACTGAGCACATAAAAATACAAGGTTAAGCAGGGAGGTAACGAGTGAGATTGGAAATGTGTAGGCTTGCTATTAAAATGAAAATCATAATTTTTGTCTTGATATTTAAGAAAAATATCTGTATTTCTTTAGGTTATGTGAGACTATACCTTTATAACAATGCTTTTACCTGAGGTTCAGAGGTGTAAGATCAGCATTTTTGTGCAAAGCTGAGGAGGCATTAAGTTGTTCTTTTTACCTCCTTAACTTGAAGCAAGCAAACCCACCACAGAATCCTTGCAAGTTTCAGGAATGCCCCGTGGGAATCATACAACAAAATAATTCTTGTTTCATTTCAATTTTGTTTGATTTAGGACTGGGGTGCAGGGCGGGGTTTGTGTCACAACCGATCAGTTGGGCTGTGATTATTTGTTATAAATTCTCGCCAGGCTGAACAAAGACACCAGGAACTCTTGTTCCATTCAGCTCCAGCAGCCAGCCCACTATTGAGACTCAAAAGTTGTTGCTAAGGAGCCCTTAAATTCGTACCATAGACTTCCACAAGTGGTGCCTAACAAGCCTTTAATTTTGTGCTGTACACTTCCATAAGCTCTCGGCTCCTCACAGGAAACTTCTCAAAGGTTTCTTTTGGTGGAAATTGAGAATTCACAGCCTGGCAAGGTTCCATTCCCTGCAGGCTGTGATAAGCAGATACAAACACAGAAATTGCTGTCTGATTCCAGTGTTCACCTTTTGCCTGCAGGATCACTTTGCTTCCAGAGTCTTGATGAGATTATAAAATTACACGTAGAAAAGAGCACTAAATAGTTCTGCTTTGGTTTTTTACATCATCATTTGAGCAGCTTTGCATGAGCAGCATCTGCCTTGCCAGTAGAAAAGCTTTTCCGTTAATAGTTACAATATGAGGGGTTTTTTAAGCCATGTTGCCAAAAGCAAATGGTTTTAATTTTAACATGGCTTTGAGTTCAACATTTTTGCCTTCCTCTGCGTGTTTATTTCCGCTTATATCCCGAAGGATCTACCATGTATTACAGCACTTTTCACAGGAGTTCCTGTAATCTGGTTTTAAGCTTTAGGTGGATCCTCTGTCTGGTCAGCTCATTAACGTTAGTTTCTGCAGTTTGAAATACAGGAGCAAGAAGGGCCTTGGTCAGGCTGACTAAACCTAGTGATGCACAGCTCCAACAGGGAATAAAGGCAGCATAAGCAGAATTCCTAGGAAGCTTGTCCTAGGAAGGGCAGAAAAGCTCGTGTGGTGAGCACAATCCAAGTCATTTCCATTTGCATTGCACAGGTCCCCAGGAGGGCACTGTCCCCATTTGTGCATGAGCATCTTTCCCTTCTTCAGCCAGGGCTGAGGAGGGAACTGAAGAGCACACGGACACAGGGAACTGCCGCCCTCTTAGTCCTTTATGCAGATGCAGGGAAACGGATGGCTGCAGTGGGAAAAAGTGCTCTTCCCCCAGCAAGGGAGTGCTGTTCCTTTGGAACACAGAGCTGACTGCAGCAACAAGTAAACAACCTGCTCCACCCAGCGTCTGCAGCTTGAGATGCAGCACTGGGGAAAACAGGAAAAGGTTTTGCTGCAATCCCTGGCCCTGGCATTCCCTATTCCGACTGAGAGGGCAGGGGAACAAACTATCTCGAGGTACAGAAAGAAAATTGCTTGAAATATTTGGCTGCAGCACCGGATCGTGTTCTGAGCAGGACGATGGATGGGATGTTGACATGACGGGAGCATGACAACCACACACACACAAACACACTCCCTCACCAAAATAAAAGCACCAGCCCAGTTTGGCAGCTTCCAATTATTCCTTCAAAAGGTTTCCCCACTCTCATGATGGGACACAATGTTTCTCATGACATTCTGCAACACTGTTATTGCTGACATCTGTGTATACGAAAAGGTAGAGAAGATGTTTTTAAAAATACTTCTTCAAAAATTCGCTGGTTAAGATTTTAAGTATTAAATGAGTAAAAGTGCTATCACAGTATTTCCTTCCCTTTTTAGGGAACTTCCCCAGCAGAAAACAGTTCTGTACAGACAGTGCAATATGTTCTCAATCCACACACAGGAAAGGTTTTCCACCCACTCCCCCAGACTGCTTTCACTCCCCCAGAGGCAAGAACTGTGGCTTCTGGTAAGGTTTGCATGAGCTCTGGTAAATGTAATTTAAGCAAATATATTTATTACCCATGGTAAATATTTTTCTGTAAGCAAAAAGTATCATTCCTGTATCATACTGTATCACTGCAGCAGGTCAAACTTACATTTATTTCCTGTGCAGTAACACTTCATGTGGATACAGCCTAACTCGTGTTTGGTTTTGACTTCTAATACAGGCTGTGAGGAAAAATACAATATGCTATAGGCAAATCAATTAATTCTGTATTTTTACAGCTGAAATTCAGCTGATTTTTGGAGTAGCAGAAGGGGAGGAAAAAAAAATGCCCAGGCAGACTAAGAGAACCTGAGTTCGAACACTCAGCCCACAAACAAAGGCACAACAGAACTTCAGCAAACTCACACCTGTACTAAACAAGGAAAATCAATGTCATTTTTATCAGACATCACCATTAACTGGAAAAAAATGCACGACTTAGTTTTAAGCAAAACCTTTATTTTAGCTCATAGGCTTGTTTGTATTAAAAACAGTTACTTCAGAATCAAATTCACATAAAATTCAGCAAGTAAATGAACTGAAGTTGTCATTGGTCAGGATCATTTTCTGAAAGACAAGGGCTCTGAATGACATTTGAACAACCTCGGGTGGCAACAGATGAAACTGGGAACAGCAGCAGGAGCAGCTCCCGCTTTGCAGGCTGAGTTCAACTGCCCCCTCCTCCAGCAGATTTTAAAACACCAGCTGCACACCAGGGCCGTTTAATGATTTCTCCATTTCCCATAAATTCACTCAGCAAGGACTGAAAACAGCATCCCAGTTTAATCTGCTGCTTCACAGGAGTGAATTCTCATGAGTCTTGTTAGAGGCACTGCTATTTTCTGCCAGCAATCAAAGTACTTGTCTTAAAACAATTTCCTTACAACACCAACAATCAAGCTACATTATATACACTTCAATTGTACAATTGTCTTTAAAAAATGCCCGTGTACAAAATAGGTTATTTTATTTAAAAAAAAAAAAAATCACATGCTAGATTTCAATTACATCAACATTTTAAAATAACTGAAAAAATTGATAAATAACATTCCAATTTCTTAGGAACACTCCTGCAAGCACGTGCAGTAGTATCTGCACTATATTTAATATTCTAATAAGCTTTTTAGGGCAACTTGTGCTATAAACCTCATGTAAAAAGTGTGTGAAAAGCTCTTACTTGTGACAACAGAATAAAAGCTAATTAATTAAGCAAGAGTATTTCAGTAAAATTATTCTACTTATGAAGTAAATACCACAAGGGCATCTCATTTACAGCCAGTTAGACAAAGCACACAGCTAGTGACCAGAACACATACATTAGTTAAAAAGTCAAATATATACAAAAATATATTAGAAAGTGGTTGAGTTTAACCACAGGCTCATGTAAAAAATGTTGTTTTAAATAGCAATAGCAAAAAAATAGCTATTTCTCTATCTGCAACAGTACAAAAGGCAACACCTACATATGAGGTAGCAATGCCAAATTAAAAACAAAAAGAAACCAAAAAAACAACTTTGGATTGAGGTGCATTTCCTATATTTTCATAGCATATCTGTCAATACAAATATTTAAATGAACATTTTAATTGTTTCAAGAATTACCTACATTAATTTACAAAACCCTTTATTCAATTAACTTTTTTTTAAATTACTGAAAATTGGTTTAGTTACTGATTTCTCCTGTTTCTAAAAAAGCTGTTGCATTTTCAAACCCAAACACTGTACAGCAAAAACATGGAGGCTTTATTATACACACTTGGTAAACACTATGGTACATTAAGACTTAATTTACAAAGATCAGAAGAAGCCAACTGTGGTCATTTCATCCTTTTATGCCTAACAGGCAGACACTGCACATTTTTACCCCGTGTCCAATGCTAGAGGCAAACTGAGGACTCACTTCTCCCTGCCACAGGCACAGCAAGTGTTTGAAGGGTTTCATCTCCCTCCAGGAGTGGGAGCCACAAGCGTGGCTTCCATCTCCAGGGCCAGGGGTGCTGCCAGGCAGCGGCTCAGAGCTGCCCCTGGGCTGTGCTGGAACTGCCTCAACAACGTGGCATGGGAGAAGGGAACAGCTGAGCCCCTTCTCCCAACTCCATCCCTTTGTCCTCCTGCAGGTGCAGGGCAGGAGGGGCCAGCTGAGCCTCTGTGACCAAAAAAATGCCATCAATGAAAAGCCAGGAGGGGAACAACCATCCAGCTGAGCTGTGCCAATTTTGGCCATGGGGATGCAAGCCCCTCAGGTGGGTCAAATCCTCTGCTTCCAGCTCCCCTGACCAAAAAGACCCTGCTGCTCCTCCAATTCAGGCAACTAAATTGGACGCCTGAAGTTAGATGGTATGAGTAACACCAAAAAATGAACTGGATGGAATTTCAGCATTTATTGTATTAAGAAAATAATATATTTTACATCACAGTGCTTAATTAAATGCAATAAAAAATGTAAACTCAGAATTCTAGATAAAATTTAGCTTGAAAAATTAGGGCTCGAAGTTTTGAAAATTCACAATTTTTTTTTTTAAAAAATTGAAGTCACAGTCAGTTCACATAACTCACATCTTGAAGTTTGCTTGTAAATACCACCTTTGACACACTCCAATGTTTGGTCGGGTTTTGTTTGTTTTGTTTTGTTTTGTTTTCAAAAGCCTAAATAACAAATGACCAAGTGCAAAGGCAAGAGGTATCTTTTTCTCTGCAAGGAAACTAACTGTAGCAATGATTTGCCATCAGGCCCCCGGAGTGCTCTAGTAGATGTAAGGGAAGATGCGGTACGGGACGCGCTGGCAATACCTCTCCCAGGCCAGGCCATACTTTTGCTTACAGTGGTGTTCGTCACGAGCCTCTCGATGAACAAGCAAGCAGATGAAATAGATCACGTAGAAATAGGGTAAAATGTGATTAAAACCTGCAAAGGGAGAAAGTCAATTTAGATACAGGACAAAAAGCCAGAGATAGTAGCTATTAATGTGTTTGAAGCTGGTGACACACACTTCTTTGAGACTGAAGCATTTTATACTTCTAAAACATCAACTACTCAACAGGACAGTGCAAAAACTGTGAGACATTCACATGCAGATAGAAAAAGACCCACAAACCCACTGAAAGTAATTCTTAAATTTACAGTCACAGAATCTACCATTTTCACTCTCAATGCATGCAAAGCTGGCATATGTCTCAAGTTCTATCGTTATCAAAACCAAATCTCCAGTCAAATCCCTGCAGCACTGAACTGCCCCTACACAAGATTTTCTCTATTTTGGCTGCAGACACGAGCCCAGCTTTGCTCAGAGCACCTGACTTGACTTGTGGATGAAAAGAACTGGAAATGACCCAGAAATGTGAGACTGCAGCCCAAAAAGCCAACTGTATTCTGGGCTGCATCAGGACAAGCGTGGCAGCAGGCCAAGGCAGCTGATTCTAACCCACTACTCTGCTCTCCTGAGACTCCCACCCGAGCGTTAACACATTGAAAGATAATTTCACGCTGTGTTTGATGGCCTTTTTTAAATGTATTTCACTTAGTCATTCCTGTATGTGGTAGCCCTTGCCTCCAAGCTAACTCACTCTTTTGGGGAACTTCAGCTGAAAACACACTAGCCTAAAAAATTTAAGGAACAATTAGTTAGCAAGCAAATCCCATGGTTATGAAATGGTAAAATGTCAGAAAGAGGAGTAAAATCTGTAGTACAATATGTCAAATCTGCAGCAAGTTAGGGTAAAATGGAAGAGAAAAAGTATTTTGTTAGACTTATGACACAGAAATCTGTCATTCTGTTGGTTACTATTGGAAATAATTACCACTTTGCATTTCAAACCCAATCAGATGGCATAAAAGCCTTTTTGCTAAAATCCACTTTAGTCTCAGAAACTCACCACAGGGTAAGGACCATGCCAGAGCCATGATGATGTCACCGAGGTAATTAGGGTGACGAACAAAACCCCACCAACCCGTGACAAGGAGCCCTTTTCCAGTTGCAGTGGGTATGAATTTCAGATCTGTGAACAGAGTATTGTGGTGAATGCAGTGACTGAAATAAGTACTTAAATACTACGAAGAGCCATTGAATAAAATCACAGCCAACGGAATAAGAAATGTACTCACTGGCCAATTTGGGATCTGCTGGATTCCGTCGGAAATTGTTTTTCTGAGAATTTGCACTACGGAATATGTAATAGCCAATACCTGGAAATAAACATGAGGTATTTTGCATTTTCAGTATTTTCCAGCTTTCACTGCTTCAACAAAAGCACTCACATGCCCTTTACCACACTTATTCCATCAAAGTCTTTTCCCCAGAGATGCACCTGATATTTGCTGGCTCTCAGAGCTCTAAGATAGAAATGCCATTGGAAACCTGCATTCCATATGCTCCCTCTCATTACTGACTAACTGTGAAGAGATTTTAGGGAACCTTTATTTTCCCATCTACTTTTACATTTATATCTGACAGGTTATTAATGTAACCCTGAGTCTGAAATTCACTTAAGGTGATGTGCTGCACTTTGTATGATTACAGCTCTGTTTAGCAACCTAGGACTTTGTTACAGCACCAACTCCTTAAACTGACCCCCACTTACAAGATCATGATAATAAAAGAACCAGTCAATGAATTATCTGGGTTTGAAATTCATATCCCCCATAATTTTCACACAGCAGCTTAAATTTGCTTTTTCCAAAGCTGCACTGAAAGATGATCACAACATACTTTGAATAAAGATGTTATTTTAAAAAAATAAATAGAAACCCAAGAAAAAACATTAGGTGAAGATGAAAAAAATTATTTTCTGTTTCTTAGTATTGCACATATTAAGTTGTATGCTGACTGGTTTTTCCAAGTGTTTACATTCTTTGTCAAGTCTACAAAACATGAGTGGGTTTTTCTGGGTTTACTGTTCAGATAAAAGGGACAAACAACATGGCGATGTTGGTGCAAATTTAAGGCTGTCTAAAGATGTGAGATCTTTTCTCAAAGCATTCAGCTTTGATGAAAAAAAGATGTTTTCCACTAATTATTTGCAACTGTGGGCATCAGGGAAGGAGATGCAAATAGTTACTTTTTCCCGAGGTTCAGTAAAGTGTAGCAAACAACATATTGACTTCTTTTTTATGAGTCACTCAGATTGACTTAAAGAGGCATCTATTAAATTCAAAATATGTTAAGTCACTTCTTCACCTCCAGACAGCACCCACCTAGAGCTGCTTCTCAACAGAGCAATTAGGTGTTCAGAGTCTCACCTCTCCTTCCTTTACTAAAATGAGAATTTATTCTATTCTTTGTATTTCACAGCAGTCAGCAACAACTGCTGCATCTGATCTAAAGCTTCACCTCCCACCTCAAAGAAACAAAATCAGAACTATGTTGTAACCAACAGCAACAATAACATTTACTGTAACTTACAATTCAGAACAGTAATTGCAGCAGCAACAGGCCAAGTAATCACGGTGGGATGACCCACTAGGTAGAAGGCCTGCAGGCTGTACACAAATGGAACCCACACCAAATCTCCAAATGCCAGCATGAATCCAAATCCATCATGGGTAATATCCATTGTAGTTAAAATGGCTTCCTGGAAACAAGGAGGAAGGAATTTTAGCATTTCCAAAGCTTCCTTCTCTTAGCATTGTAATTCGAAATGCAAACAGTTGAAGGAGATTGGCATTTACCTCATTCCAAAGAGCGTCCACCACATAGAGAAGCTGGAAGCTGTTCACAAGTATCATGGACAGGGACGGCACACTGAGATTGTAGATCTTCATCTCAGCCAAGAGCATGGCCAAGTTTATAACAACCTAGGTTAGAAAAGATTTTATTTAAAAATTTACCTGTAAAAGAAAGTAGTCTTTTCTATTATGCTACAGGACATTTTAATATAGCCATTAATTTATATATTGGTATTAATATATAGATATTTTTGACCAATATTTAAAACAATAATCCCCTATTTCACAAGTCAGTTCACAACTAAGCACATTTCTGAAGCTCAACATATGAATACTTTAAACAGGGTTTTCATTTGCCACAAAAAAAAGAAGCTAGGAATGTCCTTCAAGTGAATAAAAATGGTCATTAAAAACTGAGCAATGTGGAGCTGTTTTTCAGTACTAATTTTTAAGTATATATACAGTATTTAGAAACACGTATATCCCCTTAATATCAATAATATATATACACATGTGTGTGTAAAAAAATCCCTCTGTGTAATATTTAAGCAAATCAAGTAATTCAGATTACTGACTCACCCAGCCAATTAATCCTGGACGCAACTCACAGAAGTATTTGAGGTCAAAATTGCCAATACGGGGGTTTAATTCATGTCCAGTAAAAAAATCATAAATAAAATACCCTGCAGGTAAAACACAACCTCTGTTAGCAATACTCTTCCTTTTCTCTGCCACTACACTCGTTCCTGTAAGATCCCACTTTCCACTACTGTTCTCTCATTACAAATTTTAAAAAGTCCTTCAGATAGGCAGAAATTTTTTAAGAGTATGTGCATAGTACAAAACAAAATCTACATAGTTTGTATTTTAAGATACCCTAATGTTTTATTTATTAGGAGGAGTAACCACTTTAGAAGTTATCCCTGACACCTGTTCCTTCTTTACTTTCAGCCTTATCCTGAAGCTCACATCACAGTGTCTATGAACATGATTATATGGCATTAATTAATTTTACATTTCCTCCTATTTCGTTGTTTTTGTCTGGGAGAAAGAATTCCCTTTAGCTGTGACAATTACCCATCCATCAAAAACAGCTGGACCAGAAGGAAAATACCATACCCTGACTTCATGATATCTGGGACTGAGTTTGCAAAAAAAAAAAAAAAACAAAAAGCACTTCACAGAGCAAAGTAGAAGTTACAGCATTATAATAACCAGCCCTAAACCTAGCCTTTAATTTGTAGAAATGAAACTACAGCAAATTGGAAATAAATTATCTAGAATGTTCTAACTCACCAGAATTTCCACCTGGTGCTAGTTCTTCCTCAGGTGCTTTCAGGGATCGAACATAGAGATAAACACTCAGTGCCAATGAAAAAGCTGCAGCTGACACTGCAAACTGCATGAAGTGATCATACAAATAATGAAGCTCAAACTGGAAGTATAATAAAACTCCAATAGCTGCAGCAGTCAAAATAAAAGCATAAAGCCCTAAAGGATGTAGAAGAAAGACAGATTAGTCAAAATAAAAAAAAAAAAAAAATAGAACAATCTATCATTCTAGTAGGACCTACCTAATCCAACCTTTCTGCATTTTTACTTCTTCCAGTATTTGTCCATATTCCAGTAACATCTTGGACAGCCCATGGTTCAAACTTCTGGGGCACAGCAAAATAACTAAGAGACTCTAAGTCCTGAAACTGTGCTCATCAAAACAAGAGGCTGGAACACTCTGAATGCTTCCCAATTTTTTATGACATATGATCCAATTTCAGATTTTAGTGGGAAAATGGACACTAACGCTACTAATGGATGATGAGAGCAGGTCACAAAATCTTATCTGTGGAACAGCTGAGACAACCATATTCTCATCTTTGAATTATCTTTATACATACCTTGACACAGATAGCAGTAATTAAAGTATTAAAATAACTTATCAAGGCAGAACTTGAACACAAAAACTTTTGCATACTGTGAGAGTATAGAATCATAAAGAATGGACTGATGCCCTAATAGCAGCAGGCAGTTCTCTGCTGCTCTCAGCTAAGGACAGGGTCACATGGGTTGAGGTTAGAAGGAACCTTCAGAGCTCATCTGGTCTAGTTCAGATGGAACCTCCTGTATTTCACTGTGTGCCCATTGCCTCCTGTACTGTCACTGGTCATCTACCTTTCTTCAAGGCGGCTTTTAAATTTGCTTTGAACATTAGCCTTTGGAGCACCAAGATGATGGCTTGTTTTTTTTTATTAATCCAAATTATGTAGCTTATTTCCTCCCTTTATCAGAGTGCAGAAAGAACAGCAGCACTACGGCACAACTAAAGACAGAAGTCCAAAACCGAGAAAGGTATGAGACAGCCTCAATGAGACTCACTTTTGCAGGATGTAATTCCCCTTGTTTCTGTTCTTTACAGCCCTATTCCAACTTCAAAGCAGTGCATCTTAACACACCATGACAAAACTCAGCTTTTTAATGTAGGATTTGGATTCCACTACCACTTCTGTACAGTGTAGTGTCTTGCTCGTGGGGCTCTTAGCTCCTGATGATTACTAACCACCTTTTTCCAAGAGAAGGCTCATCCTATTTTATCCAAGATTTACAACAGATACGCTCTCTGGTCAAATTGTACCTTTCATCACTTGTATGGTGATGAGCACTGCAAATCACACAATGGAATCAATTTTAAAATTACCAACTGCTACATGCTTACCATTTATCCGGTACTGCAGTTTCCTTCCATTGGAAAGGGGCAGGCCTTCTACAACCTAAGAAGAAGAAAATATTAATGTTCAACAAACTCTTTTCTGTGGGCCCTTCAGGGGGAAAAAAAACCAAGCACAACTCTGCCAGAAAGACATTCAATCAAAGCAACCAGCTGGACACACTCAAACCTGAAGCTCATGCATTGTTCTATAAAACATACTCCAGATAGCAAATCAAAAAGATTAACAGCTTCAAACAAAAACATTCTTAAAAATAAACCTCTTCCTAACCAGCTTCAAGAAAGCAGAACTGCTCCAATCATTGTGGACATGGACAGCAATAAAACATGACTGATCTACTTCAGAATGTCCTTTCAGAATCTGCCATTAACTCTCAAGCCACAAGAGAGGGAAGGAGAGCCTTTGTCAGATATGCATGCAGCTAGAGTGGTTTATAGCTTCCCAAAATGCTGCATATCAGTAAGAAACCGAGTATTAAAACAGTTTCTGAAAAGTCAGAGTTCTAGAAGAATTTTAAGTATCTATCAAGCAAAGTTTATCCACACTTTGATCTGAATGGCTACCAAATGCCTTCTGCCTTCTCTACTGAAAGGCTCTGAAATGCAAAAATTTTTACCCAGCTGTGCTGTTCTAAGCTTACATAAATCTGCAGCAGCCACATTCCAGTTTATTATGAAAAACTCATTAAATTGCTTTCAAATTCACTGCATTTAGAGCATACCCCACCTTCCAGCCTAACACACAGTTTATTTGCCCATAAAGACCCAACTGCTGCCAACAGCCCACCTTTCCAATTGGCAGCAAGTAAAACAAAGCTTGAAGGAAAAACCACAGAAGAAAGACACCGAACACCCTCCCGTCCCAAAGACTCTCAAGTGCTGGGAGAGGAGGGAAGTTCAGAAGGCTTGGATCATCTTGTTTGCACATCAACAGCAAGTAGAATACAGTAGCAGGCAGCAGAAATATCAGCATGAAGGTCCCTGTGAACAGACATCATGGCATGTTAGAAGCTAAGCACAGAAAATAAAAAAAATAGTTTCAATCCCACTAA
The DNA here is from genome assembly GCA_034509425.1 of Eopsaltria australis. NCBI lineage: Eukaryota > Metazoa > Chordata > Aves > Passeriformes > Petroicidae > Eopsaltria > Eopsaltria australis. Next base: position 2,826,219 of record JAVTVJ010000051.1, on the reverse strand, counting down.
AAAAGCTCAATATCAACTTCAGTAACAAAGAAGAGATTGCCATTATCTACTCCTGAACAAGACAGAAGCAATCCTAGTCTTGTAACAGGACACTTAGACATTCTTCTCACTGCCATACAAAACCATCTACTGCAGGATCACATCCATTGTATCCCCGGTCAAAAAACTGTCTAAAGAATACTCAAGTTTCAAGCACTTAAGTTTTGAAAACGTAAAAGCTTTCCTGGTTATTCTTAAATTTAATCTAGAATATTTAAATCTCACTGTGCAAGGGATGGCACAAGATCTTCATTGTCTTTCACATAAGAACCAAGTACAATAAAGGTTCTTAGACTGCCACCAAATCAGGTGGAACATGACCATATTACTCTGAATTCTGCAGCCAAGGTTCAAAAAACAATTATTGACATGACAGTACAGTCAATAAGTAAAAACCCACAAAACAGTACTAATTTTCAACTATGAAGACAATTTGCATACATACCAATTCTTCCCCCAAACTCCAGCTCCTTTGTTTTTGTTGGTACTTTCTCAATTGGTTTTACTGCTACAAAAGTCTTTTTCTCTGAATAGATCTCTTCTTTTTTCTTGTCATCTTTCCTTGAGCGCAAGCTGTACTGCTCAAGCACACGCCTGACTTCCAGGTCTGGTTTTAACTTTTGCTGTGAAGAATGAAAATAATTTACTAAAAAGTTTCCCAGGAATTTCTGAGAGAGCCAAGCTAGGAGCATGACAAAAAGCTAAGAGCAAATTCCGTGTTCTTACCTCCAAGATGATGCAGGATGTATCATTTTTTTCTGTACTTTCAGGTTCACCATTGTATCTTTTGGTGTTATTCTCACTCGGTTTCTGGTTAAAAGTAGAAACACAGTTAAAGCTTTCTGAAAATAACAGCTACATCAAGAGCAAGTATTTAATGAATGGTTAAGAACATCACCCAGTTATTTGTCAACTGCAACTGCTCTGGCTCTCTCCACAGGAAAACAAGTGGGTTCAACACCCAAAGTATGAACAGTTTCAGCTCACAAACAAGAGAAGCAAACTCATTTAAGGAAAAGGCTGGGTTTTTTTAATGAATAGTGAAATTAGGAGAATACAACTTCTAGTTATTTTAACTCATCATTAGCAGCTGCCAAGTACAAAATACATGTCTATTTAGTAATGTCATTAGACACACAGACAAAATTTTAGTGTCCTATATAGGGCACTGCTCTGCAGAACTGGAAGTTCGGTTTTCCGTAAAGTATCTTTGAGTCTAGCTTACACACCTCTGGGAAGGCATGACTCATATGTTTTATTTCAGCTAAAGTTTTGTTGAAGAGAATCTGGTCTTTCCAGTCATAAAACAGCCAACAGACCAATGCTACTCCCCAGATAGAAGGCAGGACAAAACCACCAAAGATATTTTAACCCTTTTATCCCAAAAGGTTAAAAGTACAAATAGTAAACAGCAGCTGTTGGCTACAAAACTATTTAAAACCAGCTTATGATCCACAGGCACTGGATCACACAGCTCAAAGTAGCTCACTGCAGAAAAACCCCCCACAGCTGTTTCAGTACCTAAGAGTAGCAATTTTCTAAATCTATCTAGCTACTTTATATTAATCTGGTTTAGTTTAGTTGAAGCCTAACTAAAATCTGTCCATTTTCAATATACGAGCAGAATGCATTTCCAGTTCAAGGGACTGTGCCTCAGACAAGTGAGAAGCCATCTCAGGGGCACAAGAGGAAAAAGAAATGCTGTTTGTCTCTTCATAGAGAAACATCACTTCTACTCCTCTTCACTTACAGATTGCCAGAATCCTTTTTAGCACTAAAGTCTTCCCAAAAATGCTAAGAACAAGGCTAATAAATTTCACCTAAACACCAGATACTGGTAAATTTAGAAATCCTTACAAGTTAGTTTTTATAATGAAACCAGTTTTGCAATATTATCCATCAGCAAGGCCATAATTAAATATTCCACACTGCACATTTTCCACTACTATAATAATGAACTGTATATGGTAACAGAACTCATTTTATTTCAAATCCTAATACCTACCTGCTGTGTACCAATTAACACATCTCAAAGTAATCTAACTTCCTCTGCCCTGTTTCACAAATGGAAGTACATGGCTCACCATGACTTCAATATTAAAACATAAGATTTGTCTTAGTTTGGATTCTGAGAAGTTCTCAGTATCACCAAATTCTAGTGGAACTTTATAACCTTGGTTTACCTCTCAAGAATTTCCTCAAACTTTGCAAGCTAGAAACCCTATTTTCTAAGGAAAAAAAAGGCAGTTTTGAGCTAAGCTACATTTTTGCAAGTAATTATGTTGTCCAGAGAACATGAACTGCAGCTGGCTTTTGCAATGATAAACTCAGTGCACATAAAACCCATCTTTCACAAACAGCAGAAGTTTCTTTTAATAAAAATCCATCAAACCCACACAAAGAAAACCAACAAACAAAAAGAATACCGTTAGAACTAAGCTGGTCTCCTGAATGGTTTTCTTTTTGTCATCTTTGTGGTCTCTGCTTTGGGAAGCAGAACGACGCCTGCCCTTTGCCGGCCGACCAGGGGACCGCGAGCGAGAGCGAGATCTGCTGCTACTTCTTCTGGAGGGAGAACTTGAAGAAGACTGGCTCTTCCTGTGCTTGAATGATGACTGTGACTAAAAGAGAGGTGAAAAGCAAGCAAAATCTTATCTATGTCCCAAAGAACAATTTTAGAAACATGGGGAGGTTCTGTGATGAGAACTCAGGCATACAGTTCTGTAGATCTGTCTCATGTTTCCTCTACTGATGCTCTACAAAGGCTGTTAAGAAAGAGCAACTGCAGAACACTCATTTTGCTGGCAATTCCCAAACAAGCCTGTTCCAAGTCCAACTGCTGCTGGCACTTCCTGTTGAAGCTACAGAAATCAGGCTATGGATGTAAGCTACTGAAGTGAGCACCAAGCTGTTAAGCACACCACCCTCTCAATCCTGTGCATAGGGAAAGGAATTGAGAGCTGTCTCTGAAGCCCCCAGAGGCTGGTCTCACTTCTACTACTCAGCTTTATTAATGCATTTGACATAGCGAGGTTCATCATCTGTATGAGGCAACACAGAGCAAATCAGCACTAAAAACCCCAAGTCAGCCTAATAATTTAATTACATGTGGTAACTAATTTCATAAAGTTTACTCCAAAAGTGCTGTTTTCTCTGTGAAGTCTACAATGCTCATTTTTCCATGTAAAATTTCCACAATGCAACTGCTATAATGCATAAATGTTTCATGACAAAGAAAGTAATTTTCCCAGCTTGAGTCTGCTAACCTGCAAGCAGAAGTAACAAGTTAGAAGTCTTCAAGCAGTGAAAACAGTTGTCTACCTCAAGGCAGAAGCATTTTGGTCCCAAAAGAGAAGGCCAGTTACTGGGCATGGACACTGTCACCAAGAAGTGACACACAAGCTGGCTTTGAACCTATGCAGGTTTCAGAACAGGCCATAGAAATGAACTACAGTGAACATTTAAACAGGGTTTTTTCCTCCTGCATTATTCATTTTCAACTGAAACTTCTGTGAAGTTTTAAAGGCCTTTATTAATAACAAAAAATGAAATAATAAAGATATGTAAAGAAGAAGGAATGTGCTTATATGACATGAACCTTTCTCAAGGGTCTCCAATTATCACAAATACAGCAAAATACCTCCTGAAGCCTTTGAGGACCTAAAACAGTAAAAGCTATTTGCAGATGTTTCAAATACCTGCTTGAAGGGCATGAACTGTTTATATTTACAGTGACACTTAACTACATGTTCCCATTTCTTATCAAACTTTCTTACTTGGAGATGGAAAATCATCAAATTAATATCAACCCACTGATTACGATCTTTCTATGGTACCCAAACCAATTTTTCATGAAAAATCATGCTATAAAGTTCCTGAATGATCAGACTTGGTTTTCCTCAAAAATACTACATTTTTTCAACATAAATAAAACAACCATGATACTTTAAAGATGGGGTCATTCTGAACTTCTATGTGAGGTTTTACATAGGAAGAAGCTTTTATTTAGCACCAATTCCTTGAAGACACAGTTACCAAAAACTTGTGAAATGACTACCCAGTCATAGGTTGAAGTACTGATAATTAAATACACGTGCACTCACCCTTATATCACTTTCTTTCAGTGCAAGTTCAGTTCCATCTTTGTACTTGACAGTATAAAGATGAGCAACATCATCGTAGCTGGTCACTTGTACTTCGTAGTACAGGACACTTCCTGGCCACCGGCCCATCACCACCTCGCCATCAGCAAACTTCCGGTTTGGCATTTTCCAAACAGAATCCCTAGAAAATCAATCAGTCAGTCCATGTGGCAGCTAAACATCAGACTTCATTTTCCCCTACTCTTTCTGTATCACGTAACTGGAAAGGGGACATTTACAACAACTCTCCACTTTAAATAGGGAAAAGGCTGCGTGATAAGAAAACGGCAGTGATCTGATTTTCAAATCAACAGCAGACAGAAGAAACAATCTTAAGATTGAGATAAGATGGAAGAGGGATGGGTTTGGAAAAACGTCTGGATGTACTACACTGGTACTGAACTATGACATACAGTCTCCATCATCTTTGACCAAAATTACATAATGAAGCTCACCTTATCTAGAGGGAAATGCAAATTACATGGTATTTAAGGGTCCTCTAACCCTCGTTTCCTGTGGTTTTACAGAAATGACAGAAGCGACGATTTCTAAACATTAAATTTAAACATCCCCAATCTCTTCAACACTTACAGTCACATTACAGACTTTCTTCAATATATTATGCCAGACACTCAAAAGTTAGGAAACTTCAGAACTTCAACTTTAGGTTGAATACTTTCTCTTTTCCACCTCTTCAGCACAATGGCATAATGCCTTTTCCAGGGCTCCGTGGGAAACCAAAGCACAGCATCACAGCAATCACACAGCAATCTGAAAAGCTAAATCCTATCCTCCTGTCTGCACCATCAGGTTTTTACTTGATATTAACAAAATGTGGTGTGACTACTACTCTTGGTTCACCCCACCAGGTGCTGGAAAAAAACATCTTAGAGATGTTACAGCTTAGAGAAAGTTGTTTCTAAGTGTAAAGTCCTGTAGAACTGCTTGTAAAAAGCTCTGTATTATGACACTGCCTTCTGAAAACAGATATTCAAAGCAGAATATACTTTTAATTTCAATGTATCAAGTGAGGCTACCTTAAAAGTCTAAGGTAAAATATACACTAACATTTGTACTGGCACCAACTGTAAACCAACACAGGAAATCAGAGGGGATGGTGGGGACAGGAACAAGACACAAACCACAAAACGTTAGTGTCAAAGCATTTAACTTGTTTGCCTTATAAATAATATGTGAAACCACACAAACTACGGTAAATAAAAGTCTTTTACTAGTTAACAGTTACATATTAACTAACCTGCAGTGAAAAGTTAAGATTCTTGGGGAAAAGATACTGTTAATATTCAATCACAGACCTTCATCCCACATTGGGGGATGGGGCTCAGTGGGGTTTTACAATCAGCATCCATTCTGGCATTTTCTGACGCTGCTGCTGCTGCTCAATTTTACACCTGTGCAGCTCTCCCAGTCAAAAAACCAAAACACTCAGCAAAATTCCCTCATATGAATTTTACTACTAATACTCCAAACTGCTTCAGAACAGAAACATCTGATCATCTCCTTTGCTGTATAATATTTAAAGGAGAAAACACAGTATGTTTTATAATTTAGTTTCATTGACACTTGCCAGTTAGAAAAATTATGAGTTCTAGTCTGTGCTTGTAGGCATGTGCTATTTCAGCTCTTCTGCCTTCTAACTAGTGTTTCTTGTCACAGTTTCTTGCTTCTGTCTTATTCTTTCTGAATTCTTACTCCTCCAACTTTCTTTTATCTCAGTCAGCTTAACCCCTTCAAATTCACAGCCCAGTTTCTTATGACTTCCATATTTTCATTTCAAATTCACCATTCTATCCTTACCCCCTGCCTTGGAGTCTTTGTGGATTTTCTGCCTTTTCTGCCCTTGTTCACCAAACCAGTTCCAGTTCCTCTTTGCCACCTCTGCTCAAATCTGATCTCAATCCCCACCTCTGTCTCCTTGCCCAGTTTTCTCACCCAAAAGACAGTTCTGTAGGAGATTCATGTCTACCACAGCTCTTTCCCAGCCTCTCGCAGTCACAGCTTCTTCCTGCTCTTCCATAAATAATCTGAACACCGGAGCTCGGGAGCGCACTCAGAGCTGTCACCAGATGTCACACCCTGACACGTGACTTCATTTCCCCTCTGCTGCTGCACCTCCTACACCCCAGCCAGCTGTTCCTTTCTCCTGAGCTGCAGCACCTCAGGCATCAGCTGCAAACCTGGACCCTGACCAGGACAAAGCTGGCGGATCCTCAGACAAACTCGTGAAAAACAATCTTTGGAGGGTAAATCCTTCTCAAAAAGGGTAACGTTTTTTCATGAAGTTGTTACTGAGGACATGTACACTGGTTTTTACAATTTATAGCAACTACTTCAGAATACAGATACAGTTTCATGGGGATAACAAAAATGCAATTCTCTGCCAGATTTCAAAACCCAGCAGCTTTGTATGCAAACATAAAGACAGCCCAAAGAGCAGGCAACCTGATGATTTCATTCTTGTGAAAGGCAGAAAGACCTTCCCCTCCTCCAACCAGGTTCTCAAAAGGAGCTGAAATTTGTTTCAAAAAATTGAAAAAAGTGGTGAAGGACCTGTAGCTAAATCAATGTCAGGTAATTCCGCCTGAAGTAGATGTCACGTATACGAAATTCCAAAATAACAAATAAGCAAGTGGAAATATCTTCTGACTCAAAAGCAATGAACAATCTTACTAATGGGAAATCTTACGTACTTTTCAATTCTTTTCCTTAAATATTTCAGCTTAATAATAAACTCAAATATTAAACATTGAAAGAAGTAAATGCAACTTCTTCCCCTACCAAAAGTAACCACCTTGTTCTGCACCCCAGTGCCTCCTGTGAGGGAGGCTTGCAATCCTCATTCCTTGCATCCCACTTCAAAAAGCTACACCTTTTAAAGGCAGCCTTCATCTGTTCAGATAACAAACACGATTACTGGCATAGAGAAAAGACATGAAGTCTTTCCAAAAAAATTCAGTTTAGAGATTACATTTTTAATTTACTGCTCTTTCAAGCTCTACACACCCCTGATAATTTTCTTGGTATCAGCTGCCATCAGACTAATATTCCCAGTAGTGCTGAGCAAACTTTTGAATTCCTAGGGCTTCAAAACATGAATCCAAAGAAAATTATTTCATACGATGAACCTTGCACTGGACAGACACCAGGCTGCAAGTTTAGCCACTTACTCGGGAGATGAAATCTGTGTTTTCTGAACCATTACTATTTTCCTTTAGGAATCCAGAGTCGCAGAGAATGGATCAAAAGGACTTTGTATCCTACACCAAGCCAAGCCAATTAATGCAAATCTCCCTGGAGCTGAAAAGTTGGTAAAGAATAAAAGTTTCTGCTGACTCAAACAAGAATGAAATAATTAAAAAGAAACTTGGCTGAGAAACACATTGCCCTATGCATGCATTTCTGGTCTTCCTAATGATTCTCTCACTAGATATGGGGAAAGAGATTTCACCCTGGAGAAAGTGATGACTGTTAGCTTGTAGCCACAGGGAGATCACACCCCATCAGCAGAAGTTGTGCAAACAGTTTTAAACATAAACAAACACTAAACAAGTTTTCCCTCTTGGAAGAGCAAAGCTCACGCACAGTGATTGCACTTACTAATTCTGACATATCACCACTGTTAGAAAACGTTCTGGATGTCACAAGAGGGAGCAAGTTGAATGCAAGAAGAAATGCAGGAAAAGAAAGAAAACGCTGACAGTCAAGGCTAACAATACAAGGGAAGTGACTACTAAAGTCACCAAAGAGACTGAGCTGTGCAGGACTTTCTCAGCAACACCATTACCCTCTCCACATTTCCAGGTCTTCACCTTCAGAACGGTGGGAGCACCTATCCCTGTCCAAGCCGACTTAACTCCACCACTAAAAACAAGCTCAAATAAGCCTCGAGGTAAAAACAGGAACCCATCAACCCTCGGGCTGGGAATGGAGGATCTTCCCTTCAAAGAGGCTTTCTCCCGGAAGCCCCGCGAGCGGAGGGGAGGCGGCAGGAACCCGAACTCTGCGGGCAGGGCCCGAGCGCGGCGGGGCGGTGTTGACAGGAAGGGCCCCACGTGCCGGCGGAGGCCCGGCCCCTCGGCCCCGCCCCGCCCGCGCTCACGGCCCGGGCCTGGCGCGGGGCCTCCGCCGCGGGGGAAGGGAGGGGCCGCACCGCCCCTCGGCGGCCTACTCCCGCTCGGAGCCCGGCGCGGCGGAGCCGAACAAAGCGGCGGCGCTCGGCCCCGCCACCTCCGGGGCCCCAAGGGAGGAGCCCGCTCTGCCCGTCCGCCCGCCAGGAGCGAGGCCCTAGCGCGGCCGCGGCGATCGGCCGGAGCGCTTCCCGCGGGGAAAGCAGCCAAGGAAAAGCTGGGGGGAGGGGAGGGGGTGTGAGGTGGGAGCATCCCGGCCCGCGCGCGCCGCCGTTCCCGTTACCTGGAGCCCGCCCGCGCCGGGCCGGGCCGGAGGCGGTTCCGCGGAGCGGCGGGAGCGGGGCCCGAGCGCGCGCGCCGCTCTCCGCTGAGGGGGAACAACCGCCCCGCCGAGCGACGGTTACGGCCGCGCGCACGGCCCCGCCCCTTCGCCCGCCCGCCAAGCGCGCCCATTGGCCGGGACGCGCCGTTTGAATCGCGGGGTGGCTGCGCGCCATTGGCTGCGCGCGCGATGGCGCGGTTCGCCCTCCCCGCCCCGGGGCGCGCGCCCGGCCCCGCCCCAGCCCGCCGTGAGGGGAGGGGGGGAGGGGGCGCGCTCGGCCCCCCCACAGCCCCTCAAGGAGGGTGATGGCGGCAGGGGAGGGGAGGGAGGACGGACGGACGGAAAGGTCGCTGTCGTGGCGATGGGGGCAGGCTCAGACCGCCTGCGCCACCCAGGCCCCGCCGCCCGTGGTAAACAAAACCGAGGGTTTTGTTTACGGAGCACTCGTGGCGCCGGGGGCGGTGAGACCGCGAGTGCTCCTACGCTGGGCGAACAACAACCTGTGTTCCCTCCAGCCCTGCACCTCCAGCGCTCAGCAATGACAAAATGTGGTAAAAATGCAAGAAAACAACATCCCCTCTAGCTCAAAAAGAAGAATTTAAAAGGGCGAAAAAGCGGAGGTGGCGAAGCAGCGAGTGCTCCTACACACCGAAGAACAGGCTGTGCTCCCCCCAGCACTAAACAAAGCCAAAATGTGGTAAAAATGCGGTAAAAACGCTGTGAAAACACCCGACTCTCTCCAAAAGAAAAATAGAAACGGGTAAAAAAAGCAGAGGCGGCTTTTGAGGCGGTGAGACAAGTGCTCCTACACTGACAGAACAAGAGGCTGTGCTCCCTCCAGCCCTGCACCTCAAGCACCCGTCAAAGCCAAAATGTGGTAAAAATGCGGTAATAAAAGCGCAGTAAAAGCACACCCACTCCCTCCGGAAGGAAAATAAAAAAGGGGTTAAAAAGTAGCATCGTGTGGCGTGGTTACCTCTGTGCTTTTGGGGCAACTTTTCCAGAAAGGCCATTCGAGTTCCTGGCCAGATTTTGAAATCAGGAAGTGTGAGCAATACTTGAGCAGGCAGAAGCAAAGTGGGTTGTGAAAAAGTTAACAAATCGTCCTTAACATTGAGGTTTAGTGTTCAAAGAAGTTGTTTTCAGTGTTGGGATTTTAAAAGTGGTGAAGTGCTTTAAGAGTGAAATACAGACGTGTTTGTGTCCGTACAATTTTTATGGACCTCCCAAATTTTCTAAATTTGGCTAACAAGTGATGCTCTGTCCTCATAAAGCTTCCTAAATGAAGGGAAATTCCCTAAAGACAAGACTGCCATTGTCCCATACAAGAAACTGCCAGTGCCGTGCAGACACAGCAAAAATCTCAGATAAAAAAGAACCCTGAAACAACAGCAACATCACCATAAAATAAAAGAAAAAGAAAACCAAAAACCACAGCCAAAAATGAGCAGACATCAAGAGGCCCCATGGTAGTTGTGAGCTTAACTTGTGTGAGACTAAATTGTTATATTTGGGGGTTGTTTTTGTTGTTGTTTGTTTGTTTGTTTGTATTGGGGTTTAAGTTTCTAACTATAATATTTGAATCAAGAGTATGGCAAGTTTTTTTCTCTAAGTAATTGCAGGAAATGGGTCTTCCTGGGTGAATAATTTTAAAATGTGTATTTTACTATTTATTCTGCTTATTTTACGCTTGATTTTTTTAATTTTTGCAAGCAATTCTTTTAAAATTGCGTTTTGTAGCTCCCCTGTTTTTGTACCACACAGGTCTACTTGTAGTTTGTCATGCATTCGTTGTATTTTTAACTACATGATGCAATCAAAGATGTCTAAAGGAGGTTAAAAGTTACTCAGTCAGACCAGAGTCATGTGTAGACATAGATTTTAATAAATGCAGTCAGAATAAATTTGCTTTTTAGTTGTCTTAAGGCAATCAGCTATATCACTTGATAATTTACTGCACAAAAGAGTGCAAGTGTAGCTTGATTTCTGGCTTCAGCTAATGAATATTTTGGTTCCAGCTAAGATTTCTGCTTTATTTACTATTGCAGAGTTTACAACTATAATGTTAAGAACTGTTTTCAGCAGTTCAGTCCAAATTACAGCAGCTATTGCTTGGAATGAGCCTGCTTCATTTTGTCGGCAGAAGAGGCCTACAATTAATATGTTTAAATATGAAGGGTTTTGGTTGAAGTCTCATTTAGAGAATAAACTTGCCTCCAGAGAAATGGTTTGGGATTGTTTATTGAATCTGGATTAGAAACCTCTTGGGCCACTGAGAACTGTTTATTGCAATTCTGCCAGTGACAGTTGGTATACATTTGAGAGGTTATTTCAGAAATATTTATGGGACCATCATAAGACAACTATAAAATGGGACAAATATGAAATCCAGTCAGGATCACCACCACCAAAATGATCTGCTACAAGTTAGGGCTGAAATTTGCCAAGATCTACATAAAACATCTCAATTCCCCAATGGAAAACTAAGAAAATAATTCTCCAGGCTTTCATTTTAATGAGAATCCCAGAATCATCAAAGTTGGAAGAGATCTCCAAGATCCCTTAGTCCAACCATCACCCCAGCACCACTATAATCACCCCTAACCCCTAAAAAGTTGCAAAAACCTAAAGCTGCCAACACAAGAAGGTTGAGAAACATTCTGATAAATGGCTTTAGCAGAGGCTACGGGGATGGGTGGGGTAATAAGCTTCTGTTTCCTCTCCTGATTAGGCCTTTGCTTCAGTGGAAGAAAACACCCATAAGACTCATAGTAAGGTGGTGGGTTTTATAGTCTGTTAAACAACACTTGTAATCATATATATTCATATATATTATTATGTATTCATATATATTAATATATGTGTGTTTGTGCTATGTGTATATGCTGTATATACAAACTATAGTATATATATTATATATATATATATATATATATATATATATACACACATATATACATATATACACTATATGTTTTCTCTTTCTCCTTCTCTCTGGTATTGTATTTGATCAAAGCATCCCAGCCTGTTCAGTGAAAATGTATCTACTTTTTGCAAGAGAGGAGGAAAATTCCTGGCTGGCAGCTGCATTCCTGACTGCTGCAGCCAAGCAGGTGATGAAGAACACATGCATTGTCTGTGGCACATCACAAAACATAACTGGAAGGGAAGGCAGACTGAATTCTGCATGTGGACAAAGCCCATCTCCTCTCTGCTTCTCAAACATTGACAATCTGATGATCCACTTTTTAAAGGTGCTGTGACTGTGCTCAGGCACTTTGGGGATGATTCCATTAGTATATGTAATTTCCTTCATATTTTTTTCAGTGATAGAATGCTTCTTATTAAAGGAGCAGGAAATTCGGGATTAACCTCTGAATGTCACCTAACTAAATCAATGAAGGTTTTGTTTGCACAGACCTCAGTAAGGCAGGGATTCCACCCTTGACCATGGAAAAAGTTTCTCATTATATTCATTTATGATGTATCAAATTGGAACTTATAGGAGCAGCCTGCTAACAAACAGTGCTTCTCTGGGCAAATGAAGTTAAACATTTGCATTCTGGGAGGTTTTGCAAAATGTTTATCTTTAGAAACAGCTTTAAAAAATACTCAAGGCTATCAACCACGCTGGGCTCTGCAATAAGAAGAGAGACACAGATACATGTAAGCTGACTTCAGTTCTCCAAACAGGAGAAGGAGACATAAAGCACTTTGAAACTTTGATCTCCACAACAGTGCAACAAGTTTCCTTTCTCTATTGTATGTGAATTTATAAATAAGACTCATTGACTAAGGGAAGTTGATGCAATTCTCCAAGAAATTGGTCTTGAGATAAGAGTTTTCGCTACTGTCTGTTCTGCTGGGCTGCTTACCTTGCCATTTTTGCAGCATGGCTGTTAAATTACTCCAGCAGAAAGCCCTTGGAACAGTCAAGTTTCTGAAGGCTTATGGAAAACACAGACTACAGGATTTCCAAGTATTGGTAAGACAGACCCATTTCTATGGGGCAAAGTTATGTGCTTCAAAGAGTTGTAAATGTTTAAACAGAAAGTGGCTTTAATTCTAGAGAAAGATAGAAAACTTAAAAATTTAAATGGATTATTCTGAATACAAAGAAAAGCCACGTTCATCCCCTGGGAACTTGCTGATTCACAAGCAGTTTCCCAGAAGGCTTCTGGCTTTTAAACCTGTGTCCTTAGTCTTCAGAAAGAGGTTACAGAGCAGAGTGACTTCTGCAGGGATCTCCACAGGATGGGACAGACAGAAGATACCTTTTCCTGGTTCCTGTGTGACAACCTGCCCTGCATGAAGGGAGAGACTTGGCCTCAATCCCCACTGCTGGCACATTAACAATGTTACATCCTTAAACATGAAGGCGCTCTGGTACCTGATGAAAAAGAAACCAATGAAACACGTGGCAAATGCAAAACAGACAGAGCCCAAAGGCTTTGAAGCATCTACACAAACAAGGTTACATGTATATATGTGCATGTGAATGTGTATATAACACACATAAATATGTATGTATATAGATAAAGAATGAAAAAAACATTAGTTTTCCAGCCTTATTTTTGCAACCAATGCATTATTTTTATGCCTATGGCTGGCAGTTTGCACAACTCCCTGCAGTAGACAAAACTAACATTTAATATTTATTTATTTGTAAAAGAGGCTGAAGAGGCTGCTGGTCTGGAGTGAACAACTGTTGGAGCCATGGGACACAGCCAGGCAGGGATCAGCAGGAAGGCTGCTGACTGGCCCAGTGGCAAACGAGGCCCTGCATCGAGGCACAATATTGCACCCACCTCCAGTTTTCTAAATTGTGTTAAATATTCACTGCACTATGGGGGAATATGTAAGGAAAATAACTAGGGTAAATTTGGACACAAATATTTCTAGCATAAAAATATTTGTAACAAATATTTTTAACGCTGGGATATGTGGAATAGGTGATAAAATTCTTACCGGAGAATAGTCACCAAATATATGATTTTATTTAACTTGGCATTCATATTCTGTCTCTTGTATTTGGTGCTACTGCTATCCTCCCACCTCTCATCTCATTATAAAAAAAAAAAATCTAATTACTCTAAATATGCAGACCTAAACCAGAAGTGATAAAGGAAGAAGTCAGCTTGATGCATCTAGCAAATGATGAGCTCACATATTTTGGCTTTAGGAGCTGGTATCACTGCATATCTACTCTCAATAAAATTGACTTCTTCTTTGATTAAACCTGCTCAACTAGTCCTACTTATTATTTTTTAAAACACAGTAATTTAAATATTAATTTAGTCTTTCAACTTAAACATCTGTATTTCTAATAACATGTTAAGATGTATATACATGTACTTAATGTATCCACTGTGGTTTATGAAGATGGAGGGTTTTAACTGATTCAGATGTGGTGTTTATTCTTTAGAAGTGATTTCTAAAAACCAGTCTAGCATACATGCATCAAGTTCAGCATTTCCAGAAGTATTAGCACTAAGTATTAGAGCAGGGCTTCAATATGTGTGTGATCCTAGGCATTGTTTTTTGCTTAACATTTAAAATCCTTGTTTCAAAAAACATCCACATAGATTTAGTTTTGTTAGAAGCAATTTCAGTAAATGAATCAAGATGCTTCAGGGCAGGATTTGCATATACAAGCCTGCACCTCCCTCATCTCCACAAATTTTTCTTACCTTCCTTCTCTACATTTTACAGTCTGTATAATCTGGCCATGGCTTTGTATGTGGACCATTTATAGTACAACAACAAATTTGTGTCCAGATCCTTAGTTAAGCACTGAGCGTCCAGCAGCTGGAACAGAATTGCTGAAAGACAATGTCAATGTAATAACTTTCAGTGGGCCAGTACCTGGAGACAGATAAGTAGCAAAGATAATTACTTTAGAGTCTTCTCTTTGTCTCTCTCCCCTGTTTCTCTCTAGTGTTCCCATTTACCAGGCAGGACGAGCTCAGCCCAAAACATGAGTTGTGGCAAGCAGTGCCTAATGGCAGACTTCTTATTTAATTAAAAGAGAAAGGGTAATTAGGATGATTCCTAACCTAAACTATACTGAAAACCGAATTCATAATGAATTCTGGTGCTAGGCAGACTGCCAGCTTTCAGACACTTCTATGCCTTATTTTAACTGCAGAACCATCCCTGCTGTTATTGCAGTAGTTGTCTGTTCCTACCATGGATACCTATGTAGTTTTTGAGTTTCACAAACCAGTCATAGGCATTCCCAAGGGTCAGTGTTCTGAAAAAAAAGTGACTTGGATATTTTAAAAAAAGAAAGTATATCTATTAGGACCAATTCCCACACAATGTTTGTTTGTTCAGCGCACAAAAGGAAACTGCACCTTGTTCTCCAAGAAAGCTGGCTGTGTTGCAGACATCATTACATTGGCTCCAAGTCCCACTAGGACAATTCAGATGGCTCACAGGATAGTTTTCCTCAACTTGTGCAGAGCTGACCAGTCCACCAGTCCCAGAGAGCTTTGATGAGGTTTTTGAGGCCAAAATGAGACCGCTGTGCACATGCCGCATCTGGCATTTTCATGAGCAGTAGGTGGCAGGATGCTGGTTTAAGATTCAGTGTTGTTAAATACAATGTTAAATACAAAAAGCAGAATCTTGGGTACCTGATACTGAACTGCACGAAATTGTTTCCCCCTGCCAGGTAGGATGGTCATGCTGCTGGAGCAAGCCCTTACTTTGCTAGCCAGAAATGCACCTCAGTGATAACCTGGCCTGAGCACACTCCCCGGCACAAAAACAAAGACACTTCCTGCTCTTAAGTACTTTGCATTTATGCCAACAGGCAGCATGACTCACCCCCTTCACTTTTAAATTGTGCTTTCCCTTCAAAATGGCTCTGGCTGACCTGCTCTGGATGGATCCCTCCTGCTACAGCAGCCAGGCCCGTGGTGGTGCCCAAGTCCATGTGCCGGAACACCTGCAGATCTTAAGTGTGCATAACATTGTGCTGCACTGCAGTTATTTACCCTGTTTCTCACTTGTTTCATGAAGAAGAATTCACTGTTGTGTGGCTCAGAGGTTGTTCCTGTAAAGCCCTGGTGTTGTCTTTCCCAGCCCTGGTGAAGGCACATGGCAGGAGGGCCTCGTGGTGCAAAGGCAATTGGGCAAGCGGGGCTGAAAACCACACCGCAATCGAAAGGATACCCGGCTCGCTCGGTTCCTTCTCTGTTCCCTTCCTCTCTGCTATATAAAATGACGTTTCTCAGAGCACATTTCCCCCAGTTACCACCTCTGCCGATGTTGCACCAGCCTTTGGTGAAGCTGTGGTGGCTGCAAAGTGATTTCCTGGACTGGCTGAGTTCAGGCTCTGTGGAGGTGCAGCAGCCACCCTACCTTCACCTGCCTCTTCAGCACTGAGACACCGTGTGAGCTTTCCCCTGAAGGAGGGAGAAAAAGATAAAATCCAGGTGGAATTGTGGAGCAGTTCCTGGTGACCAGAAAAGCCAGGGCTGCTTTTGCAGGCTGAAGCAGGCAAGGCTAAACAGAAATAAGGAGCTCATCACTGCCTCCTCAAGCCTTGCTCCAAAATTGGGGTTTTACAGCATTTTCAAGCTTGAAGAAGAGTTGTTTGGGATTTTTTTTTCTGTGCATAAATCAGCATCACTTGGCATGAAAATATGTTTTTCAGAAACACCGTAATATTCAGACCACTAAAGCCAATTTGTAGACAGCTATTGATCTAGCACCACTCGCAGTTCCCCCTTTCCCCTGCAGCACTCACTTCAAAAAGTTCTGTTTCGTAAATGCACAAAATCCGTGGAGGCTTCTCTCATTACTTCAAAGGAAAACCTCAGGGAAAGGCCTTTCTCTGTATGCTTTCTTGCCTACATATTTACATTTCAGGGAAGGAACTGTGCAGGTCACCCAAACTGCAGACTTTGCCAATGACGCTGCTGCTCTGCTGCTCACTTGAAATCCAGTTTTGCTTTCAAGTTCAAAATGAGATGCTTTTCTCTTCCTGCACACAGCAGCCAAACACTCCTTGAGCCTTCTGAGGCGCACCGTGTTTCCTTTGCTGGGAGAGGGGAATTTCCTCTTTTCAAAGCCTCAAATCCCTCTCCACACCACAGTCTATCCCTGGTTACTGTATACAGCCTCTCAGAAAACTGAAAAAATGTGAAATATTACTTACTTGGCCACTTTGTATTTATTCAGTTGGTTTGCTCTTTAATTGTATGGGTCCGAACCTTCCTTTCCTTGCAGGAGCATGGATAAGGAGTCAAAATCATCACTTTTAAGGAGCCCAGTTTCTGCTTTGCTTCCCTTCATGCTCCCCAGGTGTCCGTAAGTCAGCACCAAAGATTTTCACTGACTTCCCTTTGCAAAATGAAAGCCCTACTAGTGTTTAGTGACTTATCCCTACTCATCCTCTTTCTTTTGCCTTGTTTTTATTAGCATGGTAGAGCTGTTTTGGCTTTGCCATAGCTTTTCATGTGCAGGCAAACAGAAAAGTGTCACAGCTCCCAAGAGGCCTAGGAGGAATGGAGTCATACATTGGAGAGAAGTTGTTTGTAATTCAATAGTTAAAACAAATCAGAGTTTACAGGCTTATAAACATGGAAGAAACTGCTTATAAATACGTAAGAAATCTCTAACTGCAAATTTATCTCATTATATAGGCTATATATTGCAAGTAAACCACAATTTATTACTGCAATAGAATTCATAACATATACCATTATGCAGAATGATGTAATTTATAATATAAAACCCCATGCATCATATATATATATGTTTGTAATACAAACACTTCTAAAACTTTATAATACACAATTTATTTGGTAAAGACAGCTATGAGCCTTCTCTGAAATTCCTGAAAGTACTTTTTACTAGAAATCTGCTCAACCCCATTAAAATCTAGTTTATAGTTTCAGCACATTCGATGTGTAAGAAGTTTGCCTGTAAGTGTTTCCAGAAGCAATGTGTTTGAGCCTTATTGTTTTGTTTCTCAGACAGGAAAAGTATTGTATCCCTGGCATCCTGAGCAGCTGCTGCAGGGAGGGCAATTCTGAGATACAGTCTTCAGCCATGCTGCCTGTCACAGCAATTTCTCCTAAGCTCCTGCAAGTTGCCCCGTTTGAGAACACAGCCCAGTGCAAATGTGAAACAGAACACGAGAAGAAAGGGGGGAAAAAAGAAAGAAGAAAAAAAAAGGAAAAAGGAAAAAAGAAAGAAAAAAGTAAGAAAAGAGAAAGAAAGAAGAAAAAAAAGCACTTTAAGCTTCTGATTTTAATCTATTTTGTTTCTTTTATTACTTGTTTGCATGTTCCTTCCCTCCTCTCATTATCTTATTGCAAAGCAGCCAAACTTGCCCAACATCTATGCTAGCGGCACGGGAGCAGAGCTGAGCTTTGATGTTGTACTCTGGATATGTGTAGCTTCATGTGGGGAGAAAAACAAACCCTCAGCAAACCCTGCTCCCTAAGTTTCCTGCTCAGGGTGTGAGTGCTGAGCTGTGCATCACAGCAGGGGCACAGGGAGGGAAGAAGCAGCACTGTGCCCTTCCCAGAGCAGCATTACTGCAGTGACACCACAACCATACAGTCCTGTTTCCAACCTAAATCAAAATAGTATTGAGGGGCTTCAGTTTGGGACCATCCCCACAAGTTGGAGATTTTCTTAACATTTTTTTTTTTAATCCAAGCTGTTACCTCTCAGTAGAAATAACTTTTAGAGATGTTCTCAGAGAAACCACAGACACCAAGATCATGGTAAACTGCCTCTGGGCTTCACCTTGTGTTCTCAGGGGGTGGTTTCCTGCAGGATCAGACAAATGGGGGGAAAATTGGACAAGGCAGAGAGGAGAAACTTTATAATGAATTAGACATCTTTTGCACAAAACACAGCTACTTTATTCACAGCTGTGGTACCCTTGCAGTCTAGTCTACACAGTCTAATCCAGGCTGTATTTGCTCTTTGTTATATAGGCTGCAGACCAAAATAATTTTAAAATAGCAGGAGTAACATTAACAAATACACAGATCGTTAAGGAAGAATCTGGTTTTGGTAATGAGAATAAGACTTCCAGCTAAACTGATGGAAGCTGGAGTACTATGCTGGCAAGAAACATGGGAGCATTAACCATATCCAGCAGGACATTGAGGCTGTGGGCTATCCCATGCCTCACTGGTATAATTCCATGTTCCTTTGGAGTACATATTTCAGCTGCTGTGGTTTGTGTGTGATTTTCACTGAGCAGATCCCAACAGCCCCCTCGCCTGTCTGCTTTATGTGCCTACACTGAGGGCCTGCCCTGGGGACTTGGTGGCATTGGCAGCTTGTTTTCGGGATGAACAGCCCACACAGTGTTCACAGCGTGGAAGGAAAAGGCAAGCACAAGTTATCCTGGTTTTTCCCTCTCCTTCATTCAAATTTGCACCTCTCAGGTGTCCCCTGCAGGCCCAGGATATTACAGGGTATTTGCCCAAACTGATGGCTCTGAACTGGCACTCACTGGGTTCAGGGGAGGATCCATCTTCCTGCTGCCACATCCAGCTCTTCCTCTCCTGTGCTTTGTGAGGTGCCTTGGAAAAGCTTTCATGGAGACAGAAGAAAGAACAACTCTCACACCACAGTTTACTTGTCCTGATATCTGGATAACCCCAGGAATTGTTCTGACCATAAGAAAAGAAAAAAAAAAAAAAAAAAGAAAAAAAAGAAAAAAAAGAAAAAAAAAAAAGCAGCTTTGTTTCACTAGCTTGATAGATTACTTTTTCCAGGATACAAAGTTTCCTCTACATTTTACCTGTTGAAATTGTAGCAGCAATTCCGTCTGTAGTAGCTTCGGTGACTGCTGCAACTCTCCCTTCAAAGAGCTTTCATTACTAAAGTTTGCAGGGGGATGTTTATCACTGGATGAAACCACACAACTCAGTGACTATGGAACCAGAACTGAGTGACTGCATGATGTTATTCTTGAACTTGCATCTACTACCCTCCAATATAAGTATTTCTTTTATTTCTTCTTTGAGGAAGCCATCTGAAAGCCTCCTCAAGTACAGCTTGAGGCAGACAGACGAAGAAATGATACCTGGTAAACCTATTTTTCATTGTACCTGAAAATTAGGATTCATTTGTTCTGTACATGCAACAAGCTGATGATACAGCAGCACTGACATGAGTTGAGAAAGGTTGCCCTGTGCCAGTGTTACTGACATGTTATGAACTAAAGGATACCTCTCAGTATTAAAATGGCCACACCGTTTGTTTGCTCTTTTCAAATGCCCACCTCGGGATGAGAGATGCTCTCTGAGTGGTTTTATGTCCCACTCTAACACTCCTCAATAGCCTTCAGGTATCACGAAGCACCAGGTTGGGCAAGGGTGTGCAAATGAGTTCCCTTCATTCTTGGATTCACTCCCCTCATTAAAAATCCAGCTGAGGTAGCAGTTCACGTGTGTGTGCACGGAGCCTGCAAAGGGCAGGGCTATGGGCAGGGTTTGCATTGTTAGCAGCCCTCTCTGATGGAGGACCACACAGTACTGAGAGACTTCAAGGTAAATTACACTTTTCTCAGCAAAGCCCACGTCCACAGCAACCTCACACACAAAACCAGAAGGGAGAACACTCTGAGAGCACAAGGGACCATTTACCAGACCCTGCCTTGCACGTTGGAGCACAAACATGAACATGTGGTTTCTGGCTTGACAGGCTGCAATCAGACCAGGGGAAAGCCAAGCAATCAGTGCAGGCTGTGACCTCTCACACGAGGTGTGTGTTAAACACATCACAATTAGCACGCTAGTTATCTGCGAGGAAAACGCCTCTAATCCAGCCCTGCCTTCTCCAGGGAAGGGGAGAAGGGGCTTGCTAGACACAAGGAATCTCACAGTATTCAAGTTTTTTTCCTATTTTCAATGGAACTGGAAGCCACTGCTTCCTAGGGGTAGGACTGAACAAAAGGCTTGAGTTTCTTCATTTTCCTTTATGTTTTCCTCAGTCACTGGCAGATCACCGAGGGCTCATCGGCTGCGAATAGCAGCACTTCCTTACGAAGCAGTCTGACCTGGCTGCCACCAAGGCATGGCCAGGGGTTCACTCCCTGCACTGATCTCCTGATGCACCCCTGGGCTCGATTCCAAAGCCAGGAGCCTGTGAGAGAATGTGTGTGTGTGTGTGGTGTGTTTGGGAGCCAGGGCTTGTGCTGTCTTCCCGAGGACACAGGCGTGACCTCGTCCTGGCCTACTTTAGATGTTGTTCTTGGGCTTATGCCCCGCTTGGCCAAGTAAAACCGAGTCTGATTTACGAGGTGTTGGTCTTTGATAGCCTGTGCAAAAAAAATACCAAGGCTGAGGCACTTCTCATCCCTGCTCGTTCTCCCTTCCCACCCTTGTTTGTGGGAAATAATTTACAGTGTAAAATCTTGCCCTGATGCTTCTTTCATGATCTGTTCCTTCCCCACCTGTGCTGGATGCTGCTTAGAGGCCTCCAAGAGCAAAGCCTGCATTTGCTGTGCCACAACACCAGTGCGTTATTTACTGTATTTTGTACTTCTGCAACATGGTTTTAATGACCTGAAAGGCAGAAATATTTCTCCACCATTTTACAAGAGTAATTTCAGTCTGTGGAGCTAAAAGGCAGCAGTTTTTATCTGTGATTTCAGCATTGCGGGGTTCACTGTTTGCACACTGGCTAATTCATGCGTGAAGACGCTGAGCAGCACAGGATGGGTCTGGTGCTTACTGGATCCACCATCAGCTTCCACATAGTGCAGAAAGCTGGGAAGGCTGCTTTGGCTGGCAAATTGGAGGAGCTAATTGAGCACACTCTTTCACCAGGAAACAGCATCCAGCTCAGAACAGCATGCTTTGAACAAGCAGATGAATTTTTATCTGGAGAGAGTCCATGAAAGCACCAACCCTGAGGAACCCGAGGGAGCAGATCTCAGCAGAAGCTGCAGGTGCCTCACAGATCAAGGTACAGCGTAAACACAGAATAATCGGCTCCTTTTGAAAGCCCAGGAGACTCCAAGGGAATCAGTGGCTGTGAAGCCGATGCAACCCCCCCCCCGACACCATCGCTGCCCCTACAGAGCGATCCCGGCACGGCCGTGACCTACATTGCTCTTCCCAGCCCCGCTCCACTCCCAGCGCGTTCTGCAGGGTGAGCACGCAGCCCTCGCCTCCCGCAGCCCCGAGAGCCAGCACGGCATCATTAGCGGGGCTGGCAGCCCACGGAGCAATAATTGCAGGCATTATGAAGCAGCCACGGCGATGACAGGCTCAGAGGGCAGTGCCATAATCAAGGGAACGTATAGAGAACAATGATGGCATACGGGAACTCGGAGGAAGATAACAACAGGGGTATTGAAATGTGCTTCGAGGAGTTGGAAGATCAGCTCAGATAGGAGAGAATCAAACTGGCGTTTCTTTTAATTCAAGTTCAACCTCAGCTATAATCTGTACATTCAGGGCTAGCTCCAATTCTAGACTACCAACAGACACATACACACCCCACTGCTTCATGTATGGAATTGAACTAGATCACTTCAGACCTCAGCTGCACTAGAAGTATTTTAAAATGTGGATTTATATAAAGTTCAGAAAATATTCAGGAGTAAATTTTTCTCTAGAACATTTTTGTGTTGCTAGGAATCATTCTGATTATACCTTAGACTCAGGGGACAGAATGATATTTTAAATATTCATTATTGAAATATAGATATATTTTAGAAGATATTTTTAAAGCATTGACAGTCTTCAGAAAATTAAAAGTTTTTGCATACTGGAAGCTACACATGAAAAAGCAGTAGCATCCCTTTAACATTACATCAGCTGCACTTGGTAGCAACTTGTGCATATTTCGATTTTGGGGTGAGATACAGCATTTTATGCTGAACCCCGAAGCCTGCCAGGTTTTATTGTATGCCATTTAGAGTGGGATACTTCTAGACAAACATTCAGCAGACCAGCATCAGTTCTAGAAGTACCTGCCGTAGAAAAAAGCAAGAGGGGAGTTCCTGTGATCTTCTGGGTGCAGGTACACCTATAGTCGATACATGGTCATTTAGTTTTTTCTCTCCTCCCCTTCCCCAAAATAAGGAGCACGTACTTCAGTGTCGTGTATTTAAATTCCTGTAATTCCAACAACCAGGGCAGGACCTTCCTGGAAACAGGACTGAAAGCACAGCTGACCTGAGGTACTGGCACCAG
This sequence comes from Eopsaltria australis, assembly GCA_034509425.1. Lineage (NCBI taxonomy): Eukaryota > Metazoa > Chordata > Aves > Passeriformes > Petroicidae > Eopsaltria > Eopsaltria australis. The sequence goes on along the minus strand of JAVTVJ010000051.1, from coordinate 2,803,382 downwards.
CTGTACCTCCAGGACTCCGCATCCCTTTCTCCCCTGGGCTGCGGGAATTCAGAGCCTCTTCCCCAGCACCCGGATTAGCAACGAGGGCTTTACTACTGAAAAGCAAAAGAGCGGTGAATGTGGAAACTGCGCTGAGGTTCAGGGAGAGTTCAGGGCTGGAGTTTGCAGGAGGGGCAGAGCCGGAGCTCGGGAGGAAATGAGCGCGCCGGGGCCGCGCTGAGCGCCCGCCCACGCCCGGCACCTGGGGCCAAGCTCGGCAGCGGCGCTTCCACCTTCATCCGGCCTTTGCTGGCCCCCAGCACAAGCTGATGGCACCTGAGAGGTGTGGGGCGAGCAGCCAGGGGTATTGTTCGGGTTTTTATTGGATTTTTGTGGTGCTGTGGCCGATGAGAGCGCGGTCCCTGCCCCTCCGATGGTTTCCTGTCGCTGCCACAACCCGCTGCTTTCGCTCTGGTCGTACTCGCCCGGCAGCGAGGGGCTTTCCTAACAAAGACAATTTTCAGTAATCTGCCGGGAATCAACCCCCCAGATGGCACGGCAAGGGTTTTTTAAAAGGAATCTATTGGGTTATTTAGGTCAGCGTTAAGCTGCTTTATGTCTTTTGTTTTTCTGTTCCCGTACAGATCTTGTTGTAGTTCCCAAAGTGTAATTTACTGTACCAGAGCATCGGTCCTGTTGAGTTGCCTTAATAAAAACCTCAGACACTGCTCAGACAAAAGTTGCTCTCTATTAAAATAGTCTGAGTTATGCTAGGTTTATGCTGTTGCAGCTCTGAGACAACACCAAAAACTATTTGGTTTGCAGTGCACAGTAGGCTTCATAAAGGTCCAGCAGTGTTTTCTCTGTCATTTCTCTCTTGTTTCCTGTTGTAGAGGTTAAGTTACTTGTAAAAATGGCTCTTGAAACTCTGCAGAAAAAAGGGAAATGGTATTTTTATGCAGTACAGCAGTAGGTAGGCCCATCTAGCTAATTTAGTGTTTCACCATGTAATTGTAAAACATAGGTAGATATCTTCTGTAGAAATCTGAAACACTGAACCCAAAGACTATCTGTGCAGGTCTATCTGTGCATGCAAAGTTAAAATTTTCCCAGGGGAAAATCATACATTTCAGATTATTGCCTTTCCCCCCCCTTTTTTGTAATTACTTATTTACTACTATAATACTTACTTATTATTTAAAATACATTTAATGCCATTTTAGACAAAATATGCAGCTTGAAACCAAACATATAATTTGTGTCTTCAAAGACAGCAGTACCAGACTGTACTGCTTTGAATTATACAATAAAATGAGCTACAAGGACTTTAAGGCTTCTACTACAATTGTTTCTAATACACCAGGGATTTTGCATATAAAGAGCTGTGTTAACTGAACTGAATGCATCAAATGCATCTTTTTACATCACCTGGAGAACAGTGAGTCTGTTCAGCTTTAAAAGCAGGCACTGGGTTCTTTCATGTGACGTGTGAGATTCAGATGACTCCGTATCTTTTCTCCTGGGGAGCCTTGGGGGAGAATAAAGCAGAGTGTTTCTTGTTTAGTTCAAATCACTGAATATTTGTCTCTGAAGTGACCTCTTTCAGCATTTAATACAAGGTCTGTCCCAAGTGGTGAAGGGCAATTCCCCAAGCTTGCACTGTGTTTGATGGGTTTTCACAGCAATCTTAATTTGAGTGTGATTTGCATGACGTCCGTTCTCTCCTCCACACATCCCGCCTCAGTGGGTTAAGGTGACCTCAGAGAGTCTGCACACATCTGGATGAGTGCCAGGGAAATGCTTACACAGCTGGAGATGTGCTCAGGACTCCTCAGTTCCTCCTCTTGCTTGCATTGCTCCTTTCCTGGGACATATTCCTTGCTTGGACAGTACCCCAGTGAAAATCACTGAAATTACCCAGCCTGACTGGGGAAACACATCTGCCATTTTTCATCTCTGACAGACATCAAAGAAAAGTGACTTCAGCTGGGCTGAAATGTTCTAGGACTGACACTGGTTCAAGGAAAGCAAATCCTTAAAGTAAATAAGAACCAATGGGTTTATTCTGACCTTCATCTCAAAACAAGGTCAGCTGTAAGGTCCGGCCTGCTTGCTCAGAGCTTTAAATGTCCTTGATATAGCAATTTAAATAGGTCAGCAGAACATTCCCTAGTGCCTGTGCTAACACCCAGCAGTCCCACCCTGCGTCACATCACTGCAAACCTTGCCAGCAGATGCCACTGCAGGAAATTTGTTATAAAATACGTAAAACAGTCAAGATTGAGACTTTTTGTCACTTGGTATGTCACGGTACCGACCCAGCAGCTTTCCAGAATTGCTTAAATCAGAAGCTGGTGATTGGAAAAAAAACCCCTAAGTCCTGCATCACTGTCCCCCCTCTCAGGGGACTGAGGATTTTTGGGTTTGGTGCAGAAACCATGGCGTGGCAAAGGGGAAGGTACAGCAGGAAGGCTGGACATGACAGGTGCTGGTCACTGCATTTAACCCACCCTGGCAGGTGCCAGAGGGACAGTGAGGGACACGACAGAAACCTTGAGAAACAGCCACACCCTGAGCAGCCTGCCTGCAGTTTGTGCTGCCCAAATCCTCGGAGACCTGCTGGTGCCAGCAGTCTGAAGTATCACAGAACCATGGAATTAGCTGGGTTGGAAGGCATCCATCAGGATCATTGAGTCCAGTTCCTGGCCCTGCACAGGACATCCCAGGAATCACACTCCGTCTCTCAATTCCTTCCATAAGGAAGGGACTAGGAAAGGTCTTGGCTTTTGTTTTGGGTTTTTTGTTGGTTTCTTTCTGAAGTTTCACTGTGAACTGCTGGTTCTTGATACAGGAAACCTGGCCAGGCACACGCATGGAAATCCAGCAATCAGCAGGCACCAGCAGCCACGTCTGGGGAAGATCAGGCTCCACCTCTGCTGGAGCATTTTCCTGGTGAAGCTCTCAGTCTGATCAGCCTGACACTGCTCAGAGTGGGAAAGAGCAGCGCTGTTGCCAGCAAACTGTCCAGACAATGCACGTCTGTCCCTGAAGAGGCAATGGGAGAGTGGTGGAAGAACCCATCTGCTTTTCTTGGCCTACATTTGCTGGAGGCAGACACTCAGTGACAGGAGAAGCCCAGCTGCAGGAACACCCCTGCCTGCTGCCAGCTCAGCAGCCTGAGAAGCCTCGATAAGGCTCAGAACACTGTGTGGGGGTTGGCAGTGGCAGCCTGTGACTTATCCAGGCAGCAGCTCACTGCAGCAGCCAGGCAAGAATCACCACACCCTGGCCTCCCCCAGCTGCAGCAGCACCTTGGCTTTGTTTTTAAATGAAACTCGTGGCTACAGACGTGGTGGTGGTGGTGGTGGGAGATCAGGTGTGGTGGGTCATGTGCTGGAATAAAGGTTGGGTGGTGTGGGGGTGGAGCTGCCAATTGCAGAGCAATAATTTAGGGATCACTGCTTCTGAGGAGAGTGGTGGTGGGCAGAGAATGGCAACAAAACACCTGGAATAGCTCTACTTAGAAGGGGGAGTAGGAATAAGGTGGACCCTTAAACAACACGGTGCCCACACAGTTCCTGTACATCCTCTGAACTGAGGGAGTCTGCCAGCTTCTGAAAGAGGTGGAGAGGGACACAGAGGAGAACTCACCTCCCAGCAGAAAAGGGAATTCTATCCCAGGCTCCTGGGTTTCTCTGAAGGGAATTTCTCCACAGGTGCATCCACAGGAGTCCACTCCTTGTTTAATGAGCCTCCTTTCCTTCGTAATCTCATTGATCTCAAGTTAAATGATGCAAACCTCCCTGCAATAGCACCCAGGCCACCAGTTGCACAGCAGTCAGGGAACTGGAACAAATTCCTTGGGAGGAAAAAGAGCCAGAATGCCCTCCTTGAGCAAATAAGGCCCCCTATTGTCAAGCTGGTCTGAGAGAGATGAAACCTTCATCCTCTGGAGATGCTTTTTCTCTCCAGTGGCTTTGTCTAGGCTGGGCAGTTCAGAGTTGGAGGCCTAACCAAGGTGGGAAAGCTGAGATGGTGCCAGTCCCTCCTGGAGCTGTGGGTTTCCTTGGGACTGCTACCCCTGGCAATTAACACTCATGACCTTTCCCTGTTCCCAAGATGATTTCTTCCAGTCACACACAGGGAAAGAGGATGTCTCCTTTTCCTCAGCACCACTCCTGAGTTACTCCTCTACCTCTCCATGGACAGAGCAGACTTTTAGGTGGCTGCAGATGGCATCTGTTCTGCAGCAAGGTGCGACCCTCCAGCACACCCCACTGTGCAGCATCACCAACATTCACCTAACAAATAATATTTACAGGCTCCTGTCTACAACAACTCATGTTACCAACTCCCCAAAGCCTTTTTGCCCTCAAAAACCCACTGGCCATGGGATGGTTCCACCTGTACATCTCTATTCTGAACATGTGGGCAAGGTTAGCAGCTCACCCACCACAAGATGATTTTCTGCTAACTCTGATGAACTGTGTGCTTGTGGCACACAAAGGTGTTGCCTGATGGCAGGAAATAACTCAAACCACAGAAACACTCCCATTTCTTTCTTTTTCTCTTGAAATTTTAGCAGCAGGTTTTGGGGTCAGTCCCTTAGAAATGAGGAAGTGTCACTCTCAGGTTTGTGTTAGATGGTAAAATGCATATTTTTTACTGGGTGATTATCTGAAGGATGATTATTTTTGCCCTTCAGAAAATTCTACCTGAATGCAACACCAAGGGCTGAGGTGAAGAGCCACTCAGTCACTGGAGTAAAACAAAAGAAATGGAGGAATCATTTAATAAAATCCCTTTAAAGAATGAATACACTTGAGTAAAACCATCACTAACTTGCACCAACTGCACATTTGGCAGAACTGAAGCAGCAGATGCAGATTTTCTCTTTTCCCTCAACAACTATTGCTGTTTGATGGTGCCCTACCATCACCACTCAAAGTTTTAAAAGCTCCTTTTTTATCACAAAATGGTATTTTTGTATGCTCAATATAAATTTTGGGCCACGGGCAAAGCAGACTAAACGCACAGAACACGTCTGGATGTCCCGAAACATAAAGTTTTCTCATCTACATCTTTTTGCACTTGAAAAAAGTGGAAATCATTAATTATGGGCTTAAGTAAGAGTTCAGATTTATGGATTAAAAGCCTATCAAGAATTAAATTGCTTTGCTAGACTAAGAAAATAGCAGATGCTGATGCAAGGAGTGGAAACATCACCAGTTTCTTGTGATATCCCCTATGTGGTTTGCTAGGAATATTTGACCTGAGAATGAAAAAATCCTTTTAAAAAGGAGTCCTCACACAAGCAGAGCTTTGGTTTTGAATGAGAATGAAAGGATCAGATCCTCTAATCAAAATCTCTCTATTGCCACAATCTGCTTTGTGTTCTTGCATGGATTTTCTTTGGACGAATGTAACAGAAATGTGGGTATGGACGGATCATGCAGGGAAACTCCACTCATTTCTGGAACCTATGAAAAGCACCATAAGACAGAGAGGCTGGGGAGATATAGTAATATTTATCATTTCTTGTGAGTAAAAAAAATTTAATTTTTCCTTATTCCTGTCTTAGTCCAACAAGAAGTGATCCTTTTGTCTCTGCATCCCACACAGACTGCCATCTCATCAATGCCATTATGCTCTGAGACCTTGGAAAGATCTTTGATCAGTTTTCATTTTAAACAGAATCTCTTGTGTTTGGGAGCAGGGTTCATACAGAGGAACATTTTCTCCTATTGGGCCCATTGTATTTTTCCTGAAGCTGGTAGAGCGTGACCACACACACACATATTACAATTTATACCTTGGTTCCCACAGGCCTTATTTTTCTTCTTCATTGGCCCCAGCTATTTTACACCTTTCCCATGACACAGCACAATATTGGGCATTGTATCTGCAGGGGAACCACCCTGTCATTTGCTCCTGCTGCTGCCTTTGCAGGGGGATTTCCCAGCAATTCTTTACTTCTCAGTACACAATCATCTAAGCAACACTCCAGACTGAGCATTCCTGAGGTGTATTTCATAGAATTTTATATTGAAGTTGTATCCTTGATACTGGAGTAAGTACTTGGTTGTTTCTGCTGCTGTGTCCTGAGGCTTGCCAGGTATTTTTGCTGCTTGTCCAATGGCAAAGAGCATTATGCCAAGCAGCAGAGTCCACCCTGCCCTCCATAGCTCCAGACAGACTATTTTGCCATTCATTCCAACATCACAATTTTTGGATAACAACTGAAGATGATCTCACTGTGGATGTAAGGGAATGAGCACATCACTAACACATGATTGCCAATAAAGCCCTAGTGAACTCCCAGGGAGGAGCAGGTCTTCTGGAACCTAAACCTAATTACTAATAATCATTAACCCAGTCACCAAGGCCAAGTGTCATGGTTTAACCTCAGCTGTCAACTAAGTACCACACTGCTGCTTGCTCATTCCTCCCCCAGTGGGATGGGGAGGAGAATCAGGATAAAAAATGTAAAAAACCCCAAACCCGTGGGTTGAGATGAGAACAATTTAATAATTGATAGTAATACTACTACTATTAATGGAGAGATAAATAAACCCCAAAGAAACAACCCAGGTCAGATCTTGTCATGAGCTGAGGAGAACCTTCTCCACAGGCAAGTGAGAGGATGCTGAGGGAAGATTTAGGAAGCCTGGGGGAAAAACATGAATTCATATCCATGTGTATACCTTTAAAGGTGAAATTAAGCCTAAAAAGACCATGAACAGTCACCCCCTGCCTCTTCTGAAGCTATTTCTAAGACTAAAATCACCTCATGGAAATAGTTCTCCAGATCTGGAAGGAAACAGCTCCATTAACAGTTCAGTGATGCTTCAGCTGCGCTGAAGGATATTTTCAATAGTAAAAACTGCAATTAACTGGAACGTTAAATCTCTATGCAGTTCACAAAACACAAAAAGACAGTTTCTAAGTCACAGTTTGCAATACAGAATCTCAATCTGGCTGTGATGCATCTGTGCAGCACTTCAGTGATTTTCCTCTGGGAGCATTAGCTTTGGCAATGACATTAAAAACCCCCTCTGAGATGAGTTTGCAATGGGAACATTTTCATTTTAATTCCCTTTAAAGCAGACATGTAGCCATTTCTGAAATTCTAGTGAGGAACCTCTCCCTAAAAAGGGGTTTCCCTTACCTGTTGCAAATTTAGTGCTACTGAAACTCAGTGGCAGAGTGCCAAATTCCAAAATAAGGTCAGTGGCTGCATCCCTCTGCAATGCCAGCTCCAAACTGCACCAGCTGGAGATGCCATCCAGCTCCTTGCTCTAAAAGGAGACCCTACTTGTCAGTAATTGCTGTTTGCTTATTCAGCATCTCTACCTCAGCTATTCGGCAAATCACCAGTAAAAAAAAAAAGTGCCATTTCCTGTAATTCTATTTACGTTTTATTGCTTAACGTATTTTTCATAGATGCATAAAAAACACTGGGCAGCATTTACCAGATTGTAATAACTACAAGACAATTTCATTTGATGGCTGTGAACATTTCAGACTAAAGAAAATTAAACTGGTATTGACTTCAGAGAAGCTGAGAATACTCAGGGCTTGAAGATGTGCAATGTTTTTGTTCCTGATAGCTGAGAGCATACAGGGAAACCTTCATGATTTGGGTCCAGTAAAAAAAGCAGAAACCCTTCAGCCTCTACAGTAAGGTAGAGGGTAAATTTGCTTTATCTATTGAGTTACTTGCTCTACAGGCTGACACTGAGGAAGAGCAATGACTTCATGGCAATGAAGCTGTCCTTCAGCAGATGCATAAAATGTAATTATTACACAACGAAAAAGCCCAGATTTCCTGGTGGTGCTCAGGGCTTCAGGGCCAGGCTGTGCTGGATCCTGCACAGAGCTCAGACCCCAAGCTGTGCCCCTGCCAGGCTCTGCCTTCAGACCTGAACTCCTCTCCCTTTATGTTAGTCAAATATGTAGAAGGCATGATTATGGTTATGTAGTTCACCTCTATGAAAAAATAAAAGCATAAAAGTGAAAAGTAATGCAGCAAGAAATTGCAGTAATTTTGAAGTGCTCATTCCCCTTCTCTTGCCTCTGGCTTTCCTCACACACAATGCTGGAGAACACACAAAATCCAGATGTTCCAATCAACATTCATTGTTTTGACGATGCTAAGTGTGGCACCATCTTTGAAGTCTTTTGCAGCTCCATTCCTTCATTTTCAAGGAAGGATTTTGCATTTTTGACTGTCAGAGTCCCTCTCTTCTGGAGTCTTCTCATTTGCCTACCACTGCTGGGGACTTGTGACTTCTCTCCCTACTCTCCCTGAAGGTGCAATACCCCATTTCCATCCCTGAGTTAACCAATAATTTGCAGAACTTTCAGGTTTTCAGCTTGCAAGTTATTTTGTAAAAGTCCTCCAAGAGTGCTTTTATTTTTCTTTGATGTATTTCATTTAAAGAGCACTTGAAAGCTGTCACTGGTATGCAGTGTGTTTCCCTTCCTTGTATTTTGAGATCTATGTGGGCATGGGACCTTGTGAAGATTCACTTAAGTTTGCCACCACAGCTTCACAAAAGCTTGCCTGACACCAGAGCACCTAAGAAGAGTGTTTAAATCTCTGAAGGATTTTGTTTCCCCACCATGAAACAGAACAACCAAAGCAAATTTTAAGTCCTCACTCAGCAGTGCTGCCTCCAAAAATGTCTCGAGCACACATGGACCTGCCAGGTTAGGGAGATACTCCAATCTCCAGCCTCAATGAGTGTCACTTACTCATCTCTTTAATAACAGACTTTAGGGTGAAAAAAAAAAGATAAAAGGTGACAAGCAGTAGATTTCTTTTCCTCCTGATCATCAGGCAAAGCCTGAAGCTGTGCATCCATGGCTGACTGCACTCTCCCTCTAGGGACACAGCATTTATCAGGCACTGCACCTCTCCTGTCCCTGAACTCCCAGTGTCCAACAGGACTGAACTCCTCAGCTTCCCACTGCTCCTGGGCATGGTTGTCACCTCTTCCTCACTTCATTACATCACAGAACAGCGAATTTCAGCTCTCTGAGTGCCTAACTCCAACTCACTTTTGGGAGGTGGAACACAAACTGGCTCTGTGACTGAGACGTTCATTCCCACACAACTAATCTGATGTAGAGTAAGAGTAGGATATAAAAAGGTTCTCACCTCTCAGAATCTGTCACCTCTCCCTCTGAACATGGGAAAGGATTTTTCACTTACCCCATAAACACCTTGATGAACCAAATCCATCAGCACTGGACTCCTTGGAGCCCTCTCTGCTTCCTTGACTGCAGTGTCAGCCTGTTGGACTGAGAGCCAGGGAGAGCTTTTATCATTGTGGAGCAAAGATTACTGAGCACGTTTTTGATGCTCACATTTGAGGCAAAATTGGCCTGGCACTGGCAGAGAGAAAGATCTCAGCCTAAAAGCCATGCAAAATTCTGCTTCTCAACTCCTCCAACCACAAAGCTTCCTGGCAGTGACAGACACCCCCAGACCCAGTCAGAAGGCATTTATGGGAGTGTCTGCACCCTCCTTTTCCTCAGGGGGGATTTTGGGGCTGGTTCTGCAGCATCACAGGACTTACTGAGCTACGTATGGTCTAATGGGTTTCACAATACAGGACAGGGGAAAAAGATTTCAAATAGCAGAAAATTTACCTTCAAAACAGAGGTTTTTAAAAACATTCCTAGCTCTATCGTGATGGGCAAGCAGCCTTCAGACTGCCCAGAAAGCCACTTCTCCTGATTCTCAACCTGTGCATTCCATCAGCATCCAGAGTGGGTTTTAAAGCTGTTTGTGCTTTCAGGCCTCCTGCAGCTCTTTTCATTCCAGCAGCATCCTTCCCTGCAGGCAGCCTGAACATTTCCAGAATCCCTTACACTTTTCTCTTCCTGTACCCACTTCCTCACTACTGTTCTTTTTCCTCTGCCTGTGTCAGCTGGACAAATCCCAGAGACTCTGCAAGGAAAAGCAGTTCAGCACACTTACAGCACATTGGCACAGATAACTTTATTGCTGAGTTGAAGTTGTTCAGGGAATAGCTGGGGACTTGAGTGATAAAAAATTACATTTAAGATGGTAAACATCAGATGATGATGGGAGATCCCTTCCAACTCCACCATGATTGAGCAGCTGAGGAAGAGACCTGCAGTCACAAAGTGAAAATGTCACACAGGTAACAGCTCTCAAACAGGCTGAGGAAGGAGGATAAGGTGGTGCCCATCACCGAGTATCAATGATGGCAAAATTGTGCATCTCAGAGGAAATGTCAGCTGGCAGCTGCCACAGCCAGAGCAGCAGCACAGCCCAGCTGCAGCAGCTGCTCCACATCTTCTCCACTGAACAGTTTCTCTGTAGGACAGGACACCAAGCTCTGCAACATAAATGTCAGAAAACACATTTATATAATGACAGAGTTCAGCTGGGATCCAGTTATAAAATGGAGGCAATTTCCAAAACTCCTTGACTTTCAGCAACTCTGACAACCAGCTACCTGAGGAAGGCCCTGTGCAATGGAAGATGCTGACTGCCAGGTACCCTGCAGACTGGGCTGTGACTGTAAGGTTTGCCTGAGCTTTCCCCAACATCCAGAACCACTCCTCCTCTGCCATATCTTGGAAAATTACATCAATTTCTATTGCACATGTTTATTATTAGGATTATAAACCTAGATGTATCTCCTGACATATTAATTCCAACAGCCTCAGGTGACCACTTCCATGGTTTTAAAATAAATATTAATTCCTGTTAGGCCCTCATCCAGGCTGACTTAAAGTCACACTCTTCTGAATGTGTAAATGCACGTTGTGACAGCATTGATTTAACACACTGCTTGTCTCTCTTTTAAGACTCCCTCAGCCAGCATGTAACTAAGCATTAAAGAATCCTCATAAGCAAAAACCACTCCTTAAAACAAACAATTTAAGTGATCTTCAGCCTGTTCTTCAGGAACTTTGAGCTGGCCCCAGCTCCTCCAAAATCACCAACTTTTCCCTTTTTACCTGCTCTCGGAATCTTCTTGATTTTGGCATTTTCTTTGTATGAGTAGATGTAAAAGACACTGGCAAGTAACATTCAGCACTGGAACTGAGCCCAATTAAACATTTCCAGAAGAGCCCATGACAATCCCCACTTTGATCAACCCCAGACCAGCTCCCTACCTTTTAATACACAACTTTAAAAAGTAGCTACCATCCATCTCTTGACACTGATGGACTGAGCTGGTAACACTGCTCAGACATTTAACAGAAATGTTTACAGTTGGTGCCTAAACACTGCCCCAAGAACAGCAGACCATTTTAGAATCTAGTGACAATTTTATTAAAAAACCCCAAACGTTTATAACTCATCAAGGTTGGTACCAAACTTGGCTCTGGGACCAAGATTTGCCAAACAACAGCAGCAGCAAAGTACAGCTTCAGGATGTCAAGGACATTTGAACAGCTCTGCTCAGTATTGTGCTGTAAGATAAATTGAGCAAAACTGTCCTTAGTGCACAGAAGCCTCTACTGATCTGCCATGGTAGGTTTGCTTTATTACCAGTATCGAAAGTAAGTCATGAACATAAAAGCAGCAAGAGAAGAAGTCAGACTGACTGCAATTATTTCTCCCCCAGTCTTTCCTTCTCCCTCCCATGCTCTCCATGGATACAGAGACCAAGGTGTGCATATACCATGTGAGAATGTAAATCACATCATACATTTGAAAGTAATTTTAATTTATGTACAGCAGTTACCATTCATGAATGTACACAGTCCCTGCAGTTACATTCTTTATAAGGTTAAGTCATCACTGTTCTCTACTTCTGATGGAGAAACAGAAAGGAGAGGTGGAATCAAGGAGTAAGGAATGATCACAGTCATTAAAAAGTTGGGGAATTTGAGTAGTAAATCTCAGAGAGTCTTCTATGAGGTTCCAGAAATAAATGGTGGCAACGTGTATATATTGCAATTTTATTTCATTCGCTCAAACAAAACGTTAGCATGTAAGAAATTTAAAATGACACAATATGATAAAAATAGCAGAGAATGAACTGAGAAACTAAAAAGAAGGTAAACCTAAATGCATGAAAAGTCAACATTCATTAGTGAACAGCTTCAGTCTTTGATTGACACTTGATAACTTTAAAACAACGAACTGGAAATCATCATGACTGTCTGAAGAGATTTCAGCACCAGCACTAAGGGTTTTACATTCAGTTGGTTTGCGGTTGACTCGGTAGCCACTTGTCTATAGTGCAGGTTTATCACAGGTCAGATCACAGTGTTGAGGAAAGCAACGCCCTCCTGGCATTAGGAAGGATCCCTTAAACTGCCCTCAGCTTAAGACATCCATTGTACAAAAGCACAGAACCACCACAATATGGTTTTTAAAGAACTTAGTCACCAGTAAGCAAAATAATCGTAGCTTCTGCAGTTCATTTTCAATACTGAAATCTCTGGAAACGGTGCAACTGTCAGTAGGTCAGGAAATGTCTACAGTAATCTTTAATTCAATCCAATTTTCTGGAAAGAACCAGTTCTGCAGGTTGGGATTACAGAAAGTATGTATGTAGAAGCAGCACAAAAAGACAACATCTGTTCCTTTTTCTTTTAAACAGAAATCATGTTAATTGTAGACCAAGGCACAAAACGTTTAGTGCATAAGCCAGTTCCTTGCACAATCTAGAAGTTCAGCCTTTAATTTTGGACCACTTATAGCCATCCATGCTATTCCACTATGTAACTCCTGAACCCTCCTAGAAACGAATCAAACGTGATTTCTGACAAGGGTAAACATCCTTACTGCTCAAAAAGTCTGTGTAAAACAAAAAGCTACATCAACAAAGATGAAAATGCCTCCTCTTGTTTTGAGAAAAACAGTACTTGACAAGCTTACTATGGATTTTTTCTTTTTAATGCCTTCAATAAATGCATGCAGAAAAGTGATGTTGTTTCTCCTCTTTATTTAAAAAAAAAATTAATAAATGGAGTTAGGCAATATTCCCACTGTCATCTTCCCTTAGAATCTGAACCTATAAAATCAGGCAGTGTTTGAATGGGAGAAAAATTTCCCATTGAAGCCTTTCTGAAGCTGTTACATGCTTTGGTGTTCAGCACTCAAGACAGTCTGTTACTGAAAGCATCTGTCCCACAAATGGAGCTCTGTGTGCTTGTAAGCAAATCTCTCCACAAGCTGTAAGTGAACTTTTCTTCTTTCAGCACAGATCCCAAAGCAAACACGGCTTGGAAAAACGGACAGTGCAAAGGAAAAGGGAATATTTTGATCCATATGCTTTGTCCAAAGCACGACAGAGCCAATTTGCAGAATTTCTATTCCACTGAACTTTACCACATTAAAAAACAAAATTAAAAAAGTAAAAAAAATTTACACTCGTAAGATTGAAAACCCTGGGAAAGAGAAAGGTGTCACCTCCCCTAAAAACAATTCTCAAATTGTTGAGCAAAACCAATGGTATATCACTGCTGTTTCTCAGGGTTTGTGTCGTGTGGAGCTGTGGGGGTTTTTTGTTGGTTTTGTTTTTTTTGGAAAGGAGGGTGGCAGTTAAATTTCGGAGGAGAAGGGGCCATTTACTGTGACCTGATCATTCTCAGGTGATTACTGCTGTTCTGTTCCATTAAACAACCAAAAAAAAGGAGTCTCAGAAAAGAGTGAAGCAGAGGGCCATGGTGAAAAGGTGAAGGACAACGCACTTACACAGGGGCATCCTCAGCAAGTCAGATGCCTACAACGTTTTTTCTCTCACCGAGAAACGAGTTTGGTTCACCTGGGAGTTTCAGAACCATTACTGGAAGTTATTACTGAATTTCAAATAGAAAACTGAAAAAAGATACAAAAGGATCAAGTACCTGGTTCCATTAACATGGTTACTGATAAAAGTCATGTTTTCCTCATTATTACACATGCATGTAAGATGAAGAAAAAGTGTAGAAAGTAATAAAAATGTGTCACCTTCCCCCTCCCTCTTCCCACATCTTTCTGGGCATAAATTAAGCCTTACAAATGAAAAGGCTACTCTGTGACATGCAATTTTTCTTTTAATTAAAAAGCTGGCTGTGTTGTGTTACATTACAAAATGTCCACATGCATAAATCTAAAAAAAGCCCCAAAATCTACTGTAAATCTACAACATACTAATGATTTACATTTGACTGCTGATTCGCTTTATGTCGAAGTCTTAGATTTGGTAAAGCATCGTAACAATGTAGGAAGGCATCTACATCTTTAACCTCTGGACTGTATTTGCTTTTTTTTTTAATTTTCATTTTCCTAGAAAATTGCATGAAGGCTAACTAGAGAGGCTTCCTATCATAAAATTCCAAAATCTTGATATGTCATCACCGTCTAGGTCATCCTTACTTACAAATATTGCCCTTTAGAAGCGCTCGTCTCTAATTGTTCCTTGTCTTGTGAACCGAACCTCTACACATCTGATCTCTTAAATTACTCATGGAAATATCAGATATGATAGGAAGACAAACCTGAGAAACATTTGAAGTACAACAGTATAACTTGCTAACTCCTTCATTAATAAAGAAAACCTCTCTGAAAAGCCTTCCCAAGCTTTTCCCTGTTTGTTTTTTTTTGTCTTAACAACAAATTCTGGAACATGTGCAATTTTATCTTGACATGAGTAGACTTCAAAGCACTGTGATCTGTCTGATAGATGTAGGAATTTCTGCATAATCATTACAGTAACTTTAAGAGTCTTTTCCACCCTGCTGTAAAGGTCAGAAAAAAGCTGCAAACTAGGAGGGGAATAGCATTATCACCAGAGTGATGTGTCTGAAGCTTTTCAGAATAGGTTGTTTCTCCCTCCTTCCAAGTGTCTGTCTGTCTCCGTTTTCTTCTAACAGCTCACAAAACGTAGTCAGTTTTATATCAAGTTAAAGAGTCACATCGGCTTAGTACGAGTCTTTCTATGCAGTATTGGACTTGCTGAGCTCCTGCCTGATAGCTGCAGAGAGAGAAAGAGAGAGAGAGAGACAGAGTTAGCAAATCAAATAAAGTCAGGGCAGGAAGCTGGAACACACAACTCTCCCCTCAAAGCAGGCTCACCCTGCTCTCACAACATGAATAATGTGCACCTAAGGCAGCCCCAATGTGGCTTCAGACATGGCATTATCACCCAGGCATTACCTTTTTTCTTCCTGTAAAATTTTTGTTAAGAATCTCAACTTTTAGTTCTCACCTTCATCAAGCCTGTGGCCTCATCTAGTGAGAAGCACCATCGCTGGGATCAGCAAGGAGCATAAGTGTGAGTTCATTTATTTTAATTTTTTTTTATGTAAGAGCAACCTCAGGGCCCTGTTTGCACAAAGGCCATGGTTCAACACTGCACAAAAACATACAGGCGAAAGCACTACATTCTCTGTAGTCCCAAGCCAGCCAGTTCTTTCTACAACATCAGCTGATGACATTCAATATTTTATCCACAGTGGTATTAGACTAATGACTTTTTTCCTTCCCAGACTTTTTTATTGGTATGTTCCACAAAGCCAAAATACAAAAAAAGAAAAAGGCCCACCAAGGTAGTAAATCATACACAGAGTTTTGTTTAATTCCTGACAGGTGGACCTTTAAGATTATGCTGTTCTCAATGATTTCCCTTAAGTACAGAAGACTACATAGGAAAATAACTTCTGTTAAAATAAAAATGAAAACTGTGGTAATTCTTTTCTTTGGCTCTTATGTTACAGATCAAAGAGGTGACTGAAAGCTGGAACCAAAGTTCTACTTTGAGTATTACTAGTTTTGAAATACATACCTCAGCAGCACTGGATTACTTAAAAGTAACCCACCTACCACCACGTGGTACTAAGGATAACTTCAAATTACTCAAACACAGCATCACTTGAACCACTCTTAAAAGACACATTGATGTCAATGTTCCTCTGAAACAAACCCCCCAAGAGAGCAATCACTGAAGCACATCAATTGGAACAGGTCTGGCACCAGTGGTTTGCCACCAGCCTAAGAACAAAGCTACTTTTACCAGTAAATCACTCTCAGGCTACCAACACATTGTATTTACATTTTAAAGCACTGGCAGCTACTCTAAAACTGAGCAGCAGCAGTGAACAGAGCAATACTTACCATCAATGAGTTCTTCCTTTAATTTCGTTAACTCCTTCCTCATTTCATCTAAAATGTCCTGAAATGTGTCAGAGCATAAATAACAGATTAGCAAACAGATTCATTTTGCCACCTGTAAATTTCTGTGGAGAGAAATCCAGAATTCTCCCACTACAGTCCTTCCCATTAATCCCTAACCCTTCTGAAATGGATAACCCACCCCTCAGCTCCCAAGTTAATCTTCAAAACCTAAGGCATCTCTAGAACATTATTAGTGCAGGTACAATGCAGAAAAAACAGTCTCTAGAAGTCCCACAAATTGATTCCTGTAAAATTTATGAGAGGAGAAGGAATAAGAATAAGAAAGCTTTGCTACAGGTGATGTGGAATGCAAAGAAAGGAGCTCACTAAACACCAAGGAAGCATTCCAAGGTGAAAAAAAAGGGTAATCAAGGTACCAAGGTCCCAGTGCCAGTGGAATGTGAAGGAATGAAGGCAACAGAGTGAAGTGCTGTCCCTGCTTGCTGTTTTTTCCATCCTTTCCTCTAAGCTCCTCCAGAACCACTCACCAGGCCAGAAGCCACTCTAGAACTGCCTGTTGAGCCAGGACCCAACCCAGAACCAACCAGAACTGATCCATAACCCAACCTAAAGCCAACCACTAAGTGGGGACATGGTCTAGAAGGAACTAAAAGTTGCTACCAAAGTAACAGTGGTTCTAGAACCACCCACCGAGCTGCAGCCTGCACTAGAATCTCCCTCCCCACTTGGGGATGGGCCCATTGATCTAAACACCTCTTGGAGATCCTTCAGCTTCAACTCCATAATTCCCACAGGACTCCTCTGCTCTTGGCCTCTATAGCTACACAAAAGGCAGCATCCCTGGAGACTCTTCCACCACCAAACTTGTGACCACAGGTGCTCCCATCTGATATTAAAACATGGTGATCCTTGCTCTGCTAGAGCTGCCCCGAGGGCTTGTTGCTTGTTTGGGTACAGAGAAGAGAAGGAAAGGTTTTCCAGGCAAACTGATTTCCCAGTTCCATCTATAATGTCAACACCATCCTGGGTGTGCTGCCTAATGCAAAAGCAGGAACTTTATGAGAAACTAACGGGGCTGTCTAAGCCACCATCCCACAGCTCCAGCTTCCAAGAACACTGACACATGCCTGGGAAAAAATAAAGACTAGTAATTACTAAATCATTAAGTTTGGAACTGGCTGAAAGAACAGTTAAAATTGGTACTGGACAGCTGCAAGTCCTGATATCCAACTTATATAGCAATTATCCACATACCTGCTTCAATCTGTCATAATCTAGACCTTCTGACTGTACTCCGTTGGCACTGGGCTGTCCCGTTGGTGTAGATTTTGGTCTGCAGCACAAAAACACATCTGTGAGTTACTCATTATTACAGGATACATAGGACTCCCCTATTAAAACTGCTGACATTTGTCTATCAAAAATATAGTAAAAAATCAGAATGAAAAAAAAAAAAAAAGTTGGGAGTGGGAGGGTGGGAAAAATCAAGCAGAACCCAAAATACCACACAGAACGGAAAGCAACAACCAAGAATGTTTTCCACACACTGGAAATATTAATTACCATAAGAGTTTTATTAGTTCAAAACAAGAACTTTGAAAGCAGCAGACAGATTTCACTGTCAGTGGTTTCTGATTTCTTCATAATGGGCATGAAAAGCTGAATGCCTTCAAATGTCAAGTACTTTCCTTTTTTAACTGCTTGCTCATTCAAAAGATGCTCTCCCAAGGAAGCACTCCCACTAACTAATGACTGCATGTTGATGCTGACTGTATGAATGCTGAGCAACCCCCCTGGGGGATTTTCAACAGTTGACAGACCCAAACAACGTTATCCAACTCCTTTGCAAACTAAATTATTCCATCAGTTGCTTTCTAAAGCTACTGAAAGCAAATACTGTAACAGCAGCAAGATTTATCAGGTGATACTTGAGAGGAAGTTCTAGTGTATTGGACTATGTCATGTTTGATGTTTGCTTATGAAATACTGTCTTTTAGACATCAAGAACCTGCTTATCCAGATCACCTTGCATTTTTAACACAGATTTCAAAAGAAGTGGGATTCCTGCCTTCCCACTTCTCTTTCCTGATCCCCTCTTTCATACAAGGCGTAATTCATGGATTCCCTATAACTATGAGCAGACAGAGACTACATGCTCACAGCAGGAATATCAAAACAGTTCTCTCCAAAGAGGGAGGAATGTTCTGCTGCTCTTAAATACATTTTACATCTTGGCTAGCATTCTCCCTCCATTACCTATAAAATTTCAAGCCAAAAAGAAGCTGCTGATAAAATTCCTGACAATTCACCTCAAGAGGTTTCCCCAACATTTAGAATTATCACACTATGCTAACTTCAAGGGAGGGCAGGGTATAAAGTAGACTAAACTGGGTCCTGTTTCACTGCCCTTGTACCTGGCGTCACTGAACATAAAAAGCCTGGCCTACACTCAGTGTGTCCCTTCAAAATTCCTACATAGGAGGAATTCATTTAGCACTGCATTTTTCTGCATTTGTCACCTGAGGGTGCAGACTCATTTACTGCAATGAAGGTGGACAGGAACAAAAAAAGGCTTTATTTCTTAGTTTGTTTCACAAAATCACTACCCTTACAAGACAGGAGTTTACTCATGAAGAAATTACCCTATTACACTGGTTTTGTTCAGCAAGAGCTGACTGAACCTCACACTGGATTGTCTTGTTGACTTTTACAACCTGACAGGACTGTTTCCTGACTTGCCAACCAAAGAACACTCAAAATGTGACTCGCAGCAGAAAAGATCAGGATGTTGGTTTGATGCTTGTTCTTCCTCCCTGCGGATCACAAACCTCAATTGCCACAGCTTTAAAGACTAAAGCCCACATGCTTTAAATGTAAGTTCCCAGAGAAAAACTGCTAATTACTATTGCTTGAAACACACCAAAATTAAACACACAATCCACCAAGTAAGACAGAAGATGAAATATTGAATAACTTGATAGTGAAAGAAGCTGGAAAATAGAATTCACCTTGCAACCACCAGAGAACCTACTGTGTGCACTAATGCTATGAAGGCAAACCACAGTTTAGGATCTTTTACAAATCTCTTTAGGTGTTATAGTGCTTAGTTCAGTATGGAAGAATTCCTTACTCAAAAGCATCCATCAGCTGAGATCTTTGGCAATTGCTGTTTCATCAGGTATCTGGTGTTTAAAGAGTTACCTGCAGTTGACACCTGAACTTGTGAGTCCTGACTCACTCCAGGCAGAACAGCTGAGTTTTTCAGATTGTTCATCTATAGGTTCTGATCATTTCCACTGACTACAGCTTTGTTCCCACACACTATGGCATGACAGCATTTATCCAACATGACTGAAAAAAAATCCTCTTAAATGCAGCTCCTGGCAATTGTAACAGTGTGGCCTTAATGGAAAAAACCAACCAATAGTATACTTCAGTAATTTTAAAAAAAATTACTTATGAGTTTAATGTATTGATAACATGACTTCAAAGAAAAGCTCTACACAAACTGACTGTTTTTTTTCTTCATAGATACAAAACAAAAAGTCAGTTTTACCTACCATACACTATCTATTGCTCCTATCTGTTAAAAATCTCCAGAGCAAAGCTTCTTTATGAATGCTGCCCCTCAATCTTGAGATTGTGTCCCCTTTTCACTGTTCCAAATGCAAGACATTTTTAATGCAAATACTGAAATATCATCATTAGCAAAATAGACTACTTCTAATCTCAGGGAAATCTATCTGTCTTCCTCCCCAGATTATGTTATTTTTTTCCTTATTCAGCTTGAATGCAGTTGCCATTAAGGAAAACATAAACTACTGAAATATAGTGAATAAACTTCCCAGCCATTCGATCCCAAGATGGCTAAAGAGCTCTCCCGTGTGGTTTTTCATAGCATTGCCTGACAGGACAGTGAGGCAGCCCTGACAGTCCCTAACACACCTTCAATCAAGCATGCAAAGGAAAGGTTTTATTCATGCCAACATGCAGAATACACCAGCCAAGATAAGTAGCTAAAAGGGGAACTTTTCATACAAAAAGATTAAGTAATCACCACAGTGAGTGCCTTCATGAAAAATGAAGCTGGAATTTGACTCAGTAATTCTGAGGGGCTCTGTGACACATTTACCTCTGGAAAGCTCTCAAAACTCAAAGGGTTTTGAGTGTCAAATGTCAGTACTTTATGACTACTAGAGAGTGAAACTTAGATCTCCAGCAAAAAAATACACTTTAACTTGGGAATATGTTCTAAATAGAAACATTAACTAATGTTTAAAAAGTCTTCAATCAAAAAGCAGATGTGAAAACTCACCTGGAAAATTAATTCCTGTTCCTGTGCATCTAAACTTACAGTTTTGAACACCTGCTTCTCAAAACACTGCAAATGGTTCACTAAATCCTGGCACATTCAACAGGAATTTGTGCCTTTGCAGGTGGAGACTGTCAGAAAACCAATGTTTAATTCATACCTGGTTCTTAAGCCATCTCAATTTGTCTTTGACACCATGTGCTTTAAACAAATACAAAAATGGGCTCAACTGAACAAATAAAATGTGGAGGAGGAACCTGGTGGTGCATGTGGTGATTACCAACCCATGTAGAAAAAGTCCAACCCTGAACTGGTCAAAGGGGTTATTAGGAATCTCAAATCCCAACAGGATGATACCTGTTTAATGAATCATAGAACCTGTTTTCAGAAGCAAGCAGATTTTTCCATGGAGATTCCCGTCTATTAGGGGGAGAAACACTACCTTAAAAAGCTATAATAGGTCTTAATTTTGTTCAGTTTCAGCACCTCAAACACAATGGGGTTTCAGCAGATCCCAGAATGCTACTTGAATGTTTCAGGAAATACTAAAAGCCCACAGCTTAAGTCTTTTCAGTTTGCTACAAAAAGAAAAGGGCTGATTTTAAACAGGACACTGACTTATTTTAAAATACTTAGAACATTCATTCTGAATAACAACAACTGCACTATCTACCTCTGTGCAAGCTCTGAAGAGAAGATTTTGCTGACTTGCCAGTTTTTTAAGTGTGCTTTCCTTAATCCCTGTAAGTGACTCACATCCTCCCTGCAGAGGTCAGGAGCAGGCTCTCCAGCCCTTCCAGGTGAAAGAGATCCCCTTCTGGCAAACACAAGATTAATGTTTCAAACAGCAGCTCCCCTTGACTAACTCACTCAAAGAAAGCTGGTTTAACAAGATGCTTGCCGAGAAAGATTTGGCAAGTTGGCAAATGTAAAGTATCAAGAAAAATACAAGGATATTCAAGAGAAATTCTTCCAACACCTTCTCTTTCTATGAAATTTTCCTCATCCTGGCAGAGCAACCCGTCAACACTGACTAGAAAACTGTATCAGCAGGCCTAAAATACGTGCTATGGCACCTTCCAGCAGGTTGTGACAGCACTGGAAAAGGATATTGACACTAAATAAACACAGAATTCTTATTTTGGAAGTACTTTTGGAGTAAATACCCATGGAAGCTCACATCAGGTTAAATTCTGTCAGCATTTTCCACTGGATGAATGAAGAAAAAGCTTGATGGAGAGAGTGTCCCAATGCATCTAAGAGAAATCTCAGAAATCCTCTGTACTCCTCTATTTCAGAAAATGTTTTTAAACAGACCTCAGTGACCTCTGAATTTCACCAGCTGGAAAAAGATCAGTGAAATTGGATGCATGAAACACTTCACAAGAACCTACTGCTGTAGGAGCAGGTAGAATCAAGACTTCAGAACATTCCAGACTCCCCAAAAGAGTCTGATAGAGAGAGCTGCCCTACTTATTAATCCCTTTACCCTATGGATTAGCAATTTGAGGAAAGCATCTGCAGCCAAAGGGCCAGGTCAGCAACTGCCTTACACAATATGAGCTCTAAAATGCTCTTTAGGATTCCTCACACCAGTTATTTCTGTGACAAGCTCCCCTCAATGCCTCGTTCTGAAGCAGATCAAGGTATCAGCACAAGAGCTCTTGGTTAAAGCAGGTCAGACCCACTGGGGAGGAGAGGGAAGAGGGCAGGGGAGAGTCAAGGCCAAAGGTGATGCAGTATTTTGTTACACTGATGGAGTAGCAGAGAGAAATCACCACCAATGGCACCTGCTTTTTGACAAAAAACAAAGCAAGCAACCAGAACCAAGGCTGCAGACACCTCGAACTCCTGGATTTATTCTAAAAGACAAAGATACTGCGAGTGTTCAGTGCTGCATTTCAGAACTGAAGACCTCAAGGGCAACCTCAACTACAAGTGGGGCCACTTAGAGAGAGCAATTGTTTTTTGTAGTCTGATCACCCAATCTTCTATAGCTGTTTCCAACAGCCAAAGTTTAAGAAGAATTCAAGTAATTTCCAACACAGCATTCCCAAGCTGAACATGTTCTTTTGATTTCTCTCACAAAATTCGGGTAAATTCCTCAGATTATCAGGGGTCAGAACCCTTTAACATCTGTGTACACAATATACAGGAATTCTAAATGAACCACAAGCCTTCTTAAAGTAAATGACAATTAAATATACCTCCAAAACATTGTTACAGCAGCCATTTCACTTACTGAAATGCCTACCAAAACACTCCCTGCCTACCAAAATGCCAGCTGACAAGTTGTCAAAGACTGGTTGATGCATTGAAGGGTGTACAGTATTTCTACACTTCCCTAGGATGGATTTGCCCAGATTGGTACAAGACAGCTACTGAAAATTGTCACAGAATCAAGTCTTACCAAGATGGCTTAAATATCCAGATAGCCATTCTATGAGTAGCAGAGAAATAGAAAACAGAACGTCTATTCACTAGATTTACTACTGAATATGTGAACTACAGCACTGAATTTGGTTTCCCCTTGCAGGAAATTTCAGACTTCAAGGAATGAAACATTGCTCTAGGCAAATATCCACCTTATTAATTCAGATTATACACCATCAATTGTTAAAGAAACTTTCTGGGGTGTTACTTTTGATTGTACTGTCAAAAATTTCACTTACTAGCATTCTCCAAAAGCAACTCTTCCTTCCAACTTAAAACTGCCAAAAGCAGTTTCACAGCAGCAATTTTAAACCCATACATTTTGATTTTAACACCACCAAGGTGATCTTTACTATTTTAGTCCAGTATCTTTAGCAGCATGTGCAACAAGAGCAAATGCAAAGAAAAGACAGCTGGTACAAAAGGGGAGTACCTGGAAATAACAGGTGACTTGCTTCCATTCACTGTATTTGTCCTTTCCCAAGGCTTTCTTGTTAGCTCTGGAAAACAGAGTGAGGAGATTAAAAACTTTTTCTATTCATTGTGTGATTTATGTGAGGAAACTTTCAGCACCTGGCAACTCAACTCAGCTGCTTCATGTTTTGCTCTTTTCACTACATTGCTTTAGTTCTTCCACATTAAGCTACTTCCTGTTGTGTTCATCTGAATGCATCAAGTTGTGAGAGCACTTGCAAGTCTCACTGGTCTCCCAGAGACTGTAAATGCCATTTGGTTCTTAACCCAGCTGGGAGAAGGTCTGCCTATACTTTATGTATGGGGTTGCTTCAGTTGTGAAACATGGAATTCTGGAACTGCAACCAGTCAGTTTCAAATACCTGAGGAAGAGGTTTTTAAGCTAAAGGGGTTTTTCTAAACTGTTAATGATATAAAATTAATTGTGCCAGTTTCAGTAAAGTGACAGCAGTTATGATACAACCTGACACAACTAGAGTATCTTTCAGCAACAAGGTGTTTGCTTTCCTTCCTCACAATCTACACGAGTTAAAACAGTCTTTCTATAGCATGGATTGTTCTTACTTGCTATCGTTACTTACTCAAGACTTCAATGTGCCACTGATATTACCAGTCTTCATTTCAGATTTGGAGTTGGTTTGGTCTGTTCCCTTTCTTTCATACTGCTCTGCTCTGCTAATCTGGGCAAGCAGAGAGGCAGAAAGGCCCTTTCAGAGTCTCACACTGACCAGAAAATTCCCTGGGATGCAGCTGGATACTGAGAATATCTGAATTGCAGGAGTCTGCCAGCATAGTCTGTGACCCAGCCAAGTACAGACTGCTAATTATAATAATAAGCATTAAGCTTAATTTTATACACCAGTCTTCAGGCCTTGTCTTGCCATAGAAGTTATTTTAGCAGGATTTTAGCTGTATCTACAAAATTGAGAAACTTCTGCTACAGCTGCAGCTTGCTCAAGGATGCCAAACATTCCTCTTAAAACACTTTAAAGACCCATTCCAGTGGTGGGGCTCAGCCTTACCAGAGCATCTCACAGCAAGAAATGAAGCAAAATTTCTCAACTGGAAGGAAATGGTCAAATTCTGAATGCATTTGCCATTTTTAACAGGTTTGATGAGGCTTCTTATCATCATCAATTAAAGGAACCACTTTCACTGGTTTTAATTTCCTTCTTTTTGGGCTTATATTATCAGAAGTGTTCCAAAAGCAGTCATTTTCCTAAGGCTAATGTCCTTTTTGCTTAACAGAATGTGTTTAACAGAATTAAGCAGACTCTTAAGAGAAAAAAAGGGAGGGGGGTGTGTGTGAAAAACTTGATTTGTGTGATGTCAATTACTGGCTTGCAGTCTGACTTCTCTAGATGAGTGGCTGTATCTCAATACTAAGTTTGCCAGTTATTTCCATCTGGACACACAACTCCCAGCACTCCTTTTTATTCCCCAGCCAGGTGTCACCTGGGTTTTGTTCACTACAGCAGTGGTTTGCAATATTAAGGCCTGCACATCATCAAATGGTTGAATCATCTGGAGTAGAAGTGTACACATGGGCAAGCAATCAGCAGAGGGAGCTGGAACAGACTGAAGGCTGGTACATTCATTATCCAGTTACTTCCCTTCTGCTTCCACTGCCTTTTGGGATGACAAACTGCAGGGCTATGTGGCACAGCCTCCCCCTTTTACAGGCATGTACTGAGAGGTGGCCGGGGAAACCGAGGGTGCAACAAGGTACTACTAAAGCACAGGAAAAGGAAGTCTTGAGTGTCTCTTGAGGGACAATAATTTACAGTATGAATACATGTGCATGCTGACAATTCCTCTTGGCCAGCTGCAGAATGTGTAAGCTTTCCTTAGTGACTGCAGCAGAGGTGTTGGCTACGCAGCTCCAAACTCTGCCTCATCAGCAGAGGGATCACGGGCAAAGAATTTCAACCCTCTGCACTTATGTTCTTTATTCACTTATGTTCTTTTTATCCGTTATCTTCTGAACCAGGACCCATTCTACAGCAAAATCCCAGGCTGCAATCATGGGAGAAGAGGCAGGCTCCAAAATTCAGCAGAGCTGACCGAGATTTGTCGCTAGATTTTAGGATTACAGAGTCCCAGAGTTCACAAACCTGAGCTACTTACCAGGTGTGCTTGTTGAAGAAACCTTAGAAGATGAAGACTCTGATTCTTCCTGATTAAAAGGGAAAAGAGAGGGAATAGGGAGAGAGGAGGGAGAAAAAAAAATCTTATCATCTTTTAGATTCACAAGAGTCAATCTCAACTGTTTAAATATTTATTTCACTTTTTATATATACTTAAAATGGTTCTGCTCCACTGTATGTAGAAAATGTGCAAGCACTTAATAAAATAGTGGTTATATGTGTGTATCTTTATACAGTAAAGTATAAATAATCTCTTGTACACCACTGGAATCTCTCCGATAATCCTTGTATTGAGTAACGTGAATTAGATAAAATTTCTCAACTCACAGCTTTATCTTCTTTCTGCTCTGATTCTGTTGATCCCTTTTCAGCAATTCTTCTCCTGTAAGCAGAGACAAAAATTATCAAGCTCATCATGCTCATCAGGTTTTAAGATGGTAAGATACAGGTAAGATACTGGGAAGAATGCTGTTTACTGCAATTAAAGACTTACACAGCCTCACAGACAGATCATTGAGAATTAGTGTTTTAAGAAGTACTTTCAAAATACCTTCAAAGCCAAAATCCTCCTGCCAAAGCAACTGTGCAACTTGAAGTCTGTGTGCCCTCCCCTACTGCTGCACAAAAGCTTACACAGAAGTACTGGATTACACTCAATAAAAATGGCTATTCATGAAACATGATCAGCTGCCCCAAGCAAGCATGAGCTGCTGTCTATCTGATCCTCAGCCAGCTGCAAGCAGGCACCCCAAATCCCACCTGTGTGGTGACTAAGCAGCTGGAGCAGAGCAGGACCAGCTCCTCACCTCCTGGCCAGCAGGGCGCTCATTTCTTCCATCAACCCACTGCCTCCCAAGGGAAGGGGTCCATTTCCACGGCCACCGTCTGTTTTAGATGAAGCAGAGCCTCCTCCTCCTGCACTCGAACTGGAGGAGTCTTCACCCTTCAGAGTGCACAGAAAGACAGCAGATGTGCCAAGAGACTGAGAGCTGACTTCATAAAACCAGCAAAGTTCACGTGCAAGAAAGACACAACTGCATAAAGAATGGGACGGGCTGGCAGCACATCCTGCAATGCTTTTTCCGTAATGAATTAAGCCTACCCCAAATGTCCTGATACTGCTACTAACCTTGAACAAAGGTTAGAAACACGGACAGGAATGGGAAAAAGAAACCAGGGTTATATTTACCCGTGAGACTTTCCTAAGCTTGGCTCCAGCAAGTGCAGCTGCCAGTCCAGTTAAAGGGCGATTATCTTCGGACACGAACCCCGCTGAAAATCCAGAGGCTGGGAGGGGGGGAGCAGGAGGTGGCAGGGGAACGGGAGGAGCTTGGCTGGGCAGCGGAGGAGGCGGCGGTGGCGGCGGAGGAGGCCCCGAAGGCGGGAGGGGAGGAGGTGGTGGTGGGCCAGGAGGAGGTGGGGCTGCTACTGAAGACTGAGCTGGGCCAGAGGGCAGGGGAGGTGGAGGAGGAGGTGCAGGTGGTCCTTGGACAACACCTAGTGTCAGAGAGAAAACAAACAGAGGACGTTAAGGATTTAGAAAACAAAGGTCTTACTTCCATTGAAATGGTGGTTCTTTTGCTCAGTCTAAAAGTGATAAGAAACTGGGCAAGAAAACACTGAATTTCAGCAGGAGAAAAGCATTCTTATTCAATGCACTAAACATATTACTCAGTATGCTGTGAGAGATCAGACAGTTCCAGAGACATCTACATGAAACCTCTCCAGTCAGGTTCTGTGCTGCAACCAAGAACAACTTTACACCAGGAAATAGGCAAAGAGTCAAGTGAGGCATGAGCATCGTAGCAGGAGGAACAACAGGGTGTGCTCACATGGTGCTAAACAGTGACATCTCATTGCATTAACAAGCACTAACACATCACCCAAACTTCTGAACCCTTCAACTGTTCCAGTTCCAATGCTAATTTCTAACCTGTATGTAAATCTTTCCTTTAAAATAATTCCAGCAATCAGCTTCTATAATTTAATACAAACACTAATTAGTGAGTTAGAAGACTGACATATTACAAGCTGATGGGAAGAAGCTCTTCTATTTTTGGCTATCATTATTTTACTGCTTTAAATTTACATTGTTATCCAAATAAGTGTCTTTTGAAAAAACAACATTCTGATGATCACTGTGTTGTTGCTATTATGATAGGAAGAGTTTAAGAAATTGTGACTTAGACAACAACTCTACAGATCCTACCCCTGTCTCACCCAAACTGCCACAAGGCACTAAAAATGCTGCACAACTACCTTAAACAATCTCTAAAACCAGGGATTTCACATACGAGTCTTCCTGGTTTCCTACTCTGCTAAACACTGCAGAAATTTAAAAGCCTGTTAAACCCTCTTGGCATCACTCACTACCCAAGTGCACACTTTTATTCCATATTAGAAGTGAGGTCATTCACTCTATTCCCACTTCACCCCAAAGCAGCTCAGACCTTCATTTAAGACAGGAGGATATAAAAAGGATCCGCTCTGCATGGCTTGTGTGTGATGAATCCACAGGCTGCTTATTCCCCAGGAGCCCCTCTGCCCACACCTTTAGAGCTGCTGCAGAGTTCTGTACAAAGACCTACACCTATTAATCAAACTAAATCTATTAAATCAATATAAAAGCAGGATTCAGGTTAACAAAGACATTTATGCCCATGTAAGATGCATTTCTATCATATTGGTGGAGTGTTCATTAAGGCTGTCACCTGCTTAATCAAACTTTTTGCCCAAAATTGTCTTAGCTACACTGGTAAAATACTGCAGAAAGCTCTGTCCCTCTATATATACATACACACATATATATGTGCACACAATGTGTATCAAAATACAGACACTGTCCAGAAAGAAATGCTGTAGGTGTCACATACTACTTTCTAAATTAGAATTATTCCTCCCTGAAGGTCTTTTACATGTCCAAAGCCACACGTATGCTCTTCTGTGCTGGCTGCCACTAGGAAACTACTGATGCTGCCTGGTAACACCCCTTTCCAAAAAACCAACAGTGCAGGGTTCATCAAGCAAGAATTCGACAAACTCTGTTCTCAATGGGTGAGTTCTTAAGAAATTAGAATTTTACTCATACCAGGCCACAGAATGCCAGCTCTTAGGCACAGAGCTCTTCCATTTCCCTTACCCAGGTTTTCCAAAGGGTGTTTGGCTGTGGCAGTGGGATCACTGCAGCTTTGGAAGCACTGTGTTAATTCCTGGGGCTCAGACAGCCCTGGGCTCTGCCTGCAGCCCTGCTTAGCGCATTAGTAGCAATAACAGAAAGCCTTACCCTGCTGGGTCGGAGGTTCAACCGGCTGAGAGGCTGCCTGCAAGACTGGCTCAGAAGCAGAGGAGTCTCCCAGCACAGAGTTTAGAGAGTTCTCAACAGAGGCAGGGGTAGCTGCAGAGGGAGAAGGGAGAACACTAGGCTTGGATGAGGGAGTCGAGGCATTCGGGGAGTTGGGAGAAGGAGAAGCTTGAGGCCCAGACAGTGACAGAGGCGGAAAGGAAGGCAGTGGGGGGGGAGGAGGTGGCGGAGGCGGCGTTGGACCTGAGGTAGAAGGTGAAGGAACCGGATAAGCCAGGTTTTCGGGAAGCCCGTTAGGAGCCGTGGGAGACGTGGACATTTGGGTCACCGGATTGGACGCTGACACCGGGAGGACGGGTCTCGGGCCGGTGGCTTTGCCTGGCGGGCTGCTTATCATTACTGGAGGAGACGGGGGCAGGGGGGCGAAACTGGGCGCGGACCAGGCCACGGGCTTGGTGTTGGGAGGCAAAGTGGCCACGGCGCTGACGGGAGAGGGGGGCCGAGAACTTTTGTTCAGCGGACGAGGAACCGTGGCGTAATGGGGGAGAACGGGGTGGAAAGCTGAGCCTAAGGATGTAGCAAAACGTGATGCAGAGTGCCTTAGAGGCGGTGTAGGGGGAGTGGAGGTCGGTGGTGCAGAAGTCACTACAGCGTACTCCGGTGTGGCCTCTGCCATTGGTGCTGAGACTGCTTTTGCATATGATGGAGGAGGTGCTGAAGGAGGCTGGCAACTGGAGTATTCAGGAAGTGGAGTGCTATACGGGGAGTTGTCGAAAGATGGAGCTGGACAGAAGATGGAAAGCAGCAGCAAAGGCAGGATAAAAAAAGGAGAAAGAGAAAAAGGGAGCTAATGAAGCAACAAAACCAGCATTCAAACAAAATGTAAAAATGTAGACTACAGTTAGTACCAGAGGATTAGGCACAAGTGAAAATACTGTTAGGAAAGTTTTACATATTATCAACAGGTACTTTTAAATTTTACCAACTCTGTTTGTGCCAACATTTCAATTTACAGGTATGTTTTAGAGAAAGTTTTCTCAAATCCCATCTGTGAGATGGATAGGGTTGAGCAATCAGTCTTTTACCAGCTTTTGTCTTCCTGTTTGGTTGCAAACTGCAAGCAAATGTAGTGATTTTAACACTTGTTTCAACTCCACTAATAAAACTCTCACCACAGGCAGCAAGTGTCATCTCTCTATTCCCCAGAAAAAGCTCCATAGCAAATACTGAAAGTACTGGGAATAAAACTACCAATAAAATCCTCTGCTCTAGAATGACTTAGACAGTATTCCTTGACTTTCACCATGAGCTGACTTATGTAAATTGAGTTTGAGACTGAAGAACAACCAAGCACTTGACTAACGTTCCATTATATTACCAAAATGAGAAAGCTTTCAGTTATCACTGGATACATTTCCGCAGGCAGTGCATTATCTTATCTACAAATACACACAACACATTTCACTGAAATGTTACTACAATGACAGATTAAGCAAGACCTCATACTGAAAAGCATTTCTCACACTATTACTTTGCCTTATATAAGAACATACCTTCTATGTTAACACACTCAACCTGATCCCTTTAGGGTTTTTTTCCAACTTGTGCAATGACAATACATTTGTTGAATAGAGAAAACAATTATAAGGTATTTAGAAAGTTTAACTCATCACGCTTTAACCCATGTTGGAGGTGCCCAAAATCATTCAAGTTCTTCCATGCAATCAGAGGGTATGGCAATTGAGTGAGCAAATAGTGCAAAAAACTGTATTTCAGAATTAACGGAAAATTATGACAGGAAAGTCAAAGCTCTTGGACTTCTTGCCATAAAAAAGGGGAAGGAATTCCAGCAAAAAGAAGCCTGCAGTACTGACTGTACTCACTGCCCTTTGTTGGTTCTCACACTCCACCACCCAAACACATAAAGAGCAGTCTGGTGGTGGAACACGCTCGAGTTTTGAAATTCTTACCAGCATTTGAAATTCTTCTCTCTCTTTCCCATTCCAACTGTTCCCTTTCCAACTGTTCTTGCCGTTCTCTCTCTTGCCTCTCCCGTTCCAGTCGTTCCAGTCTCTCCCGGTCCTGCCTCTCCTTCTCTTGTCTCTCCCTTTCCAGGCGCTCTTGCCGTTCCCTTTCTTGCCGTTCTCTCTCCAGTTGCTCCTGCTCCAGGCGCTCTCTTTCCAGTCTTTCCCTTTCTAGCCTCTCTCTCTCCAGCCTCTCCCGTTCCATTCGTTCGCGATCCAGCCTCTCCCGTTCCAGCTCCTTCTGCCTCTGCTGCTCTTGCAACTGTCTACAACAGTGAGAAAAGGAAAGAGACTGAGCTGCAAAGTGAAAACCAAAAACATCAAGCAACTGTTAAAAGGACAAGGAGATAAACTGATCGACAATCTTGGCAGCAGCGAGAACAAAAGCACAGCATTTGTACCTACGTGGAAAGTCTAAATTCTAACATGTCATTTTTCTGAGCTGGATAATGGTTTTATTATGTTTACAGTAAAAGGAATCACATATCCGATTTCCTCTTAACTAATTGAACATTCTGGAAGACAGCCTCCAAGAGGTAAGAATAGAAAGCTGATGCTGCTAATTTACTAACTGATACAATCTTCCCAGTTTGGGATATGGAGTTACATTTGTTCTTTGCATGGTATTTTACTCTCAAAGCAGTGAATAGAAGCACAGTGAAATACCAGTAACACAAATACTTATTAAACCCCCAAATAAACTATGTCTTTTGAATTAACTAGTCAGGTAGAATTTATCCAAACTTTGAAGAAGCATCAAAATGCACGTGTTCATCCATCCCCACCTGCACAGTGACACACACACACACAGCTGAACTGGCAACAACACGAGAACACCCTGAAGGCACAGGAGAACTGGACATGGTCAAAAAAATCCAGGGTGCAGCAGCCAAGGAAACACTGCAGGGAGCTGGCAGGGTTTCCAGCTCATGGGAGTCTTTGCTAAGCAAGGCAGAGAGGGGGAAGACGTGAAGAGGAGGAAAACAAGTAAAAGCCAGGCGGTGGAAATATCCTAAGGGTAAGAAGAAACCTTGCAAAATTCTCTGCCAAAGCCATGGGGATGGCTGAAAGGACTTTCCTGAAAAAAAAATATATAGTGGGAAAAGCTATATACCACCTTTCTAATCCTTTCTTCTCAACTTGTTTTACATTTTCTTTAGGATTTTTTAGGGCTTTCTAAAACATGTGTCTTCCTAATTGGATAATATACAGCTTTTTGATTTTCAAAGCTTTTTCATCTCTTGGGGATAACCTGGTGCTACAACAAAAACAAGGCACATCTTCCTCCCAGCTGTGGCCAGTGTGCTCCTGTCAGTACATAACACTAAAAATGTTGCTAGTTGTTGTTCTCTATTTGAATTCTTGTTTCAAAAAAAAAAAAAAATCGTAGCAGAAAGAAAATCTTGTCTATAAAGCACAGAGCCATTTTTTCTACCATGTTTCACATGCAAACTGATAACAGCTCCTGAACAAACACAAAGCACAGCCAGCTCTTAACTATAAAGCAGAGAGGAGACCTGAATTTTGACACCTCAAGCTACCAGATGTGTGTCTGTTATACAGTGCCACTGGGCAATTTAATTTGGGCAGTCATTGGCAATACTGTGCTGTATGTGCAGAGTCATAAGAATTGAACTCTGAAAAGGAATGGAACTTCAGCTGTTTCACTCCTTCCCATGACCAGAAAATACCAGCATAACTGCAAACTCCAGCCCATGAACTATTGCTTCTGAACTCCATCTGGTTTTCAGACTAATGTTTTCCTTTACAAACAAACAAAAAATTATAAATACTGAAATTTCATAATTGCTATAACCAAGTAAGTTCCAGTTATAATTGCTATAACCAAATAAGTTCCAGTTATGCACAACAAAAGGACTTTTTTCACTACTCAACCCATTACCCATGAGAAGCAAAAAAACAGTTCTGCTCCTTTACCAGTTCTTCCCTCAGCCATATAACAAAGCTGTTAGAGCAGACACTATGAAATCAGAGCTGCAACTCAGCTTGTAAAATGCCTGACTTTTAGCCTCTGAAGTCCACTAAAAAGTCTGGTGATTGACCCACACATACTTGGAACCAGTAGAGGAGTTCTATAAATGTCAAGAGAATAGAATATAAACCACAGAAATTTAAGCTCTAAGAGGTATTAAAAATATTTTTGCATTACATTTTTGCTTGTTCTGTACAAAACTAATTTGACCATGTGTTCTTTTTGCCCCCCAGATAAAATCTATTGTTAGACGAAAACAGAGTTTTCATCAAGGCTAACTTCAGCTTGGTCATGTTAAAATTCTTTATTTTTTGGTTTTGTAAAGGAGAGGTGGATGCACATGTTTGTATCTAAAAGGCTGTTCAGAGCAGAAGACAACACTGACAGACTCCAAAGCAGCTTTGTTTATTTTCGTCATTCTTTTGCATTCATCTGCCAGAAATGAGCATATTCTACCTAGAAATGTACACTCTGTTCATCCTAAAGCTAAAATGTAGATATGGTGTTTGGGATCATAAACATTTCACGTTATATTTAGTTTATAATACTGGAAGGTATCAATTCCCTGGGTTTAACAACACATCAAGCAACTGCCAGAAAATTTCTTTTGCTTATGTTCTTCATTTCTTTACAGAAATAGAAGCTCAATATAGGTCACTCCTCACACAAGGGCAGCATTGCCAAGGCTGTTTTGCAACAAGCCATACCAAGAGCTCTGCCATTACATATTTTCATAAGCAACCTGGAAAAGAAAGTGAGGTGCTCATCAGCCCCTTAATAATATTAAGTTATTTAGGGTAGCAAGGATGATGGCTGACTATGAGAACTACTGATGAATCTTCTAATTCCAACTAACCTGGGAAAAAATTGACAAATAAAACTTAAGCAGGGCAGAGAGAGGGAAATATCTGCTAAATTCATATCCAAAGCGCTGGACTTTGAGTTGCCTATGGACTCAGGAGTGAGATATAGGGTTACAACAGGCAGTTCTACAACAACAGCCATTCATTGATGTGTTCTATTTAAAAACATCAACCAGATGCTACACATCAAGAAAGGATTACAGAGCAATACAGAAACAGCACCATCCCGACTCACAATCCCTGCATCCCTGCTTCCACCTTAAAACAGGGAGAACAGCAGAACTGGAAAGATTCAAAGAATAGCAACACTGTGATCAAATGTACCCAGCACCTTCCATTTAAAAATAAATTTAAAAGCAGGAATTCTGCATTCTGGGAAAGACAACTGGAGTTGTACAAAATCCTGAGTGATGAGGACATCCCTTTACAACAGCTAGGAGGAAAAGATTTAATGCAACTGATGAGAGCAAAGCTCAATAGAAAAGAGCACCTCTGCAGATCAGGCAGATGAGCTATGGGGCTCCAAGCCAGGGGGATTCAGAGAAAGAGTAGGAAAAAGCCCACAGGAAAAAAACCAAAAAAACAACCATGGGAAATGATTTAGAAAACAGAAATTCCATCATGCAGAAGCTGTTGAACCAAGGGATGCCCAGAGGATGGGAGAGCAGCAGAGGGAAGTATTCCAAGTGTGGAAGGTGGCCCAGAAGGGTTTGTGTCATAACAAAATGCATCTAAGTGTTTAAACTTAATCTGAAGCAAAAACTATTTCAATTGGCAATGAACACTACCAAACTGTGTTGGCTATCTGATAAGATCTAGATGAAAGACAGTGAGAACCACTTCCATCCACACAGGACCTGAATAAAAAAGTACTCGTTATTTAGTAAACATTGAGTGAGTCAGTATTTAACATTTCTTTTTGGTTTTTTGGGGTTTTTTTTTGTAAAAGAATCCTCATTTTGCAATTCTTCAGGAAATAAAAGAAATAAACCCAGAATTTTTTTGAGGTAAACAAAGTTGAGCACTTTGCTTACAATACAAATGCTCTACCAAGAGAGGGCAGCAAAATGCCTTGCGAGCATACCTTATATATGTGAGATTAAATACACCATTGTTGAGAATAATTTCTCATTATATGTCACTGAAGCAGCCCTTTGTCAGCAAAGAAAAAACCAACAAAACAACAAGCAAACAAGAAGAAACCCAACCAAAAAACACACCTCACCACTCACTACATTTCTACTGTCATTTCAACAATTTTAATAAACCTTTTGAATAGCAAACCAAAAGGTGCACAGGTCAGAAGATCAGTATGCCAGTAATGCAATCAAGCTGCTTTAACACAACTCAATGAGCAAGGAAGAATTCCATAAATTACCCACTAGATCTTAGCAAGTGTTACAGCTGGTAGCTTAAAAAGATTAAAGCCACATTTGATTATTTTTTTAAAAACTGGATTAAATCCCTCTGGTTTTGTTTAGCTAGCATTAGATAGTATAATTTTATTTGAAAATTTTGTCAGAAATCAAAATTACATTAGACAAAAGCATTAGTAGATTAAGGAGAGTCATCACACATCAATTAAAGTACATCTGAATGTCAAGACTGGTAGTTCAAGAACACTGTGAAAGCAATACCTGAAAATCCTTCAGTCTTAGAAAGCACATCTGGCCACCAGGACAACTTTTGAAAAAGCCAGAGGTACTCAAAATGCCCCAGAAAGCTGTCTCATAGTGAAATGCTCATTATGCAAAGGCAATATGATTATTCTGACTATTTTAGAAGTGTGACTTACTAAATCTAAGAGCTAATTTACATTGAATAGCTGAGCCTGCTGCAAAACTGCAATTGTCAGTCACACACAAGGTACTGTTACTCATGTTTAGATTCACAGGCAACTTCAGAACCTCAGAATAGCTGCTGGCTTTATCACAGAGACTGTTCATGGCACTTTCTTTGTGGATTTTAATTAGCTTCATGTCAAAAGCATTTTGGGAACCTTCACTTTGGAGTGTTTTGGAGGAGGCTCTTGGTTTTTTTTTTTTTGTGGTGCTGTTTGTAAATTAGCTTACTTTAATAGTGCTTCAGCTTTTAAAATTACTTCTCTTGCCCTTATGCTTTTGTCCAGTTAAGGAGATACAGGGAGATACAGTCTGAGGATAAAGAAATAATCATATTTACAATACTAACTTGTGACTTAGCATGAGCATTAATCCTGCAGTTCTTTGGGCAGTCAAGCAGCAGGAGCATGACTACATTCTTGAAATAACACATGGAGAAAAAAAAAATGCAATGAGCAGAATTAAGCACACACTGTTGCATCCCTGCTGAAAAAAAATCCCCCCCACATTCTGTGATGGTGAAAGTGTTTAGAATTTCTCCTGCATGACAACTGCAAAACAGAATTGCAGTTAATTTACTTACCCAGGTATGCATAAAGTCTTCTTGGCTTGCTCTTGATCATAAAAAGGAATAACAATTAAGAAGTCCTGCTGTCTCAGCTCCTGTTATTATATGAAATGAGCCAACACCACATGCACACTGAGATCACTCTCCATTTAGCAAGTAGCACCACTTCATTCAAAACCCAGTGTGTGTGATGGGTAACTAGGAAGCTATCTCAAATTAGTACCATCCATTATTTTTTGATCTGTATTGGGGAGGGGGAAGGGAGCAGGTGGGTTT
This sequence comes from Eopsaltria australis, assembly GCA_034509425.1. Taxonomy (NCBI): domain Eukaryota; kingdom Metazoa; phylum Chordata; class Aves; order Passeriformes; family Petroicidae; genus Eopsaltria; species Eopsaltria australis. The sequence continues at coordinate 2,767,054 of JAVTVJ010000051.1, read as the reverse complement.
TTTACTTCTGTTCCTGAAGGTGAATGACTGTGAGATCCTTTTGCTAAAGAACTCAACATAGTCAAAAGAATGGAGTAATCAGTTAATTCTCTCAAAATACGGCCATTACCATACAGGTTGAAGAGAAGACAAAGATCTCAACTAGATTATGAAACTTCAGTGTCTACTGGTAAAACAATATTCTGTTTCAGAGCAGACTTGATAGCCAGAGGGAAGCTGTCCTTTTCTGGGACACTTTTCACATCTAAGCCTCCATATCTTGGTCACCCGCAGAGTTACTGTATTTGTGGAAAGACTCCCTCCACCAGAGCAAAGATGCCTTGAAACGTGAGGAAACTTTGGTTGTACCAAAAGCCACAGATTCTGTCACAAGGGCACCAAGAGGAAAAAAAACTGTGAGTAACAAATCCAGAGCTGAAGCAGTTTGCAAAAGCAAAGAGCTGCCTGCTCTGGCAGGTCACCTTGTTTCCTCAAGTGGAAGTTGTGCTGTACATTCACATAAATCTTCAGGATTCTAACACTAGCTTGCTTTGCTCTTGGCTGTGAGATCAAGCCATTACATTTTTTCCTAAAAAGATGATAGGAAACCGCACTGAGAAGCCCATATATCAACCAGAATAACAGAGTTCAGCCACAAACCTGGAAGGCTTCTTGTCACAAAGCCAGATAGATTAAAAACAGAGGTATTTCCACGAACAGTACAAAGGCATCTTTGTATCACATCCAAATTCGGCAGGCACTGAGCTGATAGACATTTCAAGATGAACAGAAACTTGTTTGAAGTATTTAATTTTAAAACTCACTGTAGAAAACAAAGATCCAAGACAAAGCCTGCAGAAAACAGAATATCTTGAACAGACCTGACTGAAGTAATTGCTACATTGAATGAAGAGGTCAGCTGCAGGCAGATAATACATAATATTTGACAGCTGTTAGTCATCATTTATGAACACACCAATTTAATATTTCATTCTTTCTTGGCAGAGAAACTGTGTGTCAAAGCAGGGCATCAAATCACTCAAAGATCAATATGAATACTATTACTGTTTTGTCTGCTTAAAGATACAAAAGCAAGGAGAACTGGGGAGAAAAAAAAATATCACTAATGTGTATTGAAAGAAGACACCAAAAACCATCACTTGAATAATTAAAAAACAACATGGACTTGAAATTCATAAAACTGAGGGGAGATTTTCTGTATCCCACATGGGGTTTTTTTGCTTTTTTTGAAAAATAGCTTCTTGCTTGCGCTGTTACTTTTTCTAAAATGACAAGGTGTGGCAGGAGACACAAGGATGACACCCAGAAGGCAACATGAAGGTTGGATTAAAACATTGCAGTAGTATTCTGCACTTACTGTTCTGAAAGTTACCATTAAAACACTCTGGATAAGAAACCAAACAAGAAAGTACTCAACAGCATATGCATCTTTCTTTCTGTGCTTCGCTGGGGTTTTTTTCAGAGTTTTATAAACAAGAAATCTAGGAGTAACTCTACTACGCCAAAGTCCTAAAAGTAAATTTATCACATCAGCTATGATTAAAGCTGGGCTCACCAATCCAAACCAACTGAGTTGCTCAACCTGGAGTCTCTGTGTACCCAAGGCTTTTGGGGCTGCCACGAGGTCCTCTAACCCTGCCTCCAACTGTGGAGCAACAAACAAGACAGCAATGTTTTGAGTTTTATTCTCAAATGCTGTTAGCCCCAGCATGTGGGCACAGATAGCATTATCTAATCCAACAGTCACTACTTACTAGAATACATCTCACATGATGGTTCTCCTCCTCCCACCACTGAGTCACTGCAACAAACAGAGCAGCTGGCTGCAAACAGGCTGCACAATGTCTGTCTGAGCCACGGGCACCAGCACCAGATGCAGGCTGACCTCAGCTCCATCTGAAGCATGCTGTCCTCTGCACAAGAGCAGCTACCTTGTGATCACCAGGAACTGCCTGCACTCTCTGGACATCAACAGAAGTAGATACAGACCCAGCCAACCTACTTTAGCACTTTCCAAACTGTTTACAGGGGAAAAAAAATGCTTTGACATGTTAATTTGAACCTCGCTCCTAGCTTGATTTTTAATAGTTTAATCCTCTGATCATCTGCACAAATTCAGGAAACTGTGTCTGTTACGGCCCTTCAAATCTGCAGGAACTTATCTGAATAATAAAAGTGGAGTATCAGCATTAAACTTGCTCTTCCATCTTTAATATTAAATATTTATTCACCACTCCAAAATTCAGCATTTACCACAGAGCTCACTCTCCTGTATGGTCACGCAAACCTACTTAATACATATCTCAGTGTCTACACATTATGCACCATGGAATGAACACACACCACCCCCCAAATTTCATAATTCATGTACAAAGAGAAAATACATCCACATCTTGGAAATTTGCAATCTGTATTGACATCAAACATAGGCAGCCTCCACAGAGACTGAGAATCTTCATAAATAAAAAGTACAGGGATGCACCAATAAAAAAAGCTCAGCACAAGTGATCAATATTTAACTTCTTTGCATCTTCCTAAGCAATCTCAGCTGCATAAACTTCACTTTGTATTATCTAAACTAAACTTCTGCCCTAAAACTCTTACCAAGTTAGCTTTATTTTCTGTCAGGTGCTTGACAGTCAGGACAGCTTCTACCTGAGCATAATGCATATGGTGTCAGAGGAACCCAGACAAGACCTAGTCAGCTTGGTACAATGAGCAAGAAACAGGGACTCAGAAGATCTGCCAAGTCTGACTGTTAAAGGCCAGAGGTTTGTGAAGTGAGTTTATGTACCTGCTCTGGAACTGGCAATTACTGCCAGTCTGAACAGTGCTGTGGACCTTTTGTTCTTTAAGCAGCACTGAGAGGTGAAACTGTTTCAAATTATGGTTTGCTTTTTTTAAGTTTGTATCCAATACTTTACACTTAATTTAATGCAAAATCATTAAGGCCTGCAATCGGCTGTATGTATCATGACTTTGAAACAAAATAGGTCCTTTTAGCTATTTCCAATGTCCAGGCAGCTTTCTCTTGATCAGTCACCCTTGCATGTAACACTTCCAATGTCCATTTGATTTTCCCTGTACACTAGTATGGTCTACAGGTTGGTGCTTTTCCCCTCTAAAAACAGGACACTGACTATGAACTCTCATTCTATTCTGATCATCAAAATCTGCAATATCATCCAACTCCTCCTGTTCTTCATTCTCACGTAACTCAACTCACATCAGCAGCAAGGACTTGCTTTGTTCAGCAGAACACCAAAACAAATTCAATTGTTCCAGGTCCCATTGATGCATTGACATCATCTGTTCTTGTGCTCCTCACACTTCCACAGCAATCCTCCTCTCTTCCACATTAAATAGGAAATTCCCTCTTAGTATCTGTCAAATGCTTTACCAAAGCCCAGGAACAGCACCTCTGTTTTGCAAAGAAAATACTATCTGAGTGCAGTTTACTGTCCTATGTTTTATCTGTTACCAAAGTCAAATTAACAGGCTTTCATTTCCTTGATCAAAAGGGATTTAAGGTTTAAGAAGAAGCTTTTATGTTATAAGCAAAAAATGCATTAGCTGGAAGTAATAAGAACTAGGTTTTATCAGTCAAGCAAAAATTAGTAGCCAGCCACCATGATAAAGACATGAAGAGACAACTACAAACCTGAAATGGATTAGATAGAGGAATTCTAATAGACTAAGGGATCTATTAATGCTCTTGGATCAAACCTCATTAAGCCTATTTTTCCTCATCTCCATCTTTTCAGTATTTTATCTAAAACTGACAGAACATGAACTTTCCTGGCAGAAGTTAGATCACAGAAAGCCACCTGTAGTCATGGAATTCAGGAAACAGAAGAACCTCAGCAGTAGAAAAACCTACTTTCATTGGCACCTCCCTCTCTGTAGTATATCCTAGTGAGTACAACTGGAGCACAATTTCATAAAAGGGAACCACAACACCCAAAATCAGGAAAAACGTAGAACAGCTTCTGACTCCAATTTCATGTTCTGCATTTAACAGAAAAAAACCCCACAGAATGGAATATTTTTCAGAAATGTTAAGGTATCAAAGCAATTTTATCAATGTCATCAAAATACAGCTTAATGGAAGAGTGCTCTTGTCAGCCTTCTGAACAGATCCATGTTACCAGCATCTACAATTGTGCTGTAACCACAGAACAGCCACTACACCTATCCATAAAGCCAGGTAAGTCTGAAAACTTTACTACAACTGGAAAGAAAATGGGACAGGCTTTAAAAAAATCCAAAAGCCCAAACCAAAACAAAAAACCACTTTTGATTCCATCTAAACCATGTCTATGCACAGTTACAAACAATACAATCATATGAGTGGATTCTACTGACCTCTGAAACCCTAAACCAAAAAGCCAACTACTACATCATCTTCATGTGTATCTCAGCTTTGAGTTGTGTGCTCCGTTATAATCTAATCAATCCACATGCCTTCCTTGAAAGAAGCTTCCTTGAAAGAAGCTGTTGGATAAATGGCACAATTTCAGAAGAGAGGAAAACTGGCCACTAACAAGGGAAAGGTTACAGGCCGTGAGAAAACAGTTGAAACAAGGCTACCAGGGACTCAAAGCCCACAAACTTTCATTCCTTTAAATTACAATAGCTACATTGATACTGAATTGCAGGATGTAAGATTTTTTTCTCTTAGCATTTGTATGTGTCTTCAAAACAGCTCAGGAGTATGTAATAATTACTAATTTATGGACGGGTGGGGAATATTTTACTGTAGTTTAAAAACAAGATTAGCAGAATTCATAAAAAATGGTTTCATCTGTCCAATAAAAATCTTGCCTTCAAGTCTCTTGGTAAATAAGAAACTGCTACCCTTGACAGTCTCTGAACTTGCACTAAAACTAAGAATCCTTCCACAAGAAGGATGTTCTGAAAACCACACCATACCTACACTATATTCTAGCAAAGGCACACCCTGCATTTTCTTTAGCAGAATCATCACAAACCAAACTAAACCTATAAGCAAATAAAGTCTTTGATAATTACAACCCCCCCTAACATTCTGCTCTTGTGTTTAGCAAACTCGTAATGTTTTCGAGTACTCACGAAAGAATTCGGTCAAGCTTTGGTCCATTGCGTCCCTGAAGGACAGAGGGGGGCTTGTACACCCTCATCATTCCTTACTGTCTGTACAGTTCCTCTGCTCCTGGAGCTCCTGGACTCCTTATTTATGAAGCGGTGACCGTTTTGAAGTTATTTATAAAGATTAACTCATTCAATTCCCAAGTGTCATATTAGATACCAGCCCAGTGACTCATATTCCTGACAATATATTTACCACGGCTGGGAGAGGAGGTAAATTTACATGCACGAGTAGCACACACAGGCATGCCATGAACTAATCTTGTATTTTTAAATGGTCTTTGACATGAGGTAACTCTGAAGTTATTAAAAAAATACGTATGTCAACTGAAGCTGGCTCATTATCAATCAGTGGAATTTAAAAACGCTGCCTGGCCACCACTCTTGACAAAACTAAAAACAACCTACAGAACAAAATACCCCTTCAGTTTTGAGGATCAAAAATGGAAGCTGGAGTATTTTAAAGCTTGTTATTACTGTACTTAAGTGAGTGCAAGCTAAGGAAAATTACAGCTAGCTTCAAGTACTCCCTGAGAGGGAAAGCATACGCCACGTATGCTTTTAAGGTTTCTTAAAAGACAGCAACGAAGTTATCAATTCACCAGAAAAAATTACTTCATTACACATTATGTGTAATCTTGGCCTCATAAAAACCTCAGTTTCAGATGGCACATCTGGTCCTAGCAGCTTTACAAACCCTATCACTGCACAGTAAGCAAAACAAATATTCAAGTACAAAGCTCTGCAGCAAAATAAGCGAAGCAGTATTAGTACTTTAGCACTTTTACCCAAAATGGAAGGCATCTAAATTCTTTCTAAAATAGAGTAAAATCTCTGAACCAAAATAATGGACTTCTGCTGGCAATGATCTAATTTCACTCTTCAATTCCCAATTTTCCCAAGATTCCTGAACTCTGATTATGAAAGCAAAGGAAAACATCAGATCCCTTGAAGAGCTCTCTTTATTATGCCACTCTTCACTGGCCAGTCCTTTGGAAAAATATTTCTGAAGAAATGTTTCTATTTCTGCTTAGGAAAACCCTGAAGCTACAAGCCACATAATTTAACTTTGAAATGAGTCCTTCTTTGAGCAGAGGGTTGGACTAGACCTCCACAGGGTCCCTTTTCAACTTTAATTTTCATGCAAGCAGCTATTTTTCTCCAGCTTGGAATAATTTAAAAAACATTTTCCTGCACTTAACATGGGAGTCAGTCACACACTACTAAATCCAGGTACACCTAAGAGGAGGGATACGAGAGCAGAACTCAAAGACAACTATTTTCAAGCCACATTTTAAAGAAAACCCCCACCCAACACACACACTTCACAAACCATAGACTTGGCAAATCCTTTCTCCTGCTCCATCACAAACCCCATGCTCCTGCCCACGCAGTAACATTTATTCCCATTTCTTGCATTCCCTGTAGTCTTACTGCTCCCCACAGGATTCAAGTCTGCCCACACTGCCTTTACCCTTTACTGAGATTGGAAATGTCACTTGTAGATATGTTAAAAGCAATATATACTTAAACCTTTTCTTCCCAACTATTTACTACTCTCCAGATTATGGTAGTAACTCTTGTTCTTATAGTCTGAAAGCTGCAAGACAGTTACTATAGAAGAGAAGTTCTAGCTTAGAGTTAACTGAACTTCATTATAACTGGGTAGTTACAGGAGTAATGAGACTGAAGTAGCATTTGTGAAATGTTTTAACAAAATTACATGTTCTTTTTGAGCTTAATGACACAACAGCAATAGTCTTTCCACGGACAATCTGTCTAGCAGCATGGGTAAACACTCATTCCAGTGCTCCATCCTTGTTTCAGGGAAAAACAAATCAAACCCAGGACCAGACTTCAAAGAGGACATTACATTAAATGGAAACAAGTAGAGCACACTGATCAAAAAAGCAAAGCCATAAGAATGGCCTCTGATAGGATGTCCTTCACATACCAAAAATTTCAAGAGACTTTCAGAGGTCTTAATATAGGGCAGCACTTTTTTTCTGAGGAGATGCCTTTCTACAATGCTTCCCTCAAAAGTATTTCAGCATTAAAAATGTCAGATAATGCAGCCTTCTAAAGGAACAGACAGGAAATAAAAATACTAAAAGCCACTAATGTAGGACAGAAAAAAATATCAAAAGAAAAAAGGCTTTTTAAAAGTCTGTCAAAAGAAGTGACATAAAAGACTTTTATCATGACAGCAAACTTGCACATAAACACATCAGACAAATTTGTAAAGAGCTTCTTGCTATTTGTTTTTAAACAAGGTAACTTTCAGATAAAGTGATTCCTGCTCAGATTTAAGAACACACAGAAGAAAAGAGACAGACAAGTATGACCGGTTTTGATGTCAACTCTTTGTTCAACATATATAGCTAGTTTATCAAATGAATTATTCCCAAATTAGAAATCTGGTTCATTTCACCTTTTCACAAACAAACTAAATGGCAAATATCAAAATAGAAAAATCTTGAGTGCTAATTAGACCCAGCATGTTGAAGCATTCTTCCAGTTACCACAAAAAGCTATGAGGTGCATTCACACCATCAGTCTGGACCCCCTCCCACTTAGCCAAGGCTCCTGTTCCCTGTGTCTGGACTGCATGTGACCTAAATGGCTCCCAGCATCCCTTCAGGGAGGGAACAGCTAATCTCCTGGGAGTGTTTTGATGGTAAAATAATCCAGGATTGCACCACAGGCAGTGTGCTTGGGACAGCCCAAGGTCTTACTGTTTTCACTTAGCCCAGTGTGACAGCACTGTCCTACAAGAGTCTGCCATTTCACACACCCCTAACCCAGACACCCCACAGCACCACCCCACATTGCCACGAAACAAAAGTGGGAATGTGGCATCCACAGAGTTTCCTAGAAATTGGGCACTACATCAATACACAATGATATTAAAAGGAATGGAAAAAACTCCGTATGTTCAAAATGTTGCTGCTCTGAAAAAACAGGGCTAGAAATTGAATGGAACAGCTTAGCTTGGAGGAAGCACCAACAGGTCAGGAGAATACAGGCTAGTCACTGAGGGCAGCACAGATATAACCTGGACTGCTCCAGCTGAATATTAAACTGCTAAAGGCTCCATGAATTTATACACTAACATTAGAAAATTTAGGGTTTTTTTGCTCAAGAATAGAGTGTGAAGGCAAACAAGATTTCCAATAGAATGTTCTGATCTAGAACATCCACATTCAGGACAAAACCCCTGTCATTCATGATGACTCAATTCTCTGCTTCTAAAACTTCCTTGCTTGCTTGCTTGCTGCTTTTTTCTGTAGCAAAAACTGAACACACAACAGTCACTGGAAAATTAATTAGCCTGGTTGAAAATGACAGCAGTGCAATCTCCCAAGGCTTCCCCTCTGATCTCCAACTCTTTCCTGGAATGCCAATTGCAATTGCATTGTTTGAATGGGTGGAGAGCACGAACAAGGGATCCAGCTACAGAGGCTTTTACAGAGCAGCACTAATCAAAACTGTGCACATACAAATGCTGCCCTCATGCAGGACAGCAATTCAAAGTCCTTGACATTTATTTTCTCGTCGTTCAAGGAGTTACCACTTTCTTGAACTGAACAGCTGCTCACTTTTAATACCATACCTTCTCTGGATTTCCATTTCTTCTTGTGATGGACCATTCTGTACTTGAGAGGGAAGCTGTGAATTCTGTCGAGGCAATGTAGGACCTAAGGGCAAAGACAGATCATAAATTAATGGTTTGAATTTTTACCGTGCAAAAAAAGCAGAAAAATCAAGGAGAAAGGCCAGCCATCACACATTTTAAGAACTGCTCACTTCTGCTTTTTAAGCCAAACAAGCTCAACAACATAATGCAGCAAATAAAAACTGCAACCTCACACATGTACAATGTTACCTCACGCATCTGCAAAATGAACTTATTTCACATGGATGGAAAGGTTTCACAGAAATGCAAAACAAACTTCATATATGATGGAATTTGACAAAAGCTTTGAAAAGCACTTCAAGTCTGAGTTTTTCTTTAAACAATGAACAAGCCCTCTTGGAAGAACAGGAAAGGCTCAAAAAATTAAAACACTCACCTAAATAGAACACTGGAAAAGGGGGAGAAAAAAGAAACAGGAAAAAACAAAAGAACAGGAGAAAAACCATCAGAACCATATCACCACATTGAGAGAAGGAAGATAAAGCATGTTTCTACAGGTCACACCAAAATTTACTCAGATTTCAGCTCATCAGCTTGGATCAAAGACCTTTTTTGGATAGGTAAGTATTGTGTCCAAAGGAACAGGGGCATATAGCAAATGTACAAACTGTGGATTCTGCTAAGCACAAGAAATGCAAAAGGGAAGGTCATGCAAAATCATCTTCAGCCTTAACTGATGGCCAATTCTGAACCATACAACTTTCAAGCAATTGTCTATGTGAGATCTGTAGATTCTAGAAACAAAAAAGCTTTACCATCTCAACCACAAATGTACTTACAGCACAAAACTGTGTAAAAAGAAGTGAAGAATGAAGAGCTGGGGAATGGAATACAGGAGACCATGAATGTACTGTTGCTGTCAAAATAGGCAGTAATGCAGGAAATTATTTAGACTACAGCTATGCTCAAGATTGTGGAATTTTTAAGAAAGAACAACTAAAATCAATTAAAATGTCAAGTTCTGAAAACGTCCCAGAGCAAAGCAGTAATTTCTCACTGATATTCCACCAAACTAGTTAGAGATGGAGTTGCAATGAGATCTTCCCCATCTCAAATATCAAAATGCAAAATTTTTTCCAACCTGAACTTGTGAAAGTCACCCAAACCCATAAAAAGACCATGTGTGATACACTGACACATCAAGGACAGGCAATTTGCTTCAGACACAGCAAACAAATGCCCTTTTTGAAAGCCCTACAAAAAGGTTCATTTCCTCAGAACACCACTGTACTGTGTCCACTGTAGTCTTTAACCATGAAAATTATAGGAGTGTACACTATCTATGTAGCCTACAATTACAAAAGCAATGAAACTTAATTCTGGAAGATAAAAGCAGGCAGTGTACTACAGAGGAGGTGTCTTCCTTAGCTATTCTTTCAGCAAGCATTAGGCCCTTATACCTAATGGCTTGGTGTTGCTTGGGATGTACTATTTTTGCTTGAAGCACCTCCAAGAGATACCCTGAGGTATAAACCTATAGTATTTTTAATGCCAAATATTTAACTGCAGTGATAAATTAATAATTAAACTATTGTTAGGTAGAAACATCTGCCACATGGCTCATCTGGAAAACTTGTCAGCTTTAAAACTTCCGTAAGACGCACGTCCTCCTCTCCTGTCCCCTGTGTGACAGGTGGAAGGCTGTAATGCCCATTAAGCCATGACTGCAGCTCCCAGGCAGCTGGGCTATTTGCTGCCTGCACCAGGCTGCAGCCTTTCATGGCCCTCTGCAAGCAGACACAACCCAGGAGCAGTTAAAGGTGCTGTAAACACCACCACTGCTGCTTGCCATGCCCAACAGAACACCTGGAGTAAGCCAAGGCTCACAAACTGCAAGCAACACTTTAAGTATCAGATATGTGATGATATTTCTGTCCTATTCCTCAGAATGAAACACACTGACCTAAAAATTAATAATTTAAATAAAAAGAAATGGTTGTAATGTGTCCATGTACCAACCAGAACCATTTTGTACAGAAAATGCAGTAGAAATGAAAAGTTCAAGCTTCCACTGATATAATCTTTAAGAGTATTTAACAGGCTTTTTTGAAGAAGATATTATCATGCTGCAGTAGCTGGATGCAGACCACCACTCTCCAACCGTTCTACCTTAGTCCTTCTTTAGCCAAAACCTCCAGGAAGCAAACACCAAGCTTCACCTGCACTGGTCAATCCAACCAGCCCAGCTATGAGAAAACCTGTTCTTGCAGCCTCAAACTTTGTTCCAGAGCACTGCCCTTTAGAAAACCACGTCATCCATCAATTCTGCACAAGGCAACCATGAGCAAGAAAGCCAAGTTAGCTTTAACTTGGCCAAGCTACTCCAGAGATGGGCTTCTTTCATAGCCATGCACACAGGAGACAGAACAGAATTACCTGCTGCCAATTAACCTGGTGGTTCCAGTACTTCTTATATATTTCTGCCTCAAGGAAATGCAACCTAAGTATACCAAAGGCTTTCAAGAAAGAAAAGTTCAGCTCCAGGCTGTTTTCTCATCAAATTTCTCTCTGCAGCCACCCTGCTAATGAACATTAGAGATACGTGCCAGGTGGAAAAGTATGTTTTGTCCTAGAAGGTTTATTACAGCAAGCAAAGACCACTTCATTGTTAAACTACAACTACTTGGGTAGCAGGACAGGTGGTATATTAAATAAACAGGAACTAGCTAATGAAAAGCACTCCCAGAGGCTTCTGAACGCTTCAAGATACTTCAGAGACATCAGCCCCCAAGAGAAATACTCAGATACTGCCTGGAAAAGAACTCTGATCCTCCTACAGGATCACTTTATCTTCAGAAGCCAATATAAGCCAAGTGAGAGATGAGGCTGAATGGTCTATTCATTCTGAATTTTAAAGAAAGCCTAACATTTCTCTTTTTCTAAAAAAGCACAGATGGTGCACTCTACAGCACACTCTGACAGACAGAGGATATAATTTCATACTAATTTGTTCAGCAGCCTTTCCAGTTTCAGTGCTTTCTGTTTTTCAGCTTATTCTCACCTTTGCATCACCCTTCCTCTATGACAGTTCAGGCAACTGCGTGGTGAGAGATGGACTGGAAATCTAACACATTGAAAATCCCAGGGAAGAAAACCTGCACAAAGCATTTCCACCACCTAGATCCTGGTTCTTCATGCAGTCACACAGATAATTATGGTATCATCAATATCACAACATCAATATCAGAACATCAACAGATTGCTGGGGACTGCTTGAACCAAATCAAGCATCCCCAACATCACCCTTTTAAGCCACAAGCAGAGTTGTAAGTTCATTGAACTCCTTAACTTCGTTCTTCAGCCCTAATTGACTGCTTACCTTGTGTCTCTATTCAAAAGCCAAACCAATTTCAGGTGCACAACCCTATGAAAGCATAACTGGCAAGCTGGGGAAGGAAACACATGGTTTGTCCTCCCTCAATGCCTTTTGTTCCTCTGTTCCTTCAGTCTTTCAGTTACCTGGTCTGCTTTGGAGTTTCACACCACACCCTATGCCACTTCTTTTAATGCCAGCTGCACTCTGTGTTATTGGTGTTGACACTGGCTGACATTGAAAATATCACATTCCTATAGCCCTAAAAAACCCCAAGCATCAGCTGCTCAGGATTGGCACAACACATGTCCTGCAAGGTATACACTGAGCTGCAATGTGCGTGCTCATTTGGCTGGACAGGCTTTTTTGGGAGCTGGTAACAAAAGGATGGACGAAATGGGGTTTGGGGGGACCAGTAGCAGCCAGATCATGTGAAATCTTCCTCAGAACCCCACATGCCCTGATTCAAGAAGGCAAAAACACACAGAAAACCTCACTCCTGCAATTACTGGGCTTCAGAATACAGCATGAAAAGACAAACCCTATTTTTTTAATAAATCTAGTAAAGCTGGTCAACTATCACACATAAGAATTTTAGTTTGAGGTGAAGATCTCCATTTTTTCCCCTGAGAAACAGTTTATATAAACACCTCAGTAACTAAGAATTTCCACTCTTTCATTTCTCAGTATGTTAGAGCCAAAACTAAGCAGTGTTCTAATTATACAGTCTGATATCCAAATCAAAGTATGACTTGTCTTTCAGAAGACTTTTCAAAGACTGAAAGTGGACAGCAAGTTTATTTATACATGTATATGATATAAACAGAAGTGAACTGCCTAATTACAATCTTTAGAAAAATATTTTCTTTAAGGACAGTTTGAATACTCCTACTAAGCAAAGCCCACACCCCAAGCAAGAGTTCAAAGTTACAGCCAAACAGATGTATTTTTGTTAGGGTATATAAGAACATATTTTTTTAAACAAAGGTGTTTTACTAAATGGTTAAAGGTTTTCTGAATGAATGGAAAGCAGGCTTTGCAGGGATCGGTGCAGGAAGCATTAACAGCAACTATGGTGAAGTATCCCTCTTTCCTGGGTCTCCTGCTCCTTCTCCCACTCAGAGCCTGTCCTGCTCTAGGCCATGCCAGCACAAAGTCTGGGCAGATTTGCCACCCCAGCCTTCAGTAGAACCAAAACCACATCACTCCCTGAGCCCTGGACGTGTGTTGTGGGTTTATCTGCAAGACTATAATGGCCAAAAACTAGAGCATAAACTAGTGACAAAATGCTCTCTAGTACTTCTGTTTGGGTGAAGCACCTTGCAACCAAGGCTCCCCTTTCCTTCAAACACTCACAGCTACCACTCTGTGGGTACCTTCAGCTGAGTTAATTCACTCCTCACTCCAAACTTGAAAGTAAACGCTTTCCACTCCACTCCACAAGCTCTTTTAACTCGATCAAGGTAACAAAAGGCAACAAGAACAACAAAAATATTCATGAATTTAAGCAGAGGTAAGCCTCCTATCAGTGCCAGCAGAACCCCCTATCAGTGCCAGCAGTGCCTTGGAAACCAGGCTCTGATAACCTGGGAGCCAGGCTTGGCTCAGCACCAGCTGGGGGACCTCAGCAGCTTCCAGCTTCCCTCTGCCATCCTTTCATGCTCGGGGACACAAAGCTTCACCAGCAGGGAACTACAGCTGCTTAATGAAACTACAGTATCACAAAGTTAAAGCAGCAAGGACTGAAGTTAAATCTATCAATACCATCTACTGTGGAATATTTATTACCCTCCCCCTTAGCTGGGTCAAAATTTGTTTAAAAAGCACTGTTACAGGTGATGACTGCCACTATTGGTGTATAATACTACAGAAATGAGCCTGACAAAGGTATATTTCACATCTATCTTCATGGCTTTTATGAAAACACCCTACTCCCAAAAGGCAGATTTAATCTAGCTAAAACTTCTACTGAAAATATTTTTAAAGACAACAATACAAACCCTTAACAGTAAAATAAGCTGACATTCCTCTATGTTTATTTTAAAATACTTTATCCATAAACTAATGCACTTCTATTTATATTTGCCATGCAGTTTAGACCAGCTACCAGATTTTAATTAAATTCTTCAGGTTGTTCACCTAAAATTTAATGCTGTCACATGATACACCACTAATTCTGAAGAACCAAAAAAAATTAGAAACACCATACAGGCAACCCTTAAAAAAGTCTGTGTAACTCTGAAAACTCAGCAACCCTCCCTTCACTTCCAAACACCACAACTAACACTGATGATGCTTTCAATAATCTTATGTGCAATTACAATGAAGAGGAAGTACTCTGTCCAATAAACAGGTATAACTTCCTGTAGGTCAACATATTGCCATATAAATCAGGATTACCTGATCAGCATTAGCTATTATAAACACCTAGTAATGAGCTAAAAAAATATTTTATCAATTCCACATTTAAAAGGAAGGGAAAATCTTGCTAGCTAGAGATATTATCCAACTTTTCACAACACAGGTAATAAAAATACCATCATGTTACTCCTGTTCTGACAGGGAGTGCTGACAGCCTGTTCCAGAGGCTTGCTAAGGGTACAGGTAGAGCATAATTACTTCACTGCTGTAGAATTTTTCTTCTCTCAAAACAAGTTTTAGCATGACATGAACCAAAGCAGTACAAAGAAAAGCACCTGAGATCCCCCCCCAAGCTCCACATATACTTTTCTCATTTCAGTCTTCTGTAGTCTCTCTATATATTCCAATTAGGCAACTCCAATTTTGTTTGTTTGCATTTCTCAAAGATACTGAATTATTCAATCCATTATTTGAGTGCATTCCACTATCAGCAAGGATTTAATTACTCATCTCTGCTGGAAGAGAAAGGACTGCACATCAATATACAGCTGTGAATAAAGATTTGTTTATTTAATAACTGGGCAACCTAATTTCTAGAGTTACTAATTCAAGAGAAATTCAAAAAACTTGAACCACAGGGGCTTTCTCCCCCACAAGGTCAGGTGACAAAACTAATGAGACCTTGGAAACAAACAAACCCTCTGTTTCTTTTTCTTCCTCCCCATTTTCCTATGAATTAAACTGTGATCTAAGGCAATACTAGAACAGATTCACTGAAGCCCTTCCTGATCTTGCCTTTATATCCAGATCATTCCAAAATCTTTTCAAGAACCAACATATAGCTGCTACAGATTAGTACAAAAAACATCACAAATCTTACATCTATGTAATTCTATCAGAAAGAATTAAAATAGACTTATTTACTGTTGTGACATCCTTCCTTCAGTTCTTTCGCCGCTTTCATCTTCCGCAACAAACAGCTCCTAGGATCTCCTCAGATGCAAATTACACATCTATAAACCTCACACTTCAGTTTCTTATCCTCTTGGCAAGGTTTTCCTGAGGTTGAAGACCGATGCCACACAATTCCAGCTGAACTAGAAGGTGCTTTTTGCAGCAAAACTGAGTACGATGCCCCTTTGTTCCTCCCAACACAAGCTTCCCTTACGTGACCTTATTCCTTCAAAGAAATAATCCATTGTCTCACACATCAGAGAATTTTCAGCCATCTAATTTCCCTTCATTGAAGCTTTTCTCTCATTCCAGAACCACTCTGATTGCAACAATGAGCCCTACTTAATGCAGATATGAAAATTTTCTTTGTAATGCAATGCAAAATCTTTGCAGAGAGCCGTCATCTCCAGACAAGACCAATTACTGAATATCTGAACACACTGCACACAGCCTTAGAGCCAGAAATCCTCTTCATTTGATCTCTTAAACTTGATGACATGCACTTGTCATTTGATGAAGGTGTCACTTTTGACCACATCAAGCAGTTATTTAATGTAATGAGTAATGTTATTTAATGTAATTGAGATTTTTCCCAAATGACTGCCAGAAAAAAAGCTTGGTCCACTTTTAATGCATTTCTGAAACAGTGTGGGGCAGGAATCTGCAGTATTTAATTCTGTAAAATTCCAGGAGCAAATGCAGTCCTGTGTTGTCCTTCTCTTCTGGATTTACAGGTTGCCTACAATCTGCCCAACCAGCCAGCAGGAAAATAGGGTTTGCTAATTCAATCATTCAAACCAGAATGGAGCTAAAACACTTTGACATTGATTTAAATAAACAGAGTTCAACCATATGAGAAGTCAGGATAGGATGTTCATTTGATCAATCCTGTAACTCAGGGGGAGGATAAAATCCTAAATCTGCAAGAGCATTTGCAGCAGCTTCACTGATCAGGCAGCCATTGCCTCTGAGTCCTTTGAGACAAACCTGCACTGTTTTTTCAGCAGAAAGCTGCCACTTGCAGTGAAGCCTTTCCTCTGAACTTCAGAGATTTTCACTCTGCATTCTGAACTCATCAGAAGGACAAAAAGCTCGTCCCTGCAAGCTCAGCAGTGCCTCGGCTCCGGCAGCTCCACTAGAGGGAGATCCTAAATTAAACAACCTCCAATTCTGCCAGCAGCCAGCAGAACAGCTGAGGATGCCAACTGCAAGCAAAAGATCAATGACATTTTTCAAATATATGCAAGAGAAAGAGAGCACGATTTAATTTTATTTTAAAAAGAGCGAGAGCCATACCCAACAGCTGACTTGCAAACCAAAAGGATGTACACAACTTAATCTTTAATATCCCTCAGAAGTCATTTAGATTTCTGTGAACCTTTGCATAAAATTTAAAATTCATCTACAGCTTTATGAATTTCTGAATAGTATGCTCAGCTAACATTAAAACTGCTCTCCTTTTATGAATAAAATACAACATAAAATAAGCAAGCTAATAAAAGAAATTGCCAAAGTAAGAAAGCACAGCAGAAAATAAGGATACAAGAATCTAACTGGATGTAATTCTAGAATAAAAGGGAAGCTATCTATGTAGAATTTCTTTATTTCATTTGAGGTGGAGGTTCTGTATGCCATTTTGGATACACTAGGAAACACAGCAATTTATTTAAACTATTAGAGACAAGTTGTCATCTTCAAGCACAGATTTTTGAAGCAGTATCATCAAAATACCAACAAGGACTGCATATGTTAGAAATTTTCAAAAGCCAAGCAGATACATTGAAAGAAACCAAACTAGCCATATGTAATGTACTGATCATCACATATCAGCATAAGTTTATTTTATGACACATACCCTCCCAACACCTTTTCAGAAAGAGCAATTTGTTTATAAAAGGGTGGCAAGTTGCAATCCATTTCCTAAAATGAAGAGCTAATATTAGAGCCCCAGAGCCAGTGACCTGTCTAAGTAAATATTCATCTATTCCAGAGATGCTGATGGGGGAAAAAAGGCCTAACACCAAGGATTCATTTCTAGCTGCACTTTCAGGAAATTATACCAACTATAAGGAAACAAAAATTCACTGAACTTTGAGCAAGAAGCACGATTAGTATGTTTCTAAACTTCAAGCCACTTAGCAACCTATCTCCATTACTGAAGCAGCATGTTCAGAAAGATACTTGATCTTTTTTACTGCTTACACTGACACAGGTCAGAAAAATGAAGTAATATCTAGATCATACACTGACCAACTTCCTAGCAGATAAAACTTAGGAACACTTGTTGACAGTACTCTAAGACAGAAACGTGATGAATGTTTATCTTTAAACATTGTCTGGAAGTGATAAGAGGCTGAGAGAGCAATTCTCTGTGCCTTATTAGGAATTCTTTTAAAAGCAGCAGTGCAAAACTGCTCATCTGCTGAAACAATGCTGACAGTGTTAAGTTTTGGTTTTATTTCATCTTGATGAAAGCTAGAGCACCTATTTGTCTGTAACATAGGTAAGTGACAGCTAATCTTAAACCACCACAGCCCTTGGCTGACAGGAGCCAAGGAAGAACAATTATCTCCTGTGCTCACCATCAGCTTGTGATGCAGCTAATTAATGCACTTTGACTTGTGCCTGCTGCTACCAAATCAAATCACAAGGAGGAGAAACAGTGTCTATCCTGTAATTCAGAAAAAACTGAAAGGTTACACCCAGTCGCTTTCAAACATAGTTACACAGCTTAATTCATGTCCATCTCAAAACTGTTGAGAACAAACCAGAGGACAACAGCACTGTGGGCAGCAACCAGGCTCTGACACTACAGTCATAAAACGATTTTAGTTTTATCCAAGTCTTTACAAACTGAAGTGGCATCTCAGGTCAATGTCTACTACTGAACAATATAACAGTGTAGCAGCCCACAAATACCTTGGATAAAGCAGGAAGAGAACGAGTCATTGGTAAAATCACACGCCATAAAATGAAAAAAGGACACACTGTCTAATTTTAAAAATGAGCAATGCCATGCCTGCCTATATAATTTCAGCCTCTCTAGCAGCTCAGCTTTAGTGTTATGAGGAGTTAAACTGAATTGTGAAGATAGGTATACGCATATATATACACTGAAACATGTAACAAATTGTTCAAGTATATGGGAAAGAACTTAAACCCTCAAACCTGTGGTGAGTCCCATCAATCAGGGCTTTTCATCAGAAGAGTACAAGCCAACACTTTTTGTGTGTTCTCAAATGTTGGTTGGGAGACAGGAGATAAACAGTCAGAATGCATGAAATGGTTACAACTGAGCACCCCTTAGAGAGAGCAGAACTGAGGGATTTAGAAAACACCCAACTGAGAGACAGGAGACTGGGAATCACAGCTGGGTTAGTGTAGCAGGCAAAAAGCAACCTTCTAACTCTAGCTAACATTCCTATTTTGGCCTCCTATGTTGAGTAACAGTGTAAGCACTGCAGAATGTATCATCCACGGTCTAGACAGTTTCAAAAGGTAAGTCTTAAAACAACTACCAGAATAAAAACAAACTTGATAAAACCACCTTTTTTGCTGCAGCTGAGAAAGCCCTAATATAGTTATCTACAGCCTCCTTTCTACACAAGAGAAAGAAAACTGGCACACAAGCACTGTCTCTTGTTACACGGGCAATCTTTAAAGTTTAATGAGGACAAAAGAATTCTATTTGGTTACAAGAACACAAAAGACTCTCAGTCTTTTAAAAAGAAACTCCCTCTGTGTGTGTCACAGTGTTATACTGATCAATTTGCTGTAGAGCCTACCTGGAATATGTTACAGATACCAGCTGAAGACTGAAAGCCAGGAATTTTTCCACCAGGGTTTTAAAGCCTCTGTCACCCTGGTCTTCAAACAAATGAAATTACAGACCTGATGTCTAAATTGTAGGTGCTCATCTGAATGTTAACCCTGGATTCAAGTTCCCTGAGCTAGGAAACTCTGTATGGTATGAACTGCCAGAAGATTACCTGAATTCCAAAGTTTGGAGAAAAAAAAAACCTTCACGTTTTCATAATAAACAAGTAATCGGTGAGAAGCAAAAAAACCCGACACACAATAACAACCTGGATGTCTCTAGAAATCCTGGAAAGTATCCTCATTACAAGCTACATGCTTCTTGGGAAGGTCTTTTTGTTTTGCTTCTTTAAAAAAAAGGCAAAGGCAGCAGTTTCTGTCTCTAATGTAGAAATATAAAAATTGATTTACTTGCTAGGAATTGCATTTACAGGGATGCCAGTTGAGTTGAGAATCACTGTTAAGAAGCAGTAATTAGTTAGACAAAACACCCAAATAATTAAAACACCTAGAGGCTTAATCATGATTAGAAAAAAGACTTACTGACTTTTACACTTAAACATTTGAGTTTTTCTGTATTTGAGCAATCTTAGGGGAAAAAATAGTGAAGAGACTCTTACCAGCTTCCTGTGAATTTAATACTTCTAAGGCATGCATCATGGCACTTGCGAAGACATTGGCATCTTCTTTGCTGCCAAAATTCAGACCATACACCTGCCTGGCATCACGCCACTGGTGGAAGGTCTGTGTAGCCTGATTGTACTTCAGCCCTTTTGGAATGGCACAATTTATTACCACCTATAATCATTAAAAACAAAACAACAAAAAAAAAACTTATGTTTAAAATTGCTGTTCCATCAGAAGTTTCAGCTTTGTGTGGATTTTATTCCTCGACCACACGGGTTAATTCTCGGCCCATAATCCATGAAATACAATGCTGAAGGCACATAACCATTTCAATTTTAATTCCAATGCTGTCTGTAATCAGTGATGGGAATACACAAGGGGACTAATGAGATATGTTGCATCAACTTTTGTAGCTTAAGTGTTCTCACTTCCAAAGATGCAGAAATGTTTCATAACAGCAATGTAGTAACATCAACAGCTCTGACTTCCAGACTACTTGATGTGAAAATGCATCTGAAATTCAGAAACTCTTCTTCCCATGAATTTCACAGAGTATTTGGAAGATTTCTTTTTTAACCAAGTTATCACCTTCTCCCTGTGGCTGCTGCACCCCTTGGCTTGCAGGGCTTTCAGCAGCAGTTTACTGGATTTGTACCACGGATCACAGGGTATCATTTTGCAAGATTGTTATGGCTCACACAAAAGATGATAAATTCGAGCTATTAGGGCAACCATTTACTACAAGCCATCCACTAAGAGGATCCCATTGCACTTGGATAACTATATCCTCTCACCTTTTTCTGCAGAGTAATGGGAGGAAAAAACCCCACATTTGCTCTCAGATGAATGCACAGAGACCATTTATTACTTGGAATAAGTGTTTAATAACTAATCACACAGGAGATTACAAGTCTAGGCTTCAGGTGTGTGATAAATGACCAAGAACAGACCAAAAAAATTCTATTAAACGCTGGGATGGAGGAAAACAAATATAAGCTTTCCTTAAACAAAGGATTAGGTTTTTAACCCCATCCCAAGTACCACATGGCAGAGCACATTTACAGAGTGCTAATTTGCCATTTAGTCATGATCCAGTAACTTCATTGAGGAAATTAAGACATAATCTCTGTCACTCCCTCCTCACTCTCTTAAAGTAGTAGATGAACAACATTACCAAATATCAGGTTTTTTGAACAAAACAATCTGGGGAAATGAGACATCATGCATCCAAATTTTCATAAGATAGGAAGAGCTAAAGGAACTGCTGATGTCTACACAGGCTGCAGCACACAGCACAGAGCGGGGGAAAAAAGCTTTCAGGTTGCCACTTTGCCTTAAAAAGAACCAGATGACTTCTGTGTACACCACTAGCCTTTATAAATAGATATCTGTAGGAAGGAATGGCAAAAGGACTATTGCCTTAGGGGTATGCAAAGTGATTAGTTCACAGGGAAAAAGCAATATAAGTTCTGCTAATTCAGTTTTTAAAAAATGCAATTTATAATTTATTGGTCCCGTAATTTTGCTGAAGACTTATTTCTTAATATTCCAGATTTTCAGAGATTTCCTCACCTGATGATCCTGAATCTTCCTGCCCACTACTCTGAATGTGTTGTTGCCTGTGTGATGATAGATATGAACTCTGCTGAATCCAGTTGATCCACCAGCTGGTACCCATTTCTTATTGGCATCATCGTAGACCATTACAGCAGCTCGTGCTTGGCAGATACTCTGTTCACTGTTAATGTACAAAGTGGAGGAGAAAACAAAATTACTTATGGCAAAGCATCATCTTTCTGGTTAACTTCTTTTTTTTAACTCAAAATGTAAAGGCAATACTCTGCAATTTGCTGAAACGTCCACCTTTCTGAATACAAAACCACTAGCACTTTGACATTTTGTTTATATGTGCTCATTCTGAAAAGCTGTAGTCCAGACATACAGGCCTAACAATAAAATAAATGAAGAAATAAATAATAAAAAATGGAAATAAATAATAGAAGAAATGAAGAGGGTATTCACTTTTTTTGCACTTTTTCCCTTCACAGGTTTTTTCCTCTCCTTTTTCCTTACCACCAGCCATGAACTTTAATTAAATATACATATACATATACATAGCTTTCTGCAAAGACCAAAGAGCAAGAATCTGGAGTTGCACTAGATTCATACAATCTACACTTCCCAGTGGAAATTACTTCTACAAGAGATGAGAACTGAAAAGCCCTTGCACCTTTTAACATATAGAGAAGAAAACAAACACACACAGGATAAAGTCCAGCACAAAAATTTCACCAGCTCATAAATGAAACACATTTTGGTTTTGACACACTTTACAACAATTGACACCCAAATGTAACATTTTCTCCCTCAGAAAGGGTTTGACTGATTACCAAAAAGTGCAATTTCATCAGGAGATTGCTATCAGTAGCTAATCCTGATTATGCCAATCATCTGGAAGCTGGGGTACAGCCTGAAGTTTAAAAGAAGCACATCACGAATGTCATCCTATAAGAAACACATGAAATCAGAACATACCAGAAACAGGCTATTTATTAGGAGAGGAAAGGGTGATACCGTGCAGGTTGTCTTTGTGGGAAATATCCGGATACAGACAGGAAATAAAAATAGAAAGGAATGATTTCTTATCAGCAAGTCAGATTCTCTGAACATACCACTCCAGCACATCCAACAGTATAGAAAGCACATGATGCCTGGCTTGCAAGGAATGTGGCCTGCCATTTGGGAAAGTGAGAAGGCTGAAGAGACATGCGTTCTTCACAGGAAAGTAAAGGAGTATTTCTTCATACTTTATGAAAGAGGGAAAGAATGCCTCCCCCACCCATCTGTCTTGGGGTTTTTTGTGGTTTTTATTGGTTGTTGGTTTGAAAAGGGGTGTATGTGTGTGTGTTTGTAGGGGTTTCTTTCCAAAGACCATGCTGAATTCCCCAGTACCTTAGTTACATCTCCCAGCACAAGAAAATTCTGCATACATCCAGCTGCTTTGTTAACCTTCAATACCCACATTTTTGAGAAAACATCAATTTCTATGACACTTTCCATGGCACTCTAACAATGAGAAAAGTGCTCAACACTGGGATGCTTTTCAAGGCTCATGGAGAAGAGAGAACACTGAGATTGTGTCTCTCATGCACATGAGAGATTCATGATCAAACAAGGAAATAGGTTCTTAATTTTAAAAATGCATGTGTTCTAATCCCACCACCTATTGAACAACTAGATCAGAATGGGATTACAACCTCTCATTAGACCACCCTTTTTCTAGTTCAATTTAGGGATATTAAAATCATAATGCACATAACTAAAGTGCTTATTTTCTAAGCATAGTTTACAGCTTAGACTAGAAGGACCGCATCTGATCCAGGAAAAAAGATTGAATGCAAAGAAAATAAATTTTGGTACAACTTTCAGGCATTTCACCGTCCCATTAAATATATGCCACAGTGAAATACGGTTCCCTCACTTGAGAAGAGGGCAGTGCAAAGAACCTACTGGATTTCTTTATTTTTAGATATTTTGGCACACATCTTCAAGTTCAAACCCAGAAACATTCTGTACCGTCCACAAAGTACATGACAAACAGTAGTGGTTTTTCTAAAATGCCTGACAGTAAACTTGGAAAACTTCTGAACCCATAATAAATTTTTGCTATATTTCAATTTGGATCAATCACAGGCATGATAAACCATAGGTGACAGGACCTAGATACTGATTTGGAAGCAGAGCCATGTGGTTTGCAGAGTTCTTGCCAAAAAATAACTTCTACTCAGTCATGTGCCAGACAGATTAAAAAAAAATTCTACTAAAACTTGAGACTATGATTCTAAGCTAGTATGTTCCACTTACAACAAAGGTAGAACCAGAGTGACTGGGTAATGGTATAGTGACCAGAAGATTTCATTAATAGGACACACCATCAAATTTCAGGTGCTCTAATTCAGCCTAAGTTCATAAAACTTTTTACATTATTTTATTTAACATACCAAAAAAAATGAAGAAAAAAAAGTAGAAAAACCTATTCATTTTAGAACTATTTGGTATTCAAGTGGCACACTTCACAAGTGCAAATAAGATGACCTTGAGTTGAATTTCTAGCTTTTCTTTAACAACTGCTGAACTATTTTTAGTTCCACTTCTCAGGCTATGTCTTATAACTGGAAGTATTAACCAAGTCTAGATCTCAAGTATTTCATGCTCCATTTAAAATAAAACAATTTTTGTAACAGGGAATTATTCTTATCCATATAAAAATATGAGATGATTCACAAACGTTTAAAAATGACAAATACAAACAATTTTCAGCTGACCTTTTCAATTGCTACACAACAATCCTTCTGCCTTCATTCATACAGAGCCTGTAACTAAAATTTCAGAGTTCCAGGTGTGTAATTTTCATATTCAGGTATCAATTTGAAGGTGACATACTCCCCTCCTGCCAACAGTTCCCACCACCCATCACTTTGTTTATCAGACTGCAGCAGTAAGATGGAAAAAGAAAACCATCCCTATCAGAAAGAAATTAAATCATCACAGGATGCTAGCCTTTTCCAGGGTGCAATAATGGCACATTAGTAGGTGAAGGGGAGATTTATTCATTTGCTCTCTCTTTGTAACAAGTTCTCTAAAGTGATTACATTTCCTTTTGAAGAAAAGCATGGAGGCATGAGCTTTAGTGAAAAGAATCTTTAGTTCTGCTGTTCAATGGCCATTTGAGAGTTTAACACTGGAATATAGTGTATCATATACTATAATTAGACACCATGAAGTATTTAAGTATCAAAAACCCCCTAAACATAAAATGTATACTAGAAATCCATTAAGTTCAAAGGGTTACACCAAATCAAAAATCCACACTGTTAGCTCATGACTACCTTTGACAGGTCTAATAAGAAATAAAGTTTAGGTTTTTTCCAAAGAGCCACCTTTTCCTAGGAAAATTCTGCCTTTAGCATAAAGACTGTTACTAGAACCTGAGCCAGTCTCCTGTATTCTACAAATATATATATGAACTTAAACTTCAGTGCAAAGGAACAAGAGCCAAGTGAATCAGAATGGTAACGTTTATTGTATTTCTTGCTTTTCACACTCATGACACTTCCCTGCTGTACTTGTACTAGGGAACAGATCTTCACCCATCTCAGTATTCATACTTGAGCTCTTCACAGTCCCCAGGGTTTGCTGTAACACATGTGTCCTTTACATGACCTGGGCTAGGATGGCTTCCCTCATTCACTGCACCAGAATCACTTTGGTCTGATCACAAATGCAGATTTTTTACAGACAGATTACCTTACACTGCAAATAAACCAATTGTCTACAGTCGTGTTGCAAGAGAAAAATAAAAAGGGTCTTCATCTCTTTGCCATGTCATTAGGCCTTCAAAAGCATCCCACGGGGTTTACTTGCCTATCTACAAATTTTCCTCTTCCTGGTGGGGTGTAATGGTTCCAGAAACCATTAGACTTGGATTAGCCTGCACCTTTTCAATATGTGAGTTGATTAGGGGATGTGCGAGATTGAGCATCTCCAGCTTCACATGCTACTGCCAAAACACACAGCTGCTCCAAGAACTGACTGCTAAATTATTAGGGCAGTGGGTTGGGGAGCTGCAGTGAAATATTAACTAAGAAAACCTACTAAACTAAGTACACAACATTATTTGCAGAAAACAGAAAATTGGTACAAGGGAACATTCATGCAGAAAAGTGCTTACCAAACCTTAGGAGACAAAGTGTACAAGATCTCGTCCCAAAATGTAAAGCTTGACAAATAGCTGGATAAATATATGTTAGGAGGAGTTATTCTCCAGACAAAGATGGAAGGCCCCGATTGTTAAATCCAGCCATTATTCTGGGTAAGTCCACCTACAGCAATACCATATAAAGCCAAAGACAGGGTGGCTGGTTTTTATTTGGGGTGGAAGAGTGGGGGGAGGTCTGGCACTCAAAAGGCTCACACAAAAAACCACAGTAGTAATGAATCATAAGTATAAGATTATTCTTATGGGAGAATATACTTTCCTCCTCCAGTGATGAGATCATAGAAAAAGCTCAAAAACCATAGCAAACTGAACCCTAGCAGACATCATTCTTTCGCCCAGATGGAATGTGTTCATTCTTTCACATCCCAAGTTCTTAAGCTCAATGCACAGTGACACCAATCCAGTCTGCTGACCTAAGCCTTATTTTTTTTTTTTCCTCTCCACAAGAAGTGGATGCTTGGTTTTCTTCTCTCAAGAACTAGAAAGGATAAACATACTTCAAGGATTAAACTCGTATGAAAAACAGCACAACTGCAGCCACAGAAGAGATAATTTAAATATACTAACAAAAGAAGGAAAAGCTGTGATTGCTCTGATTTTCAACCTTCAGTATTTTTGCCAGTAATGTAACAATGAGAGTTTTGAAAAATTATATCCCATTACCACTGCTTCTGGTGATTCAGGGTTTTTTTTTCCTGCTGTGTTCTCAATTTACAGAGACATAACAACATGTTCTTAAAATGTGCAGTCTTTGCGGGGCAGAAGGAATGGAAAGAGACACTGATTCATCAAACGCCTGTTTAGGATTTTCAAACCATGTGGCACAAAGCTAGAAAGGAAACTCTAAACATTTCCAATTCTAACATCTTAAAAATACACATATTTGAAAAGCAGCTAAATGCCGGTGCAGATATAAAGTTCTACGTCTTAGTGGTGGTGTTTTACAATGTAATTTTTCCTGCTTGTTCCTGAACCCCAAAGGGCACATCACAGTGAAAATGTGTTCCCTGTTTTGCTCTTACAAGTTAAAACCAACCACCCAAAACCAAAACAAAATCCCACATATACTGTACCACTACTTTCTATGAACTGAAACAGACACCGTAGATAAAGCTGCCATGTATTCGAAGTTGGTCATCTGGCTTAACAATTAAGCCACTTTTTAGCATTAACACAGAAATTTTTCCTATGCCCTAAAAATGCTCCAGACTGAACTCAATTACATAGCTCAATATTTATTTTTGGGAGTAGGGGAAGGGGCTTGGATTTGTTGACAGGGGTGACGTGAGTGAAGAGAGGGGAAGAACTTCGGGTTATTTTAGGTTTTAACTCATAATCAGCTGCTTTAATTTTATCCATTTCTTGAACTTTAGCACTTCAGCCAGAAGGACATCTCAGAGGAGGCTGAGTATAAAAATTACTACCTCCTCTGCCAACCAGACATCGACACCATGAACAGGACATCATGGAAAAAAAGAAACCATTGGGGCTCTCCAGAGGTTAACACAGCAGTTCAGTAAGCTAACTTTCTCTAGCTCCTCCTCAGCTGGAAAGTAGAAATCTCAACTTTCCCTGCATTACTAAAAGCCAGTGGAACATGCTGCTGGCAAGGGAACATCACATGCTTGGTACAGCAGAAGGAACTAAGCTGTGCCACTTGCACCCAACTTCAAATGATGCAGCTTGCCCACTCCAACACTTCAGCCAGTACAGAATTTACTTGCTATTTTAGGTTTTAAAAGAAGCCTCAGCTAGGAGCAGCTGATTAATTTGACCTGTTTCCATGTGGATTCTTTTTCAGGCACTACAACCCCCCACAGGACAAGAGTCCTTGCTGATTCCTTGCAGCAGATCCAACTCAAACAAGAGCGGCTGTTAAAACGGGAGGTGAATGCGGAGGGAGAAATCCCAGATTGCTTCACTAACAGCTCTCCTGTACTTGCCTGTGCCTAAAAAACTTTTGATTGATAACTGAGAGATTCATTCATCTCTCCCACTTTTCCATCTCTGATAACCGAGAGGATTCATTCATTCATTCATTCATCTCCCCCACTTTTTCTTCTCATGAATTACTCAGAACACAGATTAGCTGCAACATCAGAAACCAGCAGAAAATCCTGCATGGGAGAGTCCCAACTAGAAATAAAACTAGTACTGCTGAGAAGCAGGGGAAACTGAATCATTGGGATTAATAGTTGGCAAAGGAAAAGTGCTTTGCTTTTGGCACACAATTCTGCAACACTCCAGAGTTTCAGCTGGTACACAGCTTGCTGAGGACAAACTTTCTTTGCTCAATGAGCACCTTCCACTGAAAGAAAATTGCTTTTCATCTTGGGCATAAAAGCATTTAACATTAATTTAGGAGAAGTCTGCTCTTGGAGCCAGCAAATTCTCATAAATTTCTCTTGTTGCTATAAATCTGTTCCTTGATGATTTTGCATTTGTAGCTTGTTCTACAGCAGCAGGTGAATATCAAACAGCTGAAAGCAATCATTGCAGGACATTCAGGCAGAAAAAGAAATATTATTTAAAACAGCAGGTTGATGTCAAGTGAAAAGCTTACTTTTCCCACAGAATTCTCAATTTAAAACCCAAAGAACTTTTCTCTACCCAAACATTTCACATGCCATATTTCATGCAATGGACAAAGTAAGTTTGCATTGGCAATTCAATATTGTCTCTAGGTTTGCCATATGCTGATTCACATAAAAATTCACCTATTCCCTCAAAGGAAATCAGGAATATCCAGGAGAGAATATGACAAGTCAAACCAATAAACACTGACACTATGAGACAAACCTTAAAAAAACCAGAAGTATTAATAGGAATTAAGAACAGCAGACTGAAAAACATGGATTTTGAATAGCATGAAACTAGTTGTATTAACAATGGCCAACTGTATATATTACAATGTGCAATAATGTAATATAGTACTAAACAAATATATATATATATTATACATATGTGACTAACTTTATTTAGTTGCAATTTCCACCCTTACTTTCATAAATACTGTCTGAAGTCCAACTTTCATCACAAACTGAAGATGATATTAAGATACTTCATTTCTCAACTCCAATTTAAAGAGACTGTGTAATTACCCAAAACCAGATACCAGTTTTCACAGAGAAACAATCCTTAAAATCCTTTAATACACAAAGGTAGGGATGTTTTTTAAGCAATTCCTTCAGCAGACAGAAGGAACAACCATTTATTCCTTTAAAAAATATAACATTCTGAACTTTCACCATCCATAGCACACACTCTATTTTATGAAACCAGAGATGCTCAAAACTATTATCCAAAACCAAGATCAAACTCAAGACTTCACATTCACGACTTAATTTTCTACAGGTTACCTGCTAACCTTGACATGTATTTGTACAAATACTTGTTTGTATTACTGTACTACCCAGCTATTTATCTATTTTTGTGTCTGTTAAGAGAAACAATTTTTCATCGCTAGCACTGCGAGCTCAAGACTCTCCTTATAACAAATTTGGATCTACAGAATGCTGTAAGTGTCCAAAAACCCTTGGTACAGACAATACTTTGGATGCTTAAAATAAAACATAAGGTTTTTACATCTCAGTGCAGAATTTACTTGGAATTTCGTACAAAATTTACTGTCAAAAAAAATTACTAAGTTTATTTAAAATTCCAAGTTTGAGACAGAGGAGTAAGAATCTGGATATGCTAGCATTTTATACACATATTTGGTCTTTGTCTTGTATGCATACTTAGTGCATGCATACTTCATGGAAATACTTTATTAGAAGCCTTCATTATTTTAGCTTGGGGGTAAGATTATCTATGAAACAATCTGCAAGTGACAAGAACAACGTTTTCCCACTTTCTTCCACTGTTTTCTAGATATTTTCATCCCACAGAGAATCATGAAGATTTTTTCTTTCAATGAATGTTTCCAACAGACGTTTTGAAAAAAAAAAAAAAATCAGGACTATACAGAGGCCAATGATTTCATTATAACACATTTACACTGACAGGGGAAATCTTTCTAGCCATTATTTTTATACTGGTAAAATAAAGTCCTACATTTAGACTCCACAGAACCATGAAATAAGATAATTCAGTTTATGTTTGCTCCATGCACTCATCCATATTCTTGTTTTCTTTTATCCTCTTACACAGGGGTGTTCTCTTAGACATGGCATCTCTGGTAATTTATCCTGATTTTTTCCTGAAAATATTACATTGTTATAATCAAATCCATTTTTCCACTGATTCTTCAAGCATATTTCTTCGGGGCATTTACTACTTTGCTTACACTAAAAGGCTGTGCAGAATCTATGCAGTAATTGAAATAGATTTCATTTCCTCAAAGCAGATTCAATGCAGTGGCATCACAAGCCAAAGGTTTTGCCACAGTAAAAAATCACTGTCTGAGTAGTGATTTTACTCAACAGTAAAACAGGAGCAGAAGATTCCTTCCATGATCTTTCACCTATCTCAAGACAGGTTTTTATCCAAAATCAATTTCTTGGTTTGTATCTCTATTGTCAAAGCTAATGGGAAAAAATCTCTACAGCAAAATCTGGGAATGAACCATTCTGCAAGCACCAGGGTACTCTGTAATTGAACAAAGCTATCAACCATAAAATCACTATCTTTACTGACTAGGAACAATCATGACAGATTGAAAAGTTCAAATCTTTTAACCTGAAGGTCTTAAAAGGCCAGGGCCAAAAGCTAGCCATACACATTGCTTCTTTCCTACAAATAGTCTATTTTTGTGAGGGCTTGTTGCTTTCTTTGCTGCAATTCCATGAATCTGAGCCCAGCATACTGTGGAAAGCCTTTTTAAGCAGGCATGAAAAACAACATCTTCAACAACTAGACTGACAGCTGATAACTTCCTGTGCAAAACCACTTAACATACATACATTTCCTATGTTCTACACATATTTTAACAAAAAGTGACCTTCTTCTGTTGTTTCCTAAGCTTTCAACACATGGTACAAATCACAGCTTTCAGAGCCCAGATTCCCCAGGCAATCCAAGTTCCCAATCATGCTGCAACAGAATCCCTCATTACACTACCAGCACCACAGATCATGTAGCTCATTTTACTTTCAGATAACCAATGCTCCTCTTGGAACAGCAGAGAGAAGCATTTTTACATCACCTATTTAATACAAAGACAGCCCCTGATATAGAGCTGTGTAAAGGGAAGGTGGCTGATCTTCAAGTGACACATTCTAGCCCCAGTGTTAACATATAAATACGCAGTTCATGGCTCATTCCAAGATTCATTACAAGAAGGAATTGTCATTCTAAAACTTTATTTCACCTAAAAAACCCCAAAGAAACAACCCACCATGTTTTGTTAATTTAACACTTCTTTTTAAACACCAGGTTGACACTGACATGAATGAAAACTAGGCCAGGTTGGAGGGGGCTCTGAGCAACCTGGTCTAGTGGAAAGTGCCCCTACCCATGGCACAGGGGCTGGAACTGGGTGATCTTTAAGGTCTTTCCAACCCAAGCCTTCTATGGTTTTATGGATTCATCATGAAAACGTGAGCAGCAAAGTACAAGAAGAAGTTACATGTAATTGCCTTGGTCTCAGAAGCAAGTTTTGTTCTCAGACTTTCCAGGTCTGCCTGAGTATTGCATCAGAGGGGAATAAAG
This sequence comes from Eopsaltria australis, assembly GCA_034509425.1. Taxonomy (NCBI): domain Eukaryota; kingdom Metazoa; phylum Chordata; class Aves; order Passeriformes; family Petroicidae; genus Eopsaltria; species Eopsaltria australis. The sequence continues at coordinate 2,735,728 of JAVTVJ010000051.1, read as the reverse complement.
TCAGTGGCTCCAGTTTGATGAACAGAATACAGAGAGTCCATCCAAGTGAACAGCAGGCACCCAGCACAGGTGAAGGTACCATGGTGACACAGTGTAGCACCTCTAAACAGCTTTACAGGGTGCTCAAGACAAGTTCCTAACAGCCTGAAAAAGACAAATATCATGACCATCCTCCAGCAGAACAAGAACCAAGGTCTGGGGAGCCAGAGGCTCAGAGGGTTGCAGGGAGCAGATCAACATCTACCTGGTAAGCTGTTACTGGTGCATTTCTCAGGGGGGTCAATGCCACCTGTGATGGTGTTTGATGCACTTGTTGATGATCAGCAAAATAGGAGGAAATGCAACTTCAGCAAGTCTGTGGATACATTTCTGTAAATTGGGATAAACTGGCCTGCTGGACAGTACAGCTACTGTTCAGAGGTTTCTCAGCAGGCTGGAGAAATCAGGTGACAGAAACCTCAAGAAATCTGGAGGTAAGGGCTAAAACTTGCACATGGGACAAAATAACCTCCATGATTCAGAAAGTGATTATTCCCCTCTATTCAGACTGCATCTGGTACATTGTGCCCAGTTTGGGGCTCCACAGTGGAAAGAAAGACTTTGACAAATTGGAGCAAATCAAAGAGTAAACCATTAATGGGGCTAGAGGAAAAGATGTACTGGGAGTGCCTTTACAGCCATGCTTGCTCAGTCTCCAGCTAAGGCAGGAACATAATGGCCACTCTCAACTACTCAACAGGGAACAAGAGCCCCAATCTTCTCAGAAGTGCAATGCAGAAAGGTGAGAGATAATCAAAAACTGCAGAAAAGGAGCTTTTAACCAGGCAAGGAAAAGTTGTACCAAGAGATCAGTGAAATACTGGGAGAGGCTGCTCAGAGGAGCTGTGGAATCTCCACCCTTGGAGACTTCAAAATTCATCTGGACAAGGCTTTGAGCAACCCAACCAAGGTGACAGGAGCAGATGAACCCCAAGAATCCCCATCTTCACTAAGACAGCGTATGGCTCTAGAAGAAATAAAATTCTTTGAGAATACCCCACTGAATTGCAGATATATAAGTACCTTATTTATGACAATTTCTGCCTTAGCATCTCATTTTATTGGAATGCTCTTCCCAAAAATAACAGCATGCATTTCACACTGGAAGTTTCAAGCAGCCTCTCCTTCTGTAGCCTTTAAATGAAGATCTTAAACACTGCTGGTAGTTCTAATATTCAAAGACAAAAAGTAAAGACTTAAATAAACCACATAGTATTTCTATCACTGATTTGTACTACCAAATAAATGTCTGAATATTTAATAATAAGCAATAAGCCTTCTTTCTTTCATACTCTCCTCCCAGCAAAACACGTAAGATTGATTCATGCATTTCTGACATCTCTTAACAAGTCTGTACTACAAAATACTTCAAATATAATCACAGCTCTTGACAGTCTTGTCCTCATTTCCGAGGGCACCAGGATAAGGCAAAGTTCTGGGCCTTATTCAAGCAGCTCTAAACAAATGAATTCTTAAGCAACCCAAGACCTGTCACAGTGTAGTAAGCAAACACTGATGTGTAAAAATTACCCCAGTTACAACTGCTTCCTTGTACAGGAAAAGCTAATGAGCATTCTTATGTTGTGCATTCAGTAGAGACATTTATGGTAATGGGTAAAACAAAGGAATACTAAATTTCCACTTAAATGTCTCTCTACAGCAGAGCTCTACTCTTCTCTTTGAGCACAGGTTCCCACATACAAATTTCACAAATCAGGGAGAGGTTATCATCATCAAGTTGACACAATCTGGAAGCATTCTGCTTTCACTTCAATTATGGGTTATTTACATTTGCCATTGAATGCAGTCAAAGTTATTACCTATATCGAAATATGAATTCAATTGTCATGCCAAACTACTGCATTTACTCACTGAACAGCACATTTTTCTTGCTCTCTTCTTTGATCCAAATTACTTTTTGGCAAGGCTAAGTCAGTCTTATTCAAATAACTCTGATTTCTTTCTCACATCATTTTATCTCTCAATGTCACTTTTTAAACTACAATTTCTTCACTCCTCCTATACCCTATATATCAGTAATAACCTTCCTGAAGTGGCTACTCACACAGCTACTTCAGAGGCTCTTTTTCCAAGTCTGACTTGCAAGTCAGACAAGATTTTAACATCTAACTTGAAGAAATTCCTGATTCCAACCCATACACCACCCCTCAAATTCATCACTTCTCCCAGCAATTCTTGCTAATACACTTTACTCAAGGTAATAAGGCTTGCCATTAAAATCTAGTCCCTTAGGAATAATCTCAATTGCATACACTCCCCTATTAAATGCAGTTTAAATTAACCTACAATCATTCAAACCTGTGATCAGTCTTTCCTCTGAATATCCTTCATACAGTGCTATTTAACAACTTATGTAATGTCAGCATTTATCTAACAACTAACAGTAAAAAATTTCACATTTCCCAAAGTCTGAAACTTGACTTCATCAGTTAATGACTTTGAAAATAACAAGGGGGTAAAGGAAATATGATCTAAAAACTCTACCACTATTTATATATTTATTTATAAATGAAATCCTTTTTTGGAGCTGGCAGAGGGATTCAGAGGAACCTGAATGTATGTGCTACTGTAATTCTAACAGAAGGGACAGGTTAGTTGCACACTAACGAGGCTACAAGCAAAAGGTTTGAAATGCTCCACTCTTCCTCTCCAGACCAGCAGGCAAAGAACAGCACAAGGAGAAACAGGAAAAATCAATGCTAGAATTCATTGCAAAAGTATTTTGAGACTCAGTGACCCACTTTTAACTTTGAACACCAACAGGCGACTGTGGTAACTAATTCAATCTAGTTAATAATTAACATTAACATTTGTGCATTCATTACATCCAACGTTCTGTCCTAGAAAATTGGATGATGTAGATGCACCATGAAACACTGTTTGATTTTCCCACAATGTCAGCTATTTCAAGCATCTCTTGCAATAAAAATTAAGCAGCTAGAGTGTAGTGGCAGCAAGCACACAGCCCTTGAGCAGAAGTGTATCAACGCAGATGTGTGCTTGAAACACTTGTTTGGGGGGGCTCTACCCACGCAGAGCAGCCAGCACACAAAAGGACATTTGCACTGTCATCTCAATGAGTGAAATAAAAACCATTCTTTGACATCTCTCACCTCTCTGAAAAAGGTTTGTATCAAAATTCTACCAAAATGCTTGCACAGTGAGAAAAAGAAAGAGCAGTCTCGCTCCAGAGCAGACAACATCCACATAGAAAAAAATTACTAAATTATTATGTAAGGTCATAGATGTTACTATATTGATCAACATCTTTATCATGAATTACACATAGTTTTTTTTCTTCTACAGAGCAGCTCTTCTAGCACTTCAAACATCTTGGCAAAGTAATTATTGCGTCAGACTGCAATACTTTGTTTCCCCCATTTTAGGATGCTTTGCTTGTTAGCTTCTTAAATGTTGTCACTGAGATGTGCCTTCACACCAGAAAAACAGCTACCAAGTTAAACAGTGAGAAACTGTGTTTGCCTTGCTTTCCCGCTCCCAGCTCCTAAGCGCTTCAGCTGTCTCTCCAGTTGTTCTCTTTGCTTTGCAAATGCTCCTGTTCAGAGACAAAACCTCAATTTTAAGACTCGAAAGGCAACTCTCTTTCACATTTACTTTAATCTTATATGTGTATCTCAGCTGGAAGCAGGACAATATGCTAATCTGTTAAACAGTAGGATCTACAGTAACAGGGACATATCCATGTTCTGTTCCATTAAAATACCACCTACCTCTACCCCCAAGTTTTAGAACAAATTGCATCACATCTACTGGTGATAGCAAAAGGAGGTAGTATTTCCCAAGAGGCCTTTCGTTTTAAACTTTCCCAGACATGACAAATCACACTTTCAAGTATATCTGCACGAACAAATACAAATAACTGTTCAACAAATCCAAAAGTCTGCATGTGAATTTCTATCTGTACTTGGGCGCAAGACTTGACTCCAGAACAGTCAAAATTTGATTGAAATATCACTCAGATGAAAGAAATCTACAGATTTTTATATTTTCATATGTTATATTGTACACATAATGCACTGTGTTTTAAAAATTCCACTGTGTAAGTCCTTTCTACCCAATGGTATTACCAGGTCAGGAAGTTCCTTAAAGTTCTGACAAAAATATTTTTTTTCCTTTAGGGCAAGGACAAAAGTAGTTACTGGCTTCCTTTACTAGAAAAACAGGAAAATAAAGTTTTCAAAATAGCAATTAGATCAAAAAAACCCCCGATCTAGCAAGAGTGCCTTTATTACATTACTATCAAAACTGGAAGATATGTTTAGACACTTTCTTCTAATATTAGTTAGAACTGGATGTCAGCTATTCTATTTCCTCCTTTTCAAGGAGCATAACTCACTACACCTTATCTCACCCTGAGATCCCAGTATTTAAACTGGAAATAATATTACTTTGTACTTCATTTTACTGCTTATCTTTTCTTCCCCAAGTTTATTCAGTGAATCATTACATATAAGGAAGTAGTTCTTATTAAACTGAAATTAGAAATTCAATCTAGAAAGTAGGAACACAAACAGCCCAAACAGAACAGCAGCTCTAGACAGTTAAGGCTTTTATTCTGTGGTTTTAAGTATTAAAAAATACATCAGAGGAATAAAAAGGTAGAGGCCTATACTAGCCACTATACATTCTAAATGAAAAAAACAAAAAACTTGCAAACTTCAACTGGGAAAAGAGTATTTAAAAGCAAGGTTCTATATTCATCGATTATTTGCACTAATAATAAATTATTTAGAGGAGTGACTACAACGCAAAGGTGAGCTGAAGAACAATTTTGCTCACACTAGAAAACTAAGACTCCTTATCAGCATATCCATTGTTTAGGTTTGTGCTAGCTGCAAGTGCCAGAAAGCTTTATCTGCACAGGGATTTTCACTGGTTCAGCTAATCCAGCAGTAATTATCGGAAAACGCTGTTTTAACGCATAAAGGCAGCACAATCCAGCTGCCATCCCAGGGGCCTCTCTCATTGTACAAGACGGCTGTTGCCAGGCTCCAAATGGAACGTGCCTTTCATTGCTCCAGATCAACACTCCAGCCATTGTGTTATCTTCCCTCTCCAGCTCCAGCTTCATTTCAGGAGTCACCTTTTCCAGGCAATCTTGCCTTGTTTCAACCAGCATTTTATGATGTTGCCATTTCTCACAGTCATTTCAGCGCTAAGATCACTTATGCTTCATGGCAGAGAACATTTGACTGCTATTTGCAGCCTTTACTACCAACCAGGCTGGGTTTTTCCAGTGTCTCTTGACACTCTTTCAACAGCTACACTGGGAGGTTTGATCTTTAAACCACACACGGGGTGTTCTGCATCTTCCCTCTTCACAGAAGCTTTGAGAATCCTACTCTCTAACCAGGGCCTTCAGGTCTGCTTCCAAACAAGGACTTTTGAGGCAGTTTGGGTGGGGATTTTCTGGTTTTGTTGGTTTGTTTTGCGTTTTTCTGGTGTGCTGATGGGCGTTCCTTCGGTTTTTAACTCAAGAACACTTCTGTGTTGTAGCACACACATCGGTTTGGTTACACCAGCTTCGCACTCTACAAGATTTAGTTCTCTTCAGTTGTTATCTGCCTCACAAAAGCCCTCTTTTAGGCAACTGATACACAAGGCAAGGTGATTAACAGCATACTGCATTTTCAGACTAGCTATGCATTCATATTCTGGAATATATTATGCGATCAGATGCTAACCTGAAGTAAGCAAACAGACTGCACTACCAACCCATAATAGGTATTCTGCAGGGAGGCACAGAGAAAAGACAAGTTTTATTACCAGCTTTATGCCATATGTGGTCATATGCTAAAACCACAGTTCAATTAGGTGGTCCCTGATACCACCAGTTTCCATTTCTGCATATCCAATTGTCCAAATTAATTTTTTAAAAAGCAGGCGATGAAATGTAAGGATAAAATTTGGTCAATGCAACGTGACACAAAGTCAACAGAACTTAGTTACCACATCTCTGTGCATAAAACGAACAGGTAATGTTCCAGAAAACACTAACAACCTTCTTACAGACTGCAGAAAATTATATCTTTTCAACTTTTTTTCCATTGTGACCTTTTTCCTCCCCTACATCAGCATATTAGTTGTGGGGGTTATTTTGTTTATAGAGTTTATCTTTAAAAGCAAAACGGTAAACTTCTTGTTCTCCCTCCTCCCAGGCACAAAGAACAGCATTCACTGCCTCCATGAAGTACCTAGGGGCTGTGAGTCATTTGTTTTGGAAAAAAGCTCCCAAAGGCTATCAAGCAAGACTGTTGAGATAAAGCCTTTCAAGACTTACATCAGGGTTTCCCAGACACTACGTGTACCAGTAAGTGCAGACTAATCATATTTTGTCAGACTGCACACTACCCCTGAATCCATCTACCAGCATGCCAGCGAGCATAATGTAACCATAAACTATTAGAAGCACATGCTACTCCATGGAAGAGTTCTTCTGCATCCTCATGCAAGTTGCTTCAGGGCTTTTTACAAAACTGAGACAAACACACTCATAGGAAGCAAAACCAAGCAGGGGGGACTCGAGGTTCCCATTGCCAGCAGTGAGTGAACAAAGCAGAAAGCTGCAGAAAGGCTGTTCCAGGCCAAAGCAGAAAAGAAGCCCCAGCAAACTGGTTAGCTGCCCCACCAGCACAATGCTCTGAATTAGCCAAAGCTCTGGTTTGGTTTAGAAACTTTTATTCCAGGCATCCAAGGCTGCCAGCAACCTAGGCAGTGTAATCAAATCCAGGCCTTGTTAGAAGCAGTAGTTTGGATGTCAGTAGCTGTTTTCCTTATGGTTCTGGGTCAGACCTACAGCAGCATTTGCACTCCAAGAAGGACAGAGGTTATTTAAATCCAGCTATGGCAACACATCTCCCTGCACCAGCTGGGACATCAGGCAGTGCTTTTTAAAAGCTAATATCTGCTAAATTAAGTGGACACATACAGACGTCCATAGGAGCAAGACTTCTGAAAAAATAACCCAAAACCAACACAAAAGCACAGGCATTTTGAAGAAAGTATTCAAATGAAAAAATACAATAACAAGCACCAGCATGCAGTCTTAACTCTTCCTGCCTAACAATGGTCAGAAAAGTGGCCAACACATTATAAGGGAGCATTCAAAGCAAATTGAAAAGTCTGGGAACAGACCAAATACTATTCACAATTCCTTACAAAACACAGCATACACTGGGACCAACCCTGAGCACCTGTGTTTCCTTCACATGAACAGCTAAAGAAACTATTAGAAAAGCCTTCAAAGGGGTAAAGCAGCACCCTGAAACACCTAAAAATACTGTTGCATCAGGTAAAGACATTCAGTTTATGGAAGAGTCTCATGAAAAAAATGCATGTTTTTTATAGAGCAGCGTAAGCCTGTAGGAAATACCTTTATACAAATACAATAAAAAAAAAAAAGAATTGTACAAAGTACAGATGTGTAAGACAATTTCTTCACCTCCACTAAGTAACCAGCATTCACACTGCAAGAATTAGTGATATTAACAATGGCTTGGCCAAAACAACCCAAAGAGTATTGTTACTGCCAAGAGCAGGGACTTCCTGTTGAGAGGCAAATCTACCTCCAAGTATGAAAACCATGCTCATAAAAACTAAGATTCCCAGTTACCTGTGGAATGTAAGATTTACCACTTCACACCTTTTCTGTGCCAAATCCATTGATGAGTAGCTTGTCATGAAATAGTCTAAGTGGTGGGGGGGGGAAAAACTACTGGTGGTCATTTGAGGACTGTTTGTAATAATCTGGCTCAGGTAACGTGGGCATATACACAAGACTACAGACAAAGTGTCACCTTCCTACCAGGAAGGACAAAAGATCACACAGAAGTGACAGGCGCTGCCTTTCATCATTAGCCAACTTATTTAGGTCAGGGGGGAAGCACTGCATGCTAAGTGTATGGTATTGACCTCTATCCATCTATTGTAAAATCTAAAGCACGAGGAAAAAGTAACTTGAATTCTCTTGCTACAAATGTGAGCACAAAGTAGCACACTTTGGACTACAGCAGACATACAAATTGGGAAAACACCTGGCAAGGCAGAAGCGCATCAAAAAAAGACACAGGAGTTACAAGGTTACATAATAAAAGAGTAAACCATTCAACACAGAGGAAAAAACCTGAGGATGTACTAACAACATCCTCCATAAACAAGAATAACAGGAAAATTCCCCTAACAGTAACAGCAGTGAAATATTAGAACAGACTATTCAGAAATATTGTGAAATGTCACGGAAGAGTCTGAAAAAGTTATACATGTCAAGATAAGTTTTTGGATTCTTTACTCTCAAGTTGCTATTTTTGGAGCATCTCTGTGCAGGGGCAGCCCTTGCCCTCACAGCCAGCAGAGCACACTTGCAGGCAGAAGGTGCCAGCACCCCTTTCTGACACCACTGTGGGAAGAGACAGACCCCCATCACATGAAACCCCCCAGGCAGTGATGCAATTCCACAGGTATCCATCATGGGTGAGCCCTGTCACAGCAGAGACCAGCACTGGCCCCGTGCAGAGCAAGGTCAAGATCCAGCAGCAGAGTTACAAAATGTATTGCAGCACTCAGGTGCTGGTTTATCGCTTGCAGAGCAGCAGGAGGCTGCCTCAGAAGGTACAGAGTAAGAATCAATCAGCCAAATGAATCTGGCTCAGATGTTCCCAGGCCATGGCTCCGCTCCCATGTCTGAGAAACACCCAAGGAGCATGCATAACTTTATTAGGATCTGAAGCTACAGCTCAACTAATTTGCAATTACGGCACCAGCTGGTGGCCCAAAGCACGTGCTGTGTCATTTGAGCCTCTCAGTGTCTGTGGCAGTAAAACAACCCCATGCCTACAGTACCTCGACTTCCTTTAACATTCAAGACACAAAGTTACGTGTAGGAAATCAACTGAGCAAGGATCTAAACACTCGCTCATGATAGTTTAGGGAATGAGAAGTCTTCTCTGAATTCAGAATATCTCATCAACATAAGTGAGACGCAGCTCAGCAGTGCTCTTACTGTTTTTTCTCACACTTCTCCAAGTGATTCGTATTTTGACTTATCTGCCCAGGATAAACAGTCCTTCAAATGCAGCAGTGTCTAGAAATGATGCTGCTAAATTATGAGCAGGCATCTGATTAATTCAGAGTCCCAGGATAACAGATTACAGAACAAGCTCTTCATGGTTAGAGCAGAATGTTCTGCCTCCTTACACGTGTGACTTCCACAAGATACACCAAAGACTTTCAGGTTGCTGACAAAGGAACAAACACAACCCCTTCCCACCAAAAAAAGAGGGCAGTACTTGTTTCCCATACACCGGCAGAGACACTGAATTGTCTGTTTTCAAGCTCAAAAAGCAGCATTCATCCTAAATATTTCAGACAAGGTATAAGAGACAAATATTCCAAGTTTCAAATATTACACATGGCACATGTGTAGCACATGCAGAGATAACTTTTTGGGCAGGGGGAAGAAACAAAACAGAAGTTCTTCCTTTACCATCATAGGAGACATTTACTATTCTGAGAACCAGAAACCTGGTTCTCATAAATGATGAGAGACTCTGAAAAGTAAGGCTGAATAATCAACATCAAGTGTTATCTGGTTTTATAATTTCTGGAACCCATTAGATTTTAGCAATAACTTTCCTTAAAATGAAACAAAATGAAACCAATGAATCCCAAAATGAAACCAAATTAATCCCTAAACAGTCTAGAAACAGACTCCTGGTTGCAGTTCCCAACAATTTTTAATACAGTAAAATCATAATTTTGTTTTTAGTATTGTTCTATTTAAATTTCAGTAGTTTCAGTTATTAGGTGCCTGGTAAAACTCATTCCACTGTGGTTACTCAAATGGTAGTTATTCCAGCTGATAAGAATATGCAAATTTCTTGGCCAAACAGTCTGGATCTTTATCTGCTTCTTTTAAAAATTCTGGATTACAGATGGTTTTAAGAAAGTCCCGAGCATGTACAGCTTCTCTTCACGTATTGCGCCCTTTCAACTTCGCTATCTGGAGCATCTCCCTTCTGAGGAAAGGCTGAGGGAGCTGGGCCTGTTCAGCCTCAAGAAGAGACAACAGAGAGGGGACTTCACCAATGTCTGTCAGTATTTGAAGTGAGGGTGCCAAGAGGAAGGATCCAGGCTCTTCTCAGTGGTGCCAAGCAATAGGGCAAGAGGGAACAGGCAGAAACTGATGCACAGGAAGTTCCACCTGAATATGAGGAAAAACTTTTCCTGTGCAGTGACTGAGCACTGGAAGAGGTTGCCCAGAGTGGTTGTGAAGTCTCCCTCACTGGGGACATTCCAGAACCATCTGGACACAGTCCTGACACAATCCTGTGCCATGTTTGCTCTGGAACCACCCTGCTCAAGCAGGATGTTGGAGCACATGACCCACTATGGTCCCTTCCAGCCTGACCCACTCTGTGAAAACATTCTGCTGCACCCAAGTTGTTCTGGAAAGCCAAGGATGTCAGGCACCACAAACATCTGCAATGCCTTGTAATTCCAGCTATGGCAATTTGTGCTGTTCACCACCTCCAGACATGCATTAGCTTCTCAGATGCTGCAGTCCACATTTAAGCCTAATTTAACTTCAGTTATCAGCCACTTCAGATGTTTATCCTCCAGCTGCTACTACTTCTGCCAGAGCACTAAGTGACAACAAATGCCCAAGCTGTCAATCTTACCAATGTCCCTGAGAAACCTGCTATCAGTTGTCCTGTGCAATTCTAGTGTCTGGATAAATTCTAACACCTTGGGACAACTCTAATAATTAGATTCAAACAACTGACCTCAGAAGGCTGAACAACTGTTAAATCACTCTTCCTTAAAAAAAGAGCTTGAGAATTTTGGGCTTATGGTATTTGGTGTTGGTTCTGAAACTGAAATCAGCTTGTGCTCTCCAAAGGTCCAGCCCCTGTGAGTGGCCTTTCATGCCAGGTGCATAAATATGCATAAAGGATGAAGAGGAGATGTTGAACCTTCTCTTCTGCTTTTTGTAACAGATTGGTCTGAATCTGTCCGCAGAAAAACAGAGAAGAAAACTGCACAGGAAAGTTTGCACGGATGTTCTCTGTGCTAGAATTAGGTCGGTGCTATCCATGCTTCCCTTTCATATACAAAGTGACATTTTTAGAAATACTGGCTAATGGAAGCTTGGAGTTAAAACTTGCACGTATCAGCAAATTTATATTTTCGAAAGTTTTGACTTCAGCATATATGGAGAGGTTATATTTTTAACAGACTGAATTTTAAAAAAACCTGTCGGACGGTACACAAGGTCTGTTTGCAGAATGACTGCACACATTCCTGCTCTGTGCATGCCATTTGACTCAAAGTGCAATCCCAAAGACAACAGGTCTCTGTTTTTCACATACCAATTGTTGGCTTGAATCAGTGAATTCATTGTCTGAGTCTGCATGACCATAGCTGTAATGCAATTTAAATAAAGTTCTCATTCCCCAAACTTTCAGAAGTACTTCAAATACTTCCTAGTATCATAACATCACTTATAATTGTAAAGCAGTCTCCAGACTTGAAAACTATATAACTTTGGGAGGAAACAAAAATCACCCTAAAAAGCCTCACGTGCTTGATTTCTGAGGTTGTTTAAAAGAGCTTTCCATCAAATCCTACACCTTAGAGACTTGCACTCGGTTTCTGAAGATTCTTTAGGACCAAAAGCCAAAGAAAGCACTGACTTCTCCCACTGTCCCACATTTCAGGTGGTGCTTGCTGAAACAGTGCCTTATTGCAGAACCTGCCAGGGCCTCTCCTGGCAGCAGGCAAGCACTGGGGTGTGGCACAGCACCCGGGACAAAAAGCTCCCTCCAGATCCTTCTCCAGTTGATAACTAGATGCTTACAAAGGAGAACTGCAAATATACCAGCCCTTCCTCTGAAGAGAAAGCCGTAACATTAAATTAATACATCCTGTAGTATTAAGTATTGTATTCTAAGTTTAATTTACTTGATGCAGCCTGGATTTAACTCACCCAAAATCTCTGTGCTTACATTTAACTAACAATCCCATCCCATCATTTCAATTTTCACTGGAGAAATCTCTTCTTCTTGCTTAACACTTTTTGTTCAGCTCCTTTGCTGTACACAGTGTAGAAACTCAACAGCCAAAAATGCTGTTCTTTGCAAAATTTATGCTGCAACAACAGCCAGAATCATGTCTACCCCTCATTAATATTCAATTCTGGGTACTCCAGTGATAAAACTTAAAACCAAGTGATTCACTTATCATAGCAAGTGCCTATAGACAGCATTTCATTATCAATTTGCTGTCACTACAATTTGAGCAGGAGTCCAAATTTATTGCAGTATTTTTGGATTTTAATTCAGGTTATGGTATTATCCACCTATAAAAGCCATTAACAGAAAAAAATATTCATTTACTAAAAGACCCCAAACAAACACTGAACACTTCTTCAGAGTTCCATTTCCCAGGACAAAAAAATAAAAAAGGCATGTGAAAATAAGTTATGCTCAAAACACCCTTGTACACTCTGATTTTTGCAGCTAGCCATCAGCAACAATACTGCAGAGAAACAAAATAGTTAAATACAACGTTGGGCCTCTTAATTGGATCAGAGAGGTAATGAATTAAGTTCACAATTGCTTTTAAAGGAAACACAAGACAGAGGTTTTCTGTATTAAGAGTTATTCACCTTAAAATGGGAGCTCTGTGTAAGTTATTTGTAAAGGCATCTCACTGTGGTCAGCAAATATCCTCACTAGGTGTTACCCCTCTGTAATTCTAACACACAAGACAAGTGAAGCCTTTCCTGCATCATTCACTGTTCCATTTTACAATCCAAAAGAACCTAATTTGGCCTAAATTTAAATTACATAACCCCCGCTCCCTTCAATGGGAGCTTTACAACCGTAAATAAAGACAGCTTTGGGTCCTGACATGGAAACATAATTGAATTTTGAATTAACTAGAACACAACCACATTTTCTTATACACAGCTACATTCTCTCTTTACAGCCAGCATCTAACAGGCAAAAAAATAAGCATTCTGCTGTAACTAACCGTTGCTTGTGAGTGTACACTACCTGAGAATTTTTTTGAACAGAATTTCAGATGCCCCAGAACTCTTGACAAATTTCTTGCCTGTACTTCATCATTAGACTGTTAACCTCTTCAATATCCAAAGCACACAAAATTTCCACCTTTCATCACTGAAGAATTACTCCTACTCCTTTTCATGACAACGAAGGATATAAGAGGAATCAAGCCCAAAACCTTCATTAGTGTCAGATTAAGACTTAAAACATCCAGAAACGCTATGAGAAAATTCCTGAGTAATCCTAACATTCACAGCACACAGACTATGCCAATCCACAAACATAAGAATGCAATGGCCAGCATACAACTTAAAAGAGGAGTAAATTCAAGCATTTCCCTAGACTTTAATCATATTATAGATGCAGAGGTTTTTCAGTCAATACATCTCTTACACCGAAAAACTCAAGTGTCAAGTAAAACACTTCTATCAAAGTCACAGTATATAGAGTGCTGCCACCATAACTATCTTCTGAGGTCACCATGCTTCAGTTTTACAACTCCCTTATCAAGGAGATAAAGGGAAGGCAGGTTAAAGAGCCAACTGATACTACCACACCATAAAAATCTACTGACTTTTCTCCTGACATACAAGGGTCCTGTGAATTTAAGTTTAAGGTCTTAGTACTCACAGTCCTGCATTACAGGTTCTAAGCTTGCAAATTTAATATTCCCCTGTGTCACGAGATTTCTATTCAGTTTTCTGTGCTTTGTTCTAAGCACAGCTACCTAGGGATAGCTTCAAAAAAACAGGGAAGGGAAAAGAAAAACAAGCAAAACTGACCTGTAATCTGAGTAAGGAAGCAGGTACAGCAGCAGGACAGTGACCTGATGCAAGAGCTGCAAGGAATAGCTGCAGGAGAGCCCTGCTCTTGCACACTGCAAATCATACACAGGAGCTGTGCAAGTTTCAAGCTCTTCCCTCCAGCCATAAAAATTACGCAACATGAACTGCCTCTGTGCTAGACACACAAAGAACACTTTTATAGAAACGGTGCCACAAAAATATTACAGACTGCTAGAGCAATCACCAAAGTAACCTGTCAAAAAATTGTCAAAATGTTTAGAAAGATCTTCCCTTACTAGTGCAGACCTTTAATTGCTAAAAGGAGTAAAGTGGAAGGTGCTGTTTGGATACTCCAAACTCCTTCATCTGCATATCCACTTAATCCACACTGATGAAAATTAACAATGCCCTTTTGGTCCTAGGGTAGCACAAGCAACATGATTGCTCCTCCTTTTCATTTTACTTGCAAAGAAATATATTCACTATACTGCGCTGCATACCATAAACCAGGCTGGTTAACAGAAGCAGAACTCACAATGACAGGACAAAGGGAAACAGTTGCAAACCTGAACTTTTGATTTGACCTCACATAAATAAATCCCTACCACCCTGAAGGTTAAAAAGTTACATACAAAGATAGTGAATTTCTGGACTTTGTCGCTACAGGAAGTTATGGAGAGAGATAAGATCAGCAAGCTACAAAGGAATTAGAGGAATTCACGGGTAACAGGTTCCTAAAAAAAATTATAAAAGGAATCTATAGGCATGTTCCAAAACACCTCAAAACAGACAATGGACTCAAGGGAGCTGGCAAAGGGAGAGGAAAAGAGATCCCTAAGGGGCTGCTAGCAATTTTTTTCCTAGCAGCTTCTCCTATTGCTACTCTCCAGGACGGTGTATGGGACTACACTGACCACTGGTCTGCCCCAGCAGGGCACTTCTCCAATTTTAATGCTACTCTAATATTAAAATCTCTGTAGTTCACACAAAACCTAACTCTTTCCATAGGCAGGGAATCACAGAACCTTGACATCTGTCTTGTTTAAATTACACATCCTGTTTTCTTTGTTTTGTTATCAAGGCAGTTAAATCTAAGATAGGAAGCAAAGTCTTTTAGATAAAATGTCATTTTCTATTGTTTTAAGCAGTCAGAAGGAAGTCCCAGTTTAAATAAACAGCCACTCTGCCCAGGGATTACCAGTGGGGAAATGCTGGCAAGCTTTCTTTTTTCATCTGACATTAATTTTAGATGTAACAGCTTTCAAACCTATTTGCATTATTTCATAAGTAATCTACTGCTATGCCACTTTTGATATATTTTTATCTAATATTTCATAACAAACCTATCAACCTAAATGCAGTCCCTACAAGCCCTGTTCTCTGGTCATCAGGTAACACCAGAAAAGCATCGCTCTGTGCCCCTCTAAGAGCAGGCTATCAGATGTAAGGAATTCAGAAAGCACAATGCAGAGTAAGGCTGAATTTGAGACAATTAACAGATCTGTGCACTCTGTGAAGAAACCGTGAGGAGTTCAATATCCAAATTTGATGCTGAGGAGAAACTAAAAGAAAAAAAAAAAAAAAAAAGAGATGAGGATCTCAGCAGCAAAGGAGCACGTGTAGGAGTGCCACCGAGGCTGCGGTGTTTACAGGCGAGATGTGACAATGTTGCCCTCATTACTATCACACACACAGTGTTTAATCTCTGTGGTAAGGAATTATCCGGGAAAAGAGCTTAGACTTCCAAGAGACACTAAACCCAACAGGAAAGCTGAACACAGTGAACTTTGCAGGCTTGCAGAGAGACACTGCCTGCAGCCCTCTGAAGAATTTTAAAGCAATCCCAAGCACATAAGTTATGATCTCCCACATCTCGGCTCCCCCACGGCTACTGAAAGGATGGGAAGTCTGCCAATCCTCTCACCTTTACCTACTCAAGACTGATACAGCAGTGTCTGGCCAGACCTGCTGCAATGTCAGAAGAGAAAAACAACTCCAGCTCTTGCTTCAGCTGGAGAGCTAACAATAGATGCAGTGCATTCCAGGGATCAAATAGAGCTGCAAATAATCCCAGCATTTTTTGCCATGGTCACACGGAGTACGCAGGCTGTCACTGAAGTTTTCCCCAATCTGGGGAAATACTGGGGGAAGTCTTGGGGCTTCTGTAGCCTGTAACCACTTTGTAAAATGGCTTTTTACACTAGTGTCTCTAAAGTATCTCTCTTTTTACACTAGTATCTCTAAAGATGAGCAAATAGATTCTGAAGTGGTTTGAGCTGACCAAGCCTCATCAAAAACACAGAGTAAGACATTCTACAGCAAAAAATCTCATTTTTAGACAACAACCTGTTTTGTAAACAAGGCATATAAAAGATTTTTTAAAATGAAAACTAAATTTTGGATTGATATGTCAGTTGCAGTTTGTCTAGTTAATCACAATTGCAGGAAAAAAATTAAATATCTCTAGAGGAATAAAATGTTTTTTAATGGTTTTGATTTGCATTAGAAAAATTGTTCCATTAACTTCAGAATTTTTAAGAAAAGAATGACAAAAAAGCAGATAACAGTTTCAGACAAAAATTCTGCTTTTAATTTCTACAAAGCTTGCAATGAAATACAATTTTAGCAAGTGCTAGACATCACTCATCAGCGTTTAGTGAAGCTTAGACAAAGCACTGATCAGATAAGCCTTCATAACAACATTTATTTTGACCAAGCATAATTAAATTCCAAAACCTTGAGCTAAGTTGTAGGTAAAACACAGAAAACAAGAGGATGGCTACATGCATTACACAGGCTTATAAAAAAACACTACCAGTCAAGTCCTCTTCACCCTGTTACATTCTTTGGTAGCAGCTCCACATCTGCTGGGCTATAAAGATGGCCTTGAGGATGTTCTCCTGATCATCCCATCGACAGGTATCTGTAACCCTACAGCAATCACCTGGAAAGCATCCTTGGCAGAAAGCTGACAGAAAGACACTCACTGCCAAATGAACACTTGTTTCATTAAGAATACCACTGGGAGAGGTTTAAAATGCACGGATCCATTTCAGGTTTTCACTTGTGCCTTTGCTGGCCCCATTGGTTAAGATGTGCAGGTGAGAGCAAAAGGCAGAGCTCGTTTTTGAAAGGCACGTGATGTTCCTGATAGGAAAAATGGTCACCTCACACCTCTGGATTTTACTTAGAACAGTAAGTTAAGCTCTCTCTGTACATGGGATTCACTGGATAAAAAGCCTGGGCACTCTCCCCACTCCCATTCCTCTTTTGATCTGTTCTTCCACACTGTCTATGAAGCATTTTAAGCCTCACATCCAACAGCGAGACAACCAGCATGAAGTTACTCACTTAAGCCTGAAGATGCTCAGCAGAGTACAGGACATGAAAGGAACTCCATGAAAAGACCATAACTACAAATAGTAGCTTGTTGCAACACAAAAGGAAAGCAAAATGCAAAGGTTCTCGCGTTTTCAAGCTGTTTTGCAGACGTAAGTGGTCATACCGTCACTTTTTAATAAAAATTCAAATAGTTTCAAATAGAAGTAAATAATCCATGATTACCAGTTTAAGAGCTTATCCCTTAAGTGTACCAAGTAGCTACACAGAAAATTAGTATTTGATAACACAGTCTAGCAGTATTTGCAACACTTTCAGACTGTTATGAAACACAAATAAGCCGTGTACAAAGGAGGTAAACCACCTGTCTCTTCAGGCAGAATTTTTGCTAGGTGCAGAAGCCAGGAGGACTGCTAATTACATCTCAGCAAAACTACCTCTCATGGTACAAAGCAGAGATTTAATTTCAGGTAAAACACTTTGTTTTAAAAAATTAATATACTTATAAACTTTCTATGTAGAAAAACATACTGTAAGTCACAAGGCACTCTCTAATGCATTAGACTTCCTTGAAGGTTTCTAAACTATGCAGATTCCTGTTATGACAATGCACCTCATTCTGATGAAAACACGGAATTTCTGCTGAAAGTCAGAGCAAGCTTAAGATTCAGTACAGAACTGTGCTACAATCCACTGCAGCAAACAGCCTGGGCCAGACTGAAAGGATTTTAATCAGGTGCCTGCAGCACACTGGTACCACGGTAAGGGAACGAAATCTGAAGCAGAGTGCAGTTGTGTAACTACAGCAAGAGGAGTTTAAAAAGGGTGAAAAAAGGGTTATTCCTGCAAAACCAACCTCCTCCCCTCTTTCAGGCTATCACCAGGAGGCTGTAGCCCAACTTCTTACCCATAAACTGGTGCACCCTGCTTGGATCCCAAGAAGGTAATCCTTCTCAAAGCGATCCCTGAGCATTACCAGGGGAGCTCACACCATTCTCATTCTTTACGCTTTAGTCTTTTCTCTGCAGTGATACCAGCAACAGATTGCTCCACACGGCTTTTTACAAAGCTCATGTTCTCAACCATGTAAAAATCCGCAAGCTTCAACCACGACAGATGACTTTTTTTGTATATTTTGTGTCTGCATTTACTATGTACCTTCTCCCCATGAGAAAACCCTGAATGTCATAAGCTATGAGCCTCAGTTTTCGGGAGACTGCAGTTGTTCAGCTTACACTGAACAGATACAATTCCAAGCTGAGAAACTCAGCAAAATTTTCCATGAAACTACTGTATTCCAGCTGGTGTTCAGAACCTCAGCCCATGGAGGGATGTCAATCAGGTCTGCAGAAGCTCATGGCCCGGTGTTACATCCAGAGCAGATGTGAGGTTTTGAATGGGGAAGGAAGCAGGCTGTCAGATCTATAAAGAACCTATGGTTAACTTCAATCACAAGAAAAACAACAGCACAAACTATTAGTAAAAACCTGCTAAAAGATAACAAATGCATCTTCAACACCACTTATGAACTAATTATGTCAAGTAAGTTTAATTTCCTCCAGTTCTGGTGTCCCACACTAATTACCATAGAGGGCAGATGCTGTTGTATGACTTAGTTCTTGACAGCATTCACAAGGCATTTTTGTAAGAGATGTATACACAAAATTACTGTAAGGAGAGCAGAAAGGAGTTTTGAAAACCTTATTCAAACACCAGATGCTACACTCAGAGAAAACATATCAAGTGCAGCTTTGCCCTGCCTGTGCTGCAGCAGAACCATAAAGAGATGGAAGAGGAGAGGACATGAGCCCAGAAGGAGATGCAAGCAGGGTAAGAATCCTGACTAATACTGGCATGCTGGAAGAGTGGCTGAAAAAACAAGTTCAGGTCTCCATTTAGATACATTCCAGTGAACAGATGCAAATCAGTACATGACAGACTGGACAACAACCAGCCTTAGCTTCCAAATGAGGTGGACCAAGTGGACAGTAACAACTGGCAGAAGGTCTTAAAAACAGACCACAGTGAGAGATTAATGAAGTTGGTGAGCTCAATCTTGAAAAGACTCAGGAGAAACATGAAGCCTCACATCCACTAGAGGTAGCTTCAGGGAGAATAAACGGTTCTGTGCTGTCCACAGTTAGTGAGTATGGAAGCCTTAATATATAGAAGAAAGATTTAAATAATGTAGTGAGACAGAACCTCCAAAGATCATTCAGAATGGGAAGAAGTTTCCCAATAGAGGCGAGACCATCTCAGACTAAAGATACATTTAAATGAGGTGGCCAAACTGCAACCTACAGGAAACATCTGTCTGCCCAGATGGTCTCTGGCATCACTTTTCCCTGGAGCCTACAAAGATTTCGGCAGAGAACATGTACAGTTATTTTGAAAAGCTGTTCCTTGCTGCTCAGAGGGTACCACAACACCTCCTTCCTTAATAACCAGGCCTACATCTGCCATGTAGCCAAAACACATAATTTCATCATTTATTATAGACCAGGTGCACTTCCAATTATCTAAAAGGAGTCACTGAAGAAGACTGTCCCAGTCAGGCGAACACTACCCAACTTTTAGGTGTATGGTAAAGGAGAGATCAACTTAGTCCAATCCAAATACCTTCAGAGAAAGCCACCTGGTCTGGCCTACACAAAACACTGGACAGTGGACTGAGTGTCCCAGTCCTGTCTTAAAAGCTGATGGATAGCTATTGATGAATGTTAGCTTGGCTGAAGTTAGCAATTCTGACTAAGCATAGTACAAGGAAACCACAGATCCCTGGAGTTATGGTTCCTCTCTGGCAAGCACACACTTTGTTGGTCAAAGTTTCAGCTTCCTTCATGTGCATGCTGTACTAACAGGACAAGAACTACCAAGAGTTACAGCAATTTTAGGGAGCACATGCAGCTGACAATCTAGGTGTTCCAAATCTACATGTCTTTCAAATAGCATGGCACATTGTGTTGGACCTATTATTTCAATTTTTAAAGAACATGAAAAATTACACCGTATTCTGGTTTAAAAACTACCTTCAAAGTTAAAAAAAGTACATGAGTTAAGAACACCTCAAAGTTCTCCTTGCTTATATATGAAGGAAGGAGTGACTTGCAGTTGTAAAACCATTAAAAAGTCTTAGTTACATACTTACTCCTCTCACCCCTCCCACCTTTTTTCTCAGACTGCCTCTGACTTTGGATAGATGAACTGAGGAGTAAACGAACAGCTAGTAGGTTTCTTCATTATTCAATGTGTAGTGACGTTTTTTGCACATTAATCAAAGCTTGTTCTGAATACCAAATTCAGAAGTTATTCACAGTTTAAGCACAGTGTCATAAAATACAGCATTTGAGAGCTTCAAACTTGAACACAGCTTCTTTTTAAGAAATTAGCAAAAGTTGGAAAGTAAAGGAGAAACACACTGGAAGTTGTTTCCTCCATGGGAGAGCTGAAGCACAACAACTGGTGGACCAAGTCTTCTGATGTTGCTCATTTAATCCAAGATGATCTAGGAGCCTTTGTCTTCAGTGGCCATCTAAGATTCTCTCTGCTTTGAAGGACTAAGGTAGGTGCTGAATAATTTAAAGTTTTGACAGATCAGGCCCACAGTTTTAAGTTAGTCAGTAAGAAAAAAGCCAGGACACAGCTAATGAACACCCCTGACAACTCTCAACCAGCACCAAAGGACAGAAATTCTTTGAAAAATAAGAAGCAGCCAGTGCTTCCAGAAAACACTGAGCTGAGCCCATGAAAGCATCTTATCTTCAAGCAATTCCCTACCTCATTCATGAGAGACTTTCCAACCTCTGCAACAAAGACAAACTAAACAAAAAAAAAACCCTCCCCAAAAAACAAAACAAAACAAAAATTAAAAAAAAAAACAGGCTTCAAACCAGAATCTATTTCTTTCTGCAAACCAGAATCCAGGCTCTATTGCAGGGGAGGAAAAAATAGCATATAATCACTCACGTGCTCCAACATAATTTTTGAGATAATTCTGCATCTGGAGTATGCATGCAGGTATTAATTAATGACCAAAGGCTAGCAGGATAATGTCACTGCTCATACATACACAAAGAATGCATTGATTTCTTTTCAACTGCCAAACAGAACTTTGGACAACTGCTTTCAAATCTACAAGATTTGCCCCAACTTAACTTCAATTTGGGGCAAAGATGATGGATATGACAAGCTGACTGTTTTGTCATAGCCCTGTTTATAGCAGCATAGCACCTGAACTTAACTTTTAAATGCTCTTTGTGCTACAACCAGAGTGTTTCTAGAACATCCACTTTTTACTTTGAGTTCCTTTAAGATTTACCTAAGCAGCCTACCAGCACACTACTTAAAACTCAAATCTCCCAATTTCCTGAGTATATTCTAGAACCTCTCCATCTACACACTGAAATAAGCTCATTTCATGAAAGTTACAGATAAAAATGTTATCTTTACAATTAAATTACATTCTGCTCCCCTTCTCAAGAGACTGAGACATTCTTACAAATTCCTACTGTTTCCTGTGCTAGAAGATAGAGCTAAAACAAGCCATCATAGCATTGAAAGTCACAAGCAGTTTGCTCATTCTTGCCCACAGAAACAGAGATCCCTCTTCCCAAAACAGAAAGCAAAAAGCCCCCAAGCATCCCTGTCCATGCATTTAAATCATTTCTGTGACAGAGCTCAGGTTTGATCTCACCAAACACCGTAAGAATTTTTTAGGTTGCATCAAGTTCTCTTTGTGTACATAGAGAAAGGTTTTTTATTGGGCCTGCCTGAGAACAGGCACACAACTCTCTGGCACTGAGGTCTGAATTAAGCATCAGACTAGGAGAAGGGCATTTGTATTACTAAAGGCTGCTTGCTCAATGATGCTTTATAGATTAGAGACACCCCCTTGGCAAAATGAGCAAGAGAACAGTACTGAGAGGTGTTTTGACTCTTTCCTAGCTTTACTTTGACTCCTCCTTTTGGTTTCTGCTTTATTAAGAAGCCACACATAAGTACATTTACTAAAGTATTTTTTAAAAACTGGCTACTTTCAGATCTGCTTCAGATTTAAAGAGACTTTAGGCAGTTCTAAGAGTAAGAAAGTGACAGTGTTTGACGTGCTAATTTAAGTACCTACCTTAATTTCAGCTTAGATTTTGTGAATTGTCTTTCAAAACCCACAAGAAAATTCAGAAAACTGACTAAAAGAAGATGGATTATTATATAGTATAAACATCACACACCTGAGACACAATGCACACATTACAAAATCACAGCATTACAAATCCTCAGCTTTCCAGTTTCTGTGCTTCAGACATCTATATTGCTTGACAGACTTTGAAGCAAAGATCTAATTAACATCCTCCTAAATTTCAAATATTACTTTTGCCTTGTTTTCCACTACAGAAGACTAACCAGATTATAAAATAATGCCTTACCAGATGTTGTCATTTGTCCATTACTTAATTACTGATTACAGAGCCACAGAGGGTAATTTTCTCAAACATGCTCTAAACATTTATTCCAGAATCCAGGGAGAGCACATGTAGAGTTTAGATGCTGAGACTGGTTGGGTTTAGCGCTGGGAGGAATGGGGAGGTAGGCAGAGGAGGTATGAACATATTCAAATATTAAAGTTAAATCTAATCATTAAAAATTAACCAGATCTTTTGGATTAAAGATTCATATAGTGCCATCTGCATTAACTTTCTCTGCATCACTTGTAAACGTTTTCACAATTCACAGCCTAATATTTTTCCCATATAACAAATCTCTCCCTTTTGAAGCGTTAACATGTTGCTTGGCAATGCCATCCCACCTCGGGGAAGACAACCACCACCCCTTTTTGTCTGGTTGGAAGGCTGATTGTGTTGCACAGGTGTCCCATCCATCAGAAAACAAAGAGAGGCTCTGCAAGTGCACTGACGTCACCGCAGCTCCAGCGAGCCCCAGAATAGCAGCTCAAATACATACTGCATACTCCAGCCCCACAGGAAGCCAGAACCAAACCCTCCTGCTAAAGTATAAAATGAACGGGCAGAGATATGTGCTGGGAATACCAATTTAATATATCCTGTACTAAGTGACATTCTGTTTGTTGCATAGCAACAGGAATCTACTGCAGAAAAACAATATGGAACTTTTTTTTTTTTTTTTTTACTTGCCAAGCTACAATTAACCCCAGTCTTCCTGAGAAACAGAACATCCACAGCATAAACATTACCTTTGTCACCAGTCCACCAAAGATGCCATCTCCAGCATTTAGTCTCTTCTACGTCAAAAGGTTTCTGTGTATTTAAATGGCTGGAGGGTATGGTGCTGCCAAGAGAAAATTCCCTGCTGCAGTGCATATGGCCAGCAACATTTTAATTCTATAGTAATGACCAAGAAAAAGTTCTTTGATGCATAGAACTTCCATTCTTAAGAATGAAATGCTTTAGTCATTTTACAATATTTCTGTCATACTACGTAAAAAAATTAAGTCACTCAAATTCTGAAACAAAAGCCTATGGCTTTATTTCTAAATGGTTTAGATTTGGTTTTTTTGAGTGACTGGTTTTGTCTCACAAAATATTAAAAATGAGCACCTACCCAAAGTACTTTGAATTTAAAATCAGTTTCTCTTCAGATTTCATAATAATCAATGTATGTACACCTAAACTCTGTGCCTCTCCATGGGAAAGTTTTTTGTGAGACAGTATGAATTGCGTAATATCTCTCCCTGTTCCCAAAAGAACAAGAAAATTACAATCACTCAGGTGGTTGGGGAATTGATACATCGTAAGTTACATAAAAATATGCACCAGCAAATTGGAGAGATTCCTCTCTTGGGTTTTGTTTCTTTGCTGTGTCTTTTTTAAACACCCTCCCCATTCCCAAACAAGACCGGGTAAGCTCCCTGAGAGTTACAACCAAAACACCTCAGGAGTGGGCTTTGGGGTGAGTCTACCCATACACCCACCCCATGCACAGACATACTCAAGGACCAGGAGGTTAGTTCAATTCAGGAGAAAAAACTGAGATATTTCAAATATATGGATTCAAATCTGTTGAATGCTGAGACTGCTACTACATAAATCACCAAACCTGCAAGCATTCCTCACAGCTACACCAACAGTCTTCATATCAAGGTTTTCTTTTTGTTGTTGGGGCACTGCAAGAGGAGAGGTTGCTTGCTCTGCATCCGTCTGCCCTAAGGAAAGGAGACATGGGAATTCAAGGGAAGATATCCAGGGTACTCAGAATTGACTTAACAGTACCCTCCTCTATCCTGTGGTAACTGGGGATTTCAACAGGCCAAAACCAAAATCCAACTATTAAGTATTATTAAGCATCAGTCATGTCTAAAGATGCAACCCCAATGCAATCCACTTCTATCTGCATCTTAGAGATTTACTATACAGAAGTCACACTAGTGACCAAGACCATGTCTTCACAAAAATAACACAGATGGGCTCTTTAAAACAGGCATTCCAAGCATCCTTTTCCCCCAGTGATTTCCAGTAGTCAGATGCTTCAAAGGAAAATCTATCTTCATGCTTTACATGGTAACAGTAACATTTGAAAAATATTTTCACAGGTTTGCTTTCTGATATTGCTCTCTCCAATGAAATCTCCACTTCCTTTATGCAGATATCATCTTTGCAGAGTAATACAAAAACAAATAACAATTTAAATAGATCCTGTAACTGCTAACCTGTTCTCAAGCACCCAATTCCTTAATCTTTGAAATAAAAATTACACCAAATATTGATACTAGACATCAGAAATCAAAACTATGAGCTACCTATACAAAAATAAACCACGCAGTAACATTTACCTGTATCTGCAATGTGCCTGCAATAACCCACACAGTATAAAATCTCCACATGGTGTCTCCAAAGAATTGAGCAACTTTGAGGAACTCAGGCCTTGGATGTGTGAAATTGCCCTGTGTCCTGTTCCCCACCACTGCAGAAAGTGATCTAATAAAAGATATTGCCTCTCCCTATAAAAGCTTTGTCATGTTTATAATCTTAGAGCAACACAGCTACAGCAACAGTATTCATAACCTGCAAGGCAACCTCTGTGTTTGCCTTACTGCCAACCATTTGTGGATTTAGCTATTGTTGGAAACAGTGACAAACACAGAACTGGTCTATCAGTGAGTAAGAAAGGTACACAAAATAAAAGGCATACCCTTTGGTTTTAAAGTCAACCTTATAGCATGCCAAAGAAGCCTAAAGCCACCCTGTTCCTCCAAACTTCATGAACAGACTACTCGAAAATGCTGCCAAAATCAAGTCCTTGAGCCCAGCAGCCCAGGTTTCTTCACCTCACAGCTTAGATGCAAGGTCAGATGCACAGTGCAGCAGTAATCATTCTGAGGATAATTCATCCATGATGCAGTTAACACAGCTGATCACCAAACTAAAGGCTACTGGACTCATCACACCACAACTGTGCAAACTAGAACAATGGTACCACTGCAATCCTTCAATTGAGATCTTTAAGATGCAAAATCTATTTGACTGCCTTCTTTTATGTGTTTATTGCTTTGGTCTTCTTCCTCAATCCCAAAATAAAAAATTTCATCCAAAAGCCACTACTGCATTTCTACTGAGTAGCTAAAAACCCAAGGAAACCATTGAAACGGTACAAAACCTCATTGTCAATTACTCTCCAAAACACGTAACGCTAAAGAAGTAGCTGAAGTACTGGATTCAACAGGTGCTTAAGTTCAAAAACTTGCTAAAGTGCTCTAATCATTCATCTCCTCGTCATTCTACTCATGATTTGACACAGGTTCCCTGCTAGTTTTCCAAAACGGACCTCTCTCCTCAGCCTTCTCTTGGTCAGAACAACACTGAACTGGAAGGATCTTTCATGTCTTCCCTCACCCCTCAAACAGCAGCCTCTAACCAAGGCAAAAGCACTGACTCCAAGAGACTAGAGACAGAACTACAGTCTCCAGACTCAGCTTCAGACCACAGGTTCATATCTGACCAGGAAGGCAGTCCTGTGCTCCAAAGATGTTTATTTCATATACATACATCAGACACTTCCTGCACCATCCTCCTGTTCTACTCACACTAACGTGATTCAACTGAGGAGATTGTTTTTTATCAATAAATTAAAATATAATATAGTATCTGACTATATTCAGAGATTTCTATCAAAGCAGAAGTACTCTGAACTAGGAAAAAAGTACCTCCAAATATAATTTAAAAAAAAATAAATCAGTATTTCTGCTAGAGTAGTACATAGCCAAAACCAAACCATACCTGTTCTTAAGTAGCATGTTCAATGGTTAGACTTACTTATACAAATGCTAAACTTCAATACTGATAATTTTCCTAGTGCTGTCATTCACTATTTTGATTCCTTATCTCTGCCAAAATTAGGCTCATTTGGATTAGGTTTCACTGTTTTGTCGGTCTGGCCACACCACCTATTTCAGACAATAGGTAACTATGTTTATTCTGAAGTTTATTCTGAAGTCCATTTACCGTCATCCACAGTAGCCAACTGCAGATTTCTAAAAATGGGCTTTGCAAACATATTCAAGAACACAATACAAGTATTTTAGGAAAGCTTCTCTGTGTACAGTTTTAAATACAAATCCAAAAAGTTTTTTTTTAAAAAGTCTGCTTTATTAAACTTAGTCTGGGTGCTCTTAAAGAAGAGCCAGCATTGTTTAATGGACTATGGCTTGCCAAGAGGATCATACACTTTCCTTGAATATCAGCAAGAGTTCAACACAGGAGATATAATAAAAGGTGTACACATCACTGTGCACTGTTTATAAAAGACTCCAGGTTTTTAAAAGAAAGCAAAGTGGAATGAGATTTTTATAGAACAGGAAAATACAAGGAAATGTTCATTGTAATGTGTTATTGACATGAACAACATACACTAGCTAGGAAAGGAAAACTCTTACTTGCCTGGAGCTGGAAGCTTGGAACCTGAAAAAAGCCACATACTCAACATAAGTTATTTGAAGAACTAGTGATTTTAGGCAGCAATACCACCAGGTTCAATGCCCAGATTTACTCAGAGCATATGCTTAAGTCACATTTGCAAAGCCAACCAGAAAGCCGAATGGAACCTAAAACTACCAACCACCTCTTTCCACCAATGCCAGTAAAAATACCACTAAGGCAGCAGCATTGAAAGTTCTGTTGGAAATACATGAACTACAACAGAATCTTAAATCATCTTTCCATTCAGTACTTCCATTTTCAATCCCATGCGATAGGAAAAAAATGCAACTTCAATGGAAATTGCCACAAAATATAAACTTCTAGCAGGCATGACCACATACAAAGACTTACTGGTCTATACAACTGAAATAGGAGAGCATTTACCAGGAGCCAGATGGGACCACAATAAAACACTACCTTAACTACATGCCCTTTATAGCATTTCAGTTTAAAAGCTGCTTTCACTATATGGTAACCTGCAATAAACTGAGAGCAGTCAGCAGCCTAAAAAATACTTAAGGCATTAAACTACATTTTAAGGATGTTAAAAAAATTGATTTCCTCTAAAAAGAAAATTTAAATTTTTCTTTACTTGTTATAAAGCTGCAACTAAGGCGTAATACAGGTTTTAGCTATACCAATGATTATTCCTTTTCTTTTACTATTCTGCTGAATTCCAGGTTTTAAAACTTCTTCTGTTTTGAACTAGGTGGCAAGTATACTAGGGCAAACAACAACCTCGCCTCACCTTCTGTATGGAATTTGCAGTAAGTATAGATTACTTTGTAATCCAGTTCAGGAAATAGAAATTTCAAATTTGTGAAGAAAAGACAACGAAAGAACAGCTTCAAACAGAATCCTTCCAATTGCATTTGTGCCGCAAACTAGAAGTTTAGAGTTATTTCTGGCAGCACACCAGTCCAGCAAAGTAGCATTTTTGTATCACCCTCTGGAGTGCAATCAGTTTCCACTTCTTTCTCCCATACTTCACCTGGTGTCAGCACCTTTCTTTACCATAATTTAAGAAAACAAAAAAAACCCCACAACACCAACCTACACACTTGGCAAAGAAGCAGATCAGTTTTGGACTAAACTGAAATAATTTTTACTATTCTTCTTTTACATAAAACAGCTTTGCCTGGAGAATTTTCTATATGTGAAACTAAGAACAGATTTTTTTTTTGTCTGAATATTGACGAGGTTTTCTTTTAATGAGCCTTGCCTGAAGATTACTCACAGAGACAAGAGAGTTGTACTTCAATTCCTCACATTAACTTGTGCATTGATTCCCAAAACATGTGCTGATTACAAGCGGTTCAGCTGGAAAGACTAATCCGAAGCGGATTGACACATCATCTCACATCCCACTGAACAGTCCTGTTTTCTCCACCAGGCTGTCACCAGCATTTGGGCAGGAGACCCAGAAAGATGTCACATCACCTCCCCAGCAGCAGCTCCATAAGCCTCCCATAAGTGCCTACAGAACCATAACATTAGGAGCAGCACACACCACCACATAACACCATCAGAGGCTGGTAAGCACAACATTCACATTCTTTTCAGGAACATTTTTAACATTAGTCATGAAATAGCTACAGTGAAGGAGACTTGTAATGCATGATAGCAGGGGAGAGGTTTAGCAATTAGGAGAACGATTTATTAGGAGTATTTGAAGTAAAACTCAACGTTTTCCTCTACAGCCACACTGGTACAGAGCATTTTCAAATCAGACTCAATTACTTAGGTATATGGTTTTATTTCTCATGTTAGAAAATCGGAAAGTCAAAATAAGGTGCAGCTATTTCTAAAAGCAGAAAAGGTTTCTATATATATTCAACCAAAAAAAGCTCCATACAAACCAGGCTCTTTTCCAGGTTTGTGAGAACCCATGGGAAGTTAGGACAGGAGAGGCACAGCAGGGACACAACAGTGGCTCATCACCTGGCAGGATTAAATACAGGCAGCTACAAAAGCAGCTTCACTCTCATATTAATCCCAAGAGAGATTCTAACAGCCCAAGAACACAAAGTAGTTTTATTGAACTCCCAAGGACTGGCAGGGAAAGGTGGGGTGGGAGAGTGAGGTAGGCACCAACAAATATCACAGCTGATAGTTCAACAAGGCTGATATGATTTCAGTCTCTGCTACATTTAATTTGAGCTACTACTAGAAGTCAAATTTTTTTGAATTGAACACAAAAAGCACATATCTTCTGCTTTCTCTCACCACTACTGCACTCTTAAAACCTAAACATGCCTGGATGTTTAAAGAGCTGGCACATGTATTTCTCTACTGCTGAGTGGAAGCAGGCATGAACTGTCAAAAGCAATTCTAGACGAAAGGTCAAAGCAAAGAAGGGAATAATATCTGTTTCACAAAATACATTTGCTCTCTCTAGTAATGAAAGCAAATGACTCTATCCAGTGGTTCAATAACCTACTTCTATAATAGTTCCACATGAGCTGCCCTGGCATGGCAAGAAGCAGCCCTCATTACAAAGTATTTCCAATCACATGCCTAAGGCAGCGCCGAGAGACGTCACTTAGGGCAAAGCATCCGCTGAAACAGGTGCTGGGAGAAAAATGTTTCTGCTTTTTATGGAAGTGGAGAAAAAAGGCTTTTAGGCTACAGTGGCCCGAAGCAGGATGCCAACTAACTTGCTCTTGCTTTCTGACCTCCAACAGCAAACATGAAACCCTGAATCAGAGTCAAGAAAAAACTTGTACGTGCCCTTCCAGAGAGCATTCCTGAATTATACACACTCCCAGACTGTTTCTAATTTTTAAAGGCTGACAACATAATTGCTAAGATGGTCATAAATAGCTTTGTCTAAAAAAATTGTATTCTCATTCCTGCACTCTCCATTCACATGGTAATTTTTTAAAAGATTTATACTTTTACTATCAAAATAATTCACTGAACTATCCAGAGGCCTTGCAGGCAAAACAGCTGTCAGATCCCGCCCGTATCAGGTGGGCAGAAACAGCCTGTCCAAAAATTACTTGCAACTGTCACAAATAAAGTGCAAGCTAAAGACCACACTTCTATCAGACAGATGACTCAGTCCATCTGTTAGTTTACTTAAGAACAAGGAAAGTAACCTGAATTCTTGTATCCACCTGAAAAAAAAAAACCTGCCCACACCACCAATTTTTCTCTTGAGATATAAGCAATTTTAGGAACTGTATTGCTTGCAGTTATGCATATCCAGTCTAATTTAACTGCCTGCTTGCACTTCCAACATTTTGTCAAATATTTCTCAACTAAATTAAGCTTCCTGCTTCAAATACACTATTCGGGCAAGTATTAAAACCAAAGGCACAATTCCAAAGTGTTACCTTAGGTATCCAACAATAACTTAGTGTCACCATCAAATTGATGGCCTTGCTGCTGTGCTGTTTCACCACCTTAAATAACTGCAGTTATTGCAGCAGACTGAACTGTACTATTGTCACTATAATAATGCTCTTGTATACCCACTTTCCTGGAAACCCTAGGAAAGGTGTGTGGGTTCCTTCAAGAATTCCTAGTCCTAAGGAAGGTACATGTTTTGTTACTTCTGCTGTGGGCTTTCACCTGGTAAACAGTGAGTATGGTATTAGTTTTCTTAGCACAACACTTAAAATATAATGAGGGCTTACCAGCCCAGGCATAAAATATGCTGACTTTTAAATAATAACACGAAGTGCATTCTGTAGCAACATACTTGTGCAGAAAAGCTGCTGATTGTAAGTAAATAGAAATTTCAGTGTGGCTTAGAGACCACGAATTTAGCTACCCTTTTAGCCTGAAAACACAAGTGAGAATATGACATGATTTTTCAGAAAAGGCAAAATCTATAATAATTTAGCTGTTTGCCTTATGTAAACATGGAATGAAATTCACATATATATGATACATATAGTAGCCTGTCATAAACACAAATTATTATACTGGACTCTTAAAATACTAGAATTTAAAATTTCTTAAAATGACTGTTTCTTTCCCATTCTTGGGAACTTGGGTAATGAAACCTGACTAAGCAGTCTGCTTTCTAACCAGCACACTAATGAAAAACAATTCTTTCCCACACAAAGAAATGGATGTAGTAATCCCAAGAGAAGGCTGTACAGTTTGATTTTTAAAAGGACGGTATCTTGTAAAGCTCATTTATTCTTACTGGAGTTAACATTCAAAATGAGCCTGATATGAAAAAAAAAAATTAAGGTAATTCAGTTAACCTTCACTGTAGAATGCCAGCTCTAGCAGCAGAGTTGTGTTTACCAGCTTCTGTAATACAGACTTCAACATATGCTACAATAAAAGTCTGTTCACACACGTTCTTCCTGTACAACTACGATGGGAAGTGATGCTATTACTAGAACAGGGCCACCAAACTCTGCTGTTACCTGCATCTTCACCACCCCTTCCCCCCCCTACAATTCCAGTCAGCTGGTGAATGGAAACCTCACTGAATATGCCCATTCCTGGACACCTATTATAATATAAGTGCTTTCAGGAAATTGTATGAGGGGCAGTACTTAGGCAGCTAACCAGAGTACAAAGAGAGCAACAGGTGTTCACGGGAATCAGCTGTTCACCTGGGCCAGGAGACACAGATACACACAGCCCTATTCAGGCTGGCTCCTGAACCAAGTAACTTCATACTCAGGCTAGGCCATTTAACTGGGATATTTAATATTCAGAGTTTCTCCGCAACCTAAAACCCCTAACAGATGTTATTCAAATAGCATATCATTTCAATTTGAATACAAAGCGGACTTCTGCAAGAATTAATTCTTGTGTAGTGTTGGTGTTTGTGTCTTACAGAACTGCTGATGATTTTAGCATTCAAAGATGCTCTTCACAACGATGTTTAGTATTATTTGACAGAAGGAAAACCAGTTTGCTCTTCAGTAACTGACCAGCTAATCACTCGGACAAGATGCAAGACCTTAACACAAAATCAGCAGAATTAGTTCAGGCTCATGATGGCTGAAGAATAGCCAAAGCACAGGAAAGAAAGTGAGGGTGCTTCCCCCACTCCACCCCCCCAGTTCATCTATTTATTTTTTT
Organism: Eopsaltria australis; assembly: GCA_034509425.1. Lineage (NCBI taxonomy): Eukaryota > Metazoa > Chordata > Aves > Passeriformes > Petroicidae > Eopsaltria > Eopsaltria australis. The sequence goes on along the minus strand of JAVTVJ010000051.1, from coordinate 2,703,454 downwards.
ATTCTTTGGAGCACCAACTGCATACTTACCTGCCCAACAGCAATGCCAGAATGCAGTTTACTCATTCCATGAGACCATCAGTATTGTGCCAGTTTATTTTTAGTATAAACTGCTAAGATTTAACACCACCTGCAAACAGAGGAGCTGCACACGAAACGCTGGTCATTTGTCCCATCTATCCTGCTGCTCCTCACCCACCACACCTTGCCTTGACCAGCAAATGCACATTAAAAGACACTGCCTGAACAGAATACAGCATGAAGATATTGTTTAAACATGTTTCAGAAATATACCATCAACCATAGTCTAAACAAGTCCAAAGAGAGAGCGTGCAGTGAAAGCTTGCCATTGTATTGGAGTCGGACCAATTAAACAAAACCAAGTGAATTTAACAGTGCCTCTATAGAGAGAAAATACTTCTTTAACCACATCATTTTCTTAGCTTGTGTAGTTTAATTGGTACAGCTTGTTTCTTTTTTTCCAAAGGGTTGGAACCAAGTGTTCTGGAAGTCAGATTCCTTTGAAACACCCCATGAGCACTTATCAGAGCGACCCTCCAAATGACAACTGCATCTCCCCCTTACCAGCCTGATGCTCTGCAGGCACGAGTGGGTAGAAAGCTCCAAGGCCAGTAATACATTCATTTACCTACATTTACTCACTGCTGCAAGTCAACTATTCAAACACCTAAATAGGCAACCTAAGGGTAGGTTCAACCTAGACACTTTCCTGTTGTGCTGGTTAAGAGAAATACTTGTGCTCCCTCCAAGCTGGCACAAGTCCTAGCACACATACAGCTACACCAGTGAACAGTGGGCAGCCTTGCTGCTATAGATCGTTTCACTCAGCATCACCAGCACAATTCAGGCACTCTTTGCCAGCACGAAGCCCAAACTTACACGGGGCTTCCCAAGGTATTTACGCCAAGTCTCGCTCGATTAGCAGCACTCATTGTGCTAAAGGCTGTCAAGATAATTAAAAAGAACACCTCTGCTTAAAGGATCTGGATACGAAGTGTAGGTTTTCCAAGCTGTAACTTTTCATTCGCAGGGTATCTGACTTCTTACATGAGCAACATGAATAACTGAAAATAAATTATCAGAAGACAAAACAAAGCTTAAAATAATGTAGGACATAAATACCTACAGTTAACAAAGAAAACTAGAGGGAAATACAGGAACACAATTCTAAACAAAACAGCAGGGAGATTGTTCCCATGCTTCCCGCTGCAACGCTACCCTTTCCATTGAAGGTGCACTGAAGAAGGAACCCTCACAGTACAAAGAATTTTATTAGGATTTTCCTGTAATTTACGGGGAATTCTAAAGGCTCATCAGTTTTCACGCAGCAGAGGAATTTGCCGACTTTGATCGCTCAAATCTTGCCGGACCTCTGTTCCAAAGGACCACACGACTTACAGTCGTGCCTTTAAGACAAAGAAGGTTCACATCCAACTGCAAGGCAGACAATAACTTCCAGGCGAAAAAAAAAAAGAAAGGCATGAGTAACTCGTTTCCCCAGCTGTCTGAGTGAGGGGCAGGCCTACAGGGAGCACGGCGTCCCCGAGCAGCCAGACCAGCGCTCGGCCACCGAGCCGCATTTCTCACCGGGTCCTGCACCAATCCAGAAAGGAGATTATGGAAACAGAACAGGCGCTAAAAGCGAGCTGGGGGGAGGATGACGGGGGGGAAGGGGAGGACGGGCCAGGGAGGCAGAAAATCGCCTTCAAATGAATGAGCCGGCGGGGAGCGGGAGTTCCCGGCGGGAAGGCAGCAGGCACCCACCTCCCTCCCTGCCGCCCCCAGCCGCGGCCACCTCTGTGTTTACATCCCGAACCTCCGAACGCGACACTTTCCCGGCTGCCGAGAGGGGGATCCCCCCTCCCTCCTTCCCCCCCGGCGCCTCTTTATTGATTACCGAGGGAAAAGCCCAGCTGCTGCTGCAATGCAACACGCGCCGGGTAAGGCGGAGGGGAAGGGGGGGAAAAAAAAAAATCACCACCGGCGGAGAAAGAAAGGAGACGGGCGCCCGGGGCTCACGCCGTGCCCGGCCCGGGGGAGGCGCCGGAGCGGGGCCACCCCCGCCCCGGCCCGGGCCCCGCCGCCGCCCCCCGACCGCAACTTCGCCGCCGCCGCGGGGGGACGGGGACGGCGGGGCCGCCCTTCCCCCGCCGCCACTAACAATGGGCCCGTCCCCCACCGCGGGGCTCCCCTCGGCCCGGCCCCCTCCCCCGCCGCCGGCCGATCCCCCCGGCTCCCATTCCCGTTCCCGATCCCGGCTGTGCGCCCTCCGAGCCGGGGGGCGCGGAGCATCGCCCCCCACCCCGCGCCCGCCGCCCGCTCCGGAGCCGGCCGCTCACCTCATGGTGCTGCCCGCGGTCGGGGAGCCGCTCCCGCTGCCTCGCTCGCTGCGCTGTCTCCCCCGCCCCGCTGCGCCGCTCGCCGCGTCCCCGCAGAGCGAGACCCCCGGAGAGCGACACCCCCGCCCGGCAGCGCCGCCCGCCCGCCCGCTCCGCCGCTCCCTCCGCCGCCGGGCCGGGCCAGACCACCGCGGGGAGCCGGGGGTGGGAGGGGACGGCAGAGGTGGGGGAAAGGGGCGGGGAGGAGCGAACCACCGCGCGGGAAGGGCGGGGGGAAAGGAGGAGCAGGAGGAGAAGAAGGAGAAGGAGGAGGATGAGAACGGGCGGGCGGGGGGAGCGCGGGGGCGGCCGGAGACACCGGCGGGGCCGCGGGAGCGGCGGGGGGCGCGGGAGCGGCGGGCGGGAGGGAGAGAGGGAGAGAGGGAGAGAGGGAGGGAAGGGAGGAAGGGGCGGGCGGCGGAGGCCGCGCCCACCGCCGTGCTGTGCCCGGGCGGCTCACTGGGGCTCGGCGGCCCCGGCGCAGGGGTGGCGGGGGTTGAGGGACGAGGCGGCCGCAGGTAAGGCGGTGGCTCCTCCGGAGAACCGTCCGCCCGCGGCGGCTCCTTCCCCGGCGGCCCCGGGAGTCGCGGAGGGGCGGGATCGGCTCCCGGAGAGCCGCGTCCCGGCCGGCGGAGCCCGGCACCTCCCGGGGTGTGAACACCTCCACCCATCCGCAGACCCTTCCCCGCTCGGCCCCACGCTGCCTGCACCGGGCTCTGTCCGGACGGGAATCCTCGCCCAGTGCAGCGGTGCCGGTGCGGGAGGGGATTCAGCCCCTGAGCCCCTCTGCCCGAGCTCGGCAGGGACCGACGGGCGACAGCACTGCGGGCAGTGGCCCCTCCGTGCCCCCGGAGCCAGTGGCCTAAGCCTTTTTCAGGAATACAGGAATGTTACGATGTTATTCTGCATCTTTCAGCAGCCCCGCTGCTGTCCTAAATGCTGGTTTACGTTCTGCTTTCGGCACCCGCAGCGGCCCCAGCACACCGTACGAGTAACTTTAACCCAGCTCTTGTTCGGCTCCTTTCTGTCAGCTAGCGAGGGAATACCCGTTCTCTTTCGTCTCGGTTAAAAGAAGTGATGAACAAGTGTCTTTGCAATTCCCAATGCCCTTAAGCCATCTTGGTGCTTTTGCACCTCCAATTTAATTTTTGCCTAATGAATACCAATGTTTTCTAGGATCTAGTAGTAAAAATACACAGGAGAAACTAATGTGTAAAGCATCTTCTTTATAGATGTCTAGACTTTTAGATATAAAAACTGAGGAATTTAATAAGCATATATGTATTTCTGATATAGGTTCCACACATTTAAGGGGATTTTACCGTGAATCTCAGCTATTTGACACCATACATACCACCTCTTCCTTGATCAGTGAGGCACTCACAATTAATGGTGTCAGTAGCACAGTAAGAGATGAGCTAATCAATGAAAAAAAAATGGCCAGTTGTTAGAAAACACTAACTCAGGAACAAGGACAGGCTCTGAAACTGACGCTAATGAAGAATAGTTTAGTAAGAAAACATGTTTTTACTGGCATAGGGATGATGTCAATGAAAATGTTGCAGTAGAGGTGAATCACAAAATGCAGATGAGTAATCAGAAGAAAAGCGACATTGTGATATTAAAAATTGTGTACCTTTGTCTACAATGTAAAGACAGCCTGAAAAAAGGATACAATTGAATCTGGTAAATAAAATTACCTTAATTGCTTTCAGCAAATACTGAGGACTCCAACTGGCAGTGAACCTCAGTTCTTAAGGCATAATGAATTTTCTAAGATCTGGGCTTCCTATCATCAGAATATCCTCCAAATAAAAGATTTGGAAAGAAAGCCGTTCTGGCAGTGAAAAGACTCTTGAAGGAAGCCAAGCAGAAATGTTAAAATTTGTATCTAATATATCTCTGTATCTATATTGATACATTTAAGATGTGTGTCTAATGGGCTTCAGCAGGTACATCAAGTAGAAGAAATGGCAGAGACAATCAGAAGAAGGGGGATTTTGTTCAAAGATACCAGTTGTTCTCTAACAGAAAAAATCAGGATCATAATGTGACTGTCCTGCTGCAACTGTCTGGTCTTATTAGTCAAACCTAGAAGAATTTTGACTGTGACAGATATATAAAAAACACTGAAAGAGTGCCTGGGCTCCAGGTCTGCCTGAGAGGGAATGAAAATAGCCAGAAGCTGTTAATCCTGCAAAATAACTATTATCGCTATTTGTGTTATATTACTTGGTGTTCTTAGCCAAATCAGATACGGTCATAGCTGGATTTCTCTAGACCTATTCAGTGGTACAATAGAATTTGTAAAAATGCCAGAAGAATCATTTTGCATGCTGGCATCGCAGATGTCACCAAGTGCAAAGTCATTTTGGACGCTAGCTTAGTCAAAAATCCCATTGAATTAATCTGTAACAAAATACTAAATCTGCAGTAACTCATATTAGCAGCTACATGAGAAGGAGGGGAGCCAAAATTATATAGGGCAGAAATCAAATTATAAATGTTGAGTGCCTCTTCCTTTCCAGGTCAATCTAGTGAGGTTATTGTCAAGAAATTAAAGTAGTCTAGCAGAAGAATGAGTTTGTGTACGTGTTTCTGGTAGTGAATTATGCATTGAGAAATCTGCCCGCTCTCGTAGCAGACCATGTGCTCCCAAGCTGTAATCACTCGGTGTGTCCTGTGTCCAAGTCACTTGGTGTGACCCTGCTGCCACCTTTCTCGCTGATAGGATCCTCCAGCAGGATGCCCTTTGCACCCCCCTCAGTGAGCTCCCTTCTCCTGGCAATGACAAAACCAATGTGGCAGAAAGCCTTCTTAGCTGGGGGTGTCACACTAATAACCTGAGGCCCGTGACAACCTATGAGGCAGAGCCATGTAATGGTTCTTCTAATCTGTGTGCAAGGACTGTGTTCATGCCCTTCTTCCTCCAGATCCAAGCAGCTCAGAATACCCCAAAACCACTTTGCATCCCTCCCTCCTGCACTTTCTCCTGCTCAGCTGCAACAGAGGACTGGAATTCAGATGCTTCCAAAAGCTAAGCCAGCTCAGGTTGAGCAGTATGGTGTGCCTCCTCTCCAAACAACTCAACTAATGAAGGCTTTCTGAATGCTACAGAAATGGCTCACCCAGGCATAAACCAGAAGAGAATGTGTTCCTGTTCAATATCAGCCAAATGCAAGAGGCTTGGCAGGCTCCTCCTGAGTGAACCCAGCCGATCCCATCGTATCTCATCAGCACGGATCACCCTTGATACAGGGTCATGAGGAGGATGCATGACTAATGTTCTGGAGACATTCAGGGAATCCAAAAGCTTCAAAAGGCAGAGTAATCCTTTCTCTCACAATGAGATTTCCTCTGTCTTCTCTGAAACAATCTCCCACTTTCCAGTCTTTGTTTCTTTAGAAAGGAAAAAGCAGCTGAGATCTTTATGTGTCATAGAACAGTCAGTGTCCTAGGACAGCAGCTCATATGCAAGATTACTTTGGCCTTCTTCAGTGACTGTAAATAACATAATGCAGGATACAGTCAAAGAGGTTTCTGGAGCAGGAGAAAGTGTTTTTTTTCTGGTGGTTTTGGCTTTCTGAAGGTTATTGTTCTTACACTTAATATATCCATAGTTTGGTTTTTGAGTATGTAAGAAAAGATATTTTATTTCACTTGTTTGGATTATTTTCCATAGAACTAGTATAGAAAGAAAACACAATTTACTCTATAATAGAAGCAAGAGAATTGCAACAACAAAGCATGAGCTTTCTCTCCAGAGATAGTGAAGGGCTTTTCAAAAATGGTAGGCTAAAAGAAAATAGCTCTGACAGTGTGCTTCTGGTAGTATTGAAGATTATCAAAACAGAAGTGAATTAAGTAATTGAACATATTATTCTCATCACTGATTATGTTAATCTAATTTATAAATACATCTTTTGCTCTGGACCAGACACAGAGCTGACGCCTGGACCAATTCTGTGAGGTCATGGTTAGTTGAACAAAATGAAGATCCAGCAATTATATAGACAGTTAAAGTATACTGGCTAGTATAATTCTTCCTGTCCTCTTCTTGCTTTGCCTCAACCCCAAGTCATTTTCAATTTCAGGTTGCCATGAGTCAGCCGACTGCTGAAGTGTTGCATAGCAGACCATTAAAGGAAATGCTTTCAACTAAAAAGTCCTTAGTTTTACTTTATTCATGAAATTACACAGTTTTTCCTAACTGCCTTCTGGGGAAGGGGGAGTAAACTATCTCTGAAATTCTCTAGGAATGCTAAAATAAACAATTATTGGCATGACTCAGCAGATAACAACAACAATAGCCAAGAAAGTCTTTTCTTAAAGGAATAATATTTTTATTCTGTTGTAAAAAAGGCGAAACAATATGACCAGCAAAGGAAGCAAATCTTTTGCTATCACAGTCCTTAAAGTGAAACTTGGTCTTCCTACCAGCATACCCTGCTCCTTATTATACAAGTAAACAACTCCTAGATCTTCCATCAGGCACCTCCAAAGAGGAATGAAAGCAGCAGCTGAAGCTTTCCACTGTGATTCTTTCCACCAAGGTTCCTAAAAGTGCCCCTCACACTGTCAAATAGCATCAGCACATCAAACCACAAGTCTCTGTAGATGTGAGTAGGGAGTATGGTATGTGTCTTTCAGGCTTTTCCCAGTAGACTCAAATATTTAAATGAAAATTCCTGGTATAAAAAGGGATTGTTTTTTCCCCCTAGGTTTATCATGAAAAGAATTTGTATTGTGCTGCAGGCTATTCAGTGAGGGTTGAACTCTCTTTTTGTGTAAGTACTGTCTATCAAGTGTAAATCAATGTGTTGTGTACTTAGTGTAAAAATGCTTTTCTGACACTCAGATAAATTATGATTGTTGTTTTGACCCTTGTCTTTCATTCACCTCCACTCAGCTGCTGACTTTTGTGGTTTCTGAGACGAAATGTTGATTTAGGACCAGTGCAATTGACCAATCTCATCTCTTCCTTTCCATCTAATTTTATACTCTTATCCCCTAATGGTCTTATTTGCCACCACTCTGCATTCTTCTTATGCATTACCAATAAAATGTATTCATTATGTCCTTCTCTCTCTCTTGCTAATGTCTTAGAACAAATTGTACTCTTCTGCTTTATCTTTTGCTGGAGGAAAGTCCAGGCACAAAGCTGGCCCAGGATTTGGTTAAGATTGTTTTGAGCCATCTTTTCTTACAACTCTAGATGAGTTATTCTCTGAGGTCCTCAATCACAGCCAAGGATTTGGGCCATTATTAATTAGTTATTATTAATAATTGTTAAGTGCCTACAGTGCACTTGTAGATTAAAAAAGGGCAGGCTTCTTGCCTAGAAAAGCTATGTACAGGATGTCTACACTGCAGTCTCCCATGTCTAAGCCAGCTTTAAAATGCTCAGGTATTACTTCTGTGGTGCTCTGTGCACTCTACCTAAAAGTGCACTGAGCTCTGTGAGCAGCCTCTACAATCCCAGCAGAGGTTTGACTTCACCAGAGCACATTCACTGCAGTGGACCCCTTCATTCTGTCTGAGATTAGGCAGGCAGATGCCAAAGGAAATGGTGGAGCCTTTCAGTTGGAAGCCTGTACTGAATTTCACCAATTTAATGCTACCTTGCACTACCCTGGGGTTATTTTACTCAGACTCTGTTGCAAATATGTGCTGTATTTTGTCCCTCTTTCTCCTTTCTCCTCCCTTCTATTTTAGATGAATTACAACACACTTACTATTGCTGGTTAGTTTTCATTCACTGCAGAGTTGGAATAACTTACGATGGAAGTACTGTCCCAGTTATAGATGAATGACAACACTTTTACTATAGCCGGTTAGTTTCCATTGACTGCAAAGTTGGAATAACTTGCAGTAAAAATAATGTCCTGATTATAGATGAATTACAACACTTTTGCTATTGTGAGTGAGCACCTGTGGATTGCAAAGCTGTTAGTAACCTACAATACAAATATTGTTCCAAGAAAGGCTGCAGCTTAGAGGATAACCTTTTTAGTCCTTTTCCAGCACTGCAGATTCTGCTTTCTGGCAATAGCTATAGCCAGTTCCATAATTTGGATTTCAAATTTAGTAAGTGATAAATCATGCATGAGACCCAAAATATACAAAGCAGCAGTTGCAAAAATATTCTTCCTCAGTATTTTAGAAAGAACATCACAAATTTTTTTTGCCAAAAGAATTAATGTTTCTATAAAAAGACATGTGAAGAAATGAGCTCTTAAGAGATTACAACACTAACACATGCCATTATTATTACTATAACTAGTTAGAAACTATTTCAGAATGTAGATGTACTGTATAAAATCAATGAGAAGGAATTCCTTGCAACTGGCTTTAAGTCACGCTTCCAGGACCAGGGATCTGTATCTCAGCCATAATCACTCTCTCTGCTGAGTATTTATTTATTCTCCACTTCCTCTGTTAGTTCAGCTCCCATGTGTCACAAATACAACCACATAAACAGTGATGGATTTTCTCCAGCTCCTTCCACCCTCAGACAGCACAGAACCACCTCATACCCTATTTCCTGTGTCACAGGTTTATTTCTAAACAACTCATCCTGAGTGTTTGACACTGACTGGTATGCTGCAGTCAGGAATTCGGCTACTACGGTCAACTGACTGCTTTCCAAGAATACCACTCATTAAAAAGTACTGCTGCAGACTCTACATTCAAATCCTTGCTGAATGCTGGGCTTTCTCACTGGGTAATAAGAAAGGATTCATCTTCTGGAGCCTGTAAATAAATAGAGGTAGGAAAAGACCAATAAAAATTCCCCACCGGGCTTTTTCCAGAGTTTTCAAAAAACAACCTTCTACTATCTGGAATACATTTCACTCTCTGGAAGTTCTTCTTTGTAAAACTTCCCTTGCTTCTTCTAGGCTTACTGTGCCTAAATAAATTCTATCTTCCCTGGTTTTTTCTCTTCTAAATAGCAGTAAATTTTATCACAGCTTCTTCCCATATCAACTATCCCTAAAATATTAACTACTGTCTGTCACTAAACAAAACTTTTCATTGTTCCCATAGCTCAGTTTCTCAAAACCTTCCACTAACATTTTGTGGCTTTGTTCTAAGCTCCCTCCCATGTCTCTAGTCCTGGGCACAAAACTAATGTCCTTATTTGAGGTACAACCAAATGCTCTTTGCTTCTGAACACAGAGACAGAAATCATATTTCATGAGGCTGTTTCCAGAGTTGTTGTCAATCTTAAAGATTCTGTGGATTTATAATAAAAGATAGGTAGCATCAACTGCGCGGAGACAGAAGACAATAATTTTATTTAATTGTCATGACTGATTGAACATTTCTAACCCTCCAATTGTGAACAGAGTTTGCTTTGTGCAGTGAAATGACTTTTCTAACAATGATCCATTCATTCTGCTGTGACTACATCAGTGGGTGAAGAGGAAATGCCAGCTTTGCAATGTTTTAAATTATTATTATTATTAAAACAACTGTACTAGGATATTGGCACATCTGCAAAGAAATAAAACCCTTCCATTGCTTACCTGTTTGTGGTTTAGAGTCATCCTAAACTAGCAGCACCATAACCATTGGCATCTGTTAGGGTTAGTCTATTCATAAAACATCAGTAAAACCCTCCAGGAGCTCCTGGACAAACTCAACCTGAAAAAGGAAGCTTACCAAGGGTGGAAGCAGGGACAGGTAGCCTGAGAGGAATATAGAGAAAATTGTAGCCAGGGATCAGATTAGGAAAGCCAAAACCCTGATGGAATTAAACCTGGCCAGGGACATCAAGAAGAACAAAAACAAGCTTCTATAGGTACATTGATGATAAAATAAAAGCTGGGGGAAATGTAGGCCATTTCCAGAAGGAAATGGGAGACCTGGGTACCCAGGACATGGAGAAGGGTGAGGTCTCAATGATTTTTTTGCTTCCATCTTCACCAGCAGGGGCTCCAGCCACACCAACCAAGTCACAGAGGGCAAAGGCGGGGAATAGGGGAATGAGGAACCACTCACTGTAAGGGAAGAATGGGTACCAGACCATCTAAGGAACCCGAGATGCATCCATGGGTCCTGAGGGCACCAGTGGATGAAGTGGCTAAGCCACTATCCATCCTATTTGAGCAGTCGTGGCAGTCTGGTGAAGTTCCCAGCTGGGGGATAAGGAATTGGCTGGATGGTCACTCTCCAAGAGCTGTGGTCAGCAGCTCAATGTCCAAGTGGGAACCAGTGATGGGTGGTGCTCCTCAGGGGTCAGCATTGGGACGATGCTGTCTAACACCTCTGTCAGTGGCAGGGACCATGGATGGAGTGCACCCTCACCATGTTAGCTGGTGACAGGAGCTGAGTGGTGCTGTCATCGTGCTGGAGGGAAGGGACGCCACAGGGACCTCGACAGGCTTGGGCCCATGAAAACCTTATGAAGTTCAACATGGCCAAGTGTAAGGTTCTGCAGCTGGATCCGTCCCTGGAAGTGCTCAAGGCCAGTTTAGGTGGGCCTTTGAGCAGCCTGGTGTAGTGGAAGGTGTCCCTGCCTAAGGCAGGAGGCTGGAACTAGACGGTCTTTAAGGTCTCTTCCAACTCAAACCATCCTATGACTCTGTGATTCTACAAAAATGAGCTGATGAGTTGGTAAAAACATGCTCAGATCAAAAATGCTAAAAAGATAAGAAACTCATCTCTTTCCACAAGAGATGACTGATAAGGTGAAAAATACACAACTGAATGAGAATTTATGCAAGCTTGCAAGCCTGTTCCAAAAACCAGCAGCAAGGGCAATCCTTGTGTGCTCCTTTGGAGCAATGGCTGAGAACAAGAACAGGAAAAGAAATGGGGTTTTAGCAAGAAGGTGGTGAAGTTATAATGCTAAAAAATTGATAAAATCCTGTATGAATTCATCAGTATTTCTCCCGAGAAAAGAACAAGTCATTGATCTACAAAGGCAGGGAATGTATTTTTTTTAAAGGAATTATATACTATAATCATGTTTCATAGACCATTATTCTAAACCAAATCCAGAGAAAATACCAAAGCCAGTCTGCCATTGTAGAGGTGGGCTTTGCATTTATCACTTTAATTTTGGCTTTAAAACCAAAGAAGGCCAGTTATTTATTCTCATAAAGCTGCTGTGCATTGCCCTTCCATGTGATAGCTTCATCATGAATACTCAAAAGGAGTTTTAAAACAGACACATTACAAGATTCATTTGACAAAAGTAATTCACTTATTGTTCTCTATAATCTGGAATATCTGGGGTGTCCAGAGGATGGCTGAAAGCCTCCTATCCCACCAAAGCACAGGGATTCCTGCCTCATAATTGTCCTTTCTTGTTGACCAGGCTCGTGGTAACCCAGAGCAGGCTGGAAGCTGCTGCAGGCTGTACTTGGGAAGGGAGAGCAGTTAGGTAAAGCTCAGAAGATGAACTAGCCCAGGGAATCCCAGGGGGATTTCATCAGAGAATCATATCATGTTAGGTCAAAGCACACCACAAGAAGTGATGCCTTTGAACCTGAACAAAATGGGACTAAAAATATCGCTTTGGAATCCTGGTCTGTGACTTGTACAGAGATGTAGGAAACTTCACCCTAGTAAACAAATTCTTGCATTCATTTGTTAGCTAAGACAGAGCTGTTCTTGCCTCCACTTACATTTGTATCACTGAAGAAAGCCCAAAGCTGTTGATTTTTTCAGGAACAGCAGCCTGGTATAGGCTGCAGGAAGGTCTTGGACACAGGAGTTCTGCTTGAGCACAGCTAAATCCATGAGCTTTCTCTACAAAGCTCTTCATTTGTAGCATTTTCAGGCAATTTTTGGAATGGATCTCTTAACTCATAGAAATAAGCAAGTTACCCTCATTAGCACTGCATTACAGCCTCACCCAGGACAGCAGTGCTGGCTCATGTGCCTCACAAGTACCTGGGCATGTTCTATGTGAGTTAACCTTTAACACAAATCAGCTGAGACTACGACCCACATCATCTGTGACCTTACAAGAGGGCATTTCTTCTTCCCTTCAGTTTCAAACACAGCAGCTCATCTTTTCATTTACATGAAGTTCTTTTACATCAATTACATCTGAATTTCACGCTATAATTAAGATCCCTTTGCACCAAAAAAGTGGTTCAAAATGCATTAATTAATTACATTAAATAAGCACACAAGAGACTGCCTTGCATTTTTTGTTCCTCATCTAAGAATTCTGTGAAGCCAGCTGCACTTCTCAAAGTTGCTGAGCTTCACAAGCATTTCTCCCTCAAATTCTCAGACTTTTTGGACATCTTGCTGGTTTCTGTGAGGGCTCTCAAGCAGCCATAAATGTGTTTCTCTTCCTATATCCTGCTATGTATACCTTTGCTAAATCCTTCACAACAGGTTTTCCTCAAAAGCCGAGAATTTTCCACAGCCGAGGTTTTACCTACCAAGTTCTGCAGACAGACTCTCCTGAGATGCTCACCTCACTTGTTTAATGATTTCTCTCCAGCTATTGCATTCTTACAGCAACTGCACAAAGGACTTCTGGCTGGTTGTAAGAACCAGGGAAAGGCTTGTCCAAGTGCATTCAGGGGACTTAAATGTAACAGCAGAGACAATCCTGTTAATCCACAAGGCAATTAAAAAATTCATCTTAAGCATCCAGGATTTCATCTTCATTGTCTCTTCTCCTGTTGTTAAGTAAAGAAAATTTTTGTTTAATGTTAAATTTATTATTATGGCTGTGAAACTGGGTAAGAGTTTTAGATGGGTGTAGAAACTATGGAATTGTTGCAGAGGGGTGGTCATTAGTAGGGAAAGACAGAAAGGAACACTTGGTTGGGAACAGTGATCTTCCATAATTCATCAAAATGCCAAGATTGCTGAGAATTCACCTCAAAAGACAGATTCTTTGCTGCTATGTCGCTTTACAATGGCTTTGTCCAAATGGGAATACCATGCAGAATTCTGTTTTGCTGGTCTTTAGCGCAGTGTGGAAAAAAATGATCAAAAATAGACCATTTGCAAAGCTTACGGGGAATATTTGTGTGAGAAAAGGGAGGGGTTGAGAGCTATGACCACATGAAACACAAATCATAGTCCATGTTCAGAATACCTGGCTGGCAGCACCCAAAAGGCTGGAGGGATAGATCTGCTAATGCCACGGACGGTGTTCTCCCCCTGCACTGCCTGTTTAGCTCCTCTGGGATGGAAGGAAAGGTAATGGCAGCCTTTGGCTTCACGCCTGTCATTGCCATGACACTCCCATACGTTCCCTTCAGCATTGTGCATGTCTTCCTTTACCTCAGCAGCAGCAGCAGCAGCAGCAGCAGCAGCAGCATCAGTTACTCAACAGGAAACGTCTCGAAATAAGCCTTTCATTTGAGGAGTCTGCCAAAATGAAAACACTTTTAGAAAGAGAAAACTGATCTCATAAACAGAAATAAATCTAAAATTAACTGAAACCAAAATCACATGTTTCCCCCCCTACGCCCCCACCTAGGTCTCTGGATGTTGGGAACCTTAAGCTCCATTCTGAAACTAAATTAGACTCAGAGTCTGAAAACTGACCTCAGACTCAGATTTTGGTGGAGTGGCTTGAGATGATAAGTTCTCTACTCGGATATAAATGCACAACTTTAGATCCCCTGTACTCACAAGTTGTTTCCTAGAAACAAAATCTTATGATTTTCCGTTCAATTAGATTGTGCATTTTAATTAATTCTCTAGTCTTTCTCTGGAAGCAAATCATCAAATAGAAGAGACATCTGCACTGTTCTAATTGACTTAAATAGAAATAATGAATGTACAACCCTTGGGTTCATTGGACACCTGGATTATTTCTCACTGAGAAAAATAATACATCTATCCACAAGCAAATTTTGGGAAGAGAGAGTGTGATAATTTCATCAAAAACACATTAGAAAAAAAAGCGGGCTAGAATTACACACATTTACTGAGTAGAGCCTTTACTCCATCCACTGTTAGAGCTTCACTTTGAAGACTGAAGTGAAACAGCAACAGTTTATTTCTTTCTGAGATTTCCATAATAGAGGAGAAGGGAGGATCTGGTCCATGTATCTAGCTATAGACTACCTAGGAATTCTTCTGAGTAAAACACATCAGGATTTGCAGTTGCCACCTTTATTCCCTCTGACAAAAACTATTCCACTGCTTTTTTCTTCCAGAGGCATTGGGTTTACTTTTTATTTAAAGGATAAAACTGTTGTTACACCGAGAAAGCAAGAAGCCTTCCCAAGAAAAAAGTACCTTGAACTAATTTTTTACAGAATATAGACCGTTTACTTCACAAAATTAAACTCTTGTACTTGGAATTTCATGTACAAAACACAAACCTCAGGAACAATTCCCATAAGGATTCATTTAACAGGCTTCATTATGTGGAAAGGGTAGAAAGCAACCAAAAAGCTAAAATGGCTGCTCGGCATTATATTGTTCTGTGGCTGCAAGTGTGATTTACAACTATGCATTTGCTGCCCTTGTTTCTTTAGCTTTGTGCTGAATTATAAATGAACAACTGGATCCTGGCATTCCTCTTCTAGTACAAAAATAAAATTAACCTGTTTAAGGGACACTTTTTAAACACATTCAGTCAATGAATTCTTTATAAGGAAATGCTTTATTTGAAGAAAAAAGACCCCAATCCATCTCAGACCTTTCAGTTTTGCTCTTTAACAAAAAGTAAAGATAGCTAGATGTAAAACCAGGCCAAACAATTCCATGTCAGCTTGTTTGATGCCGTTCAAGTAACTGTGGATAACCAATTCACAATGCTTTGTGAGAACAAATATTTACGCAACAAAAAGGCAACTGGTTTGCTTTGGCTTGATTTGAATTTAGATGTGCAGTAAATTTGTCCACTCATGTAGGTATTTGACAACACGTGAAGTCTGCAAAATCACTTTCAGTCTGCCTAACAACATGGATCTTTTTGTCTGCTCAACACTTGTGGTCCATATCTGTTATTAAATAATGTACACAAATGCTGCAACAACCGAATCATAAATAATTACAGAGCTTTTTTTAATAGATGACGCAGGTCCCTGCCTCAAGGGCTTGCTGTCTACCTCAAAAATGGGCTAAAAAGATGGAAAATTATACACAATACCAGAAATTAGCAGGGGTTTGGCACTGTTCAGTACTAAAGGCTTGAGAGAAGATGTTGGCATGAAAGAAGAGGAGACAGAACTGTGAAGCTCAAAGCCAAGAGCACGTTAACACCAAAAAGCCATCTAAGTTTTACTTTCATACTGGCTGTGATCACAAGACCTGCTGGAGGGAGAATCACCACGTAGCCAGTCCTTGGTGCATTTCAAGCTCTGTCACAGCTAGACCTGAATGTTTCTCATTAAACAGATGCATATCTAGGAAGGTGCTACCAATCCAAGGGATGCTGTTTTGCTTCGTGTTTGCAGGCCCCCAGCTGGGCATGGAGCTTGTCCTTGTGCCTTTCCAAAGCCCCAGCATCTGACCACAGCCACCAAAATAGCTCTTGAGCTGTCAACCACAGCCCTGGGGAGCAGGGAAGGTTCTTCAGCTCTCTCCTTGTATTAGAGGCCTGGATTAGGCTGATTTAGCCCTTTTTTTTTCGTAAATAAGGCATCAGGATCTGCCAACAACATTCCTCTCATTTTATCTGATCTCATAAGAATTATTTTTAGTAAGAACTAGTTTGCCCTGAAAGAAAGCTATTCTCTAAAAAAAGCTTTGTACACTTAAGACATATGGGACAGAAGGAAGCCTGCATCTAGCATTACTTTTTTCTTTCAGTCACCAGAAAAACCCCTGAAATTGCCCTTTTTAGCAAAGAGAAAAGATAAATGAGTTCGTTCTGAATCAAAAATAATAGACATGTCTTGTGCCATTCTTGACAACCTTTTCTGAAGTCTCATTAGCTCACAGAACATGTGCACGACTCCTACCTCTAAGAAATTCACACAGGTGTAATTCCACCGAAATAACAGTTGAATAGCTGTAGTAGAATGAGAGCTATTTTTGTCCCTTCTCTCACAAAAATTAATTGAAATAGCTACTTTACAGAGGTAGCAGCAGCCAGTCCCCCTTTCTGCCAAGCTTAGAAGCACTGGAGACATTGCTTAGGGTCATCATACTCTGTATTTTGGTGAACAGACTTAGTGAATGGCATGCATGTTATGCTTACTAAGCTACTTTGGATAAACATGGAAAAAATCTAGTGGTGTAGCTGTCACAGACCAAAATGGTTTCATGTGCTATGTGATTTGAAGGGAGATTCCTTTCCTGTGTGTCATTTACCTTTTATACATTGCTGCTGCTCAGTATTTCATAACCATTCATTCTTTGGATGCCCACACTGACATTGTTATATACATATAGGCATAAAAAAAATGGGAACTGTGCGTTCTTACTCGGTGTCACATTATAGACCACAAACAGCTTTATTGCTCTTTACCAAGTTTGGGAACAAAGGGAAAGGGATGCCAATGACGTATTTCTCACGGTAGAACAATTTCCTTTTCACACTTGGAAACCAGAGCTCCTCTCTTTTAGGGATGGTTTATGTACACATGCATAGCCTTGGGACATCAGGATCTGAGGAGACAAACCTCTCATGTTTCATATGTAAATCAGTGACAGCCACGGTCATGTGCTAAATGATAAATAAGCTGGTGAGGTGGAGCCAGCAGAAAACTTTCACGCTTTAATTTTTAACATTTCTCAAGCCATGATCCCGCAAGTCGTAAGGATTTTTGAGTAGGTTGGGCCCTGTCGTGAATTAACTGTTGACATAGCTGATACAACAGCAAACAGCATCCTAGATAATGAACTTCTTCGGGAAAAGAACTGTGTGTCTCTCTGGCATGCAGCACAAGACCATCTCACTGATTCCTGCCTTTCCTGGCACACCTGGAGTGCACTCACTATGCCTCAGTCACTGTGAATTCCTTGAATCCATTGACACTGTGAGGAGAAGATGATGATATCTAGAATAAAACAGGAATTGAAGGTAATGTAGGATCTATTTCTTCCTCCCGTCCCCTGTGGCATCTGAAACCACCCTGTGATGCCTCTGTGTCTCCATTTCTGCCTTCATGGTGATAATTTCCCCATCCTAGGAAGTCTGAGAGCCTGTAAATGTGTTTAATGTGAACTGAGGTCTTCGGTTGCAATTTTCAAAGCAGATGTAGCTGTTTTGTAAAGGAGGTTGTGACATTATGGATAATAAAGATAAGGCTTCCTGTAGCTGAGCTTTTTACACTCTCCATTTAATTCACTGTTTTCTTGCCAAATTACAGTATTCCAACATTAGCAAGTACTAATGAAGACAGATGAAAGTTACACTGTTTGGTATCCACCTCATCTCAATACTTTGGGATATTTCTAACCCTAGTAACACAAGCAAAAAAGAAGGATACTGTTTTGCCTTAAAAACATTCACATCCTTTCCTGTAGTAATCCTAGCCCATCCTTACTCTGAAGGAGGGAGGGATCACAAATGCTGATATCAAGCAACTTTTGCTGTTCCTTTCACAAGCCTTTCAGTTTGACCAAACCTCTGAAAATTGCTTTTCAATCATTCAGTAAAGAATGGGCAGGCTTGGATTAAACTTGTGTGCTGCGACAGAAAGCAGGGTGGGAGAGCAGGGGGAGCAGCCCTGTGGCAAGATATCAGGAGGTACATGGAGTACTATGGAGCCTCAGATGAGGACTAGAAGAAGGAGCTTCTGGCAGCTGGAATTTGGCAATGGTGGGGACTAAAACCTGAAGCTGAAAGGAGACTGAGAAACGGATGGAGACAAGCAGATCTAAGGCTAAAAGAGGGAGAAATTAGGAGCGTAAGAAGGAAAAGCTAACTAGAAGTTGCACACTTCTGAGTTGTGTTAAGAGCTGACACTGTGCCTAGATGGGTTCCTCCCAGAATCTGGAATAGAACCCAAAATTTCTGACTTGCAGTATGTTTCTATTTTTCCTACTGAGAGCTACTAAAAAAAATGGACACCTTTTCTCCTTGAAGCCTGCACAGGGGTGATACACTCCTGCATGGTGAGAGTTGTCCGTGAGCCTCTGCTTCAATCTGTGGATCTGGAATTCCTTCCAATGAAACAAAGGGAACTGAATGTAGTAATATGTGGAAGGAAATCAACTTTCCTTCCTTAAAAAGCTAAGAAATTCTTTGATATGCATGTGTTTGTGTGTGTGTATATATATATATATACACACACATAAAGTAGTGTGAAGAGAACTTGTAATGTCACTGCCTTCAGAAAGCAGGAATACAACAATTGGAGCTCAACCATTTCTCATCTGCTCTGAGCACTTCCATTTTTATCCAGTCTATTTCTTACACCTCGTGCAGAGGTTCCTCCAAGTCCTCTGGTGCTCCATGGTTACTTCAGCCTTTTATTCTTAGGAAGTGTTTGGGTAGTGGTAGTCCCTACGTCAGAGATCCAGTCTTGTCATGGACAACTTCACAATCTAAAGAATCTGGACTATAATTCCATAGCTGGAACTTTTCACTGCAGTGTTCAAATAGAATTCAACCAACCCCCAGCTTATCTTGCTGTTCTTCCTACTCTTCCTCCTTTTTATTTTTTCTTTGCTTCTTGGGCTTTTATTTCTTTCTTTTTTTTTTCACACTTTTTCAACAGAAAATGAAAGCATTCTATATTTCTTCATCACTCTTTTCCTTTCCACCTCTTCTGTTTCTGTGCCTCTTTTCCACAATTAGCTCTTTTTTTTTATCTTCTTCATTTTTATTTCCCCCTCCTGTCACAAGGAATGAAGCTTGAACCTGGATCTTGCATTATCTTAATAATTACCTGAACCTGTCTTACGTCTTCAGACCACCACTATAGTCACAAGAGTTAAAACATCTTTTCTTTTTTTTAATTTTTTTTTCTATAAAAACTGATCCTAGGCAGCTTTCCAATTATGATATCAGTCTTGTAACGTTTGCCTGAATTTGCTGACATCCTGAAAGGATGATCTCAAGAGGTGTATTCTCCTGGCTGAAAGGGCCAGCAATGACACATCACTGTCAGTCGTTAGCCTGCCCACAGCTGATTATTTTGGGGGTTGGAATGGTGCAAGTGGAGAGAATGGAGCCCCCCAAGAGGCAAGATCTGGAAACAGCTGGAATAAAGATGTGCAGGAAGGATGAGGGGTTAGGAAAAGAAAACCCAAGGAGATAAAGGAGGAGCTTAAGAGCCCAGAGGCAGAAGCAGCAGTAGCCTAGAGCTGAGATTTTCTGAGTGTGATGGAGAACAAGAAAATAAGAACTGATTAGCTTTTTGTTATAACGTATTTTTAATCTATGAAAAAGCCTCCTGGTGGTATCAGTATGAGAGCCAGTGATAACTGGGGAGATTATAATGAAACACCGTAGCCTGCTTTCTTTTCTCCTCAGCTCTGCTCTATCATCTTCCTTATCCATCACTATTTTCCCTGCCTAGACCTGTCCAGCTCCTACAGGAGTTAACAAGAGCTTTGCCATGAACTTCAGGAGGAGCACAGTTGTAAATTACTGTAAATTGAGGCCAGCCTTGGCAACAGGCTCTCAGAAGGGCCAGTCCCACATTAGGAAGCAGGGGATGTTTCACTGACAGTGTTAACGCACTGTGGAGCAATAAAACTACTGGTTTCTGGCATATTATGGAGCAACATGACAAAAAAATTGCAGAATCCACAGTATTATCCTACCCACAGTTTTCTACTGACCCCAATTACGGTTCTGTTGCTAAAGCTATATAATTTGATTTTCAACAGCACACTGAAAATGCAGGCGCTCAGCAGTTCCCAGAGTGATTGCACAGTTTGGTGAACAAATGTGTTTTGCTTCTGGTCAGGACTTAGGTGAATAATTAATTAAGAAATTAGATGTCCAAACGTGTCTCCAGTAGGTCTACAGAACAAGAACAGTTAGTTAGGCTGGCATGCCTATATGTCACTCCAAATGTTTAAAGCTGATGGTAGCTCTTTTCTCTAATGGCAGGTGGTGGATCCAATGGAGGCCACAGCGTTCTTGCACTTTCATTCCAAGTGTAATTTTCATATCTCCAGAGATAACCAAAGGCCTAAGCACCACTGGTATGGTGGCACATGGCCCTCACGCATATGAAAACAAAAATATCTGCTAGGAAAAGAAGATGTCATTTTACTCACTATGTTTATTCTTGTTTGCACCTTAAAGCATTTTGCCTTTCTCTTATTTCCATACAGGTATATTTTTGTTTATTTTGCCATTGAAGTTCCTAATCCTTTATTTGTCTGATTGCTGCTGACATACAGTGGTCATACACCACGAGCTGACTCTGCCAGACGAGCATTGCTGTGGTACAGACAGGAGCTGCCACCCTCAGCTAACCTGTCCTTCTGAGGGAGGTTTCCACCTGATGTAGCAGGAAGTCTTTGCTTCCACCCCTGCAGAGATATCAGTGCAAACCCAGTCAAAAATCCACTCAAAAATTCAGCTGAGGTGAATGCAAGTAGACAACCAGGCTTGCCATGAGGAAACTGAGATGTGACATGCTCTTTCCACCCAAGGTTGCCTGTGTGGGAATAACCTCCAGCAAAGCAGCAGGTGGGAAGCCAACGCAGCCACTTCTGTAGCTGCTGCAGCAAAATTCACCAGAGCTCATCTCTCAACATGGAGTAATGTTCTTGGCATTAGTGGGAACCAGCCTTCCTCTGATTGAAGTGAAAAGTAGCAAGGGACATGATTTTAGATTGTTACTGATTTTGTTTCGCTTTCAAAGGCAGCAAGATTAAAATTTGAATTCTAATTATGTGCCTTTTTTTTAAAGTCACAGCAGCTAACTAATTCCCATCAGTGCCTTCCCTAAGATCAGAAGCAAAGCTGTCACTAAAATATATTTTTTCAATTCCAAGCCAGTCTTATAAGTACAGTGACTAAGATGAATCAGTTCCATGGTGCTCTCATTCTGTGTTTAATAATAAAATCAAACCAAAAATTACTAATGAAATCCGAAATCCTGCAGGGTGTTTAAAATTGCAGACTGTTGTCTGAGCTTGCACCATGACCCCAGCTTATGTTTGTCTGCTAAAGCAGAGTAAGCACACATGATATTATAGAGCAAATAAAACACACAATTAAGGCAATACATTCAGGCAGATAAAACTAATGAAAGGTTTAGCTCTTCTTAAAAATAATATGCCTGATAGAAAAGAATCTCTTGAAGTGTGTGGAATGTCTTAACATAATACATTTCCATGCTTAGATTTTCAAAACTGCAAAATACAGACATTTCTAGGTGCATGTCTCAAATTTAAAATAATCTCTTTGGAAGGAGCAGACAGTATCTTTTTCTGACACACTGAAGGGGAATAATGTTCATTGTTTATGCATTTGCTCAAGCACTGGAATTTTACATGGCTGAACTTCACTTCATCAGATGTATATCAGTTTAAATTAGCTCGAAATCCAACTCAACATTCATTTTTAGATCACAGTCTTCAGAGGAACTGATTTATCAGGGTGCCTAGATCCAGATGCACTACAAATAAGCCAGGAAAGACAAATAAGCCTCTTGGCATAAAACAAATGAGCCAGGGGGGAAAAGAAATATGAAAAAAGGAACAGCTTAGGGAAAGTAAGAAAAAACCTGCCAGTGGGAAAAATGCTCAGTTTCAGATTCCAGACACTACCCCACTTGGATTTCTTCATGTTCCACCTTCCCTCCAGCCCTTCCTTTTTTATTTTTATTATTTTTCCTTTTTTTACCGTTGCCTTCTGGACCACCTTCCCTGCTCACATCCATCAGCTCTCCAGATTTGTATTTGCATTCCTTTGTAAACCACATCTCTTTAACAAACCTTATAAACCATTTAGAGTGCCGGAATGAGAATAGTTTGGAAGGACCAAAAAGCCTTGGGAATGGTCTGAGCAATGGTAGCTGCCTGAGTAGCTTTGGGCTCCCAACAAATACAAAAACAATCACCCCAAGAATAGGATCTTAAAATGAAAGGTAATTAATGGCAGACCCTTATCATCCTTCTGTCAGGTATACTGGTTTGCTGATTGTGGAGCTGTGAAGACTTTGTAGAAGAGGAAAATTTGTAAAAGAGGAAAAAGTGAAGAAAAATGGAAATGTTTGTATGATACCAGTCCTATCAAGAAACAGTGGCCAAGTGTTAGAATAATTACCCTTTAAGAAATTGGGGATTAAAGGTAAAATACTTCTGACCATGTCTCCTTAACTGGAGAGCAGCCCAACAGAGAGAAATCCTTCTTCCTGCACAGACCTTCTGTTAGTGGTGGCTAATTAACCTGGAACTTGGTTAAAAATTTAACATATTTGTCAGGTCTGACTCAGTTCTTATTCATCACTAAGAACACAACAGTGTCTCATTTCCATCCATGTTCATATAGTCTGGCTTGTGTAGAGAGGTAAATGAACTCAGAGAAGTTAGATCTCTTAGATCAAGCAGAAGAAACAGTTTTATCAAGTAGCCCTGAGTGTAAGACAGTCAGTGCTACATATATTACCATTATACACTGTTCTTCATTTTGCTCCTTTTGTTTCCTATCAGACTCCCTAGAGGCCTTAGTTTGTATTCATTCACTCTCTCAAACGTCTTCCCAGATGCTCAAATCCCACTTCTGTTATTGCAGTTTCTTTTAAATTTGTCTGGATCCCTTGTGCAGAGTCAGGACTTTACTGTTCCTTAGCTCAGCATTCTCCTGGCTGGGCTCCAGCTCAGGTAATTATATCCAGGGCTCTCTCAGACTTCTCTCTCTAGCTGCCTTTGGAGAAGTTATTCTTCCTTTTCTTTCCCAAGCTGCTTTATAACACTGCAGATCCTGAGAACTGATGGGATGTGTATTTTGGAGAAGCTGTGCATTATGCATCAGGGGTGAACCAACACCTTCCGCAGCGGGACTGAAAGTACTGACACAGCTTCCTTTCTTTTTCATTTCTACCCTATTTTAAGTGGGCAGTTGTCACACCAAGCAGAAGCTGAAGGACAAAAATTTGGTTCAGATGAATCTGTTGTTGCTATTTGGATGTGGAGATTTCACCCTCTAATTTCCTATTCTGAATCTAGCCTGGATTTGTTCAATAGCTGTTCAGTGGCTTATGTCACTTGAGCCGGTTGTCACAAGATGCTCACAAAAATAGATTCCTCACTTATTGGGAGAAATATCAATACAGAGGCTAAAGACAGAACAAGTACTGCTAGAGGTAATGCTGCTACATCAACCGGGAGGCAAATTACAAAGCAAAAGCAGTAGAAAACTTTATTTTGCAATGCCTGTGTTCAATCTGCTTGTTAACCAGCAGTTCTCTCTTTCTTAAATTTATCCAGTGCTAGGCCAAAGAGAGTTCAGGGTATTCTTTCCAATGAAAAGGCTTCAAATAAAATCACCAGCAGTCTAGAAAATGTAAGAGAGAAAAAGATACTTTCCTTCTTAACCAAAAAGCATGAACCATAAAGTTAGGCAAATTTCAGAAAGAAAAAGAGATATATAGTAAAAAACAAGATAAAGAATAGTAATTGATCTACTTACTAGACACTGCTCATTTCCTGCAGGATATGGGCATGAGAACTGGCTGCAAGTACTTATGCAAGCTCATGTAACTGCTCGCTGCAGTGCAGGCAAAGAAAAGGATTTTTACACATCAAACAAGTAAACTCTGATCAATTCTCACTCCTTCACCTTGGAGGAATTTGAGCTGTTGCAATCAGCAGAAGTTTAAGCTGTTCCCTAGTCTGGGCAGAACTGCTGCACTCAGAAAAATCTTGGGAAGACAAATGATTCAGGAGAGGTCAATCTGTGCTCACAAGGAGCTTAAGAAATGCTTTCCTAATCTAAACTTGAAGGTTTTACTTTCACCATGGGCCATCTCAGGGAAGGATCATCAGAGAGCAGCCTCATCTACTTGGCCTCACTTGGAATGGAGGTTGGACCAAATTACCTCCAGAGGACCCTTCATGCCCATTCTGCACCCACAGGGAAAGCCTTCACACCATGGAAATTCCTACCAAGGAAAAACAATAAAAGAAACATCTATCCAATGCAAAAGTAATATAGACTATATTCAATTTTTTTTTGTTTTCTTTTACCCCCAAATTTACAAGTTTTATGAGCTGCCCAGTCCAGCTCAGCTTTCATGTTGAAAAACCCCACTTATACCCAGTGAGGCCATGACTGCACTTGGATCACTTGCTGAATTAGGTTCTCCAGAGTAGTCACAACCATCACAACCTTCATGTGATGATGTCCAGCCAGTTGAGATGGTTTCTGCACTTGTCTCAGAAGTGAATCAAGGGGAAGGGAAGGAGCAGAGGTCTGTAGAAGTGTACATCTGGAAGTTTAACTTGACCCTGCTGCAGAGTTAAGTTAGCACAGCCCCCGTGCAGTTTTAGTGACAGGACTTGGCCAGTGCAAAAATAGCTGGCACCAGGTTCACGTTCCTCCCCCTCTGCTAAACAGCCCTTTCATGCAAAAAGAAATCGACCACACTGTTCTCAGTAACATTTTTATCCTCCCTCCCCTGCAGTTCAGGGGTACGTGAGCAGTCATAAATCCATATTTAAAGTGCTGTTGACTGCTTTAGAACTTGGGCAGTAAAGGAAATAAAGTAAGCACATAAGCATGTAGCCCTTGCACTGTTAAACATGGCATCTAGTGCTGGGGATAACTAAAAGCATGGTTGACTAAGGAACTAAATAAAACTGTAAGGCACTACTGTATGATTTATATCACATGGGTTTTTCTGAAATTTTTGTAAGTGGAAGCCAGGATTGGGTGCAGGACATGCTTGCACAAGGCAACAGGAACAAACGTATTTTAGGATTCCTACTGCAATCAAAGCACTGGGGACAAGGAAAGAGTGAAAGTATACAAACATACTTGAGCATTGGAGTTTTTATGAAGGAGAAATATTCACTCTATAATGGTATCCATGTAGAATGGATGCTGTTGGCTTACATTATACCAGGTGATTGATGATGGTGCAACATAAATAGCTAATGAGCAATGTAATCTGTATTATTTCATGCTTGTTTATTTTCAAGAGGTGATACAAGAATAAAGCAAATTCTACAGCTTCATAAACTTCAGCATCTGTTTCTTTTTTCTGTTTGAAAACTTTAAACATCAAGCAGGTTTTGGGACCTGCAAGCAGGCAAGCAAAAATTGCTTCCTCATGTCCAACTCAGGGTTTTCTTATTAGTCATTATGAGTAAAGATGTCTAATTTAAGAACAGCAACAGCTTAATCTTCCACAGAACCCAAATATTTCAAGTACATTGGTAATATTGCCAGGTGAATTTGCATTGAACAGTGATATGGGTTTTATCAAAGAGAAGCAAAGGCACTGCTTCTCTTTATGGAAGTTATGGATCAAATTTTCAAGAGCGCTGCCAGACTTATTTGCTGCAGGGTCTTTACACACAGGGCAAGCTCACCATGGTATAATCCTCACCTTATTTTAGTCTTTTACTAAAAGAGCCTCAGACTGCTCCTATACATTTCTGCAAACGCAGTGACAATCTCCTGTTCCCAAAATTCATTAGGACAGCTATGTATTTTCCTAAAGAAAATGCTGTCAGAGAAAAAAAATGAATGCTTGAACAACTACGTTACCAGTCCTTTTTGGCTGCATGATTGCAAATGTTTGCAGATGAGTGAAACTGTTTTGAGTCAAACTTAAAAAAGAATGTGGAAATAACCATTAGCAAGGCAGAGGTGCCTGTGAGGATCATAGAGGGATATTAAGAGAGTGCTGCGATTCAGCTGGGAAAGATCAAAGAGAGCCAGATAACAGCCAGGGGACATCAGAGTACCATGAAAGTTGCTGAGGATGTAGGAAAAGCCTGTGTAGTGCTGTGGGACATAAGGGAAGCTGAATAAGATATGTATGTCAAGAAACATCCCAGGGGGATATAGAAAAGCAGAGGACACATCATCTGGCACAGCTGTCTGAGAAGGCCTCACAGTGGTGTGAGATGCAAGCCTCAGGATGATGAGGAAAACCAGAGAAGGTTGAGAATTGCTGGGGACACAAAAACAAGTCAGTTAACACGAGGGAATGTTGCTGAATGCAATCACATCAAGAAGGGCTACAACTGCTGGGTAGAGCTACAAGGATGTTTGAAATGGCATAGTGTCCCTATTTTATGGGGAATAACACATGATGCTGGACCATCAGGGACCAATAAAGGTAAATGAAGAAGCAATTAGAAATATGCCAAGGAAAAACACATCATATCACGAAATAGAAAAATGAAAAAATTCATTGCTAGAGAGCATAAGGGAGAATCTGGAAAATGCTTTCAGCAAAACGTTCCCCAGCCTTAGGAACCTTCCTGGAGCAGCTGCTGAGCCTGAAGAAGGCTATAGCATGTTAGGGAATGAGAGCAGCCGTAAGGTGCCAGAAACAGTGAAGCAGATTGTGAGCTGAATGACAAATGTGTAAGCTGCTGGTTGCTATAAGGGGCCGCAGTGTCAGGAAATGTTGGAGCCTGCTGTACTGCTCTGGAGGCATCCAGGAAGGATGCAGGTTGAGAGAACACTGTATAGGTTGAATAGCATCAAGAAACATCAGAGAAGACCTTGAATACATTTAAGCCTGCTCAGCAGAGGGATCCAGACTAAGGCAGTGAATTACTGGAGTGGCTAGCTAAGCAGCCACATAAAAACCAAGGCAAGGCTGTGATCTCCCAAGGGCCCAAGATACCAGGAAAAAGCTCGAGAAAGAATGCAGATTGCCAGGGGGACTGAAGAATCCTGCATATAAAGTAGGGACAACTGAAAGCTGTGAGATCTGTCAGGAAGCACAGGGTAAGGTCACAGACTGAAACAACTCAGATGTCTGGTTTCACCGTTTGACTAACAGAAGAAAGATGTGACCCAAGATAATCCTGCCTGTTTCTCTTTTGGAGAGCAGAACAGAGCCCCTTGCAGTACTGTCTTAAAGCAATGAATGCTTCCTGCTGAACAACCATACAAGGCCATGTATGGAAAATAGCTATCTATCCTATGTCATTGTATGTGTTTAAACTGGGCCTTGGAAACCACACGAGACCAGGAGAGGAAAATAATCTCTTTGGGACAAGGGAAACTCTTAGAGGACTAATTGTGCTTAAGTCTGTGCGCTGGTGCAGGGAGCCCTTCTGCCTTCCTTGGCACAGTTACAAGCAGGTAAATATCCCCAGTCTTTATCCTGAGTTTATAAAATACTGAGAGAGAGAAAAGCAGCACGGAAAATATGTTTTATTCATGCATTCATCTAACTCCAGAGCACTGGCCCTAAATAGAGTATCATGGCCAATGTATTTATGATTCACAGTGCCAACTGGCTCTGGAGCAGTGCCTTGCTGGAGCCTGGGCAGAGCGAGGCCCTCAGCCCCCATTTGGCAACCCAGTTTTGCAGAGGAGACACTCTCTTGGAAACCTGCTCCTTGCTGCACATCTTCCCTAGGGAATGCCAGTCGGCATCAGGACTTCAGCAGCACAGCTCCTCCCTCCCTCCAGAACAGCTCAGCCCCAGGAGAGCCATTCTGCAGCCTGAGCTTGGATGGGGAGGTGCAAGGGGGAAGAAGACAAAGAGTCATTTTTCATTAGATGTGCTGTGGAAGGCTGAGAACAGCCAGGTTTCCAACCTCTTTCCTTTGTTTGCCTTAGGTCTCTCAGTTTCTATATCAGGCTCTGGTTCAGCTCCCATTAGCGCTTCCTCATCAACATCGCTAACAATGGTTTCCTCACTGAGGGTATCACTAGGATTATACTTACTGCCAGAATCCTCTGGCACAAAATCACTGTCTGAGTCAGAGCAGAGAAATAATTAACCCTCATGATACTTCTCTGAAGAATGAACAGAATACCTAATAAGATTTACGGGACATCAAACTGATCCAGCTCCTAAGGAGAAAAGTGTCCGCTTGCTGAAGTCGCCACAAAGGAGTGAGGAGGCTCCTGAGGGGACACAGGAGACATCCTCACCTCACCTTAAAGCACCTGCATTCCCTTAATTGAGTTAGTTACCTTACATGTCCAAACAGCAAACCACTTGTTTACTGCTCTGGCCCTGGATTAGATCATGGTTTCATTGCCTAAAAAAACCATCAGAGTCAACGGATTCTCAGCTTCTGTGAAACTGGCCAGGCTGAAGGCAGGTAGGGAAAGACTATCTTACCTGAAATTACCAGCATTTGATATGCAACTGGCCTTCAAATACTCCTGATCATATTCTTGTTATGTAAGATTAGATTTACCATTCAACTTACAACTCCAGAACTGAGATAGAACCGTTGGAAAATATTCCCCACTTATGGAGAAGAGTGTTGCCCCACAGAAGAGAAATAAGCACCAAAATATATACAAATTTGCAGGCTTTTGCTGCTTTCAACTCTAGAGACAAGAGTTTTCCTTCTCTCCAAAAAGTAATCAGTCACTTCAGTGGCAGACATTTGCAAGCAAAACTAATTAACTTTCTAGGTCCAGAAGGATCCCTTCCCAAAAGCTGGTAATATGTCTCAGTGGGGTAGGAGAAGGATAGTAGAGTCCTAGCTGGCTGGGAGGGATCTCTGGAGAAGTACATATAATACAGATTTCTGTCTGCAAAAAAAACCAGTAGTCTGCTAAAATCTGGAAGCCTCAAAATCCTTTCACTTCTGCTGGGAATTTAGTTCAAAGCAGCTGCATGTAAATGTTACACAGCAAATGCTACACTGGCAAACCTTTCTCAAGATTCTTGTTTTTAAATCAACAAGAATAAACTATATAGAAGAGGAGCTAGCTTTAGGGCAGCCAGTTTTTACCCTGTTCTAAACTAAAAGTGAAAACAACCCTAAGGAAAAAAAAGAAAAGATTTGAAATATGTATGAGCAGCCACAGTGCCCTGCCTCATCTCTTTGTGATGCATAAAGGGGACACAGATTGGCTGAATCTTTTATACAGAGAGATCTGGCCAGAGATTCATCAGAAAGCATGCAGCTACCATTCCCAGTTCCTGTCCCTCCCAGCCAGGAGTGGGTAAGAGGCAGGGAGACAAAGCAGGAGGATCAGCAGCAGGCTGGGAATTGCCTGAAGGCTCCTCATCTTTCTGCAGGCCCTAAAACAGTGAGAGCAGTGAGTATTTCCTCCTCATTCACATCCCTTGCATAAGTGTTTCTGGTATCTGTGTGACTTCTAAACTTCTGCCTCATCTAAAAGGGGAATTTTGTCAGTAATTCCTGAAGGAGGAAGATCACTTCAACCTTTGACTTACTTACTACTTACTAAAAAAATGGGATCAGTAAAAGTTCCTAATGGAGAGAGAAAAACACCTCAGCATGAATGCAACAGTTAGGGCACTTTTCAAATCTTGTTAGGAGTTATCCCTTCAACAGAAAGTCACAGCCACGGTGTGGAATTTATGCAGATATTCTCCCTGCCCCCACTCCTAAACACCAGCTAGATCTCCTTTCATATTTTCAGTCTAATCCAAATCTTATGAAAACACTAACCTTAGAGATTTGAGGTTAAAATTCCTCTGCAGATCCAAACCAACTAAAGGGCCAGGTAAATACGTGCAACCTCCATGACAAGGGTCTTAACAGCAGCACTATGTTGGAAGTAAGGAAGTTCTTCCTAGCACTGATCTCAGCTCTTGTGTATGCTTTATGTGGGCCTGTGAGCCCAGTCCTACACAAGCCCTGGATCAGACACCTCTTAGAGGAAGCTGCCATACTGCAGATATCCAAGGAATGTGGGTGCTTGCAGTTGTTCCAGGAATTGGCAACACCAATGTCAAGCAACCACTTTGATGCTAATTTGACCATAATTTGGACCTCTACCCTCATCAGCGCTTGACCAAGGACGAGGACTCAAACGTGGGAGCTTGAGGAACTTGCAGGGTCTTCATTCTACTGTGCATTGTTGGCCACAGCTGCTCGGCACAAAGCTCTTCTCCTGTAAATGTGGGAAGGGGTGTATGGGGAAAGAGCTGCTCGGTGGCAACTTCCCGAGCTGTGCCAGCCGAGCTGCCCAGCGGGCCCGTGTGCCGGAGTCCTCCTCTGCCTGCAGCCCTGGGGAAGGGAGAAGCTGCTGATTCAGATCCACTCCCCTGCTCAGCCCGTCCTACTTCT
The DNA here is from genome assembly GCA_034509425.1 of Eopsaltria australis. Classification (NCBI taxonomy): domain Eukaryota; kingdom Metazoa; phylum Chordata; class Aves; order Passeriformes; family Petroicidae; genus Eopsaltria; species Eopsaltria australis. Next base: position 2,673,003 of record JAVTVJ010000051.1, on the reverse strand, counting down.
TGTGGAAATTACCACCTCTTGAGATGTGCCTGCAGAGTAGGCTCCTGTGGACACCCCCTCAGCTACTTCGGTCAACTTGGGCCAGACTTAAACGGATTAAGTAGGAGGTTTTTGCTAGCCCAGTTTGATTGAAGTGGGTTGAGGGGTACTTACACATGCATTTCTGAAAACACATCATGAGGGGGCATTAATTCCTGGGAAAAGGCAACGACAAGTGGCTGGGACTACCAGCTCTTGTACCGACACAGCTAAATCTAGAGTCCACTCAAATGAGGCTGTGCAGATTCAGGGACAGGCATGAATTTTCTCTGCAAACAGTGGAAGTTACTGTTTCCCACCAGCTGCAGGTTGCTGCTCTCACAGCACCGGGGGAAGGGGAAGCCTGTTACTCTCACTTGAGCAAGAAGTTGGCAGGGTTCACCTGCCAGGAAAATTCAAGCTTTAGCATTACAGCAGGCTAGGAACTGCTCTGTCTCCCTTTCTTTTCAGTAGGCTGAACTGAGGAGGAGGCAATTTCCATCTGATCCAGGCTCAGACATGTAGTTTAGAATTAAGTCAACTTAAGTTAAAAAATTCGGAAAGCCCTTCCACCTCAGCTGCAGTTACGCAGCTCCAGAGCACTTGGGAAGGTATCATTGAAAGCATCTAATCTCACTTGCCTGTTCTGGTGCTTTGTACTCCTCAATTACGTCAGCCACGGCAGCATGAACAGCACAGGTAAACCAGCCTTAAGTCATGCCTATCAAATAAAAAGCTTTGCTGCTTAAAGATTAATGTAAGGAATCAATGTGCTTGCAGCGTGTGCCAGGAGATGATCTAAGCCCATCTTAAGCAGGCTCAGAAACTTCACATAATGGTGATACAAAATCTATGAGCAGTTAATGCTGAGAGTGTCTGTCTGCTTCCAGAGTGCTTGAAATGCTGGTTCATGAGCTGGCTACCAGATGTGCTGCTCTTTTCCCTGAAGGCCATCACGAGGACTGTTATTTCATTCTCAAATCTCAGCAGCCAGCATGGTGACAGCACAGAGGCTGCTCTCTAACATATGTGTCCTGCATGACAGCACATTCATTTGAATACCTTGTTATGCTGAAGGAACTGAAGTGACCACTTAACAGGAAGGGATGAATCTTTCTAGCTATCAAAACTGAGCAGCTTAACAAGAACACTGTCAGAACAACACCCAAAAATGAAAGGGCAGTTTCTATTAAGGATAGAATATGGCCATAGGAAGGGATGACTCTCTTGCCAGAGTAATGGCTATTGCCATCCACATACATATACTCCCTAACAAAGCAAGATTAGACCATATTAAATGGCATTGTCTTTTCTGATGGTTAAAGCAAACTAGGAAACAATGCTGCCTTGGGCAAGGTCATTGCTCAAATGCCTGGCAAGTGTAGATTATGGTGTGCCCTGATCAGGGACATGTTTGGAGTGTGCTCCTTTCACAGGAGCAGGGGCACTGGGGAAAAGGAATGAGGACAGAAACAGGCATCCAGGTCTCACCCTGCCCTGAAGCTGTGACTCGGCCGTGACAGGCACCAGGACAGGGCCCTGGAATCCTGCTGCCCACATACAGCCTGAACTGTCATGAACTGTCTTCCAGCAACAAAGTGTCACCAATATTTAATTATCCTGTTAGTACAGTATGAGGCTGAATCACTCTGTAAGATGTTTGTGTCCAAAAGAATAGAAAACTGGCATTGATGTAATTAACTGTGTATGGCTCAACCTGGCAAAACCTTCAGCCAAGCTGTGTAAAACATAAAACCCCTAGAAAGGAGCCGTGTGCTTTGGGCTCCTTCAGGAGCTGTGGAGTGAAACCTGTGGCTCAGTCTGGCGTGTTCTAACCCATCCAGCAGCACAAACTGCTTCTCACTGCAGGCTCAGTTCTCATGGGCACCGAGACTCAGAAGTCAGTGAGACGTCAAGACCTCGGATCTCAGTGTATTCAGGATTTATCTGCATCCCTATGCACATAAATGCCCTTTCAAAGGAAAAAATAGCCCCGTGTGATTAAAGTCTGCATCAGTACAAATCCCAGGCTGGTTTAGACCATCCACACACAAGAATGGAATGTATAACCACAATGCCTGGGATTCTCCTTGACTTTACTAAGGGCTGGGTTGAAGCTATTTTGAAAGAAGCAACTATATCTCCTTTAAGCATTAAGCATTCCTGGCAGTAATAATTGCCTTGTAACTAACTCCTCATTAGCACTCTCTCAGACCTGAATTACTGCGCTGACTTTATGTTGCTCCCGGTCCAAGAACAGGATTATCATCCCAGCACCAAAGTCTGCTCTTAATTATACTGTTACAGATACAAAAAAAAAAAAAAAAAAAAAATTTCCAATGAAATAAATGGCATGACTCTGGATTTAGAGCAGCATAACTGAGATCAGTTTGTCCCATTGTTTCCCATCTAATCCACAATTTAGCATGATAAAGCACAGCGTTCTATACAAAGCTTCTTTTAGTTGGGAAGACCAGCTTGTTTTACCCACCATTAGTATGTCATGGTGACAGATAACTATTTTAATGAATTTAACACTCTTATCTGAATTCCTTATCCAGGAAAGAAAAATAGTTTTGCAAAAAAAACAATTAATATGGCACTTGCTTTAGATAGAATAAAATGTGAAGAACAGGAAACCAAACATCTGACCCTGAGTGATGCTGAGCAGCTGCAACTTCCATGAACTTTGTAGGAGCTGTAAGATCTCGGTGGCTGATATTTTAAGACCCAATGCAATGTTTTCTCTACTATTTTATTTCAGTTTGTCATTAATGCAAAGGAAGACACTAGATAAAACACCTGGAGAAATCACCATGTGCAATCCAGATGCCTGAACACAGCTTTACGAAGCAGAACTTGCAGTGCCAATGCATGTAGAAGCTTGATCAAAGAGAGACCATTAATCATGTACATACAGGTTGGATGAGGGGAAAAGGCCTGAGGAAAAACCACATGAAAAGTCTTCATCACACAAGTACTTACATTATTGCTTCATAGCTTTTTACGGCCTTAAATCCAAGCAAAAAAAGACGTTATCTAAGGTGGTCTAGGGAATACAGCAAGGATACACAAAGACACACTGAGGAAAGGGTAAATGAGGTTTTACAGCATTCCACATTTCACTTGCAAGTGATGGAATGACCGTTAAGGCCGTTGGAATGATTTCTTGCATGGCAGAAAGCAGGAACTCAAGAAAAGAAAGCAAGATAAGTATGTATGTTTTAGCAGAATTCTTACTAACTACTAAATTATTATTGGCTGCATACCAAACACTCCACACAGTGATAAACAACTGTTCATTTTATTTCACTAAACAAAAAGCCCATTGAAGGATTTCTACTATTACTGCACTCACTGGAACTCACTTGAAAAATACAGTTTTGGACATACATCAAATACAACTTACAGCTGAATAGCTGCAGTGGTCTGACTTACTTTCCAAACATGTCAAGAAAATGTTCTGTTCTCCAGGCAAAAGGAGAACAACAGAGCGAAGCAGTACACTAACTACAGGTATCAGACATTCCCTGGGGTCAGAAATAGCTTCTCTTCTTAATTGTGGAGAGTTCAGCAACCGGCCCTGCTTTCAGGGGAACCGGGGCTGGGGATGGTTTCACATACAGCCCCTCATTTTTGGTGGCAACCCAGCAAAAACAGTAGGAATTCCCAAGTTCTGTCTTGCTACCAAAAAAGGTGCATTTTCAACAGCTGTGTCAGCACAGTGGTACATAAGGCCACACAGTAAACTAGAAAACCAAACTGATCTCAGTAAAAAAACGTGTTACTAAAAACGGTGCTGCTTTTAATCCCAGCATTGGTTCGATCCCCAGTGCAGAGTTACAAACAGCTGTGGCAGCACAACGTGGGGCCATGGCTGGTGGTGGCAGTGGCAGGGATGACAAAATCCTTAAGATCTGCAGCCAGGAAAAGGCTATGCAGAGCTGTGCATCAGGCTGTATGGAGCTGTCCTTGTGACACATCCCATTTCCCTTAGAGGCAAGGCCAATCACAACATCCCTCTCTCTGTTCTTTGCCCTGGCAGCTGCAGTTTGTCACCTCCAAAACTGCGCATATAGAACAGTTTTAGAAGCTGCATCCTAAAATGGACCATGGAAATCATCTAGGGTATGGGGAAAAAAAACCCAAACCACAACGGGTTTGTTTTCTAATCTTGTTCTGTTGCATTAGCTCAACTGCAGGGCTAATGACTGGGCATTGGCAAGCTCCTAAACCACTTCTGTGTCAAAGAGCACATAAAAGATCCTGAACATTTAAGTCAAAACTAAAATCCTCTGTAAAGTGCTTATGACTGGACAGCCCAAAACTGGGGCTCTTTCAGAAGGTGCACCCATGTCCCACTGGAAAACTGGATCCAAATTTGGTGAACAATGGTTCTGTGAAATGTTATGTGTGTTACAGGGTTTGTGCCCCCCACACCTTTCCTTTCCATGTGTTTACATCCCCTGCATGTCTGTACAACACTACCAAATGCAATTCCTAGTCTGCTGTTATAAATAGCTACCCAAATCCAAAGAGAGCAGAGAACCTCACTGTCCAGGTTAGGTTGTTTTAGGCTCTGTCCATATATCTATCACCTGATAATCTGTTGATTCTCAGCATCTCTGAAAGACAACTCTTACAGTTCTGAAGCTGCGTTCTCTGACACATCAGTGCCTAAACCCTGTGAGCAGTTCTGGAAAGACAGAAAAAAAATCCTTAAATCCTTCCACCCTCCATAGCCTCCACTCATTGGTGCAAAGCCCTTTAACAGAATTGTTTAGACCACATAACACCCACAAGTCGCAATTTATGAAGTTTGTCAGCCTAATCACTGCAGACTTTTTCAGAGCAATCCCCACAGTAACAATTATTTTCTGCTTTACTGACTCAGGGAATTTCATTCTAGTTTTTCTCCCCTTACCTCCTATCCACCCTTTTATTTCTATGCTACATTTCTTCATTCTCTCTTGCACGTATCGTGCCTTTTGTGGCCAAAAAAAGCCTGCAGCTATAGTATTTCCCCATGGAGACTGCAACAGCCTGCATAATTTGTGCCCTCACATGCAGATCTGCCCTAAACCTTCCTGTTTCTTTGTTTGGCCACACTGTTGAGCTTCGAGTTGTTCAGTAAAACTTGGAACTGTGAATCATTATCAGGAGCTTTTGGGTTTTCAGAGAACCCCTGTGAAATAGAGAATAGAGACTGCAAGTTTTCCGAGCTCATTGTCACTGCAGCAGTTGCACAAGCCGTGTGACATGAGCAGAGCTTAGCTCTGTGTCTGGCTACAAGCTTTGTGCTATAAAGGCACAAAAACCACTGCAGGCAATGGGATTTTAAAACATGACGGGAGAAATCTTGGATTTTCTTTTTCCTCCCTGATTTCATTTTTGAAGGGGATTTTTGAGTCAGTTTTATGTAAAAGCTTTACACACACACACACACACACACACACACACACACAAACACACGAGTGAAAAGCAGAGTTCCCCAATATATTTAGCAATTTTATTCTATGCCATTCAGCCTCTTCCCCAAAGAGCAGCTTTAGTTTAGCAGCCCCTCAGCAAGGCAGAGCAGGGAAGCCAGAGAGGGGCTCCCACACATCCTTTTTGTTCCACACGAAGCCAACCTCCAGCTCAACTCAGGCCTTCCAGCCTGGGAAAACCTGGGAATTGCTTCAGCTGCGAGGGCCGGCCGAGCAAACAGAGCCCCTCAGGCGCCCGGCCCGGGCCCTGCGCTCACCTCCCGCCGGACCGCCAGGCTCCTCGTTGGCCCACCCGCCTTCTCACGGCCCCCGTGGCCTCAGGGGGGGAGGCTGTGGCGGAGACAGCCCGTACCTGGCTCAAGGAGCCCCGCCGGTGCCAGCCCCGGGCGGGTGGGCGCTGCGCAGGGGCGGGACTCGAACCCGTACTCAAGGCTCCCAGCCGGGGCCGCCACCGGGCGCCTCTCCCTGCGCGGCGGGCGGGGAGCGCCTGCCGCCATCCCGCCGCGCCTCCAGGGGTCGCTGTGGCGGCAGCGCGCGGCCGGCGGGCCCGGGAGCCCGGAGTTACGCGCGCCGCGATTGGGCGGCGCTGTCCCGCGGGCCAATGGCAGGCGGTGTCTCAGCCGCACGCCCGCCCGCCCGCCTCCGGCGCCATCTTGCCGCGGCCGCGGGGAGCCGAGCGGGCCCGGCCATGCCGCACTTCCAGGCCTGGGAGGAGTTCACCCGTGCCGCCGAGAAGCTCTACCTCGCCGACCCCATGAAGGTGCGACAGTCCGGCCCGGGAGGGGAGGAGGGCGCGCGGCCCGGCGGGAGCGGCGCTGTGGAGGCGGCTCCAGCTGCGCGCAGCTCGGCGGGGGCGGCGGGCGGTGTCGGCGTCGAGGGGGGGTGGTTCGCTGGTGACTGCACGGGAGAGGCAAGAATCGCAGAATCACAGATTCGATTGGGTTGGAAAGTACCTCCGAGGTCATCGAGTCCAATCTATGACCGAACACAGCCTTGTTAAGTAGACCATAGATAGCAGTAAGTGCCCCGTCTAGTTATTTTTTTAACACCTCCAGGGATGGTGACCCCAGCGCCTCTCCTGACGGCCCTTTCCAAAGTCTGATCACACTTTCTGTGAAGAAATTTCTTCTGATGTCCAGCCTGAACCTCTCCTGGCACAGCTTAAGACTGTTTGCAGGTTGCACGGGAGAAGAGGCCGACCCCCACCTGGCTACACCCTCCTTTCGGGGTCGTGGAGAGGGATAAGGGCTCTCCTGAGCCTCCTTTGCTCCAGGCTGAGCACCCCCAGCTCCCCCAGCCGCTCCTCACAGAACCTGTGCTCCAGCCTCTTCCACAGCTCCATCAAGAATTGGTTTATTTTATGGGTTTATAGCATTTAAGAGTGTATAATTTGAATTTGTCCTTTCATTAGCTCTTACGTGTCATTGTTGCCTGCAGTGACGTTTTAGACTGGAAGGTGTTTGCATCGTACAGAATAATTCCTCAAGGATTTAACTTCTCGGTTTATGACTGTTCCTTGTTTCTGGTGACTTTTTTGAGAGTGTGGTTTATGCAAATATTAAAAGTAACCTCAGTCTTCAGAAAAAGCATTATAGGTCACATAAAAAGCAGCACAGAAATGCGATATGGAACTCACACCTGAGAAAACTTCAGTAAAAAAGGCCGAATTTTGTTCGCCAAAAATAGGGGAGCTGGCATAACCTTCAGAAGATTAAATTAATATCTGATTATTTAAAGCAGATTAACGTCTGCCTTTTAATTAGCACAGAGGCACCATATGCGATGGGTGCTGATAATAAAATTGCCCAGTTTTGCCTTCCTGGGCTCTGTGGCATTCAATTAAATGAAAGAGAAGGGATGTTGCTGCAGCCAGCAGTTGCTTCCCCTTTCCTTGAAGGGCCTCCAAGGGCAATCTCTTCCCATCCATGGCAGTAAATTTGTCTGGTTGCAGAGGGGTTTATAGAGGCCCTGTTGTGGTAACACAAGTACCCTCCTGTTAATTTGGCAGAGAATTCCCTCAGCAGTTTTATAATCGGGCTTGCTGGGAAACTGAAGGAAGAGCAAGAAGTGTGGGAGATGGGAGTGTGTTCTCCAGCCTGGTACTGAGTGGTGTTGCCTTTTGCAGGAGCAGGTTATTGATCCAGTGAGTGTGTACCTGCAGGATATTGATCCACTGAGTATGTACGTGCTGCCTGTGGAAGCCTCTCTGGTGCTTTTGGGGCTGCTCAGTAGGGAGATGGGCTCTTACCCTGCTGCTGTGGTCAGGAGGTGGCAGTTTGTTAAACAAAAAGGATCAGTCTGTGATGAGGTCCATTCTGGAGCAGGAATTTCAAAATGTATTTGTAGCGAAGGAGGTTGGTGACCATTGGCACAAATCACTGTGCAATAAAAACTGTGTGGAGTGTGAGTCCAGAATGTTCTCAGAGGCCACCTTGCTTTGTTTCCAGTTACTGATGTTAGCTGAGGCTGCAAACTGTATCTGGTTCTGTGCTCAGGAGGAACCATTTAACGCTCATTCACTGAGGATGTGGATTTTTATCAGATTTTTTTGAGAACTTTGGTGATTTGAGGGTCCAGAGGGACTGGACAGGTTAGAGCTCAGGACAGGTGACTATTGGAGTAACTGTGATAAGAGTTCAGGTACCACAGAAGAAAAAGTGGTGATGTTGAGCTTACCCCACTCAGCTGATCCCTTTCAAGTCTTCACATAGAGCTATGTTTTTTGGAGTGTTTCAAGCCTACAAACACAGGCTTGCAGTTGGTTTTTCTGGGGTGTGATGCACAGCGAGGGGGTGTCTTGTCTCAGCACAACTCTCATAGTTTATCCTGCCTGTCACCAAGGTCTCTGCAACTGTTGTTGATGTATTTGCAGGGTTTTTGAACGTGCCCAGTGTTAACCTTGCTGATGCTGCTATATAACCAGTCTAAAGTGTTAGGGAAATGTGATGGGTCAACTTCCACCCCACCTTGGCTATGGGATTACAACTCCCACACCACCAGAGCTGAGGACCACCACAGAGGTGCTGAAAACATGGAGCAGTACATAATTATAATTAAGGGTAGTCTGAATGTGGGCAGATTTCCTTCAGTCTAATCTGAGAATTGTAAGTGCTAATTCTTGCAATGTTTGTCATTTCAGGTGCGTGTTGTTCTCAAGTACCGACATTGTGATGGGAACCTCTGTATCAAAGTAACAGATGATGTGGCAGTAAGTACAGAACACATTCTTCTTTCAGGGCTTCTTGTACCTCTCACGGACTTGTGTTTTGCTGTCAGTCAGCTTGGGAGCTCTTGGACACTGCCTTGAGAGTGCCTGACAGTTTTCTAAAAATTTGTGCTCAGCCTTCCCTTGTCACTGTGTCTGTGATTGACCTTTTCAGGAGCATTTTCAAACAGATGTTTACTAGTGTGAGTGGTGAAAACTTCCAGCCATAGGTTAAGTTTCTTCTTTGTGATTATGAGACTGAATGACAGTGATGTTACAGCTAAAGAGTTGTTTTTCTGCAGTCCCAGGGTGAGCCACAGTATTCTGCCCTACTCTTGTCTTCAGACTTGGAAAAGAGTCAAATTTCTTCTTTCCAGGAAAAGTAGTCTGGCACTGGAATTTCAAGTGCCTGGAAGGGCTGTAAAACTCCAGTAAAGGCACTTCTTGATAGGGTGGTAGGGCTTAACATGAGTGAGATGTTGAGTGTGGGGCACTGATAACAGGGGGAATTTAAGGGTAATTTTGTTGAAATCTCCCTTAGGGGAAGTTTGAATCGGTTGATTCACAAACACAAACTCTTCTGGCGTATAGACTGCCTTACCTGCTTTCAGGCACAGAAAAATGTTACACCAGGTGTGGGGGAAATGGGGATTGGTTTCAGTGTTTTCGTTGGGTTGTTTTGGTGTTTGGGTTTTTTGGTTTTGGTTGGGTGGTTTTTTTATCTTAATCAGATGCTGTGTTCCTAATTTAGGGCTGTCTTAGAAAAACAGATTTTGCTTGGGGTAGAGGATCCCCTTCAGTGAGAAATACTGAATTTTATATCCCTGGCAGTGTAACATTACAGACTGTGAAAGGCAAAATAAACTTGCTTTCAGAATATAGAGAATAGGAAAGTAACTTCAGGTTTAAAATCTGGTTCTATGTTTAGACAATACACAAAAAGGACAGCTTTAAAAACCAAGTTTGAAAAGAAACCAGGATAAATGATGAGTTTCCCTGTTTTCAAAATGGGAGGCATGATCATTAAGGAGAAGCTGAAAAGTAAACACAGATATGTTTGTGCTTTGAAACAGGGTAGATGTGTTGGTGCTGCCTCCTGGTAACAAATGAACATTTCAGTGCTCCCCTTGTTTTGTGTGTTCCAAGCACAAATGCACAGCAACTGTAAACAAGATAAAACCAGTTGAAGTGAAAGCTGATGTTGGGAACTTTGTCTTGCAGTGTTTGCTGTACAGAACAGACCAGGCACAGGACGTGAAGAAGATCGAGAAATTCCACAGTCAGCTCATGCGGCTCATGGTGGCGAAGGAATCCCGCAGTGCTGCCATGGAAACAGACTGAAGTGCTGCGAATGAAATGAGTGCTCCAGTCATATTTCACTGGGAGCAAATCTCTTGGATTTGAACGAAAAACTGGGGCAGGAGATGCTTTCATGGACTGAAGTGGACTGATGACAAGTCTGAAGCATTTGCACCCCTCAGACTCCACTTTGGAAATCTAGGAAAATAAGTGCTTTCAATGGAAAGCTTATATTTATTTTTGGGTATCAAGCAACTATTCTTAAACATTAGGTATGCTAAGAAGACAAGTAAATATTTTAAATCTCCAATATATTAGTCTGAATTTGATAGGCCACAAGCATACTTCTGGAAAGTTACTGTAAAATTTCATATAGATTTCGTTGTGTTCATACCTTATGTTGGTGTATTCTTAAAATGAAAGGGTTTGTTAACCTAATACTGTAGCATGGTGACTGGGTCTAATAAATATTTGCATACATTATATAAATCTGTTGGGTTTAGCATAACAGATATTTTCTGAACTGAAATGTTGAAAATGCCAATTTGTATTACCACTGTCACTGGCAACATTCTGGCTTTTGGTTTTGCTCTTGGTCATAAGCTGTGCAACATTATCCACGATGCAGTTTGTAGAACTCTTATATTGGCTAAGTAATTACACTTCTGTATTTTAAAAATTAAAATAGAACTTCAGTATCTCTAGAGATCTGTGAGAAACTGGGAGGGTTTTTTTCTGCTTGTGCAAATACTGTTACTGAAAAACAGACAGTGGCTTTTTTACATACTTGAACTATTTTGTACTAGCTGGGGTTCCTTTTCCCATCCCTGCTTCAGGCAGAGTTGAAGTGTATCAGCAAGACAAATTCTAGAAACTCCTGCCTGTTGTTAATAGAAAATATCCAACCAAGCACTCTCCAGATTCCTTACTCTAGCAGCTTGTTAACTGCATTTTCAAATGTTACAAGTGGCAGGTGGATGTCAGCCAAATGAATAAATGGATGAAAACAGCTTAATGAATACTTAAATACCACTGTCAGAAATAGACCAGTGCTCCTGTAGCTTAGACATGTTTCTCACAGTAACCTCTGGTAGGCTGATGGGAGCCTTAATTGTCTCTTGCAACAAAGCTTTTTATTTGAAAACCCAGTAGCTAAAATTGATACTTGCTTTGACTAGGTCTTGCATTCTTAAAAACAGATGAACATTTTCATGTAATTAGGCTATTGGTATAACTAGGTGCTTTCAGAACTGATTTTTTGGGTTAAACCGAGCCACAGAAGTAAAGCAGGACCATACTTGTAGTGGCATTTATATATAACAAAACAATCTACTTCAGTAGCTACCTGCTGTCACTTACATAAAAATAATGGAACTACTGGGAAGCAGTGGACTTTCCACATTTGCCAAAAGCTTGGAAAAAGCCCACTAGGCTTGAATATTGCATTAGAGTAACCTTTCAGATGAATATAGAATGTTGCATGTTGTTGGGAAATACTGCAGTGCTGAATTCCCAGTGACTGCTCAAAAGTCAAGTCTGCAGGAGTGACTGGTATGTGTGTGACACTTTTGTATTGGCTTTTGAAATATAAATAAAGCCAGAGAGAAGGCTGGACTCATTGTTAAAATTTCATGAGATACTGTAATACTGAATTTTTTTTTTTGGTGCTCCAAATAACTTCCTTAATATTTACAGTATAGTAGTAGAGAGTCTGGGTGTACCAAGTGGCTGAAAGGCTTCAGCTTTGCACTCCAGTAGGTTTTAGAGGAGGGGCAGTTACAGTACTGTATATTAGAGTAGCGATTGTCAAGCAGAACAGGCAGGGAAATACATTTTTAGTTTTCTAAATTCAGAAATTATTTCCCTAAAACCATGGGGAAATATTATTGCTACTTTTTGTAAGAGTATGTGTTGTTAAACTTGTTCTCCATATACTCAGAAAAAAATAGTGGTTCTGTGCAGTAAGAATGCAAAAGAAAATATTACAGAGCTGCTGCTTAAAAAAATTAAATGGTTTGGAAACTTCTTTAGAAAAACATAGGTGCTTCATAACTTTGTCCTGGAATTTCCAGCCATTTCCATATTGTGTTCATGGGGCAGTAGAGAAGCTCTGAATTCCCAGTTCTGTTTCATGCCTATATTCTCACTAAGTATGTGTGCTTATGTACACTGATCACTTCCCTAATAAACATTCACTGGGTTAGTCTATTGCATTGCCAGCTACTCGAACGTGTCCTCTGGTTTGTGATTAAAAACTCAGTTTATCGTGGCTGCTGCAGCAAAGGGGTGCTCACAGCACATGAATATCTGCATTGGGCAGCCCAGCTTGCCAGAGCCTCCTGCTCTCCAGCCAGGAATTGAAGCCAATTACAGGCTGCAAACAGGCAGGGCAGGAGCACATGGGCAGCCTGTGCAGTGACAGACAGGTGACCTTTGCAGTGGAATGATTAAAAAAATAGGATGTTTTCCCCTGCTTCAGCTAATTTTGTTGCTGCCTATCAGTTATCTTCAGTAATTGCTCTGTTTTGTGAGAGTAGTGTAATAAAAAGATACAAGCCTAGTTATTGTTCCAAGAAATTGGGTTAGTTTACCCATGGAATTTATTCTGTTTTTCTGATGTTCTCATCTCCTGGATTCCCTGAGTGTCTTGATTTCAGTTCTTTCTTTGTGCAAGGCACTTAGGCTGGCTTTGTGTCTCAGCTCTCACGTGCAACTTCACCACCTCTGTTTCCAATTTTAAGGGTTTGAACCCTGAGCTGTTCCATATGTAATCCATTGTGGAAGTATATTCTGGAGTGCAGGAAGATTTTTAAATTATCTGTAGAAGTGAGAAGTTTGGTCACAGGTCTTTGTTTTAGAGAGCCTTATGAAAGAGGCCTTCCCATTAAAGTCCTGACCTAACTTTCAGGAGTGACAGGTTTATTTTGGAAAACTGAATGCTTTGGTGCCAGTCTGTCAAAATGGGGAATGGAACTGAAGACAAGCAGGTGCTGGTAAAAATATTTTAACTTGTAAAAAGAATTATGTTTCATCTCAATAAGTTTCTTCCTGCAGTATAAAAGTGGGTAATATTTGACATTTTGCTTTAACAAATGTGAAGAAACCCTGGTTTCTGCCAGATGTGGTCAGTAGGACTGGAATGATCACTTGTTACTGTAGGTTGATCTTGAATTAAGTCATTTCAGGTGCTCTTAGGTGTTTATCCTGCTATAGGCAGGGTGAATCCCCTCACTTGGATCACCTGGAAGAAGGATGGGAGCACAGTTACCCACCTGTGCTTTCTCACTTCTGGCTCGGGGGAGGACAAACCTCTCATGGGAATTATACTGTAACCACCTTTGAAATGAAGTTTGAGATCTGAAGTGGAAGTACATAGAAAATAAGTGAGTTTTTTCTGTAAGCTTACCTAGGCTGCAGATTATGCACAAGTCCAGATCCTTCAAGATTCTGTGAGCGTTTGTGGGTGTCCTTAGGGAGCAGGAGCTTAGCTGAAAAGTGGTATTCTTTGTACAGTGCTGTGAGCTGAGGTACCTTCTCATTGACTAAGGCAAAGCTATTATGATCAAACAAATCTAAGGAATCCTTTTGTTAGATAACTGTCTTAAAGGATCTTCACTTTTTTTTTTTTAGAGGAAACTGGTCTATGAAGAGCTACATCTAATTCCTTGCTATGTTAATAGTGATTTGCTTTTCAAGACAGGGGGGTGTCTATTCTGAAATGCCGATACTACTTTAAAGATAGATGCTGTGTGACTCAACACAACTTCTGTTTACAAAGATATTATCTGTTAAAAGCTTTGAGAGTTTAAGGATTGGTATTTAAATACAAGCAACGGTTGAATTGTCTTTGTTGCTGGGGATGACATTAAAACATGCCTTTCATCTCTTATTACTTTCACATAAGTAGATCTTTAGTCTAAGTAGACTCTTCAGACTGGCTTTCAGATAAACTTCCCCACCCTGATGCTGGGCTGAAGTGTTTGAGTCACTGCAGACTGGAGACAGATGTGGGCTTTTCAGTCTGTAGAAATGTTATTTTTGAGATGAGAATGATGCCACAGTATTTAAGCAGCAGATTAGTTACTCAGCAGAATGCAAAGCTTGGTAGTTTGTTAACCCCTGCTTATTATGCAAGCCTGTGTGTGTGCCCTGTAACTGCTCCACCAGAATAAATGCTCCTGGGAGAATGTGGGCTTAAACTGGACCACGTAAAACTGATGTGTGTGGGAACTGAGCAAATAAAAACATGGTCATGGCATGATAGCAGAGTTAACTGCATTCGTGCAAGTCCAGGCCCATGTTGTTGAACATAATCTTTGTTTCTGGTGGAGGTAAGTCCTTATGTTCTAATACCGTGCCAAAGGTAGTTGTAGGGGTGTGTTCTTGGAGTCCTGTGATGGGAAAGGAATTACTTTCTGCCATTCTAAAAGCATCTTAAGTCCTGAGTGCCATCTCTGTGTGCTATTGTGTGAAAATGCCTGGTCTGATAGCAGCAGCCAGTGTGCTCTACCCATTACAACTCCTCAAACAGACGGTTCCTGGGTGTTGTGATTTTTTGGATTATAAAACCAAGAGTATAGAGTTTCTCTTAAGCTGTAATGCTGGTATTTATGGAAGTGTTTTCCATTTAAATCAAAATCAGCTCTGAGGATACTTTGCTTTGTTTAGCAAGTTTTGGTTTTGTGCTCACATTCTTTTGTTCCCTTTTTGGTGACAAGTCTTAGTAATGTTTTAGAACTTAAAACATCAGTCATACCCAGATGTCTGAGATATATTGCTTTTTTTTGATTCCTTTGAAGTTGTGTGTGCATGTTGGGTCCATTTTTTTGTGTAGAAGAAGTGGTATCTGTTCATGAAAGGACTGGTCTGCATTGTCCTGCCTCTACTGAGAGCCTTCCTGAGTTACAGGCCTGTGTTTCCAGCAAGATTCCAAAAGGTTCCTTGGAGAGGGGGTCGAGTTTCCTGGACACCTCCTGAGTGGCTGTGCTGGCTGGTAGTGAGCAAATGAGAGTCCGGGCAGCTGAAATATGCATTTTAACTGGGCTGCTCATGCATGTAAATACAGGCACCTCCAGTGCAGCTCTGCTATCATTGTGTGGCTGGGAGATGAAAGGCTCGCCTCGGGGCGCTGACAAATGAGCTCTGGCAAGCTGTGTGTGGCTCAAAATGTTACTTTCCAAAGGCATCTGCTCCGGTAAGGAGTCAGCAAGGCAAGGGGATGAACTAATGCCTCAGACACGTCCGTGTGAAATTCGGTGTCTTACTTTAAATTGCCCTAAAAGATAGCTTCTAAATTTGGGGGCAGGAGGGAAAGCGACCTTTCAGTGATCGACAGTTCAGGGGTGGTTTTTTTTTAAAACACATTTTCTGCGGCAGTGCTCCCATATAGCTGAGGTCAGCGTCCAAAGGCATAAACAAATTTCATCGGGGATTGTTGGTTTGTGCCCAGAGGCAAACCTTCTGTGCTTGGTCACACAGCAGAGCCGGGTGACACGTGAGTAAAACCGTGCAAACAACCAGCCGTGGTTTTAGCAGAGCAAACAGCTGCTCTGCAAATAGCTCCTAACCCACCACAGATGTTGATCATCCCATGAATGTGCAGACTGGGATTCCACAGCAGCCTTGGTCCATAGAGCAGCTGGCTGCTGATCCCTCCTGCCTCCAGCACCGATTCCAGTGTGTCTCTGAGCCTCAGCTGAGCTGTTCCATTCACCAGTGCACCAGAAAACTCCTTGATCTTCTGGAGAGCTGCTGGTGTGGGATTCTGCCTGGTTAGGTGCCTTCACAAAAGGTCAGCTGAGTGCTACAGGGAGTGAAATGGAAGGGTTGAGAGCTCCCAAGAGGGATGAGGAGAACCATGGGAGTGAAAGAACCAGTTAGATTGGCTTGGGTTGCCATGGAACTACAGCCTAAAAAACTCTCATCTTGGAATTTCCCTGACTTACTTGTAAAAAACCTCCTTTCTGTCCCGTTAAACACCCTGTAATGTGCATGCTATACAATATTTACCTAAAAACTAGGTGTGTCTGAATTTGTTTCTGTATTGTTCTAGTTTGTATGGATGATACAGAAAGTGTGGAACCAAAGATTGTAGACAGAATTCTTCCTAGAAGCCTGTAACACTCTGGTAGCCTCTCAAACAGAGTAACCAGACCTGAACACATGGTACAAGGTGTAAATTGTATTGTGGATTTATAAAACTGTGTTGTAATTCCTAACATTCTTAAAGTGCTGGTGTTGGGGCAGGGGTTTAAGCAGGGCTCAGCATTTAAAGGCTTAGCCCAGCAGTAATGGCTCAGTGAGCTGCAGCTGCTCCAAACCAATACATTCTTGAGATGTCTCCAGAATGCATCCAGGTGGCCAACCCTCCAAACACAAATACTGAAACACCTCCTGGACAGGATTTCACTGGTGGTGAGAATGGGCTGATTTCACAGAGAAGAGTTTTCTTTCCTCATCCTATATTAAGCTTCCTTCTTTTCTGACTCTTCAGTCCCTTCTTCTTTTTCGTTTGTTTTAAATATTCTTTCTCCTTAGATCTTTCACACTCCCCTTGCTTTCCTCTTTACAGTTGATCAAGGTGATGTTATAATTGGCTCAGGGGAAGAGGATTGTTTTACCTTCTTTACCTTCTACTTGTGGGTGTTAATAAAAGATTTTGTTCTCAAAGTTGAGCTTCAGTGGAGGGACATTCTGCATTGTCACACTTGGGAACAGCCCATGTGCAGGTGTCACTGAAGCATTAATATTAATATTAATATTAAACTGCATGGCCACCTTCCTCAGCCAATAATAGTGCAAGAAAATGGTTTTACTGGACACAAACAAATTACACTTGGACTTTAGCAAATTACACTTGGACTTTAGATCTTTCAGCTCATACTCTGTGTTGGAGTATCTACCTAGATTGTAGCAATTAATTTACTTTCCTGTAGTGCAAATTGCATATTTCTTGGCATTGTTTTATTTGGCTGATGACTGTCTGCCAGTCTACAACTTGTAAAATATTATCAGAAATTCTCCATTATAACATTTCATCAGTATCTGTCTTACAATATAGTGATTTTTAAAGATAAAAACCATTGTTTTATCTGTTGTTGTCAGTTTCTCTGTGTTTATATGAATCCTTGTTTGAAGACTTTGCAGTTCCCCTCCCACCAGTAGTCCCATAAGTTTCTATCATGGCCACATCCTCCCCCTAATTTCTGTAACAAACTCCAGCTGCTTTGAAGGTGGGTATTGTGTGTGCTGTTCCTCTATGCTGTTTTGTTCCTCTATCTCAGCCCAATGCTAAAGCAAGCATAACTTTGAGCAATGCCAGACCATGGAGTTGCTGATGTTTTCCATTTGTCTTATTTAGAATCACAGAATATCTCAAGCTGGAAGGAACCCTTAAGGATCATCAATTCCAACTTCCTGCTCCTCACAGGACTACCTAAAGCTAAACCATATGATTAAGAGCATTGTCCAGATGCTCCTTGAACTCTAACAGGCTGGATGCCATGAGCACTTCCCTGGAGCCTGGTCCAGTGATTGACCATGCTGTGAAGAACCTTTTCCTAATGTCTAATCTGAATTTCCTCTAATGCAGCTGCATTCCATTTTGTTGTGTCCTGCTGCTGATCACCAGGGAAAGGTGATCTGCACCTCCTCTGTGAGGAAACTGCTGGGCTGTGATGAGTTTACCCCTCAGACTTCTCCAGGGTGAACAAACCAAGTGACCTCAGCTGCTCCTACCGAGTCTTCCCCCTGAGGCCTTTCACCAGGCTGATCACCCTCCTCTGAACACACTTTAATAGTTTTATGTCCCTCTTATATTGTGATGCCCAAAACTGCAAACTGGACTCGAGGAGAGGCTGCAGCAGCACAGAGCAGAGTAGGGCAATCACCTCCCTGGACCAGACCAGCTGGTGATGCTGTGCCAGATGCACCTCAGGGCATGGTTGGCCTTTTGCCTTTAGTGGTGTTTGCAGCTCTGTGTTGTCCTCTGATAGGCTGTGGGAGTTGTGTGATTTTCACAACAAACAGCCAAACCAGTTCCAGTTAGGAGGGATCATGTAAAGCACTAAACCTGGTGTAATCTTCCTGTGTCCCGTGTCTGTCTGAGGTACCTACTTTGCTCATTGCTCTTTGCTGCTGCTACTGCTATAAGGAATCATGGAATTGTTTAGGCTGGAAAAGAGCCTCTAAGATCATCAAGTCCAACCATTAACCCAGCACTGCCAAGCCCACCACTAGACCATGTCCTTAAGTGTTCAGTGCTGCTAAAGCACAGAGAAAAACTATTATCAAGTGAATTGTCAATTTAAGAAGGGGGACACCCACAGAGACACCACACCAGAGGGATATTTCCACAAGAGGGACTTCAAACTACCCTGTCCACCTCAAGAAAGGAAGAACTGGGAGGCCTTCAGCAGTAACAGGGTGCTTTCCTGGATAACTGGGCACATTTGTTTTCAGGACATGGACAGCCTGGATAAAGAATGGTACTACCTCTTCAGTAAGTTACAGAGGCTGGAGTTACTAACTGGAGTTTGGATTTGGCATTCTTAAAGCAAATAGAGGACAGAAGAAATGCAAATTAGAGGACAGAAGAAATGCAAATTTTCATTAGTTAAATATTCTAATAGACTATTGTGCTGGCTTTGGCTGGGGTAATTTTCTTTGCAGTAGCTGATCTTGGGTTTGTGCTGAGAGCAGTGTTGATAATGGAGAGATGTTTTTGTTATTGTTTAGCAGTGCTTGCACACAGTCCAGGCCTTTTCTGCTCCTCACCCCAGCCCAGCGCTGAGCAGGCTGGGGGTGCACAAGGGACAGAGCCAGGACAGCTGATCCCCACTGACCAAAGGAATATTCCACACCACAGGGCCTCATGTTCAGCATATAAAGCTGGGGGAAAAAGGAGGAAGGGGGGAACATTTGGAGTTTGATTTCCTCAGTACCTGCTATGTGTGATGGAGCCTTTTCTTCCAGGAGATGGCTGAACACCTGCCTGCCCATGGGACGCAGGGAATTAATTCCTTGTTTTGCTCTTCTTGCATGCTCAGCTTTTGCTTTACCTCTTAAAGTGTCTTTATTTCTATCCATGAGTTTTCTGATTTCTACTCCTCTGATTCTCACCCTGATCCTGCTGGTGGGGGAGTGAGTGAGTGACTGTGTGGTGCTTGGCTGCCAGCTGGGGTTAAACTGTGCCAAGTGTGGTAGCTGTAATAAAGGATCATGACCTTGGCTCACAACACAGTTGCATTTTTAACTTTCACCCCTTAGAAGTTATGTTTACTTTGAAATTCAACACAGTCTTGTTTGTATGTAAGTGAAATCCCTGTAGTCCTACAGAAGAAAGATGGACTGCTACTAATGCTTCTGATGTCTCAAGAGAAAGAAGATAGGTCCCCCAAAAGGGGTAGAACTCAGCCAGAACGTTTGGTGTGGAATAAGAAAACAACAAAAAAGGACAAAACTCACAGAACAGTTCAGGAACACATTGCTTTAAAGAAGACTAGTTTTTAATTTAGGTACTATTGCTGCTCATAACAAAAGAGCTTGAGAGCTGCACCAAAGGCTCTGGGCAAAGGATTGCTTGAGCAGACTGTGATGAGTGGGCAAAAGAGGCTGAAAGATGTGAAAGAAATCATTATCTCTGATCACAAGTCCGTCTATTGAGACCCCAACAATCCAAACAGGAGCTGAGATGGTGTGAAGGTAATGAAAAATAAGACTGGATCTTAGGAGTGAAGTGACGGGTGAAAACTGAGATTGTACGGGAAAACCGCAGAGATGATGAAGAATTCAGTATTTGCTTGTTACGTTTTTCCTGGTGGGATGAGTTGCTACAGCTTGACCTTCTGGGGCTTGTTTAGATCTCTCTGCCCAAGTTTGGAAGGCAGGCCTCGGACAACACAGGTTCGGAGGAAAAGCTGCCCTGTGAGGCGCATTTTCGGTGCGTTCCTTCTGTTGGGCACAGTCTGTGTTTCTCTCGAGCTCTCCTACGGCGCAGCGAGCGCTGGCGAGCCCGGCTCAGACAGAAGGCACTCGGGGAGCTCTCCGGTGGTCCCGCAGAGCGGCTGCCCGGCCGTGCCCCGATCCTGGCACTCAGCCGGGAGCAGCGCTCGCAGCCCGGGACGCTCCGGGAGCGCAGCGCTCCGCGGGACAAAGCCTGCGCGACCCTGCCCCCTGTGCCCCGGCAGAACTACAGCTCCCGGCGGGCTGCGGAGCGAGGGCACGGCCCGGCCGGACCGGGGGCGGCCCCGGAGGCTCGGGAAGCTCGGGGAGCCTCGGGGAGCGCCGTGCCCGCTCCGGCCCGGCAGGTGAGAGCGGCGGGGCGCGGTCCCGGGATGGGGGGCGGCGGTGCTCGGCTTGGGAAATTCCCGGCGGGATGCTGAGGGTGCCCCGGCGGGGAGAGGAGCCTCGGCTTCCCATGCAGTGAAGGCAATCCGCTTGTCCAAGCGGTGCCGTGTGCCCGAGCCCGCGGGCGCTGCGCCGACGGCCCGTAAATGCCGGGGGTTTAAGGAGCGCTCCGCAGCTGGCGCTCCACGCATTCCTAACAATGGGAATTGTTCAAGCCTGAATAACGCCGTGGGTCGGCTGGGGACTTCTTGCTGATTTCGGGAACAGGAAGGGCCTAATCTGCATTCCCAATGTGGCATTCCCAACAGCTGGCTGGAGCCAGGGGTGCTTTTCCAGGGTAAGGTCCCGGATAAGCGGGACTTCCCACTGCTTATGGGAACACCGATTTTATTTAGCGTTCCTCGGGAATGTGGCCAGGCTTCCCTGGTTAGTTAGAGTAAGTGGCTTTAACTATTGGCATGTAAATGGTTTCGGTTTGGTTTATTTACTCATCTCTAAATGGGGATATGAAACTGAGGTTTTATTTATTTACGGATAATTTTGCTAAACCTGAAAATGGTTTGATTGAGTACTTTCTGCATAATTCCCTTCGCTGAACGAGCGTTTTAGACATGAGAAGAAAACCTTGTAAGTTTAATGCCTGTATTTTGTTGCATAACTGAGCAGTCTGCAAAGACTTAAGCAAATTATGTGCTCTCTGCTCAAGCTGGGCTTAGTTTGTCAGAATTCAGTTGGGATTTTGATTGCCCAGGAGTTAAAACATACCATTATCAAATGCATTGCTTAATTTGCCAACTCTATTGAGTTAGGCTGCTTTCTGTTCCCTTCTTTTCCTAGCATAGCTTTATCTAAAATAAGAGAACTTACCTAGTCCTTTTAGGTGAAGATACCAGATAGGATCAGTCTTGGGAGCCAATGTCTCAAAGTTACCCAGAGAGCCCCGAATGCAGGGTTCATATTTTGATTGGCACTACTCTTTGGAGATGCAGTTCTTCTCCCCTGAAGCGGATATTAGTCCTGTCTGAAGGAAGCTAAAACTGAGGCCTGAGTGCACAGATTGCTAATGCTTACTGCAAATCGATGGAAGATGGGCCCCAAAAGCAATTAAGCAGCTTTGAAAATCAATTCACAGTTGGAGTTGTCCAAGGACAGGGATTAGATCTTTGTCAGAGCTGAAGTCTTTGTGGGGAAAGTCCTGGCACAGTGTCACGTTCATGGCTCTTTGTTCTACATCTTTTCCAGTCTGAATTCATATAAAAACTTGCGTGTGAATTGCTTAAACTTTGCTGGCTTGTTATTTCTTCCAGAGTTTGTTATTTTATTTTGTAAGTGTGATCATAGTGTTGAAGTAAATAATTTGAAATGGAGCACAGTTGGTAATAACCAGTATAGCCAGAATCCACGTGCAATTTGTCTGTATGGATTGCTCAAAATAGGTTTTGGATTACTGAGTGTTTTAAAAGGCTTTTTTGCCCCCTGTTGATTTACTGTACTTTAAGTATTTGTTCATTCTGTAGGGCAGTGCCATTCTTTTCAGCCTGTTTGTTTATCCAGGGTTCCAGCAAAGCTTTCAGACCTACCTGTTATTTTTAGGCATAAAATGTCAATGTTTTAATCTTGTAAGCACTGTGTTACAAGCTCAGGCTCCTCAGTGGAAGGACCAATTTGTTCTGAGTAATTACAACAGGTAAATGAAACTGTTTGGGGTAATATATCTGGAATGGTAATGCTCCCAGAAATTCCTGTTGCTTCAGTAATAGTTTGTCAAGTAATTTGTCAGTGGAGAAGTAGCAAAGCAGGGCTAGGGGTGGTGAGTGAAGTACAATTTATAGCTCTAGGCAAAGTAAATTGATTATCTCACATATTCCTATGCGTATTTCTTGCATTATAGTTGGAGCATTCAAATTCTGTGGCCAGATGAGCAGAGGTAAAGCCTTACCTTTGTGTTAGGGTGTGCACTATTTCATTGAGCCTGCAAGAGTATTTCCTTCATGCCATGCACAATCCCAGAACCAGGGCAGTCTTCTTTAAAGTGCAAGTTCCAAATGTGGCAAATAGATCTCTAATTACTGTGTAGGTCCCTGAAGAAAAGTCACTTGGAAAGTAGAGCATCTTGCTTCTCTCTGAAGAGCTTTGGTCTGCTTGTAATTAATGTTGAAAATACTTTTTTCCCTTCTGAATACTACTGATGAAAAAAGTCCTGGATTCTTCCTCTGAACATATTATTTTTAATTAAAAGCATCATTGTGTGTGTAAAGGGATATTCACATAAATAGCGAAGCACAAAACATCTTCTTCTAAAGTGGCATTTGCTTTAATATCTTGGTCATGCTAGACATAGCAGGATGGTTGACAGTGATTTGAATATACCCTGGGGCTTATGGCTGCTTTTTTGAAGCAGCACTCTCAGTTTTTATATATATTTAAGTGCATTGTTATTGATGAAATGCTTTGTGATTGGCAGGGCTGGGAATACATTTGTGGGAATGGTGGTAGCCATGCTTTGTTAGGTGCTCTTTTCAATAGTGTATTTGGCAGAATGAAGAAATTGATCCTGTTTATGGAGGGATCCTGCTGGATTAAAGCACAGGAGCTGTTTGGTAGGTTTGCTCTCTGAAAAGTGAGCTGTTATCCAACATTCCTTCAGCTTTCTTTTTTTTTTTTTTTTTTTTTCCAAACATCTCTGTGGGAGATTATTAGGTGCAATCCATGGGACAAGAAAGGGCTCGGCAGACTTTTGGGTTTTGTTGTTCTTTCTCTGTCTCAAGCATTTCTCCTCACATTTATTGCACCCAGCAGTCAAGTTCTGTTCATCTTGTGAATTCTGTAGTGAAGACACACAGCTCTTGCTCTCCCTGTTTATCCTGTGTCTGCAGCCTGGGTGTGCTTTGCTGTCTGACAGAAGACAAGTCTTCCTCTCAGGTAAAACACCATGTGTGATGAATCAAAACCCAAGCTCTGTTGAAGGACCTAGTCCTCCTGGGTGCTTCATCAAAAGTGTTAATTGCTCTAATCTGGTGGGTACAGGTAGTGCACTGTTCTAGGTGAGGGCCATGAATCCAAAACAGAACTTAAATATTGTTATTAAGAGAGAGATAAAGTAGCAAGAATTGTTCTTGTTACTTGTTTACTCTGGCACATCCTTTTGGTGTTGCAGTTATTTGACAGAAGATGATGACTACCATCTGTTCCCCTCCTCTGGCATCATTCAAAGTTCCTTTCCTCATTGGGAATGAAGTCTTCGTGGAGAGATAACAAGTTTCGATCTCTTCCTGTTTCCATAGTCACATTTAATATTATTTTTTTTCCTTTTACATTCACTGCTCTAGGCAAAATGAATTGATTATCTTATATATGATTTTGCACATTTCTTGCATTGTACCTGGAGCATTCAGGTTTTGTGGCCAGGGACACTGGTGTTGTAGAAAAAGAAGGAAATCTGAAATATCAGATGAAGTAAGGAGTCTCATCATTGAGGTAAGAGGGAGTCAGACATCATCGAGGAAGGAGGAATTGAGGCATCATAGAAAGAGGAGGAAATGTGGAGAAGTTGGACATCACAGAGGACTGAGGTAATCTCACACTGAGGAAGGAAAGGGTCACACAGAGAGAAAGGTGAGTCCTGGCATCATGAAGGAAGAAGAGAGTGGCATCACTGAGGAAAGAAGGGAGGAGTGTGGCATCACTGAGAAAGGAAGAAATCATCATAGAGATGAGAGAGTCTGATGTTACAGAGGAACGAAATAATCTGATGCCACAGGAAAAAAGCAGGGAATATTCACTAGTGAAGGATGGAGTCTCATCATAAAGGTAAGAGGGAGACTGGTATCACAGAAGTAAGAGGAAGTCTGGCATGGCAGAAGATGGAGGTCATCTTCCATCATAGAGGAAGGAGGGTGTCTCACATCATTGGGGAAGGAGCACATTTTCATTCGTGCTGCCCTTACTGCTTGGAGTCATGATCCTAATTTAAATTCACAGTGTGCACCTCATCTGTCTTGCAGTTTGCCAGAAAATTCCTCTGGCAGTCTTTATATTCATCGTTCCCATCTCCACACCTTCTTTTAACTGAAGGCTTGTCATGTACTTTGTTCTTAAGTACCTCAAACTACTTGCACTCTTTTTTTTTCCCCTCTAAAGCACCACATATATGTCAATTCTGCATGTTTTAATAATTAAAGGTTTCAGTAACACAGTTTTCTAACAGTGCTAATACAAAAAGCTTGTAAATCTACTAGCTGAAAAGATCTTTCCCTCCCTGATTCCATGGAAGAGTCTTAAGAGACTTAGACTAATGGAAAATCCTGCAGTAAATAGAAGGGGACGTGCTGTGCTGTACCACCAAGCAGTTTGGGATGAAAACAAGTCTTATCTGGAGATCAAGGGTGGGTGGCAATAACACCATGGCAGGGAAGGAGGGTAACCTTTTACTTTTCAGTACTGGAGGATTTGGTGAAGCTAAAAATAGAGCCCTGCTTTGCCTTCAGGCCTGAGGAACAATTACCTCCATCTCATTTCTTTATCTGTAGCATCTCACTCTTTTGGTTCATTTCCACCCCCTCTGTAAAAAGCAGATGCTGGCATGAGATGAGGAGGTTGACATCATTATTGCAAGAAACTCCAGTGGAAGGCAAAACAGAGCCATGTGCTGTTCATTATTTCTTTTCAGATGCTAGGAATGAAATGTTGAAGTACAGCTCAAGGTGTTGTTTGGACTCAGTTGGACTGTGCCATTTAGTTGGCTGGACAGTGGCTAAGAACTGTTTTAAGAACTTGTTACTGGCATGGTATCCTTCCCTCTTTTAACTGGAAGATGGGATTTGAGGGAGCTTTCAGCTGTGTTCACCCTCTATTGTATGTCAGGCTATTGTCACTTCTCTGCACCTGTGCAAAAAACCTGTTCTTGCTGGGATCTGAGGGTCATTAAACAAAGGCTGGATAGAATAAACAGGATAAAATCTTTGCATGATCTAACCTTAATGCATTATTGTGGTAGTTTGAACAGTTCTTTCACCCTTAATTATCATGACTGAACAGTGCTGATTTAAGAAGCCTTTCGTGGGTTTTCTGTCTGCAGAGTCTTACACAGAAATTATTGCAGATGGAGAGTGCATCTCCTTTCTCCTGAATCATGCACACAGTCATTAGCTCACAATAATGGGCATCACACAGATCCCAAGCTGGATTCTGTCAGTTTGAGTTTATGTAGCCCAAAGGCTTTTTTCAGACACTTGAAAGGGAGTGGGTTTGTTCAAGCATAATAGAATCAAAATAAGGAAAATTGAGATAAACAAATCATGTTTTTAAGCAGCACAGAAGAATGTGTGTGTGGGGCATGGCTTTGAAAGAGCAAGTAATGTTGCTTAAATGTGTGCTCTTGTAAATTGAGTTTCTTCCTCTTAAGAATGTGGTATGCAGTATTTTAAATAAATATTGGGGTATGAGCTTTGGCTGGCCAGTGGTTACATAAAGATGCTGCCCCTCGGTGAGGCAAAGTGGATAACAGTGAACTTAGTCCCATACTAGTTTTCTTTTATGCTTAGCTAGACTTGGATCTCAGTGCCTGTGGGCTTTCAGTGTAGTGCTGGAGAGTTAACAACTGATAGTAATTGTAGGAAAAATGAGGTGGGAATGTGTTGTGTGAGGTGCTCAACTACTCCCCTGGAATAAGTGCTGTAAGTGCAAGTCCTGGGTGATGCTTAGGGGCACCCCCAGAGCCTAAAGTGGCCCTGCTGCTTGTTCCTGTTGTCCAAGGGACAAAGCAGGTGAAGAGCTGCAGGGGAGCAGTGCCTCAGTGCCACAGGTGTGGGGTGTCCCTCAGCAGGTACCCCCAAACCCTGTCCTGGCAGCAGCAGTGCCCCACTCCTGGGAGAGGCCTGAGTCAGTGTGGTTTCACTGCTTTGGGGACGTACCTCACTCCTTGCTTGTAGCCTTCTAATTAAATTCCTTCTGTATCGGCTAATAACTGATTGTGAACAGTCTAGAAAAAAAATTGTAAAATAGGATGATATTATCTCTTCCTGCTGTTTTGGAGATAGCATTGTGTGCCACCTCCCCGTGGCAATAAAAAATGTAAATGCTACATTTCTTATCGAGACAAGCCAGAAGCTCTGTTGGATTTGTGTTTCCTGTCTTTGATTTGCCTTCCTGCGTAGGACGCTTTATTCCATCCGATGCCTGCCTCTCCTCCTGCCCGACAATGCTAATGTATCATTTTGTGCTCACCTGGGAGATGTTATCACTTGTATGCAAAGCAATTTCTGCGTTGCTAAGCCATTTTCAAGCTTGTCACAATGCTCCATAAACCACAGAAATAGGAAGATTTTCTTCCACAAGTGACTTGATGATTTTCTGTCTCTTTCTGGTGCTACATAATGGCAAAAATGTGATGCCTAGAGATGGTAGGATATGGACTGAGGGGGCTGTGCCATGTCTTAGTCCCTTTCAGGCTGTGGCAGTGCTCAGGGACCCTGTTAGGGGTGCCATGAGTTTTTGGAGTCCTTCAGTTGGGGTGGTTTTTCCTTCAGGTCTCTTGGGAAGAGTAACCTGCAATTGCTGCTCTTTGGGCAAACCGATGTGTAAACAAGGACGCTGCAGCAGAGAGGTGCCTTCTTGGCAAAGCCTGATGTGGGACTTTATGTAAGAGAACAAAAATAAACAGAAAAATCACTTCTAAATTGAGCTGTTGTTTCTCCTGCAGAGTAATTATTAATCAATAAACCTTGTATCTCACAGAGTGTGCCAAGTGCTCTGAGCTCCCTCACGCTGTGCTGGTAAACCACTCTTGGAGAGAAAATGTTATTAACCCTAAGCCATGATGAGCTGTGGCGTGTGTCTGAGAGCAGCAGGGTCTCACAGCTCTTGCTTCACCCGTGCAGCAGCAGTTTTGCAGTGGCAGGATTTGGTGGCACCTTCAGAGCTGTGGGTGCTGTGCATTATTCATAGCAGCTGGGTTTCCAGCATTAAGCTGAAGATCTGCACAGTTGCTTATTTCTCATTTTTCAGATGGATTCCAATGCTGCAAGGCAAAGGGTGGATGGTTACTCATAGAAGGAGATGGGGTTTTTACTATTAAGCTGTTTCATAGGTGACCCCTCTGACAATAAAGAGCACTGTTCTCTGGGGCATCTATCCCTGCGTATTGATGAAGACAAAGCAAGAGACAGGACATAGCTTTGATGTAAATAATAATTGCTCTGTTCCTCTGGAGCCCTTAGCTCTGCTGTTAATGCACAGACAGAGGGCAAATCAAAATGCAGAAAGGTGCTGAAAACCAGGAGTGTTTCCAACAGGCAGCAGTAAGACACTGTAAGGAAGTTTGGGGGTTTTCTTGCAAACGTATTTCTCGAGATGTGCTTGGCCTCCTTCAAGAGGAGCTTGTTTTTGGGCTATTTACTGGGCCAATTGCATCTCAACCTTCTTCTTTCAAAACATGTTTTTGAAGCTGAAAACCAAAAGCATTCTTCCTTGAACCCTTTAGGATAAATTACTGTTTAAGGTATTTAAGTGCTGTCTGTAAACAATATCCACCCTGGGGTACAGCAAAGTCTCGGAGCCTAAGGACCATGGAATAAATGGAAATATTTCCTTCTAAGGCCTTGCCTTTGGTCACATAAAAAGAGGAAAAAGGCAAACCAAAACATGAGCTCTCTTTGAAGCACTCGTTTATAAAGGCAGCGTGCCAATGTGGTTGCATCAAGAGACTTCAGAGAGTAAAACCACCAGCATTTTGTTGTTTACATCTCTGAAAACTGAGGGTAAAAAAGTGCTTTTGTACCTGTTTGTCCTTCCACTCTCGTGGTGCTGTGTTGCTGCATCGTGGCACAGTGTTAAGGAGCTGATAACTTCCATTTCACCACAGATCTCAGCAGTGATTAGAGGAGGAAATTCTGGTGCAGAGGCGTCACAACTGAGGCTGCTTTGCGCTGCTCAAACAACACACAAGAGTTCTAGAGAAGCAGCTTGAATAGTGGGCTTGGGAAATCACTGCTCTGAGTGGCCTCCTCTGGGCCCAGGCTGGAGCTGGTGGTTGGAACGTGCTGCATCCCAGCAGCTCATCCCTCCAGAGCAATCCCCTTGAGTGGGCTGCTGCAGGTTGGAATAGTGCTGATGCATTTGGCCCTTCCCTTCCTGGGCACTCACAGGAAAGTGTGGCACAGCTGGAGCTCTGGGTCCCGTGTTCATTATAATCAAGAATTTTACTGGCACTTTCAAGGGAATTGGGAGAGACTGAATACAGAGAGTCTCTCTGATAGCAAAAATTAATCTGAGCAATGTCAGAGGCAGCTTCTTCCAAATCAGGATGACATCTCGTGCAAATCAATTTGTCACCAGCCCCAGCTCTCTGCAATAGAAGACAGGGTTCTTGTGATACCTGAAGCTGATTTTGGCACTTACTACTGGATTGCAAACAAGCTCATCCTCAAGTCTGTTTGGAATTCACTGCAAAAATGGGTGTCTGTTCACACAGCGAGTTCTTTCCACACACGGTCCAGGGTGAATGCAAAATACAGACACTTGCACACAATCCCTTCCCAGGTCTTCTGCTGCAAAAATTCTACTTTCTCAAGTGTCCTTGAGAGCAGGTGGGGGGAGCAGGAATGGCTCTGTAGCTCTGGGCCCTCCAGTGCCTTAGGACACGAGGGTTTCAATGGGCTGAGGTTCTGCAGTTCCATGCTGAGTGCTGTGCCTGTCCCTGTGCTGGCAGGGGCCGTGGTGCTGATGCTGCAGGAGCCAGGAGAAAGAGAGCTCTGTTTTTGGAGGTGGCCCAGCCTGAACAACGGGGCTGGCACTGACAGCAGCGCTTCTGTCTGTCGGGGGCTTTGTAAACAGGTTGGAGTTGGCCAAGGGTTTGGGTTCTTCTGCGTGGTGTTTGCACAGTTGTGGTGGGGAACCTTCCTAGTCCAGACATGGCCTGAGTTGTGTTGTGATTTCAGGGAAGTTGCTGTTTTTCTCCGTGAAGTCTTAGGAGTAGAAATGTTATAAAATGCTGTGGTAGGTATCATTTCTGTGTAAAGTGCTCTGAGGTTCCTAGAAACCCCTCCAGCTCTGCTTTGCAGTAAAATTTAATGGTGCTCAGGATGCTCCTAAACTGCATTGGTTTGTGTGCTGAGGCAAGCTGAAATTGGATAAACTTTTAAATTCTGGGGTAAGTTACAGCCTGGGTGTTGTAAAGGTGGGGAAAGAGTGTTGTCTTGTGTTCCAGATAGCACTGTGAAGAAAAACAAGCAGCAGAAATTATGGAAGCACCAGTGAAACAAATAAACAAATCAAGGTTTTTTTGTACCTATCATTCCCAATAGCTCCAGCCTCTGAGGATTCAGGCTCTTTCAAGGCTGTAGCACTTGCATGTGTGAAAAATAGATTTTTTTTGTTCAGTCTGCATAATGCCTGGCTTCTGTAAAAATGTTTTAATGGGTGCTAATCTTGACTTACATATTTATTTATTTATTTATTTATGGTCAGCCATTAGAAAATTAAATTCAAGAAGTTGGCTAAAACCTGTCCTGTCACATAAAGATACTTAAACAATTTCATTCAGTTTTATTCCTGCTCTAATCCTGTGAATTCCTGTTAACTTGTGTTAAAATTCCTGTTATGATCCAGGAGTAAATTCAGTGCATTCTGATGACTCTTTGAGCCATTCCAGAGCATCAAATTACTCTGCAGCAGCAAAACCAACAAAACCTTCTGGCTCTAGAGAGAATGAAGGCGTTCTGGGTCATAAACAATCCTTGCCCTACAGAAGTTTTGAAATACTTGATGTCTTAGCAATTCCCCAGCAAATGAGTGCTTGAAGCACGACATTCTTTAAAATTATGCATTAAAATGATGACAGTACTGTTCCCCAAACCACCTTACCAACGTTTCTTACACTTAAAAGCATGCTTGAAAACATTAATTATTAAAGAGAGTCTAAGTGTTTTTTCTACTTGCACCATGAAACAGTCCAAATATATTCAAAATGGATTTTCTTTTTTGTTGTTTTTTTTGTTGGGGTATTCTGTTTGACTGAAGCACAGCAGCCCTGCAGCTGGGTTATGCAGATGTGCTGTGAAATCAGGTTGTTCTTCACCTTGACAGAATTTTATCACTTGGGAATGTGATCCCATTTTAGAGCAAGGGCTTTTTGGTTTTCTCTTTAAAACAGTTCACAGGGAGAAGGAAAGGGAAGGTCCAACTACCCTTTGCACTGCAGTTCAAGGGTTGTGCAAATATATCCCTGCTCCACTTCCTGGCTGGCTGGGAGGTACGAGGTGGCTGCCCTCACACTCTTCGCTTTTTATTCTGTATATATGTCTTGTTTTTCTTTCCCTCCAAATCTGCAGCAGTAGATGTGTGAGCCTTGCTGAAGAGATGCTCTGCTTTGGGATTTGTGGGGAATCTGGAGCTTCAGAGGAAGGGAAAGCATTAGATGTGAATTTTATAATTGTAATTATTAAATTATATTGTATTCTTGTTCTATTTACATTATAATGACTGTTTAATTGCCATGTGATCTCTTTCCTCGCTTCGAGTTCTGTTTTTAGGATGTGTCTTTTATTTAAAACAATCCTTCCTCATTTGAGTAGGTTAAAACATTCTATTCCAGAAACTCCACAGAAGTACTGATATCATGTGAGTGCCAGAACATCCTGTAGCTGGAATCCTGTCTAAAAAGGGAAAACCTCTGAAGTCTTCACAAAGAATGTGTGTCTCTCTGAGCTCTGCTCTTCTCTTGCAGGCATTATGCTGCTCGAGGTGCTCCTGGTTCTGGGGACGCTCCTCATCTACTTCTTATTTTCCAAGAGGAAAGAAGAGACCCTGCCCTTCAAAGATGGGTGGTGGGGCAGGGGACAAAAGCCTGTGACTAAAGAAGACTCAAGCATTCGGCCGTTTAAGGTGGAGACTACGGAGGAAGAGCTGAGTGTAAGCAAATCTCAGTGCTGGGGGGAGGGAAGGGAGAAATGGGCAAATAAAGCACGACGTGTTTGGAGGTAATTTTTAAATTGAACCAACAGGGTGCCAGTGATGTCCAGGTCTTGGGGGAAGGGATTTTTCACTACTTCAGAAGATAGGTATGAATAGACAGATCTCACTGTATAATTTTGTTCTCAGCTGGCTCTTGCATGATTGCTGGTAAATAAACCTACTCTGCAAAGCCCAATTAACATAAAAATCATGTTACAGATTACTCAACTCTGTTTTTCTGTTTGTGCATTTTCCTCAGTTTGTGTAGACCAGAGTAAGAACAATGTCTTTTTTTCCCCCCCCTTTCTTTCCAAAGCAATTACAAATACCTCATTTTCTTGACTGCTTTATGTTTGCAGCTGTGTTGGATGCTGATTCTTCTGTAATTAATAGTCTACTTTGGTCAACACTAAATTACTGTGGTAATTACAGTAAACACATACGTTGCAGAATTTGTTGGATAGAAAGATTTTGATTGTGTGTGTTAAAGCCAGGGATTGAACGATTTCATAGATCTTTGTGGAGTCATGGTTCAAACAATACTCATGGGATTGCTCATATTATTAATTTATAATAGATTCCTAATTTCTCAGCAAGGCCTGGGTTTTTTAACACTTTGCTTGCCCTTCTTTGTGATATCAAGGGACATTGATCTCCATTATGTTTTCCCTTTACACTGCAGACGTTTAACTGGATCATTTCTAATTTAAAAATGTTTGAGCAGGATTAGATTTCCAGACCTGCCTTTCACCCTCAGCCACTCTGTGGTTCTGTTTGCAGTAGGAAGGGGCTCTTGGCTGTCCTTCCCTGCTGAATGATTTTGGAGTGATCTTGCAGTATCAGCAGCATCCCCTGTACCCCTGAGGAGCAGTGGGAAGGTGACTGTCATTGTTAATCCAGACTGGCAAACTTTAATTGCAGTCTAGTTTCACCAGCTTTCTGTCTATGCAAAACCCTTCCAAGTGTTTGCCAGTGAAGACCTCCCACCCCTGGGTTTGGGGTGGAAAGCAAAAGGTTTGGGCCAGATCCATGCATTGAGTGTGAGGAAAGCACCCTGGAAAGGCAGCAAAACTTGAAATGTGAAGCCAGAGCAGTGCCAGCAGAGAATTTTGCCCTCCGTGGTTCTCAGCCTGGCACACAGGTCAGGCAGCCCTGCAGAACAAAGGCTGAGAACAGCTGTGAATGGAAGAGGAAGGAGGCCATCTGGAGGAGGAAAGGAACTGGAACAGCTGATGGAGCATCAGCAAAAGGCACAGGTGTCTAATTAGAGATGTTATTTCCATTGTTCTCCGTTCACTTGGGAATAACTGGAAACTATGCACGATAGAGCCCAAGACAGCAGACATAAGTGCTTTTAATGCCTCTTCTTTCTTTTTGCCTGTAGGATTTATTTAGAAGGCTTGACCAGGCTCGATTCACTGAGCCCCTGGAGAACAGCTGCTTCCATTACGGAATTAACTCGGTGCATCTCAGGAAGGTGGTGTCCTACTGGAAAAACCAGTTCAATTGGAAGAAACAAGTTGAAGTCCTCAACAAGTACCCACAATTCAAAACAAAGATCCAAGGTGTGTAGCTTTTCCCCTTAAGATATAAACAACAATTGATAAATTTGTCTGTGAGGGAACTTGGTGGGAAGAAAGCTCTGGTTTTTCACACGGGCCTTCCCTCCCTGGCTGCCACAGTCTGGATCATTGGCATCACTGCTGAAGGAGCAGGGAACTCCTTCGTTGTAACTGAAGCTTTTAGGACAAGGAATGACAAATGGAATTCCCTGTGCATGAGCAGGCTGTCAGCTGGTGTTAGCAGGAGCCAAGCACGGGTGTTTGGAAGCAGGAGTGGATCTGAGGATGTACACGTGTTCCCTGCCTCGCGTGCACTCATGCAGACATTCCCACAGATGTCTCCTCCTGCTCCATGGAGCTGCCCAGCTGCTGCTGTCACAGCAGAGCCTTCAGCCTGGCAGCCCTCCTCACCTGGGCAGGTTGTCCCTGCCTGGCAGGGCAGATGTGCTCTGCTGCATCTCCTCAAGCATCCCCAGGAGTGTTCAATGCCTTTTCCCTGGGGCTGATGTGCTGCCAAGTGTGAGGGATGGTTTCTCTTCATTCGGAGCACGCTGCACCTTTCCAAAGAGTTCATTCAGCCAAGGTGCTGGAGCTTGGTCAGACTGGGCTTTTTAAAGTGCCTGGTTTAGGGTGGTGCTTGAGTCATTTGGACCACAGCAGGTAATTGTCTCACGTGGTGGCAAAATTTAACCTTCATAGAGTATTTTGTTCAGTTTTTGCTTGCACCCATAGTTGTGTGTTATTTCAAATGGTGCAGTTTGCCATAATATTTTAAATGGATTTGGGGCAATAAATGGTGTTAGACAGTGGTTAGAGCTTAAAGCATTTATTTAGATGATGGTTAATGCTGAAAAAGATAAAACTAGAAAGTCTTCCCTTAAAAAAGAAGAAAAAAGCGTCATGTGAGGCAAGAAAGGGAGAAGCAGCTAAGGACAATGCACTATGTATAGCAGTGGGAAGGGAAATTTCAGTGTTGGGAAAGATTACAGAGAGGAGATATGAAAAGACAAGGTCAGACATGCTGTGTATCAGATTCCTGCCTTCTGTCATCACTTGAAAGCTTTTCAGAGAATACAGAGATTCGCAGAAGTGTCAAGGAGGGGGAAATCTCAAGTCAGTGCTTTCACTGACTTGAGGGTGGGATTGCTGGTGAACTGGAGTTGATGTGAGTAAAATATGCGTAAATATATCAAGAAATGAGGCATTCAGGCTCTGCTGGGAGCAAATTCCTGTTTCCTGGAAAACAAAGCCGTGAGTTAGTTTGAGGAAGAGCAGCTCACCTGAAGCAGGTAGTGCAACACTGTGTGAAGCTTTGCTGCTGGAAAGGATCACAATGGAAACAACACTGCAGTTTTTACCTTTTACTGTAC
Source organism: Eopsaltria australis (assembly GCA_034509425.1). Taxonomy (NCBI): domain Eukaryota; kingdom Metazoa; phylum Chordata; class Aves; order Passeriformes; family Petroicidae; genus Eopsaltria; species Eopsaltria australis. The sequence goes on along the minus strand of JAVTVJ010000051.1, from coordinate 2,638,763 downwards.
AAGCAGGAGACTGGTACTAGAACATAGGGTCCTGTTTTGGTTTGCTCACTTAAAGAGATCCTGAAAGCTTTTGACAAAGGGTAGGAAAGAGCTGCAAAAATGAACATTTTAACTCTCTTTTAGCGAGGCATAAAATCCTTGATTTGACATGATTGGTTTATCAGCAGTTAAGATGTGTGACCTGATTTCAGGAGGCTTCCACACACAGAGAATACTTAGTGAAGGCTTTTGAAATTCCTTTTGCTGTAGCATTTAGGGTTGCTGGGGACAGAAGCCAGACATGTTCAATTGGAAGGTAAGGCATGCACAAAATGAGGAAAGTCATTGACGCCCCCATACAAACAGCTGCAAGTTGTGATGGATTCCCTATCTCTTGGTGCCTTCAAGCTGCAACTGTAGGCCTTTCAGGAAGAAAAATCTGTGGTTGACTGAAGCCTATCCCATTTGGGTGAAATTTAAGGGCACTTGGACTAAATGATGTAATTGTCTCCTCTGCCTGTAAGCTGTGTGAGTCACTGTGTTACCATTGGTAGATTGCTTCACTTCTATGTCTTAATTTGCCAATTTATTTTAAAACAGAAATGGGCACCTCATTTGGCTCCTGTGATGCTTAATTGCCCATTATAAAGTACTTTAAAGTCCTTGGATAAATGTATCCAGAGAGGTGCCATGTGCTTGCAAGCTCACAAAAAAAAAAAGGACTGGAGAAAAGCTTTGCTTGTGATCTGTTCTGTGATTGGTTTCAGTGTCATGGTAAATTTGGGCGTGCTAATTAATGATTTTGTTTTTACAGGCATTGATATCCATTTTGTTCATGTAAAGCCTCCTCGTTTGCCTGAAGGCCAGGCTGCAAAGCCACTATTAATGGTTCATGGTTGGCCTGGCTCTTTTTACGAGTTTTACAAAATTATCCCTCTCCTGACGGATCCTGCAAGCCACGGCCTCGGGGATGAGCACATTTTTGAAGTCATTTGCCCATCTATCCCTGGCTATGGTTTCTCAGAAGCACCCCACAAAAAAGGTATGACACAGGAGAAGAAACTGAACCCCCACAAGCCCGTTCTCACCGTGAGAGAGCCTCTGTTAGCAAACCAGCAACTCTTGTTACACACTTCATGTTTTCCCAGTGAGGAAACAGAGATCCTCTGTGACTTGTGGGAGGAGGGAGATAAGGGGGTGACTTTGGGTGACATCACTGGCTGGTTTCTGGAGGAGTGTGTAGATAGATAATTTTAAAAGCACCATAAAAAATGACAACTCAAGAGTTGTCATTGCATCCATGAATTGTCTGTGAGTGAGCAGGCAGGGTGAATTTAATTTATTGTAGTTCCTTTTGGGTGTTTCACATCCATATTCGACAGCATTGTACAGGTAGGTGAGAAGGGAGAGCTGCAATAAAGCAGTTCAGGTATCCACATGGCAGATTGCAGCCAAATAACTGCTTGCTCAGCTTGTGCTCTGAGTTACACAAACACAAGCTGCAGCAAATTGAAGCAAGGTGGTGTTTGAAGTGGTGCTGAGCTTAGTATTTCATTACACGTGCGGGTGGATGATGTGGGGAAGGTTGGGTTTGCTCTTCTCTGCTTCCCTGGCTACAATTTTCATGGTCAGTGTTCAGAGCAGTGGAGAGGTCTGCAACAAAGGCTGGACTTCGTCCTCCTCATATTCTGCTTGTTCTCTAGACCCTGCCTGGGTGCTGAGCAAGGACTTCCACACATATTAAGACAGGCAAGGAAAACTGGACTTGTAGCTTTTGAGGAACTTGAACGTTGCCTTGATGTGGAGAATCAATGCTGCAGGCTCAAAAGTGTGGGTGGGATTAATACAACAGGAGTGTTCTTTTCTTTTACTGCAGACTTCAATTCCGTGAGTGCTGCCTCTGTGTTTTATGAATTGATGCTCAGACTGGGATTCAACGAGTTCTACACCCAGGGTGGTGACTGGGGCTGGCTCATCTGCACCAACCTGGCCCAGATAGCTCCCAAGTGAGTGCCCCCTTGGTACAGCTGTTTTACTCTGGGAATAGTTATTTCCTGTGCACGTGGGGGTTCCTGCCCAAGTCCTCACTGTGTAGTTTCTCTCTTTGGTGCTCAATGTAAAGCAATGATCCAAAATCACGTACCTTAGTTTCTGTTAAATGCTTTTTCTTTCAAACAGTTGTGCAGTGGTTTTGTAGTGGCCTCGCTGAGGTCTGGGGTGGGACAAGTACTCGTAAAGAAAAAAAAGGGAGAATTTGTGGCTCAGTGCCCTGGAGTGTGTGCTGATTACTGACAGTTGTCCCTCTGAATTGTCATTTTTGTGTGAAAAGCCACACTACAAAGGGCTGCTGAGGTCATGATGTAATTAACAGGTTGGAATTCAAGTGTGTCCCATTGCTGTCAATAACATTTAAAATGTGACAGGTCACAGCACCAAGCCAGGCAGAGTTCAAGAAGTGTTTGGACAACACTCTCAGGCACAGGGTGTGATTTTTGGGGCTGTCCTGTGCAGGGCCAGACTTTGATGATCCTTGTTGTGGGTCCCTTCCAACTCAGGATATTCTGTGATTCTAAATACAACAACTTTGAGCTTTTGTTAACTTTTTATTAACTTGTGGGGGTTTTTCTGTTTTTGTCTTTAGCCACGTGAAAGGTCTCCATTTAAATATGGTCTCAGTGTCGAAGCTGGGCCTCACTCACCTGCTCTCTGTCCTGCTGGGCCGCTACTTCCCGGGGCTCTTCGGATTCCAGGATGAAGATGTCAGGAGGATGTTCCCCTTCCTGAAAAAAGGGCTCTACAGGATCTTGTTGGAGTCTGGCTACGCTCACATCCAGGCTACAAAGCCAGACACTGTTGGTAAAACAAACAAAAAAAGACCCCACAACCTTTTGAGCTCGGTGTGCTTCGGTCTCTTCACTTTAGCTGTATTTTCATAGAAACAAAATGTACTGCTTACAATATACAGAAAATAATTCTTTTGCAGTGTGTCTGCACATCCAAACTGAGCATGCTCCAAGTGCCACTGACCTCATTTTCCAATTTTCATAAATAAAATAGATTGTTTAATATTTTTCCACTTCTGCTATCACTGGGGACTGTAATTCCATTTCAAATGCAGCTCTGCTGAGAGCAAAAAATTGTTTCTTCTCAGATAATGGATCACATTCAAATAATGTAAACTACAAGAAGCTTTTAGCTGTCTCAGCACACAATGTAGCTTATTTATTATAGGGATAAGTAATACCTGAGAAGGAAAATCAAATTTCATTTTCACTCATTGTTCTGAATCACTTGCAGACTTTCAAGGAAAAAGAAATTGTATCTAAATTGTATCTACGAATGTTCTTTCTAGATGAGCTAATCACTCAGATGGTTTAACTGCTTTAAGTATCTGAGTATTAAGTGTTTCTATTTTAAAAACATCTGTGACTGAATTGGACAACTGAGTCAAGACTACTGACTACATTTTAGTTTGGTGCAGCAGCAATTCACTGATGGATTTTATTAAAAAGATAGCTAAGGGAAATATTTCTTAATGGTTTTCCATAAGCTTACCTACAGAGGCAGGTATGTTCTTAAAATGTGTAGGCAAAAGGATAATCTTGTGGATTTGAAATAATTTTGCTTCTGTTGGGTTTTGGTTTCTAAAAACTGCCATTCTTTTGTGCTTTAGGAAAGAGAGGGAAGCTGATATCTGAAAGATGCCTAAGCCATGCTCCTCAATCAGAGTTTTGGCTGATTCTTGTCCTTACCAGCCATGTGTGGTCTGTCAGATCAGACTGTGCACACTGGGAGCCAGTTCATGCTTTGGGAGCTGGAGCATTCCTGCAGTTCTCCAAAGGACAAAGAAGAGAGGAGCAGGGCAGTGGCAGGTTCCTGAAAGGAGAAAAACGCTCTGGAGAGATTTCTGGCAGGAATGCCTGGATTCCAAGTGCTCGTAGGACCAGTGTCAGTTTTTCTCTATGCAAACAGATGTACTCTACCCACAGTAAGCAGATGAGAACAGCCTTCTGCTTGTCACGTCCAGCAGATCTGGAAAGTGTGCTCAACAGGACTTTTCCAAACACTTGCTATTTCAGTTATCAATAGTAGTTGCTTAATAACTGAAATTCCACTGTCATGTTTAAATAGCAATTCCTGATGAAATTGTGCCAGCTGCAGTGTTAGGCATCTTCCTGGAAGGCTGGGATGCATGGGTGAAACTTCAAACACATTGCTGTTCCTCGGGAACAGCTTCTTCTCTTGTTTTACTGAGAAGCCAGGACAGTTTATGGTCCTGTATTTCACAGCACTTGGATGTGTGATCGAAGTTCCAAGTGCAGGTGTGTTCTTTCTGTCCAAGAAAAGCAAACTATAAAATCTATATGAAGGCTTGTTCTACATGAAGACAGTTTGCTACTGCTAATTCAGAAGATGGGCCATTTAGTAGAGCCTTGCTGTTCCTTAATGGCTTTCTAATAATCCTTAAAATGTTTTTGCTTTTAGATAATGCTGCAAATCCTCCTGGTCATGTGTAGGCATGTGGGTTTTGGCTCTGTAATGCTGTTTAATACATGACAACTTCCAGATTAATGGAAGCAAACCCTCCTTGGCACATAGAGCTTAATCTTATTAGCTTACCAGAAAAAGAGAAAAGCCAGCAGAAATCCAATACTGTTACATCAGTTCAAAAAATGTTCAGTGTGAGCTAATGTGGAGCCTGCTCATTTGCAGATACTTTCAGTTTATGATTTGGCTTTAAATGGCTCCAACTCATTGTACTATTTATTTATTTATTTAAGAAAGCAGCTTTGTAAAGTTACATCCCCTCTATTATAACAAGCAGCTTCTCAAACAGTCTGAGTTCTGTAGTTGAATTTCAGTTACAGTTAAATTTTCCTCCTCCTTTTCAGGTTGTGGTTTGAATGACTCTCCTGTAGGACTGGCTGCATACATCTTGGAGAAGTTTTCTTCGTGGACTGATATGGAATTCCAGAATCTAGAGGATGGAGGACTAGAAAGGTAAACCATTTCTCTCCTGCCGTTTTGGATGAGGTGACTGAGCCCAGAGTCACAGCTGAAGAGGTTTGTGTGCAGTGGCCACCTCACGCCTCAGGGAGCCTGTAGTGGCCACAGCTGGTGCAGGGCTGCACTGCAGCACACAGGGAGGCAAACAGGCCATGGGGGGTGATGGATTCCCTTCCCACTTCGGTCTCCTAGGAAAGAAATACACCCTGCAACTCCTGGATATTAAAAACTGACTTACAGGGAAGAATCTCATTAGGATACAAAATCCAAAAGTTTAACCCACATTAAGACGCTGGGAGCTCGTGATTCATTGTAATACTAACAATTAACTCTCTCTGAATTGGCTTTGGATTGATTGTTACTGCTTCATCTACCCACCATTTGCTAATGAAGGATCATGTTTAGTGTGCAGCAGAAATCAGAGCCGAAATCCCCTTTGAGAACTACCTGGCAGGAATGGAGACAGAGGGCATGCTATGGAAAGGCCCAGTGGCAGGAGATTTGAATGGAATGTTTGCACTGCATACAGCTGATAATTTTATATGAAACATGCACTGTTTACAGCACATGTTGGTGTGTGATGGCTCTGTTGAAGGCTCAGGGTAGCATTTCAGATCATCATTAATAAATGGCACAAGCTGTTGCATGTGCTGTTCTGGTCCCACCCTCCCAGTCTGTGGACAGGAGAGAGCCATGCTGGAGCATAAGGTGCTTGTTGGAATCTGCCTTCCGTGTAGGAGTTAAAATGTCACTTCCCAGTGCCTTTAGCATCCTTAATTGGTCACTGGCAGACAGAGGGGGAGAGTAATAACTTCACCTCTCCACTCTTAGCCAAGTTAACTATTCTTTTCCTGTAACTTTTCTTTTTCCATACAACCAAACCCAAGTCAAGTCCCTGCTAAAGTGATGCAAATCAGTTTTCAGTTCTAATTCAGCAATCTCTTGGGCTTGCCTCTTCAGGAAGTTCAGCCTGGATGATCTGCTCACCAATATCATGATCTACTGGGTGTCGGGCTGCATCGTCTCCTCCATGCGTTTCTACAAAGAAAACTTGCAGAAGGGGATAGGCACACAGAAACATGAAAAGTAAGTGTGGCTTCTTCTCTTGAAATATTTTGCCCTGACCTTAATTTTATGTTTGCAGGCAGATTGCTCATGCTTTATAGGTTTCTGAATGCTGAGGGAAGACACTGCTCTGTCACAGTGTTCCTCTGCCAGACGGATCTGGTAGTTGATGTGCTGTGTTGTGCTTGGAAAACACGTGCTTAGGTAGGAATCCTGAGCCATCAGTGAGGAGCTCTGACTGGAGGCACTGCTTGAGGGCCTCCCATGCATGGAGTATCCACGTACTTCCTGATTTTATTTCAGTTACTAAATCAGCCTGTGACTGAGTCACGCAGTCAGTTCTGTTTAGTTTAGTTGGTTGTAGTTTTAGGACTTTCATGGACACACTTTGCCTATTTCTGCAAAAGGCTGAAGTCCTTCCTTTGGAAGCAACTTCAGCCTGCTGACAAACCGCATCATTGAGGAGTTAGTGAGGGTGATGTGCCTGCTGCTGCACAGGCTCTTCAGACAGATACTTGTGTCAGCTTGAGTATGAGTGAAGGCTTAAACCTGCCCCGAGGTATTTGCAACCACAGCTTAGTGCCATGGTATTTATTTAGCTGTGGAATGATGCTCCCAGGAAGCTGACTCAGTTCCTGGAGCTATTGTGGCTACGCTGTGGGCAGTATCTTGCTCTGGTTCTGCCTGCATGAGATGAGCTGTGTGAGTTTCTATGTGCCTGGGGGACAGAGTCTCAAAGTCCTGTGTAAAATTCTTACCTCAGGCTTCCAGTGCCTAAGTGCCCAGCGCTTTTTGTATCTACGTTTTAAAGTCTGTCACTTCTGACAATGCAGCTTATTTGTATGGGAAATTTAAACCTAGAAAATGTGGCTGTGACAGCAAGCACAGCTCATTCCACTTTATAAGAGACTCAAATCCAGTTGCTTCCTTACCCTTCCTAATGTGCAGAATGTTCTGTAGGGAGCATTTGTGCCAGTTAAAAGCAAGAGCTACTTTACAAGATATAGCCTCACATACAGCAATATTGCTTCTGAACTAGTCTAGATTATTATTATCCCTCCCCTCTCTCCCCCTTTGAAGTAATTCTTCCCCTGCCTCCCCTCCAGTTGTCCTGCCAGGCTTAGCATATTTGAGTGGTTATCTTCTCTGTAAATCTCTTTCCAACCCTTACCAAATTGTGTGCCTGCCCCTCAATTTGAGCCCTGTGTGCAGCAAGAGGAAATTTGTTACCCACCACTTCCCTAGGGCTTTCCTCTCCATTTCCTTTCTTCTGACCTTCATGCCATTGATCCCTTGCAAAATTGCCTTAATATCACTGTATGAAAAAAAAACCAAAACAAAACAAGTTTTTTCCTCAGGAATTAGAGTGTTGTCTTCAATTTTAGGATCTGGAAGTCAAATTTTAATTGCCTGACAAGGGCGTGCCCAACTGTTCAGGAACATTTCCTTGGGACTTTCGATCTGTTGCAGATTCGAGTGCTTGGAAGATGACAATGATTCTCTGTCCTCTCTCAGGCTCACAGTGCAGGTACCCACTGGCATTGCCTCCTTCCCTAATGAAATCCTGCACACACCCCAGGCTTGGGCCAAGAAGAAATACACCAACATCGTCTCCTTCCACTTCATGCCTCGAGGGGGCCATTTCGCAGCTTTCGAGGAACCTGAACTTCTTGCTAAAGATATCCTGCAATTCGTTGACAAAGTAGAGAAAGAGCAGCTCTGGAAAAAGAAAGGGGAATAACTTCCCTAAGAAACAGCAGGGTAATTACTTTTAGCTTAGCACATGAACAGGGCTTACTAAGTCTACTGTAATCCATGTAATTAGATCTTATTTTGACCAGATGTGAGTGAGGACAGCAAGAAAAATGCAGTGTATCTCCATGAGATACTGCCATGGGGACCAATGGGTTTTGGGTTGGGTTTTCTTTTGTTCAGCTAGGCTAAGAAAGTAGCATGAAAAGCATTTGGCTGTCTTCTAAAACGTGTTCTGTAGTATTTTTGACTCTTGCTTTGAGATTGAAAAATAGACCTCACAACTACTAATGTACCTAGTTTGATTGTTATGAAAGGCTTTTTTTTCATGGCAGCAGTAAAATTTGAGTTGCTGTAAGTATGAAATCCCTCACATAAGGAGTGGGGAGCAGCTTGGCGGGACCTAACTTGCATGAGTGCATCAATCAGCATTGATGATTTACAGTATCTTTAAGCTGCCTTCTGCTGGCTGCCTTTCTCTTCCAGCCTGGGCTGTAAAGCAGCTTCCTGGCTGTGAAGAAGCTGGACTGCTCTGTGCCAGGCTCCTGGGATGTGTGAGGAGCAGCTGAAACACACAGGTGCCTGTAGCTCAGTCCAGGAGGAGGGGCTGGGTAGGAGTAACTACAGCCCCAGCTATCTCTGCACTGAATTTGTACTCTTAAATCATAGCCCTAGGGAGGCTCAACACACTGTGGCTTTGCACTGCTTTGGCAGGGTATTGTAAATACCTCTTACTAAAGAATAAAATACTGATTAATTCAAAATTAAAAGAAAAGTGTATTAAATCTTTTAATAACTCCTGTGTGATTCTTTTAATTTTTTTAACAACTGAGAGTTTGCTTGGTACCAGCTAAGAGAGGCATGAGCTCAGAACCTATCAGTTCTGTACTGCATCTGTCACAAAGGTCAGGTGGAAGGCAAACTGCTCAAAGAAAATGGAAGGGCTGGAAGGCTTCACCAGCTCCTGTCCCTAGGGTGTGCAGTGTGTGCAGCTGAGCTTCAAACAGATCTTAAACCATCTCCAGATGACTGATTTCGGTGTGGTTTTGTTCTCCAGTCACTTCTGATGTCCTTGTCTACTTCTGGAAGCACAGGGAAATAGAATCTATCAAAAACACTCGCATGGATTAGTATTATTTCACAATATTAATTGAAATGGAAGTAAGAGCTGCTCAGCAGATCTGTGCTCCATCCCACAAGGCTTTAGGCTCAAGCATACCACGTAGCTTGTTTCACAGGAGGCAAGTGGACTCTCTTGCTGGGCACATTCAAATCCTAGTGCTGAAAGCCTCCACCAGCCCTGACAGAAAATCATTAGGGCAGATGAGCTGTGGACCAGCCTGGATCAGTTTTCTGAGCTCCCTTTTCCCTTGCCTGCTGCACCTGGATGCCAGCAGACCAAGGCAGATGAGCTCTCAGGTCTCTCTAATAGATTTGATCCTCAAGCTGTTCTTGAGTTCTTTAAGACAGCTACCTGCTTCTGGAGTAGTAGTGAGCACTAATTCTATGCTTCCATTCAGTCAAAATTTGTACTCTCATTTGCAAAATATTGTGTGATGCAGGCCAGTCTGTTTTGGACACTCAGGAGGAAAACACAGAATCATTCCCTTTGAAATAGGCTCTCCTTGGAGAAGACAAACTTGTTTCAGGAGCAGTGTAGTGAAAGAGGGTTCCTTATTCAGGAGGAATTGGCTCACCTCTGACAAGAGCAGCTGCTCCAGGCACCACTACACACCCTCCTGCACAAGTGTGTCCTGCCCTGTTCTGCACACCAGGTAAGTGCTCCTCAGGTTTTAATTAGCTACTGTCTGAAAGAGAGACAAATCTGGATTTTAGGAGCTTAAAAATGATAATTAAACACCTGATACAGAGCAGAGTTTGTTCTGAATTTTGATGTCACACTTCTCAAACCTTAAGCCTACAGCTATCAGAAGCTGTTGCTCATCACCTACTTACCTACAGTTGGATAAAAATGCAGTGAAAGACTATGACAAAGTGAAAAAGTATGAAATTATCTATATAGCAGCTGTAAAACCTGCCTTCAGCTCCTCTTCCCTTTTCAAAATAACCCTCTGGTTTTACTAAAACACAGCCAATCCCACCACCTGTAGTGCAAGGTTTAATACTAATGAAGTATCTGTGAGCCAGTGGTAGCATCTGCATCTCATCCTGTAGCAAGCAACTCTCTCAGGAGCCTGAGATCTGGATTTGACAAGAACCTTGAGTGAATCCAGATTCACTTCTGATGCTCTCTGGTACTGGCTACAGGCAATTTTTTGGTACAGATAACCAGAAATAGTTTTAACATTTCTGTTAGCAAGCAACTGCATGTCAGATTATTGCAATAATAATAAGCAGTACCAAAGGAGTCCCTGCTCTGTTACGGTTGTACTTATTTATGCCAGCCAGCTGAGGACCTGCCATTCAGCCAGGGAGTTTTCTCTAAAAAGGCCAAATGTGATGCTCTTGGGCTGGCTGAGCTGTTTCTTGGGAATAAGGCTCTGAAAGAGTAGCTACAGCCTTCAGGATAACACAGAATCTGCTGACACTTTGATGCTCAAAATGTTGTGTTTTGCTCCAGGGCCATTTCTTAGTGAAGGTTCAATTTCTGACCCAAAATTACCCCAAAGTCCCTGCTCAAAGAAACTGCTGTCCTAAAAGCCCTGCCACATTAAGTTGCTCCAAAACATGCATTTATCCCACGCTGAAACCAGAATTAGCTGACCTAAACCCTGCTTTTTAATTATCCAGTTATATATCCATTAAGAGTCTCGATAAGGGGTTTGGAACCATGGAGATGCCACTGAAAATAAACAACTTGCACTCTTCCTCCCCAGCTGAAGTGCTTTGGAAAGTGTCTGCTTCTGGCATGGAAAAATACAAGTAGGGTCATAATCTCCTCATACAGCTCCAGCTAAACAGACTCCCACAACAACCAAATTTGACTTCTGATTTTTAAACTGCAAACCATCACGTCCTGAAAAATCCACGTCACCACGTGCAGCCTTTGGACATCTTACACAAGAAGACAGGACTTCATATACATTAAACAAAAACGTCAGGCATTGTGTGATTTTTCCATTCAGATCATGAATGAAAAAAAATATGAATAGAAATCACACTTTCATATGAAAAAAGAAGTGGAACCATCATTTAATGGAAATTAGAATGTGTTAAGCCTAGCATAGACTTAGCTCTAGATCCATGAGGGCCACCAGTCATCATCACTGAGTCAGCTGCAATTGCTCAGGGGCAGGACTGAGGTTCAAGGCAGTCAGTCAAATGCACAATTCTGCTCTACAGCAGGTGCAATACATAATCTGCACTAAATGAAGATACATTTTTGTCTGAAAGAGGAATGGAAAGCTCCTCCTGGGCGCTGTGGAGAGAGACAAGGAATAAATCCATATTGATTTCAGTGTAGCCTATTTTAAAACACTGAGAAATGATGCTGCTTGTTTTACTTGCTGTAATAGCACTTCAAGGAACATAAGTCACACTAAAACTGTCTTGCTCAGGATTAGTTTTCTTTCATGGAAGAAATACCCTGTGCAGCGCCAGACAGCCCTGATGGTGTTATGCCAGTGCTGCTAGAAGAATTAGCCCCATTACAATTGTCAGTTGTCTTCTGGAGAGCAGTATTTATACACAGATCTGTGCTGAGTGACAGCTCCTTCCCTTGGGTAGATGTGGCTCAAGCCTCAGCCTTCCAAATACCTTCCTGACTGGATTTAAAGATGCTCAGGATGCTTGTGCCCTCCCTGTGTTTAATAACAATGTCTGTGGTTTTGAGGGGATGATGAACAATAAAAGAGATTTAAATGATGAGTTTCATCGCCTTCTGAAATGAAAGATAATCCTTTGCAGCAGTGGATCAAACCAGTGCAGGGGATCAGAGGGGGTGCAGCACAGGGAGGAGGTGAACAGAAACAGGAAGGGACAAACTCCAGTCAAGCACCCAGTCCAAGAACCAACAGCTCTTGAGCTCTTTTGCAGCCAAGCCTGCATTGGTGGAATGGTTTTGTGTGCAAACACATTCGTGCCTCTTGAGTTCTAGGGATTCTTGTACAGACTTCAGGGAGTTAAGGTCCACCCCTGCATTTTTTTTGTCTCAGGGGAAGTTTTTTTAATAATTCCAAGTCTTTTGTGGCTCATACAGCTTTTTGCAGTGATTAGAAGGAAATTCTTAATATTTCAGAGAAGCCAGAAGCAAAGAGGGTTTAAGCAATATCTCACACAAACTGAGCAGAAGAACCCACTGCAGAACACAGATGATGTCATTCTCCTAATTTCTCCACTCTTTTTCTTTTTGAAGATAAATAACTTAAATGATTCTTCTTGAATGTGCTAAATTAATTTATTTCTCAATTTTTGCCCTATTCTTCCCAGCAGATTCTGATTCCTCATCTCAAAAGGGAATGAATTCTTCCTATATTAGGAACATTTTTGAAGTTACAGATTTAAAATATAAGAGAACAAGAAAACTCTGCTTCATTCTCTAAATCTGGAATCCTATCACAAAAAAAATCAATGCCTGCAACCAAATTATGGTATTTAGCATTTCTTTAAATCACTTATTTTTCCATTTTTGTCTGTGGAGATAGCTGCTGGTTTTATTTCTCTATATTTGTAGATGGAGGGGGAAAAATACTGATAATTTGCCTTAGGGAAAAAAACCTATTTAGAATTCCAAATAAGTTTTGACATGGAACATCTTCACTCAAAAGAAGCAGCTCAGTGCTTTACATTTCAGGAGAGCAGGCTATAAAAAAGCCAATCAGTCTGAAAATCCAAGCATACACCAGCACCAAATGCATGAAAGATTTTCATACAGAAGGAAGGCCAGCTGTGCACAAAAATACATCTCTTACATTCCTTCAGCTCTCAGTCTTCCTCCTGTACTGCAACTTTTTTTTTAAAATTTCAATGAACATCTAAGAAGCACAAAAGATAGGTACCTTTCAACACCAGCCCCTAACTTCTATCACAACTTTCACCCTTTTGTGCCACTGCATAAAAATGGGAGGGTCACAACCACACAGCAGTAATGATGAGACAGCAACAAAATCTGGCTCCTGTTTTATTTAGGAGCACCATATGATGCACCATACATTGGACTTCCAGAGCTCCATCATCAACATCACTTTCGAGAAGAGTGCTTTCATTAATTATTAACTAGCACTTAGTTAACCACTGAGTCTGGGAGCAGATACAAAAATTTCCCTCTCCTTGGCTATTTACAGTCCCATCCATTTCCATTTGAAGTTGTGTTGGCTGCAGCTGAGATGCCCCACTCTCACCAACAGGATGTGGGATACAGAGCAAATGCCAGGGCTTAACCCAAGAACCAAAAAATTATAGGGAAGAATGTTCCATTATAATGACCCAACCTTCAGCCTCTCCACTTTTAATTGTTTCCTTTCTGTTTTTATCCCCCAGACAGCTGTCCTCAGAAAGAAAAAAACAACTTCTGTACCTCTGTAATATCTGAAACAGGCTCTTGCAGCTGTTACAGACAGGTGACAAGCAGAATCCTACAAGAAGTCTTGCCTAGATAAGACAGAGAAGGAATTTGCAAGACCATTTTAAGATAAGACGCGTGACCCTGGCTATCGTTTGGAATTAAAAGTGTGCATTTCCTTATACCATTGCAGGTTTGAGACAATAAAGTGTGTCATTTCTTTGTAGTCAATAGACTTGAGATAAAGCTCCCTTCTCCTCAAATCTTCTGTGCCTCTCACCTCACTTTTGCTAAGAGTCTGGACAAAATTTTGTGGTCTGTTGGTTCTGGGACAAGCCCGCCTCCTTTGAAGAGAAGGCTTCCAAAATAAAAGGCTTCCAAACACTCCTAACCAAATTATCTGTAGAACAGACACAAGAAAGCTTCAGTTGTGCTGCCAGTATGTGTGGGCAAGCAGAGCTGGGAACTGAACCTCTGCAAAGAGACACAAGGAACATGGCCTTTTCTACACTGGAGAATTGGGAAACTTAGCCAGCACAAAGACCTGCTTTTGGCTCAGGATATGGGAAAAGCCCAGAGGAAAACAAAGCACGAACGTGTGCACCTAATGCAAATGAGGAACTGCAATAATTTGGGTGTTGAGGATGTGTTGTAAGAGGGCTGGAGGTGAGCCAGATTGGCCTGGCACACAGAATCCTGGCACAGAGCTCCGTGTATCCAAGCGAGCCAAGGTTTCTGAGCCCCAGCAAACCATGTAGCGTTTTCCTCACTCTGGAAGAAATTCATCTTCCCTGAAGTCTTTGCAGAAGTGTACCCAGTCGTACAGTATCAAATGAGCTCTGTTCTTCAAAGTGTCAGAGGCTGCCCCGCTCAGCCGTGTCCCAGAGTCCCATCACAGAGCACGCTCTGAGGCCTCCTCCTGTGCAGGGTGTCAGCTTGTCCGGGATTCCTGCTCTCGGGAGCACTGCTGGGATGTCGGGAAGGACTGAGCAAGGAGCGGGGAGGGGGAGGCACTGCTCCAACTGAGCAATGCAAGGCAAGCAGCAGGCGCTGGATCCCAACAAATATGGCTCCTGGGAGCCACAGTCAGCAACTCCAGCTGGGCCATTTGCTTAGGCTGCCTGCCAAAAGGTTTATAAAAAGAACAGTAAAGAATGTGCCATGGCTTTAAATATGAATTTCAAATACACTGCAGCCAATATCCACATTTGTTGAGGCTTCCAGCCCTCAGCTTTTCTCTAAGGCTCAGTCAGGAATGCAAGGAGTTTCTCCTGCTGATCTAATTTTATCCCCTCGCAGATATCACCAGCATGAAGGAATGAAGTAGAGCCAGGGCAGTTCTCTAATTACTTCCAGCTCTCAGAGAGGGACCCAAAAGATAAAAGTGAAGCAAGCACAACACAGCAAAGATGCTAAACCAGCCTGTAATTTGTGTGTTACTGTACACAGATCTTGTGATAATTTACTAATAGGTGACCCTGGCCTTTTCTCCAACTGGTGCCTGTCCTAATACCATAGACCTTTCTGTGAGTTTAAATGCAACAGAGCACAACGGCAAACAGGAATGACTGCTACACAGTAAGTGAACTATGCAGGTGGTTTCCCCATCAGACACATGAACTGGTTCCTCAAAGGCCAACAGTGACTATTTAGCAAGATGTAACCTTCCATTACCTAGGAGGTTTTCCATATTCTATATCCACAGCACCTTAGCATGGCTGGAGGTGGGTTTATTCAAGTTCACAGGAGAGCTGGCCCTGCCTGTGCTGAACTTGTGCCAGCCACAAGGAGTGTCACCACCAAGGTTCAGCAGCCCCCCAGGCACAGAAAAGAAATCAAACCATTAAAGGAGTTTTTGTCCTCAATATGACACATAGAACCACTCGGTGAGTATCAAAAGTCATCTGTTCAAAAAAGTGAGTTATATCACAGAGCATAAAACCCCCACAGTGCCAGTACAGTAACCAGGTCAAGTGTGGTAGCTGAATGATTTATTCGATTCTTCAATAAGCACACACATAAACATCCACTGCTGCTGCAGACACCTGGAAGAAATTGGGTAGCACAGCTAAAAATTAATCAGAACAATCACAGGCTTCTGACCTAATTAACACAACAAGCTGCCTCCTCCTTGTGACCTCACACCTGTATGAGAGACTCACAGATGAGTAAAAAATATAGAGTCTATTGGGTTTTTGTCTTCTTGGTTGTAACACCAACCTGCAATGGCAGTGTGTGCACAAGGTACACACCACCTCTGGTAATGGCAATGCTAAAAATCAGAATGCACACACACGTGCACAATCCCCTGAATAAACTGCACCACTGAAGTGAGAGTATAAAATAGTCTGACAAATACATGCCGCCCTCACTAGACAAGGTTCCTCACCTGCCTTTTTAAAACCAGGAGTTGCACCTTCAGCCAACAGGATGGGCTTGTCGTCAGAGGGCTCAGAGCTCCACAGGGTCCTTCTTGCAGCAGGCAGGGCTCATGCCCAGCACTTGTCCAAGTGCTGTTCTTGGGAAGCTGGAGGCAGCCCTGCAAGGCACTGAACATCTGCACACATTTATGGCACAAAGTCTCCTTCAGTCTCAAGATGTTGCTGCTTTACAGACATGCTGGAAAAGGTCAAATTCAGGAAATAACAGTTTAACAACAAGCAAGGAAACAGAGGGCCAAAAGATTCTCCTACCCAAAGGTCACCAGGATTCATCCCCTAGAGAAATCCAAAAGTATTCAAATTCCTCATGGGACACAGTGTCATTCTAAGGCTTGTGGCAGTGCTCTTATGAAGAATTCATGACCATGCCTTGAGGCAGCCAGCAAAAGGACTGTTTCAACACACAGAGAAAAGAATAAATAAATCAAGACAGTGTGAAATTTTTCTAAACTCAGTGTTTTATTGCTCTGTGATTATTAGTTACACTTTGACACATTGCACTTCGGAATAGATTAGCACCTACTACATAATTTAAAAACTTAGTATCTTACAGCTCATATAATTGGCACTATAGAGAAAACCCAGAGATCTATCATTTTAACCCAAGATTAAAAGAGATAAAATGTTTACATCCTTTATTGTTGGCAGGTGAACTTTCATTGTGGAAGGCCCTTAAAAATAGTGAACAGAAACTAACAACCTAAATGCCCTCCAAAAATACATAAAAACAGTATCAGATAAATCACTCCCTTCTTTACACCAGTCTTTTTGCTTTGGTACTTTTAGTACCCAAGTGCACAGTAATTCCCTCATCTCTTTCAAGGAAAAAAAGTAACATGATTTATGCTGACTACTTTGGGTGAAAAGAGGAGAGACTCCCACACACCATTCTCAGCACCCACACAAACAGCATTTTCATCAAAAGTGGCATTGTCTCAGGATTTAACACATCCCAAGAGGTTTATAAATAATAAACGCTGGGGGTTTTTAAAAAGGGAAGAATTATTTTGAATAAATAAATGACAGCTCTAATAGCTGCATTGGCTTTGGTGACCAGTTATCTATATGCAGCATAAGTTATCTTCATAAGGCAAGTGATGAGATAGCAGAAGTGAAGTCCCTGAGGATCAGCATCTCCGCGTTCAACTTGTTTGTTTCATAACGTGTGTAGACAGCCTGGAAAACAATCAGTCCCAAGGCATCTGCTTTTTAATCTCCCAGCACAGCTGCAGACCACACAATGAATTATTTCTGTACCTCTTCTGCAGGCAGGAATACATAAGTAACACAGAATACTTAGTAGGAGGTGGCAGGGAATTAGTTCTGCTAAACCTGGGCCAAGTGCTCCACCTTGTGTTCTTCCTCGGCACTCAGAGTGAAGCTCTCGATCCCTGCTCCTCAATTGCAGGTCCAGGGGCATAGTTCCTGATTCCTTCTGCCTGGGAACAGGTGTTGTCCATGGTGCCATAGGACTGCTGTTCCGTGGGGGCCAGCACTGTCCTTTCGGTGGGATGAGGACGCAGAACCTGGGGGACGTACATCTGAAATCACAAGTGAAGGGTTTTAGTGGCCTCTCAAAGCACAATGCTGGGATAACTCACCCAGGAGAATTTTTCCCTCTTCTTTTCACCTTTTTCCCATTCTTCACCTTAGCACCTCAGGCCTTTTGCACCCCGCTGGAGGCTTCCTGGTGCAACACTGACCTGCACCGCTTGACTGTGGCACAAAGGCCTTTCCTTGTACCTCAGTGCTACATCCTTCTCAGTGACATGGCAAGCAAAACCTGCCACATGTCACAGCTTCCAGAATCAAAGTGGCAACTGACTGTGTTTGGCAGCTGTCCAGATGTGAGGCTCTGTCTGGGGCAGGGCACAGAACACAGCACACTGAGCTGCTGGAAGCAGCGTGTCTCAGCTACTCCTAGAACGGCAGCTGAAGGTACTTCTGGAACACCACCTGGGAGCAGTCAAGGATCCCAGCTGCAGAACTCCGGTCCCACAGGCTCATGGGAAATCCCAGTCCATTCAGACTAATATGTTCTACACAAGCTCTTTGGTAAGCAGGGTGAGAGAAATTTAGTTTTTCTAGGAAACGTAAGGGAATGTTAGTAACTCTTAGCTTCTTACAGAAGATGTTGGGACTGTTGGTACATCTGTGTCTTTTCCTCTTTCACCTTGTGTGTCTTCTATCTGTAACCAGCAACAGGTGGGGAGAGAAAGAGAGAATATCAAACTGGTGAGTGAAAACAATGCACACAGATCATGAGCACCCAAAACCTGCACAGACAGATCTCAGTGCAGTGCTGGTACTCTCTCCTCCAATCCTTCTACACAGAATCATTGGCTTGGAAGGGACCTTAAAGATCATCTATTTCCAACCTTCTGCCATGGGCAGGGACACCATCCACTAGACCAGGTTGCTCCAAGCTCCATCCACTCTGGCCTTGAACACTGTCAGGGATGGGGCATCCACAACATCACTGAGGAACCTGTGCCAGTGCCTCAGCAACCTCACAGCAAATACTTTCTTCCTATTACCTAATCTAAACCTACTGTCAGATTAAAGCCATGGCCTTTGTACTGTCACTAAACACTCTTGTAAAAAGTCTCTCTCCACTTTTTTTGGTAGGCTCCCTTCAGGTACCAGAAGGCTGCAATTAGGTCAGCCTGCAGCCTTCTCTTTTCCAGGCTGAACACCCCCAATTCTTTCAGCCTTCCCCTCACACTAGAGGTGTTCAATCCCTCTGATCATCTTGGTGGTCTCCTCTGGACTCACTCCAGCAGTTCCATGTCCTTCCTGTGCTGGGACCCCAGGGCTGGATGCAGCACTGCAGGTGGGGTGTCAGAGCACAGCAGAGGGGCAGAATCCCCTCCCTCGACCTGCCAGCCACTGCTGGAGGTGCAGCTCAGGATACTTTTTCCATACCTCTCTTTTCTCTCAAATTCAGTTCCTGTAGACACTGAGAGTCTTCCCACTCTGCCAAGCAGCCTATCTGTACTACAAGCTCTCTTCAGCCATCTTACCATGAACCTTTGTGAACAGACACTGCCAGCAGGAAGGCATGGACAACCCAGCAGGAATAGCTGGTGCCCCCTCAAGCAGACAGGTAGGTGCTGAAAGGTCAGGTATCCATCACTTACCCTATAATTCAGTGGACTCAGGTACTTGAAACAGCCAAAACAAGTGTAAGCCAAGCAAATAACAATAGTGATGTTGACAACAAGCAAGGTAAACATGGTTGTAGGTGCTTTAAAACCTAGAAAAAAAATATACAGAGAATACAATATAAAAATGCATAGCAGAAAAAACCAACAAAACCAAAGCAAACCTTTATTTATCTTCCTCATTTTCAGAAGCCTCATGGATTTTTTTCCTTAGAGGAATGGGCAGCCCACTTCCAGCCACAAACAGGAGAGTATCATTATACACAAAATTCTCCCACTTTTCCTAGAGGCCAAGAAATGTTGCTGTAGCACTTAAATGATAGAGAAGACTCAAAGTGATTCTTCTCTTCCCTCATTCATCCATTCTGGATCCACTTCTTAAATACTTTCATTAATGATCTGTGAAATATAATATAATATTAATTGTGATGATGGCACCAAACTGGATGGTTTGCAAACAGCCCAAAGGGATGGAGGGGGGAGAAGAATCAAAATGATCTTGGTAGATAAAACCAGCACACTTGCTTCAAAGAATCAAACAAAAAAAACCAAAAACAACAGTGAGATAAAACTGTGTGTAGAAAACAGCAAATAAGTACAGTTTGGAAGGAAAAATGAAATGTAGATATGAGGGATAACAATAGCACTGCAGCATACAACTGCTGGAAAGCAATCAGAAGTGGGATGGTATCAAAGAACATAGGAAGAGAGGAAAATGAAAAAAAAAGACAAGTTTCTGGCACTATACAAAATAATTCAGTGCTACTGAGCTTTCAGCTGAGTAGCCTTGTCTATGAAAAAATATGGAGAGAACTGGGAAGAATCCAAGGAAAAAGATCAAAAGAAGAAACAGTAAATATGAACTAGTCTGAAAGGTAAGTTTTAGTTCAGAGAGAGTGCAATGAAACTTTAGGAAAGGACATGGTTGCCTAGTACAGGAAAAGTATTAAAGATTATAGCGACTTCTTATTTTCCAGTTACACTAGGGAAATATTCTAAAGAAATTAATCTCATTTTGCAGTAAAGATGACTTGAATAAGATAATAGGAAAAAGTAAACCTCACTACAAACCCTAGCTGTTTCCCAGCTTCTTCAGACTAAAGAGGCAACACCAACCCTCAGATATTTTTGTGGTAACCCCAGCAGGTGCAGTGGCACAGAATAGATAATTTTACACTTTAGCAGGTTATAGAAGCCCTGCACAGGTCTGTTCACAAGGGGAAAAACACCCCACATATGGAAAAAGCAAAACCAAAAAAGCTCAACAAACATCACTCTTCAAATCAAAAAAGGAAGTGAAAAAACCTCCCTATGGGTATTCTGGAATGTCCTTCAGAGGAGGTTGTTTTTATAAGCTCAGGTTACACAAGTATGTACTAGATGGTGAGGTGTGTCTACAGCAAAGCCAGTGTATGGTGCAAACCACAAGGCAAACAGCAGAGATCAGGGAAGGAAAGGTCTCCTACATCAGTTTTCCCTGTACTGTGTCCTCAGAACTCCTGCCTGCCAACAGCTCTGGAAAACATGGGATTCAAGTGACTATCCCAGAAGTTGGGGGTTGAACTGCAGGTAGGACCTAACGTCCTCTGTGGTGAGAGGCCAAGTGGTGCTGCAGGTGATGGATGGATGGATGGATGGATGGATGGCATAACAACTGAGGAAGAATACAGGCACTGAGAAGGAAAAAGATGACACCAGTACAGCCTATCACCTTCTATATACAGTTAAGTGGTATTTGATCCTGACTGAGAACTGGGGAAGAGGTCTTTCCAACCTTACATTAATATATGAGGAGTGAGAAACCAGAGTATTGTCACTGAGCTCTGCAACCAGACTGAAACACCCTATCAAGCCAGCTATACAAGTCAATGACCAAGCAATCAAGCGTTACACCATAAACTGATCTATTTTGCATATAAGGAAGCAGAGCTCTTACCCTTCCTTCCTTTCTTCTTTTTGGCACTAGAAGCAGCAATGAAATCAATGGCAATGAAATCAAAGTATCAAATTCCTACCTCTCAGACTGCCCTGTGCACTGACAAACCACTGAACAACATCCTGTAAACAGGATCCTCTACACTGACTGAGTCAAACATGGTAATCCAGCCTGTGTTTCCCATTATTAAGGTCCCTTACAAATGATGGTTTTACCATGCAGAACTAGAAAACATAATAAAGATTTAATTTTTACTTCACCAGGATTTCCTTCCTAACAATTAAAGAGGTGTATCAGATGCCAAGCGCTTGGAGTTGATTTTTTCAAAGCATGCTCTAGAAATTCTCCTGTTAATTTAGAGGACCCAGATTTGTTGGTCTTCCTGGTTGCAAAAGCAGCTCTCAAAACAAAGGTAAAAATAAGCTCTCAAACACACAAGTAATGCAAGAACATCTACTCAAATCCAAGGGCAGCCTGAAGCAATGGTTCCAAGCGCCTCTTACCTCCACAGGGAGCTTTATCTCTCCCAAAAGTTGGATGACAGCC
Organism: Eopsaltria australis; assembly: GCA_034509425.1. Taxonomy (NCBI): domain Eukaryota; kingdom Metazoa; phylum Chordata; class Aves; order Passeriformes; family Petroicidae; genus Eopsaltria; species Eopsaltria australis. Next base: position 2,617,412 of record JAVTVJ010000051.1, on the reverse strand, counting down.
TGCCAACAACACTTTCTGACTACAGGTATGCTAAAAACCACAGTGCAAACATGATCATCTGCCATGAGGGCACAATACAGTTAGCTATCAGGAGCTCCCTTCCAAAGAAGGGGAACCCAACCCTCCCACATCCCTGACATCCCCATTCCATGCTAAATGCTTCCTCCTGCACCATGGATAAAAGCCCATAAGCTGTTGCCTTCCTTTTCTGACTTCAAAGCTGTTGGTACAGCACAGTCAATATTATCAATGCCAAGTATTTGCAAAATACAGAATGCCCCTATTTTTAAAAATAACTTACACACAAAACATGGGGTTTTAAACTACAATGTGGGGAAGAGAGTCAACGTCTCACTGCAGTCTTCTATGTGAAATTTGACAGATGATATAGAATACATGAGGACTATCATTAGCCAACATTTTAGCATTTTTTTCTAAGTGATGGCTGTACAACCAAGGCAGCAGCCAATTCACCCAGGCAAATGAAACTTATGCCCAGGCTGCACAAATGCAGGTAGTGAAGCCAGTGATCATCTTACTGTAAAGAGCTAACTCTGAATAGATTTTTGTTTTATGCAATGATTTTTACTCTCACTTCACAGCCCAACTGACCAATTCCAAGCACACTGATTTAAAGAATACATGATCTCCTGTGAAATGAAGGAACATGGAGCCCCATGTTAACAGTTTAATATATCAGCCATCTCCATCAAAGGTTCTTACGCAAATCTTGTGTGGTTCAGTGCCACAGCCAAGCACCTCTTTAGGGAAGGAAAAAGAAAAGTCCACAAAGCTTACAAAACTTCACATCTAATTCAGGGAAGCTGGCAAGAGAGCTGGAGCAGCTTCTAGGTGGAAACAAGTAATGCTTACCCAGCCTCACAAATGAGTAAAAATAGAGCCAGAAAAGGCAGAGGATTGGAGCTGCCAGGGCCTGATTGACAGCTGCAAAGTGCATCTTCTTCTCCAGCTTGGCAGGGAGATAGGCATAGTAGAGGTTGTGACGGTCCACCATGTGCTTCAGGAGGATGTAGATCAAACCTGGCAGGGAAAACAGGAGAGCCAAGCAGGGGCTGTTGGAGGTTTGACAGAAAGCAGCAACTCTCTGAGGAGATCAGCACTATCCAAGAGAGTGGAAATGTAGATGCAGTGATGGATACTGCCCAAACTTGAGGGGGTACAGCTGCATGGCAGCACCTGCTCCTAAGCTTGTTGCATCTCCATCCCTCCCCTCTCCACACACTTCTCTGTGGTGCCTCTTTGCTCCCAGGGACAGCCCAGAGCTCCTTCTGAGTGCTGCTACATGAGGCCAAGCCAGTAGGGAAGACTTCCCAACTCCCCTTCCACTGTAAGGGGAAGGCCTGACAGTGGCTTCACATCTCCCTCTCAGCCTTCATCAGATTCATGACTGGATTTCAAGTCACCTACTCCTTATCCAAACAGCCAGCAACTGCTGTGGCAGCTATGAATTGCAACAGCTCTGGGATGCAGAGGCACATTCAGATATTTACAACTGCACACAAAACAGAATGTAAGTAAATATCAATTACATTGTTACATAAAAATTGGCCACATTCTTACAATAATAAAGTTGTTGATTAAACCAGTTCTGAACAATATCTAATTTAGATAATTATCTTGTATCTAGCTCTGTAAAGTTTTGGATTAGAAAATGAAAATACCAATTATAAAAAATTGTTTAGTACTACTTATGTCTGAGCTAAACCCCTCAGCACCAAAGCCAGTACACTCAAATCTGAGAAATAAAATAAACATCTATTAGATGTTAAATATACTTTCAACTTCTAAAGACAGTACAAGAGCTAAGTAATTCATCATCTTTTTCACTGTTCTTCCACAAGAAGGGAAGGAAACTTGGATCTAAATCCTAAGGATTATCAGCATTTGAATGGGAACAATAATGCAGAGCTGAGCCTTGCAAACTTCCCACGTGCCCCATCTCACTCCCACAGTGCTCACTGGAAAACTTACCAAAAGGGACAATGATGGGACACGTGATGCTGTAGGCCATGATGACAGTGAACACACACAGCATCCAGGCATACATTGCTCCAAATTCATATTCAAATGCCTGTTGCTAGGAACAAAAACAAAACACCCAAAACTCTCAAGTCATCCATCAATGTGTCAGGAGTTAAGAATAGATTCACTAAAGCAACAATTCACCTTCTCTTATTCTCTCCCCCTGAGAGATCAGTTATTTCCCTAAGAAGCAGAAATGATGTAAATAGATGAAGTATTATGTGTTTTTGTTATCTGGATATATAGAAAAGATGCTGCTTCCTTCATAGCCTTGAAGTAATTTCTCAGAGAATCTGCATCCACAAGAAGCAGCTCCTTAAAACCATAAGGCAGCAAATAATTGTGCCAGACTCAGAACCTTCACCTCGCCATGGCAGCTGTATACAGGTTTAAGCTCCCATTGTAACACATGGAATTTCATGCTAAAGGATGACACTTCACCTGGAAGTGAAAGTCCACCTCTTAAAATGGAATATAGGTAAAAAATATATATTTTGTTAGGTGATTGTTCAGTTTAAAGCAAGCTGTACACACCTGATGGCTGACAGAAGAAACTAACTCTAGACAGACTTGAATAAAAAAAACCCTGAAGTTTAGGCTATAAAGATAAAATCAGAACAATTCCATAAAATCCCAATCATAAAACTCTGACTAAGAGCTATGAAGAGATTGATACCTGAAGCTCAGAGCTTGAGTTTTGATTTTTGACCATCTCTGACTGGAATAAATCCCTCCCTGTTATCTGTCCTGCAAATGAAGGGAATATGAACCTGTCGCGGACAAGCGAAACAAAGGCTAAAAAACACAAAATGTCAGGAGATGAGAGTTAATGGTATGAAGGATGAGTGCCCCCGCTGTTTCTGACATGGATCAATCACTGAATAGCCTCCTGCTAAGGAGGGGCTCCAATACCTGTTTGATGTTTTTCCTCTCTGCTGTGGACTTGGCCATGATCATGCGTATGGTGTAGAGGATGAGGCCCGGCAGGCGCAGCAGCTCCATCCCATTGCCCACGAAGGCAGAGGCAATCACGTAGTTCACAAAGAAGGCTCCCTGGTCAGGCAGGAAGACACATCTGCCAGGAAAGACACCACACACTGACTGGGAGGAAGGCAAGTAAACATAGGAGGTCTACAATGTATCTCTATTGCCTTTGGAAATGTCTCACCATTAGGATAAGCACTATATAGGTTAGGAAGTGACCAGAAGAACTTCTGATAACCTTGTTGTAAAACAATACTGCACAGCTACAAATGCAGCCAGTGTGGTTTGTAAGAGCCTGACTGAGCTGCAGTTCATATGAGGAATAAACTGTTCACAAAAAGATGCAGCAGCCTGATGGGTGGCTGACAGCAGACAAGAGCATCATTCTGATGTCTGCGACAGCAACCTGACACAAGATGAGATAAGACTGCAATAGAATAATCATCTCTCTTAATTTAGTAACTCCTAATTGTCTTTCTGTTACTGATTTTGAAACAGCATTTGGAAATCTATGTCCTAATAATTACATTCTATTCTTTCCCTCCAGGCACATGCACAAGAGCTTAAAAATACCGGTATCTGCAAATTTGCAATGTAATGTGTGTAAAAACATACATTTTTCTTAAAATCAAGATTCATTGGATTACAGAAACAGAACTGCTGCAGCTATTTGGTCTCACTGTAATCCTTGGGATGATCCCCTGTCCACGATAAGGAACAATCCTCAGCCAATTCCAATATCTTATCATCCTTTCTGTGAAGAAATTCTTCCTAATGTCCAACCTTATGGTCTCATTCCCTTATTCAGAAGCTCAACATCATCCTAGAGTAGCAACCCTGGGCAAATTTTAAAACACTAACCAAGGACAGTAAACAAAACTTTTTAAGTCCTAAGTATTCCTTTACAAAGGAATAGCAAAGAGAGAATATTAGTTAGTTAATACTTACTCCAGCCTAACTGCAGAATCAGATGATTCTCTGTCAAAGAGCCAGCGGAAAAAAAAATCCAGGCTGAAAGAAATATGGTATTATAATTATAATTACTGAATGTAATTCAGTCTCCCACATCTTAGCACTGTCTAAAATTGCTTCTCTTTTTAAGTAGTTCAAATCAAGACAGTGGATAGAGAGAATTTAATCAAATAATCTGAACATTGCTTTAGCTTTGTCACTTTGTCATAGCTAGAAATAAGACAAAAGTACAGAATCAAACAGAACAAAAACATCTACTTCATATTGAAGTTTTAATGATTAATTTTTAGCAATTATTAAACAGATAGGACAAATGCATGTCACCCAGTTAGTCAAGGAAAGAGTCAAATACTGCAAAGGTGGAATAAAAAGGACAACTCCAACTGAAGCATAAGACATACTCAGGAGGCTGGTTCTCAGCTATGATGGTGAATATGAACAACTTTTAATTAGCCATTGATCTTACAAGGTCTTAAATTTCTTTGTTAAGGAAAGTCAGACTTTGGAAACTTTAAGGGCTCTGAAGGCTCCACATGTTAGATGAACATTGAAATCTAATGTCTAATGACAATATAACCATACACACTGGAGGGAGTGGGGGTACATTGACTATACCTCACTACTAGAAAACACAAGATGTCTCATTATAAAAGTACTCGGCTATTACCTCATTTAACTACAATTCCTCACCTGGTCAGACCAAGGGAGGGCAGAATCAATACCATGAAGATCAAAAATATGTAGACTTTGTGCATCATTATTCTGTTCTCTGCAGATCTATCAACATAAAAAGGTACTGGGTGAGAAATTAATACAAAAAAACTGCCACATATGAAGGATCTTGCCTGGACAACGTCAGCACCTCAGACTTCCAGCTTCCCTTACCATATCACATTGCTACCAGATACAAATCAAATATCTTTGAGATATTCACCAATATGGACCAAGCAGACTTTTAGTATCTTCTTTGGCAACAAAAATATTGCTGGGTGATAATCCAGACTCTGGATGAGCATCATTACAGGTCTGCACCACACGCACAGGGATGTGAGACAACGACAGCTGATCTCTTACCCAAAGACACTCAATCTTGCAACAGCTTGTAAACAAACAGCTCTTCAAGTGTCATGCCAGGAGGGATTAAACAGCTCAGAAAAGGGCACCACTGCCAAGAAACCAGATACTTAGACAACCTCCCTGCCAAGTGTCAAGTCTTGGGGAGCAACATGACACTACTAATGCTGTACCCTTACCACAGTAGAAGGAACACAGATCTAGTGACACCCTGTTGCCAGAAAAGTGCAGCACTATGAACAACTCAGACTCTTAGAGGTGGTATCTGATAGGGCCTTAAAACCATAGGGGTTTTATTACAGGAACACTTGGGCACTGCAAGACCTATCAGTGTAACTACACCGAGGCTTGAAATCAGACCTATGGTCTCTAGTGACTTCAGAACATTATTTTAATTGATTGAGAATGGCTCGAAGTTCATGTGTGTAGCACAGCTACCAAAGCAGAGTTGAAGAAAAGAATACAACTGTGACAAATAAATGGTAGACTCTGGACATGGTGTCTTAGAAGGGAATTGTACAAAACTTCAAAAGGAAAAAAACCAAAATCGACCTTAGAATATAAAAGCAAACAAAAGCAATGGCTACAAGGTTTATCCATAAAGACTGAGTGAAGTTGAATGAAGCTGGGATTGTGTGTGCAGTACCATCCTTTTATCTGTCTGTAGGTAAACAGTGCATCAGATCTGGTATTCCAAACCATGCCGTGCTGAGTTCTCCAAATCAGCAGCACATCAGTGGGCTTGACATCTCTGGGATGCACCAGTTCCATGTGAAAACCTTGCATCAGCACATCTGCTGGGCCTTTGGCCCCATAAGTGTTCTCAGATCACCACTAATATCCAACAGAGCTGAGCTGTGCACCAGGAGTTACATCCAGATCATTTTGTCAGGCCAAACAACAAAAAGATGGATGCCCTTTTCATAAGCTGTCAGCCTGGAGGGGATCCATACCCACAAGGCCTATCCTCCCAAAGATACTCCTGTTGAAGCTACATCTCCTGAGCCGGCTCATACATTTTTTTTCTGATTAAACACAAAGAGGAGCCAGGTGAGGAGCAGGGGAAAGCATAGGCAAATGATGTGGTCAGATTGCACTTGCTGCGTGGGTTACAAATCACCTAAACCCTGAAATGTGGTTATAACACTAGAAAGAGACAAGAACAGGAAATTCCCTCCTATGAGAGGTCTGCGGATCTGAGAGCTCTGTGAAAGATCAGCACTTTCATTTATTTTAGTGATTCAGCTGATAAGGTAAAAACAGAGGAAAAGGTTGCTTACTTTGTCCAGTGGGACTCCAGCAAAGTTGAGTAATACACAATTGTTGGTAACAAAGCTGAGAAGGACCAGAGCAAGAGCGTTGGGAAAAACTGACTGATGACAGGATTCTAGTGGGGGAGAAAATAAGGATAAGTATTAAAAATATTTTAATGCAGTTGTGGTGGAACAGAGATGGTAATGTCTTGCTTTTTGTAAACTATAGCAGGATGAATTGGGGAAATTATATTCAGATAGTCTTAAATTGAGTAGTGAGTGCTTAGCACTGGCATGTAAGACAAAAAACCAAAGTGAGATTGGGAATTAGATTCCATGAGAGTGCAGTCTCACAAGTAATTTTTATGCCATTTACACTAGCTTGGGGAAATATTTTAAAAGAACAGCTTGCAAGTTGCTTTAGCTGCAGTCAAACTAGGATCAGATATATATGACATCTTGGTTTGAACCCTATAAGCGAAATAAAAACAATATTTTACCTCAGAGTTAAAAATCTGAATTTCCCCCCTTCTTATCATAAAAATCAAAATACAAGTTGAACTTGGAATTCCATTTTCTGCAAAGATTTTTTGATTATAAAATTTAGAATTATGTAAGTTTGGATTGCAAATTTTTACCACAAACAAATACATAAATATGTTATAATAATATAAACTTCAGATTAAATTACTTCAGACTATTATCCAGGAACAAAAGAGGGACCTGATTCTGGACTTATGGTTTTAATCAGCAGCTACATAAAACAATCCTGAGAATTTCAATTGAAAGTGTAAAAAAATAAACCAAAACCCAATGAAACCCTATCAATTTACCAAAATTTTGGTCTGATCTACATCTATATCCAAACACGGCAATACTCACATTAAGGTAGTGAATAGGTTTAGTGACATTGAACTTGTCCATGGTTGAGATGATTATGGAAGGAGTAGTAAGAAAAAACAGCACAATAAAAAGAAGCAAATTAATACAAGCCCATCTAAACCACCACTTCAATCCATGCACTGAAAGATTTTTCCTGGAGAAAGAAGTAAAAATAAAAAAGACATTAAAACAAGCAGCAAGCAATTGCTGTTAAAAAATATATATACTATCTGTCAAATAACAGGTGGCAGTGCTTTTTCTAAACTGAGCTTTCAAAGTTATATAACAAAGCACTACACAAGTTCCAGTTGCTATTAGAAATAAAGAGAACTGTGCAACCTCTCTTGAATGATAACAAATTGTGCTTGCAGAAGAACATATTTAATCTTTCATTACACAAATATAATGTCTAATGCAGCTCAGGTTCAGGATGAAACACTTCCATTGCTCAATACTACAGAAGTACTAAACAGAAACAGAACAAGAAGAGACGGAGATAGAAGACACAGAGAATTTCTGCAAGGAGAATACCTGTCAGAGGCAGAATCTACCACTAAACTGTGATTTGAAACAAAATTTCAAATTTGCAAACACTGAATCCCTTCCTGCCATATTAAAAGTGCAACCATAGATTTTAAACAGGCAAAGCTCTTAAATGTTCTTTGAGATGGTTGTCAAAAGGACTGGAATGATTTGAACTCCAGCCATAGCCAAATATTTATAACAAACAAAACAGGGATTCAGAGGCTCAGTAACATCCTTAATTATGACAAGTCTTTTTGTGAACTTGGCAAATCCCTGTGGTCCCTCTTCTTCAAGTTGGGGGCTAGGGAGAGAAAAGAACAGGAAGAAGACAGACCAGAGTTTGCAGAGTGGATGAAGTTACACTCATCATGTGGCAACTCAGAGAAGTATATACATATTTTGAGGATACTCAGCACTAACACAAAGTTGCTTTCCTCAGATCTCAACAGTAGATATGCACTAGCCTAAAAAATGGAAACACTGGGGGACAGACATAAATAATTTTAAATTTTTGGATGGCAAAACCCTAGCCCATTACCCCAAGTAATGTCCATAGACCCCAAGGTCAATGAAGAACACCAGTAATGAAAATAAAGAGGCGGATTAGGCACATTCCAATACTACATAAAGTTTTAATTTAGGGTTAAAGAAAAACACACTCATTCCTGTTTGTCCTGTGCCTATTCTACACCTACATTATCACCAATAAATGGATGCAAGACAGGAATCTTACCAACAAATATTCTCAGGATAAGGAGCATATGTAACCTTCCAGCTGGATACACACAGCTCCCTGCTGTAGGGTGATGGCTGAGGTTCTCCTTTACACTTAATGCTCTGACATTTGCAGGCATTGAAGTCCTTAAGGATGCTATAAGGAAGAAGACGAAGATTTTTCCAGTTTTTTACACCTGAAAATACTGAATATGTAATGAGAAAGTCTGAGAATAGTGATAAAGTTGGGGTTTTTTTTAAATTCTAATAACCAGTGATCAAGATAGAGCTTAAACAACAATGTAACACATTATGCATTCATGACCATTATATAAACATTTGCTACCACAGGCCTGAGATCTGTTCTGTTGGAAATAAAAAGCAGTCTTGGTTTAAACTGTTTACTGCTTCTACCAACATGAACAACAGCAATGAGTCATATTAAAAAAAAATCAAAGCCTGAGAACATTGGAAAAATTTAAAAACAGACAGTTTCCTAAACACATCTTTACATAATACAGCTGTTTTAAAATCAAAATAGACTAATGAAATGGGACTGCAGACTAATCCTTCACACTAGTATCAAAACCAGCCAATTTTGCCCTGAATACCAATTCTCAGAAGAATTTTTAGCATGCTGGTATTCTCACAATTCAAAATATTAGCCTCTTTCACCCACTCCTAAAATAATCACAGGGCTTAATTTTGTCTCCTAATATTATGAGTTGACTGACACTCAATATATTTAAAGAAAATTTAAACATGCCCAGAATAAATACTTTCAAAGATCTCTCAAAAGACAGCAGTAGAAGGGCAAGGCACACATTTAGAGACTATTTCATTACAGTAGGATAGAAACAATATATATTATATTTAAATGGGGAGGTTCTAAAATCTGTGAACATGCTTCTTTCTCAGTTGTGGTCTTAACATAAAGAAGACAGAGAACTACACACACAAACACCAAACTAACAAACACAACCCCCAACCCCCAGACCTTTTCCTTACCAGAATTCAAGCAGTGATGTCAGCTTGCCAGCATCTTGCAGCAGCAAGTATTTAAGAAAGTGAATTATTCTTTGATAACTTATTTTTCAAACTACATACAGAGCAAGTTCAGCCATCATTAACAAGCTTCTACAACTACCTGAGCCCCCAGAACCTCAGATCTGGCTTCCTGTTTCTCTCACCCTATTTCGGGGCTTTCTCCAATATACCAAATTCTTGCAAGAAATTCCACATCCTGCACTTCCTTGGAAAACAGCCTGAAAAACTGTTTCTCTACCATGACTTGAAGGCCAAAAGAATGCAAACAATTTAAATCAGAGAGGTTAAGAAGAGCAGAAAAAAGCATGATGTGTTACGTTGTAATACAAATATTATTCTGCTTCCCTTTACCTCAATTTGTGTTAGCAAAAGATGCTCACAAAGTACCAAGAGAACATGAGAGGCTACACGCATTTTCTCTGCAAATGACTGAAAAAAAAGCACAGAACAACTTCTGATATTAGGTCTACACACAAATCTATAACAACAGGTAAGAGAGACACAGAATGTGTATCCATCACCTGTTGTGCACTGCTGAGATGACTTAACCAGCAGTGTACTTTGCACCCACTCTGATGGTTTGGTAATTGGACCATTTGCAAAGTAGAAAATGGAGATGTCAGTAACTCATATTCAAGACTCAATTAGTCTGGCCTCCTATTAACCTACACTGATGGACTGGATCCCACACAGAATAGAAAGGTTCCTTATCCCATTAAATGTCCCAAGCCTTTTAGTCCCTTAGATAATTTCTTCATTCAAAGCATAGAGGCTAAAACACACAATTATGGGAAAACTTCCCAGATAGCAAGGCAGAGCAAATCCCCAGAATGATGAAAAAGAAGAAAGGAAGAACCAACATAAGTAAACAAGGGACACAAACAAGAGATCAGTTGTGCTCTTTTAGTAAAAAGAGAACAAACAAGACAACAGACAAAACTTACTAGGTTGCCATGGATTTCTCTTGAAATGTTACAAAAGCCATTCCCAGCGGGTTATTATGAACAGCTTGTTCCTCTTTTGAATATTCTTCCTCAAGTTCATTTCTAACTTTGGTATAATAATCTACAGCATCCTCCTGTGGGCAAATTGATGGCTGTTACATGCAAGCACCAGATGGAAAATATCTTCATTAACACATAGCTTAAACAAACCATAGTCACCCTTCCTCATACCACTTCCACAAATTAGAAATCATGTCACAAGGCAAAAACAAACAGGAAGATTTTCTTGTACTTCAGTTTGTGCACTAAGATTAGATTTCAAAAGTTTCAGGGAATTCCTCTTTACCACACAGTACAAGAACATGGCAGATGAGCTATGGGCAATGAATTAAAGAGTTTTCTGAAGGTCAATGAAATATAACACAAAAACTATTTTCTGCTCCTCTAATACGCTACTTAGCCATAACTAAAAAAGAACACCATCTCTTACCCTTTCACATCCTCTCATTTCACAGCAGCAGAACTGACCACATGGTTTAGGGTTGATTTGGACCCTCTTGCCATACTTCTGATGCAGGTGCTCATAGTAAATCAGGCTTTTTTCTGCCTGTTTTCTGCACAGAAAAATACATCCAAACCATTTTGCAAGAAAAAAGTATCAACAACAACCTTAAAAAAATTACAATCCCTGAGAGAAAAAGTTATGTTGTGAACTGATAGCAAATTAATCAGTCACCAAAGATATTTACATGCACTTTATTTTGGTTACTTATATAATTTATTTGCAAGCCTGTAATATCATTATGCAGCCTACACTTGTAGTGAGGTGACAGGAAAAAGAACAACCCAATGCTATTCTTGAGAGCCCAGAAGATAACACTTGACCCTCCAGTGGTCAGCACCTCTGGTCAAAGAAGCAGAATTAACAGAGTTATTAATTAAACAGTTCAGTTTTTCACTTTGCACTGCCTGTCTGTAAATAAGTACATACATAAGCAGATAAAGCAAGTCAAAATTAAGTTATGCAACACACATCACACCTACAAGAGACAGGCTGAACCCCACAATTCCCTTTAAAACACAGTTGAATCTAACCAAAGCCCAGAGCAGAACTTGAAGAGCAGAATTCATCTTTAGTGTGCACCAGGGTAGTACTGCTGGTACATGTTGATTAAGGACTACAAAACATGCATAAGATTATGCCAAACTCGTGTAGGTTACAAAAACAAGTACCTTTTTTTGAACAGATTAATAAGCTTGGCTACATCATAACACAGCTGGACGTCCAGCACACTGCAGGTTGGGTAGGCATCCCTGAAAGGAAGCAGCACATGAGAACAGTAAGAACAGAAAGTACAATGAAGAAACTGTTTCAAAGAGCAGCACTGGTATCTGACATCCCCTCACTCATTCCATTTCTGAATGAGGTATCAGAGAGCAGAGACTTCCACAGAGACTGTTGCTGGAAATTACATTAATATGAGATGCACAGCTTTATTCCAAGTAAATGTTGTGTGGGAGCATGAATGGAAAGGGTGGATCCACAGACATTTTCTTAAATTCTGATTTTAAGATCAGCTAATTCACTTTACTGAAATATAGTCTTTTCTCAGTTCTGGCCAATTTTACATCTCCTATTCCTAAACAAAGATGGAAAGAAACCTTTCACAAGGGCTTGCACAGGATAAGGGGGAATGACTTCAAATTGAAAGAGGTTTGGATTAGATATTAGGAGGAAGTTCTTTACTGTGAGGGTGGTGAGGCCCTGCAACAGGCTTCCCAGAAAAGCTGTGAATGCCCCATCCCTGGAAGTGTTCAAGGCCAGGTTGGATGGGGCTTTGAGCAACCTGGTCTAGAGGAAGGTGTCTCTGCCCATGGCAGGGAATTGGAACTGGATGATCTTTAAGGTCCCTTCCAACCTAAACCATTCAATGACTAATGTTATTACTCAAGTGTGGAACTTACGTGAAATGGTTTTGTACGATCTCTTCACTTGCATTTTTTGGAAGACCAGTTATGAACAATGTGCATTTAACCTGGGAGAGAAAATGCAAGTCACATTTGGAAAAAGCACATCACAAAAGAGAAAACAAGCCTATAAGAAAGGCCAAGACACAGCACAATTAGCTGTGTAGTAGAGGGGGCAAAAAAGGCAGGAAATTCTGATTTTGGCGGGAGCTCATCTGTTTAAGACAGCACCTTCTACACTGTTAGTACGTTACAGCAGAATTTCACAAATCCCTCCCCAGTTCTCATCTCTATCCATTTTCACAGTTCACTCAGTAGAGCATTGCTTTCAGTCAATTCCTTCACATTTATGTCACATTCTAGCATGCAGTAGGCACCTTAGCAATTTGCTTTTTTAGCTTCATCCATTGGCAAATATATTTATTTTCACTCCAATACAGACACTTACTATGTTTTCTTCTTTATATGTGACGTACTTCATGTGATGCCTCATGAAGACAACAGTCAGAATCAGGTAAACAACAGCAAAAACTGTGTGCAGCCAAAGAAGATTATTGCTGTCAGAAAAAGCATTATGAATATGAGAAACAGGAAGAACCAATTGTCCAACTGATACAAGCAGCTATTAAAATGAAAGTCAGATCAAAATCTGTCACTGAACACAAAACAAGGAAAAAGGGGAGTTACTGGTAGTCAGTCACACCTATGCAGGTGCCTTGGACAGCCAACAGGATTATTTGCTTGTCATAAAATTCTATGGGTCATGGAGATGAAAAGAAAACAGATCCTCTATGACATGGACATATTTGAGCAGTGTTTGGCTTTCACTTTCTCACTCAGATGACCAATAGAACATACGATGCTATTTGCCAAAATATTTGTTATTCACTTTATTATTTACCGTGCTGAGTGCATAATTGAACTCTCCTTGAACACAGTCCTTACTCAAATTGAAAACAGCCTCATAAAGGGAGTAAATTCTGCTTTTCTGATAGCTCCTTCTTCAAAGCTTACAGAAGTTCTGTTCTGTGAACAGCTCTTCAGTTTTTTGAAGAGCATTAATTATTGCAATTAAACTAAAATACAGGACCTATTTTACAGATTAAAAAACCCAATGAAGTAAAAAAATCCCCATTAGTTACTTGGTTTCATAACATGGTTAAACAAAAAAGAAATTCTATTGGACATAGTGTCATGGATGGATGTGGACTGATCAAGTAATAAATCAGGTTTGTGCAGGTTTGTACTTTAACTATTTTACAGACTGGTTTTAAAACACTGTGAAGTAATTTTAATTGTAATCTCAGATGGGAGAGGTATGCAGATATATATTATATATTACATTATATAAATATAATGTAAGGGAATTTAAATCATCACAGCTACATATTCCAGTAATGCTATCAGCTTTACCTTTCTTCTGAAGAATGGTTTCCTTTAATGGGGAAATTTCTGAAAATAATATCACTAGGTGTGCAGTCACTAGCCAAGAGAAGCACATGGTGTAAGAAGTGAGAGCTGAGAGTAGAAACCCAGTCTCAAGATTTCTTAGCAGCACTGTAAGTGCACACCCTAGAGCAGAACATACCCCAGTTTCAGTTGATGGAGGGGGATTAAGTTATTCCAACCCTATGAGCCATGCTGCAAATATCAATTCCTGTATTTAGAGACCATGGCAGGAAACACACATCAGCATAAAGAGACTCTGCAAGACTTACTTACCTGGTTTGTAAGTTTACTATAGTTGTTCTTCCAAAACTATAGGGATCTTTATCTAGGAAGAACCAAGAAAAAGTAGAAAAATTAACTGGCGCAACACTTACTGTCAGAAAGTCAGATTTTATTCTACTTTTTAAAGAAGTTGATATTTTTCTTTTTGATGTTGAGCAAGTTAATTGATAAAAAGATTTAGAACAATAATCAATGCTGGTTTATTTATACTGCATTTTAAAGTTGGAAAAACCACACCTGGATTATACCACATTCAAGCCATCAAGAAAAACAGTAGATTGTTTTAAAAATCTGAACACTAGATCTTTGAAGCAGTTCCCTTGCTCCCTCCAATCTCCCTTTATGGTCATTAACAATATTGCTTAGGGATTTAATGTATTCCCTTCAAATTTTTCTTTCATCTTAATTGATTTCTTATCTCAGGCTTTTAGGCTGCATTAACTCAGTGTTGGTGAAACAGTGCTGATAACCCTAGTAAGGTTAAAAAATGGGCTTATATGACATCTAGACTGTCAAGTATTTAAAAAAATTATAATGCAAGGGAGAGAAAATTGAATAAATGTTCACAAAGGAAAAAGGGTTAAGTGTATCTGGAAAACTAAACAATCCTTCTACCTCAGATGGTTAAACCACATTGCAAGTTAAGTCAACACAACAGAAAGAACTGCAAATGCACAAAATCAGCTTGCAGTTGAAGAGGAGAAAGAAGGGAAGAGATGCTAAAGCTTTGGTTTTCAGTTGTATTTCCTAGACTCACAAAAGCCAATACAGTAAAACAGAAGTTGTATTCTCCAGCTTTAATAAAAAGCTGATTTTAATATAAACAGAGAATTGCCAGGAAAGAGCTCATAAACGGGAATCAGAGATGGAAGCTCCACAGAGAAACAATACAAAAAGGAAAAGGTACAATGTATCCTATTACAGCTATGTCACAAGCTTCTTCAAAACCATGAACAACATTTTAAACATGATCTTGATGAGACTGATACAAAGCCAGGTGTAAAATGGGATTGTAAGGGCTCATTATCAAAAATGGAAGAATGTATCAACAGGGTTTAACAGAGTTCTCACTCAAAGAACTCAGGTTTCCCACCAGCAAACTGAGTGGCAGACTAGAGGACAAGATTATTTTATTTGTAGGTGCCACACAAGAAGACATAAAAAGGGCTGCAAGAAACATGAAATGAACTTTGTCTAGTCAGCATTGATGAGGTGTCTGCAAGATTTGTCCAATTTTGAGACACAAACCAAGACATAAAGGAACAATGGGAGACAGTGTAGCTAGATTAAAACAAAAATTCAAGGCATGGCTGATGATTTTATGATCAGCCAAATGGAAAACATTTCTCATTAAAGACCAAATTAACTGTCTGGTTTACAAAAAAGAAGAAAAAGCAGATAAAAAAATATTTATAATTCTCAAGCAGCTAC
Source organism: Eopsaltria australis (assembly GCA_034509425.1). Classification (NCBI taxonomy): domain Eukaryota; kingdom Metazoa; phylum Chordata; class Aves; order Passeriformes; family Petroicidae; genus Eopsaltria; species Eopsaltria australis. The sequence goes on along the minus strand of JAVTVJ010000051.1, from coordinate 2,601,844 downwards.
AAGGATTTTGTAAAGAGGAAAAAAATAATCTATTATCTCCAGTGACAGACCAAAACAAATTGGTTTTAAATTAATTGAAGCAAAAGAGGTTCAGACTGGATACTGGAAAAAGTTTCTCAGCTGTGAAGATGTTTCCCATTGACAATCACCAGCAATAAAATCATAATGATCAACACTAGTTAGGAGGGCATGGGTAAAGTTAATCTTGTCTTGAGCTTTTTAAGTCCTGTCATCTATATCTGCATGAGGTCTGCAATCTTATTTCTGACAACTGTTTAAAGAGCCCCCTACACTCACACAAATTCCACATCTGACTGAGGGGGTGTGTTGGGTTTGAGTGGCCAGGTTTTGGTAACAGGGGTGCTGAAGGGGTGGATTCTGTGAGAAGCTTTCTCCATATCCAAAAAGCCAATTCCAGCCAGCTTCAGGACAGACCTGCTGCTGGCCAAGACCAAACCAACTAGGAATGACAGTAATACCTCTGTGATAACATATTTCAAAGGAGAAAAAGTTATTGTGCAGATCTAATTGCAGTCAGAGAAGAGCACATTGATAACATGTGAGAGGAGCAACTCTGCAGACACCAAGGTCAGTGCAGAAGAAGGGGCAGGAGGTGCTTCAGGCACCAGAGCAGAGATTCCCCTGCAGCCCATGAAGAAGGCCCACACTGGAGCAGGTGGATGCCTGAGAGGAGTCTGTCATCCTATGGGAGACCTGTGCTGGAACAGGGACCTGGCAGGGACCTGTGGACCCATGGAGACAGCAGCCCATGCTGGAGTATGGAGGTTTCCAGTGGGACTTGTGACCCTGTGGGGGACCCACATGTGCATGAAGGACTGCACCTTGCAGAAGAGTGATCCCTGATGCAGCAGTTTGTGAAGATGGCATCCAGCCAGGGCCAACCCACTACAGTGCTTAAACACCACCTTATGAAGTTTACCAAAATGAAAAAAAAATCTAGAGAGGTTTTACTATTATATAAAACAAAGAATTCTTACAAGAAAAAAAAAAAAATTTTTACCAAGCAGATCACCCGACAGGTTGACAGGCAGTATCACACACACAGACAAAATGCTGATAGCAATGAGCAAGCAGATGATGTGGCGCTGGAAGGCGAGGTAATGGATGGCATCTTCACCACACCTCTCATGAATCTCATCATCACTGCAGTAGAGACAGAAAAGCACATGGTCAGCCTGCTTAGTCTTCTTGGGAGTGGTTTATGAATACACATGAAATCCTCAGTCTGCTCAGTGACATCCCCATCCCCAACAATCCCTACTGGCTTTCAAACTGCCTGTGTTCTTTCATGTGTAAATTCAGATTCCAAAAGTGCATTCTTGTTGTGCAGTGCCACCATACAAAAATTAACACTAGGGAATTTAAGATTGAAACAATAAGTTGGAAAGCAAATAGGAATCTAAATTCTTTTGGACTACAAGAGGACAAAATTATTTGCTGTCATCTTCTGCTTTATGACAGTCACAAGTCTAGTTTTCCAAATTTAAGATCAGTGACAGTATTCACTCATCTCCATAAAAGCTCCCCATGAGGAAAACTACAACAGAACAACCCTACTCTTATGATACCCAGGTAACAGGAGATATAAAAGGCATTGGAATAAACTCTCACCATCTCTCCACTGTCAGCAGATTAGATCATTAAAAAAAGAACTTGGAAAAGGAAGGAACTGAACTAGCAGAAATGGAGAAAGACAGGCTTAACCCCTACCCCTTTTATATTTCAGTGTATCCAAGCTAGAAATTGATTTTTTAAAATCATGATCTACAAAGCCCCAAGAGACATAAAGAACACACATCACATGTCTAACATTCAGTTTCTGGGAAACACTGGGATGGACTTTTCCTAGTCAATTCCAGCCCAAATGAAACTACCAGTTCTCCACAGAAACCCTTGCAGGGAAGTCCCACTGCCTGCCTGGGGCCCTACTGGCTTCAAACAGGGGAACACCCAAGAGGTACCCTTTGAAGAGTAAAAGCCTACAGTGTAATTATTAGCTCTGAATCCATATAAATGCCATAGATTCACACACTGTCTCAAGATTGGGAAGTCCCTGGGCTGCTAGCAGGACAACTGTATCCTGAAAAAATATTCTTATAAGTTAACCTTGTTTTCACTTTCTTTTTCCAACCAACCAGAGGCACCTGTACCAGTGCTTGTATTAAAATTCTATCTACCCAAAGGGGAAAAAAACCCCAAATTTTTTGAATGAAAACTACCTTTTTTAATTAAAAAAGATCAAAGCAAACCACAGCTCACTTTTTTCTGTTTCATATACTTACTGCATCCGAAAAGCAGCTGTAATCCAAGAACAAAACCCCTATAAATAATAAAAAAAAAGTTTTTAGAAGCTGACATACAAGAAATAGTCTAATCCATCCAATTAAGACAATTAAGTCAACTCTTAGCTAAAAAGCCAGTAGTCTGTTACTCAGAAATACCAGGGTCTAATGCAAGTTAATCAGTTAAATGCTTGTTAGAAACACTGCTGTGATTACATTAACAGAAAGGCTTCTTATGTAGGTTTACAAATCCTCCAATGAAACTGGATAGCAGAATTCATATCTCACTGAATGTCCCACCATGGTTCAAAAAAACCTTCTCTCTCAAAAGGGCTCTTCTTTCAAGTGAACATTATCCAACTAAATAGACACATGTTACTCAACAGCTAAAGTTGCCTTATGGTTTTGAAAAGATGAAGTAAAGTACACAAATACACAAATAGCAGAGCAATCCTGAACAAACACTGTTTTGATGCTCACACAAATAATTAATTGTAAGGCTAGATATTAAGTTGATGCATGTACAGAATGTTAAAATATAGGATGCCACCACTGGACAACTTTTGCATGGTCCATTCTGAAGTTACAAAATGAAATTATAGAGGTATACCAATTCAAAGACTCCAGAAAGACCATGGAGGGAGCCAGATAAGTATGGCCAAAATATTACCCTCCACTCCAAACCCATTTGATTATTAAGGTTGCATAGCACTGTTATTAGCATCCAGTTTTCTCAACACTGAGGAAAACAAGGCACTATAAAGAGCAACTAGGTATTATTTGCAATGTGAACACAATGTAACTTTTTGAACTGTTATCCATGTACAAATTATTTACTAGTCTTTTTTCACTCTTCCCTCCCCCTTTGAAACAGTAACATATAGTCCCTCTCTAAATTTAAAAGAAAAAAAAAAAAAACAAATAACCAAAAACCAACAAACCAGACCTAGAAGCAATGACACAAGATACTGGTTTATGATATGGCAATAGTTTGTCAGGAAACAGAGATTATGCATGGTTCTATAAAACCAGAGTAAACAATGCATTAATAATTTTTGCATAAAGATGAACTTCCAGCTTAATGATGGTTCATTGGACTATATGGAATGGCAAACTACAGCACATTGCATTAAACAGATTCCATTCAGAAGGTATTATCAGAACTCTAGAATACTTACCTTATCATATTCAAGATCTTCAGGTACTGATGATGATGTTGACAACCGGTTATATCTTGATTCACTAAAACACATTAAATGATGCTTTTAAGTATCCTTTAAAAAAGATGATAGAACTCTACATAATTATTTCAATTTTAATGATTCTGACTAAGGGAAGTAGTACAAACACACTTTTTCACTTAGGAAAGCTGTGGTTTTCACCCTCTAGCACATGCCTGATTGCAGTAACTTGTGTATGTCTCTCATTGAACAGAGAGGACATGTGAGCTCCTGACATGAGGGCACGTAACTGAACTTGAAAGAAATAACAATTTATGGGGATATTAAACCCACAGTGATGCAACAGAATATAACACAGGTTTGGGGGCCTAGCCAAGATCAGATTTGCAAGCTGACTTCCAATTCAGATATTCCTCCTTACAAGACATAACTTCTTTTCCCTCCACCTTTCTTCCTTTATGGCACAGCCACTGCTCACAACTTCTCCTCACAATTAAATCTCTGCAAAGCCACCTCCTCGCTCAAACTGCCCTGCAGCAAGGCTAGAAAATTTAGAAACTCTGTAGCCATCAAAAGTAGCAGAGTGTCTGCTTTCAGTTTGTTGCTAAAAAGAAATGTTGCAATGGTAATTACAGGATAACACGTGTTAGAATGGAGTGTGTTCCCAGGTGTGTCTATCATTTTGGCCAGCAGGCTCAGCTCACAGCCCAGCAGGACAGAAAGCAGGCTCCTGGGTGTCTGACTGCTCCAGGGCCTGCTGGTCCCATGTTTCCACATCCCAGTACCAGAGCACCTTCATGATTGCTGCCTGAGCCAGCTGGATTAAAGCCTTCTCAGTTATTGCCCATTTTATTTTACCTCATCTACCTTTCACAACTGTCCATGGATTCCTAAAAGCAGGTTTTGAGTTCTCTCCTGTTGCTCAGCTGTGAATTTACTACAACTTGATTGCACCAGGAAGAGGCTCACTGTTAAATTTTCCCCACTTCACAAACAGACAGCTTAGATTTTAAACATCCCAACATATCATCCTACAGAAAAAAAAAATAAATCAAAAGCTCATTTGAAATATTACTAAAAATCAGTAAAGAATTTCAGAAACCTGCAACAGTATGTTTTTATTTTTGAACCCTTGGGAAATTTTGTGGCACAGACTGTGCAGGTAGCTCTGGGAATACACTGGGCTTGAGCCAAGATAAACAAAGTGGTTAATATCCCTCTGCACAGAAACACACTGCAAACATCATTGCACAGCATGTCAGCAGACAAGCAGCCTACTTCCTTACCTCCACTTCCTTAACTCACAGCTGTAGGATGAAATTCATGGCAATGAAACACAGGACTTATGACTGAAACCATGGACAGTAACTCTCTGAGGGGGATGTATTCCACAATGTGAGGGCATTTTTAACAAACAAGTTATTACAAATGTATCTAATTGATACAAATGCATCTCATGTAAGCCACATTTACTGTACTTTCCACTCCCCAAATGTGTTCAACAAGTCAGTCTGATTGCATGTCTTTTTTACCTTTCGACTTCTGACACCAGAGCAACACGACCATAGTCCCAGAATCTCTTTCTTATGATGGAAAACAGTAATATTAAAATCTAGAAAATAAAAAAGAAGATATTAAGATATTTATTTTTCTAATTTAATAATAATTACTCTTAAGTGTATAAGAAGTGACAAAAAATGTTGTCCTAGCTCCTGAATCAATTATCACATGCCAGCCACCTCAGTGGTGGCCATGCTACAGGCCAACTTGTCTGAGACCAAAACTATTTAAAATAATTTCTGTAATGAATTTTTAATCTGCCCCCTGCATTTTCCCTTTTTGAAAGATACTAAGAAAACAAGAAAAAGCTCCATCACCGAGTATTTAACAGATTCTTTTTTTTTAAAGAAACAAGTTACTCTACAGAAAGTAATGAAGTAACAAGGCCTGTTTTCTATGCATATGTAGCACACGCCCTCACCTTCTGGTTCCTCCTCCATCCCATACCTGTTTGGCAGGAAAGTGGTGTTAGTGATGTAACTTACTGGGATCAAATTCTGACTGACCAGCCAGGATACACATCCAGATTATCTCTGTGTCAAGATTACACAGCTAATTTCCACATTTCACAAAGGATATAACCTTCTTATCAGAGCCTTCCATCAGGGAAGATTAGTTTAGATCTTCCTCCTTCATCTGGTCATTAAACTGGATGCAAGCAAGAAAGTTCTCTGGATTCTTCACAACTTTGGCTGAAATTGGCTACAGTATTTACAGTTATTAGGTAGGACTGCCAGATAAAAATGGGAAGGCAATGAAATATATAAACCTCACTTCCTTTGGAAACCAGCCTAGAAATAATATATCAGAAACCCATCAACTGACAGTTACTAACAGGATATACAGAAAACATGTCATCAAAATAAAAATACAGGAGTTGATAAATAATTTTCAGTACTTGTTACCTGAAGAAGAGAGGAGCCTTTTGCACTGCATCCAGCTCTCTACCTAACCCTGCTTGAGTGCAGAGTTCAACAGCAAGGACCTCAAAAGCAGAGACTCAGTGTCTTAAAACTGAGTCATAGCTTTAAAAAGAAAAGGCAAACACTTCAACTAAATCTTATTAAATGCTGTGCCATTGGTAACAAAGAGCTGTAAATACCGTACATCCTCAGAAAATGGATTTATGGCAGCATACACCTATCCTCTACATTCCTCCAGAACAACCACCTCAGACCACAGGTACTTTAAGTTTCTTTACAGCAGATTTCTAGAACTCAGAAACGATGTCATCCCTTTAGTCTATTTTACTACCACAGACCCACTTCTCAGGCCAATTCACAGGTCTGCAGCCCTGTTTCTGATGGCTGAAGACCACCTAGACCAAGTTTACAAAAATAACCACAGGTTTTAACACAGTCTCAGGCCTGTCCTGGAGCCCCCAGACAGCAATTAATCATATTCTACCTTTTGTCAGGACTGAGCTGGTCAGTATGTTATTTCATCTTCATCTACAGCTTCACAAAATCTAATTTTAAAAAAAGTTTGTCTTTCAAAAGGCAATATAGAAAATCTGTCATTTCATAATTGAGTTAGTAATGGTGTCCCCTTCCTGAAAATGTATCCAGTACTTAAACCCAAATAATCTTGCAGTTAAGATAAAACATGAAAATTTGAGCTACAACCACGAAATTCACTGTGATTCCACACACAGACCCTGTAACACTGCACTTTCCCTACATCTACACATTCAACATACAGTGACAGCACCATCCCATCTGTATGCAAACATTTACCAACACTTGAAAAGTGCTGTGATGTTCCCAGGATGGCCTCAACTCATTTCTTATTCCGAACATTCTCAGAAACAAATTCCAACCTGATAAATAAGAGAATTCTGAACAATCTAACTTTTGAGAAGGCCAGAAGTATTTTCAATACAAGAAATAGGAAGCCAGGCTTACAAAAAAGAAGGTTACGTCAAGCAGCAGGACAGTTGGGATTCCACCAAAAGTTACTCCTTGGAGAACTGTGCTGCCCTGGGCAGTGCTGTAGCAGTAAGTCTCATTTGTTCTGTTGAAAGGTCCACTCCTGTTCCCGAAGAAGCCTAGATGTGAATGTCCAAAACCCAGAAAATAGAAAGGGTTCATTTTGTCTATCCCTTTAAAAGACAAAAAAAAAAAAAAAAAGGAAAAGAAAAGGTGAAACCAACTTGTGAAAAGCCTGGTTGGTATTTGTGAGATATACTAATGTTACAAGTATAAAAAGTGCAGGAAGATCCAACCAGAAAACCGCTCTGGAAGTTTTGACAATCTCTTCCCTTCACATGTGAAATATTTTGCAATAACTGGCAGGTTCAGCTACCAGCAGTGCCCAGACAAGAATTCCAGACATCTAGCAAACCACATCCTCTACAGACATCTGAGGATGACTGCAGAAGACCCCTCCCAAAAAAACCCTTCCCTATCCTTTAATCTGTCATCAAACTACTTATTCCAGCCTGGACTGTGATTCTAGGAATCACACAGGGCATTACATATTCCAACAACAGCAGTTTGAAAATTTTGTTCCTAGTTGATGAGTTTGTGTGAACGTGCCAGCTTGTGAACTTTGTATTTAAATGTCAAAACCTTGAGATCATTAACAAATTCACCACTAATTCCACAGAAAAGAAGTACTACACAAATACACATGCTCCTTTCTGTTCTTGGAATATTGTGTGATTTTCCTTTTTCAAAATAATTCAACTGAAAGGACGGCACAGTAATTACAGTGTGTCACAAACAAGAAAGAACAAAGAGTATTCTCAGAGAACAGGCGTCTACCTCATTTTAGTCAACTGACCTGATCAGATAACGTAGTACCATACAAGAATGCACGAGATTTGGCTATTGATACAAAGTTCTTTTTATCGGTGCAGGCAATTGCTCGTTTATTTGGGGGCTTTCCACTTCAAACATTTCTTTGCTTGGGTCTTATTGACTTGCTGATTCCCAAGTACTGCTTCATGCAGACCACACTTCTGACTGATAAATTCACAACGAAACCATTCCCGAAAAAAAATGAATCCTTTAAAAGCAAATATTGTATGTCCTCATCACACAGGTCCAGGGACACTGCTTTCAGGATGTCGTGCCTCTAAGAGGAATGCACAAGTCTCTGACGGCAGCACTATTCTGGATGCTGAAAACGAAGCAAACAAAAAAATACAAATAACTAAAAATTCTCCTTTTAAACAGCAGGAAAACCGCATGGAGAATACTCCTCCCAAAACAGCATTTGCTAAATGTTGGACAGTGTGACACAGCGAGGAAGAAATTTTATCTCAACTGACGTGTTTCATCACAGGGGAAAAATGAAAAGAGAAGGAAAACAAACCAACAACGCCCACAAAAGTTGTGCCATGGCTCTATCCTTGCTTTCTACGGACTGAAATTTAGTTCTGACGGAAAACAAAGCATTTTTGAAGACCCTTCGGGAATCTTCAGCACAAGCCTGCACGCTAAACTCTGAATATCACGCTGGAGTTTATCAGACATCGCGTCCAATTCGCGAAAGCCGTTCTTTTTAAACAAGCCAGCTGCCAGGAAGATAAAGGGCAGGGGAAGCGCTCCCACGGGTGGGGCTGCGCCGCAGGAGCCCGGGGAGCAGCGGCGGGGGCTCCAGAAGCAGGAGCCGGGTCCCGTGTGCCGCTGGGAGCCCGGCTGCGCTCCCGGCTCCGGCGGGGACGTGGAGCGGCGGCGGGCGGGGCCGGCTCCCCCAGGAGCACAGCGGCAAGCGGCAGGCTCGCCTGTGGCGCAGGGAGCGGATCCCTCAGGATGGGCCGGCTCAGCCCCCGCGGGGAGGGGACGCTGCTCCCGGCACTGCCCGCCCCGCCCTGACCCCCTGACCTGCGGGGGTCCCGCCGAGGAGGGGCTGCGCTCGCCTCGCCCGCTCCCCTCCCAGCGGCCCCGCACAGCGCCACTCCCGCCCTGCCTTACCTGAGCCGGGGAGGCCTCTCCCATCCCCTCCCTTCCCTTCTCTGCTTTTCCCTTCCCTGCCCTCACGGGCGGTCCCGCTCCCGGCCCCGGAGTTACGAGCGCCGGCAACAAGTCCCGGCTCTGCGCATGCGCGCGCGGCCCGCTGTCACCGCTCCCCCGCCCCCGGAGCGCGCTCCCCGCGGCGGCGCGGCCCCTCAGGCCGCCCCCGCCGGGACAGGGCCGCCCCCGCCGGGACAGGGCCATCCTCACCGGGACAGGGCCGCCCCCCTCGGGACAGGGCCGCCCCTCTCGGGACAGGGCCACCCCCACATGGACAGTGCCGCTCCGGCCGGGACAGGGCCGCCCCCGCGCTTCCGTCAGGGAACAGACCCTCAAATAACCGAAGGGGAAAGCTACTGCTCCTCTCCAGCCTGGAGAAGAGAAGGCTCCGGGGAGGCCTTATAGCGCCTACCAGTGCCTAAAAGCAGAACCCAGCAGAGCGTTTTATGGCATAGAGAAAAAAATAAATCCCCCAAAAATGCGAGATACGGTTTCCAGAGAGATTTCACAAGTTCGGGTGTGGTGAAGTGGACAAGCACACAGGTGGAAGTGGAGCAGCCCATACACTAAGGTGATAGAATTATGGAATAGGGTGGTTTGGAAGGGACCTGAAATATCATCCATTTCCAACACCGGTGCCACCACAGCCAGGGACACCTTCCACTAGACCGGGTTGCTCAGAGCTCCATCCAAGCTGGTCTGGAACACTTCCAGGGAAAGAGCATCCACAGCTTCTCTGGGCAGCCTCTGCCAGTGCCCTCAGAGTGAAGAATTTCTTCCTATTATGTAATCTAAACCTGCCCTCTTTCAGTCTGAATCCATTCCCCCTTGTCCTGTCGCTACATGCCTTATAAAAGTCCCTCTATGCCTGTGTGAAAAGTCCCTCTCCAGCTCTCCTGTAGCCCCCTCCAGGTACCAGGAGGTTCTCTAAGGTCTCCCAGGAGCTTTTCTCTCCTCCAGGCTGAACAATCCCAGCCCCCTCAGCCTGTCTTTGTTGGAGAGTTGCTCCAGCCCTTTGAGCACCTACGTGGTCTCCTCTGGACTTACTCCAACATCTTTCTTGTGCTGGGGGCCCAGACTCAGAACTCAGGGTGGGGTCTCATGAGGGCAGAGTAGAGGGGGAGAATCAGCTTCATGGACCTGCTGGCCACACCTCTTTTGACAGGTAGTTTGTAGCTGCTGTGGATGTGTCCTTGGAGACTCCAGGGGGAAAAGACTTAGAAAAGGAGGAAGATAACTGGTGGAGAAAGTTCCAAGGAGATAGGAAACCCCTGGAAAGTGAAGTGACCATGGTTTAACCCAGGACAAACCCAAGTAGCCACTGCTAGTGTCCATCATCTCCTCCCTCCCCCTAAGAGCCTTTGTTCTATTCCCTGTTATCTCCTGAGCCCCATTCCTTCCCTATCCCATAGGACCAAATACCCTTAGGCCTTCCCTATACTCCCCCAAACCCCCTGATGATTGGTGGTACATGGTAACTCTTAAGGCCATGTCTGAGAGCCCCTCAGCCTCTTGGACCCTGCCTCTCCTCTGTGTGAAGGCCTTTCAATAAATCCACTCAGAATTAAAGGCACTCCAAGAGCCCTCTCGTTATTCATCTTCAGCTGATAGCTAACCTGGCTCATTCCTGCACCACACCGCAGGCCGCAGTTTCTCTGGCTAAGTGTCTCCGAGATGCAGCCAGAGTGCCTTGGAATAGGGGCACTCCTGGAAATATAGCTAACTGGAATCTGTTGTGGCAACGCCGGGCTGGACAGAAAAACCAAACAGCTATAGTAGTTCTGAAATAAATTAATAAATTAATGGTAGTAGCATGAATGTTTCATGAAATATGCATAGCCCCTTGTCTCCACATGCTACTCATGCTGTGAATTGGGGAAAAAACCCAAGACCTAGGGAGTTTAAGTTAATGAGTCTATGACAGATATCCATAAGGGCATCCTATTCTTTAAGTGGTTCCTTGCTTCCAGACAAGAGGCCAGAAACACTGTACAGCAGGTTCCTGCTGTCCACCTCTTCTCTACCCTTTATTTTAGTGTTCCCTCAACAGCCATTTGATATCCAACACTGCCAAACATCCTCATCCTCCTGTGCCTTCATCCTTTGCCCCTGGCTGGCATGACTGACCTCAATGAGCAGCAGGCATATGAGGAAGAAGGAGATTATGGTAATATTGAAAATGTAACTGTTCAGAGGGAACCAGGGACTACTTGCCTTCAAAGGTTTGCACCCCTACTTGCAGTCTCATGGATGAAGCAGCAGCGATGTCTTAGAACAGCAACCCACTCTAAAACCAAACAAAAATAATCAGGACATTGCAAGGTGCAGGCTGATGTTACATTGATCAAAACCTCAGTTATCTCTTGACTTTTATGTTTAGAAGGAATTCATGTCCAAGCTGCCAAGAAACCACTATCTGCTCCATCTGACAGTCCTGATCCTGCCTCTCTGTCTTTGACTCCTTGTATTTAACTCCATGTATACAGACTCTGTGGATTACTTAGGGCCCTTCATGCATAGCTGCTGTCCTGCTCCCTGCATTTTTATTCATCCACAATTGTTTTGCTCTGCCAAATCCTAGTTTCACTTTTCAGGAGTGCTTGCTCAGTGGAGAGCAGCATGTAGCTGTATGTGTGCTATCTGCCTTCTCCCACTTCATCCCACAAAAAGGGAAAAGTCCTGGTTATCTATAGTCACTGAGCAACATTTCAAGACAGAATTTCATAATTTACCTAGCAGATGCATTGTAGATAATCTGTGATTCGAAATTGGCTGCAACAATTACTCTAGTTAGAAAATGACATGAAAGTTTTCAGCTCAGAGTGGTTCAGATTCACTGCTGGAATAAAGAAATCCCACTGTTGTTGAAGGATGTTAATTGTTTTACCTTTAAATACACTCTCTCCTCTCTAGGGCCATGTTGGTGGAAAAGGTTCTTGGCATGAGTGTAGTAGAGTTGCTGTTCCATTCTGCCTTTTCTGCAACAACTCTTCCTGTGGGCAACTTATTTCAAAACAGGAATGATAATAATCACTTTCTTTTAAATTAAGCTTTACTGATGTAGGTGCAGCAGAGCTGGTCTACCATGGAAGCCTCAGTTTATGCTTGTGGATCTGTTTGGCTGGTTTTCTCACTGATTTCCTAAGCTGTTTCTACTCTTGATTCTTGCCAGGTTTTTCAAAATTAAGAAGGCCTTGCTCTGGCTAGATTATCTTACTCTGTAGTGTAAAATAGGTAATATTCAGTGATCTCAACTTTGTAGTCTTGACATTCTTCATTGTGATGACTTTTGCCTAGCTACAAAATAATTTTTCCCTCTCTCTCTCTCTCTCTCACAAGAATAACATCAAGCTTTTGTCATTTGTTTTTGTTCTTCCTCTGTCTAGACAGGCTCTTTAGCTAAGTGGTGTGATTTTGTTTATCTCTAATTTCAACAGCAGAGTCACATTTCCCTCCTCCCTACCTCTTGTAAATAGGGTTTTGTTTACCACTGTCTGTTCTTCTGGTGACAAAAGCCACATACTGTCATTAGTTCACAAACGTTTAATTATGTTGCTAGAGCAGATGGAAAACCACCCTCAGGACCTAGGGAGCAGGTCAATAGACTCTGAAATCCTTCCATCTTTCTTTCATTTTGCATCCTCCATATCCACTTCAACAGCTCTTTAGCACCAGGTTGAACAAGTGTGCAGGGTATTTACACTTCCACATGTGACTCTTCCCTTATTTTATTAAATGACCTTATGGCTGAAGAACTCCCTTGTCACTTTAGTTTGATTTATCACAGCAGGATGGCCCTTGATGGGTGAACTCCCAACAGGATTTCAATAGTCTCTGAAGGTGAGTAGCAGGTGGCCTGAGCTTTGCCATGCGTGGCAACTCTCACCGTGGTTTCTTCTCTCTGAAGAAACTCATCAGCCCAGCTTGCTGTTCCTTACTTATCTGCCTATTCAAATATACCTTAATGGATTTAATTCAGGTTTCCAGCCTGGCAACCCTTTGCTATCTTTTAATCTTTGCTTTCATCTGGCAATCTGTTTACAAGCCTCAATGCACCACAGGATGCAGTGTGGGCATTATGGAGTTTTTCTTTGAAAGGTCTCAGCATTAATGTTTATAATATAAACAAACAAATAGAAAAATTTAGACAGATAGACATATCTGTACATATCAGGTTTGTACCATAGTACAAATCAGTGAGCAACAAGTCTTGATTTAAATTGAAAATTTACACTTCTTTTCTGTCTATTCTTTTTAATTGTTTTAGTTGTGCTGCTTCTCATTCATAGGTAATATGTTGATTTTCAAGGTAGAAATAGCCTTGCATTAAAGTTGGAATGTATTTTTATTAATCAATACAGCAGATTATTATACAATGTATTTAACCAAATATATCCAGCAATGTATGATATAAATTTGCTTTTCTTTTCTTTTACATTTTATGTCAGATAGGAAGTAGTGGATGCAGCATTGGTTTTGATGCTTGAGCATGATTCATTTTTCTTGTCAGCTTTGTCAAGTTATACTTGGATGAAAACTGGAATTTTATTAAAACACACAGGAAACTGCAATCTAAAATAGCAATGCTGAAAAGTACAGGAGGAAAAAGTAGGCTTATTGCAACATGCTTTGCATAAACTTGATTTATGAAGTGGTGAATCCATGAGCTCCCTCATCACTCACCTCTGGGCAGGGCGAAGTTTTAACTCTTGTTTTTTTTGGGGTGTTTGCAGTGTGGAGAATCCCTTGCTGATATATGGGATTGTTAGGTTTATTGCTGGCTTGGTGCAATGCACCCCTGTTGGTGTGACACCCTTTGGTACAAAACTAGGGCAAGGTGGCCTGAACGTGGGTGACTTCAATTGTTTCCTGAGTGTACACATTATCTTAATGCTCATCCATGCATTAACCCCTTGAGTATAGAAGCTGAAGGGACTTAATGCATAGGTGGCACAGCTCTAACCATAATTAAGGCAGCTCCCTGAGAGAGAGGGAGATGGAGAAACCATCTGTCACAATCTGGGTTGTCCCTCTGAAGAGGAGAGCACCTGGCCACATGAGCCACTGGATTTATCAGGGACCAGGTGTTCTTGTTACCAGTATGAAATATCAAACCACTCAGGGCTTGTAAAGTTTGCCCATTCCCAGATACAACATACATTAGTTTTAGGGAAGAACTCCTGTGTCCTCTGTGCCCCACAGGTGTCCTCACTGTACACAGTGACTCCTGTTGCAAGAGCACTGAGGTGAGCTCTGGACAGAATTTAGCATCCTTGCCTTAGGTTCTGCTTTCCCTGGAGCACAAAGATGAGTGGGGGTTTTTTTGTGCAGGAGCCACAAAATGCTCCAGGACATCTTGCAGTCAAAACCACTGGTGTGTCAATTCAGATGCATTTGCTGGAGCCTTGGATTGAGAGTAAACTTTTTGTGAAACAAGCTCTGAAATCCTGGTTTTAATACAAATAAGTCAGAAGGGGAACTCTAGTTTTTCCCTTTTTATTTTTCTCTCTCCAAACACTACTCAATTTGACTGCTTTGAAGAAACTACTCATGGTTGATATGCTGAATCCACTCTCTATTTGCAGACATTCCAGTGAGATTCCCAGCTTTTAGACATAAGAACTCTGTTCCAAGGCCTTCGTGACAACCCTTTCTGGTTCACTGGCTTGATTTCACTTAGAATGTCAGCAACAAACACACTGCTTGATCATTTATAAAGGTATAGATTAAATAGTTTTTTAAAGGACTTTTATAATGAATAGTCGTTTTTTTTCTGTAGGGCAAGAATTCCCCCTTCCCATCTCTGGATTTACAGATGAAAAGAATTCAGTGTCCAAACTGTGAGGATTTCAAAGAGCTGGCGAGGTCTGTGTTACAATTTCCACTGCAGCAGTGACTTGGCTCCTTTGCAGATAGAGCAGGCGAGCATGGGAGGCCACTAATGACAGCAGGATGATCCTGGTGAGCCCAAGCAGGGGGTCAGGTGCCAGGGATGCAGGGGCAAGTGGCTGGAGTGACTTGGTGTCAGGATGCAAAGTGGCTTAAGCAGGAAGATGTGAAGAGCTGTGGCCATGGCAAACAGGCACAACCAAGGGCAGAGAGGCTTTTTCCAACAAGGAAGATCCTGAACCCGGGGTCTTGGCTTTAATAGAGCGTGACTGGAAATGGTGGAGAGCAGCAGCATCCAACCCCTTCCAAGTGCATGACTGCTGCTTGAGGCACACCACAGGCACGTGGATCCTTGCTGTGTCCTTTCTGGCACCTCCCCTTTAGGGAAGCAGAGTTGCCTAAATCTGTCCATTTCTTAGTGTGTGATTACCTGTTGGACATATTATCACCATACTTTCTGATTTTCCCATTCTTGTCCCTCCCTGTTCACTCTTTCCTTCCTCTTTCTGTCGTATTTTGTTTCCTCCTCCCATTCATCCTTTCTCATGTTTCCTTTCCTGCGATTCTTTTACTTTCTCTAAACCACTTTCTTTTCTTTCTGCTTCATCTTTCTCCTTTCAAATGTATGCAAAGGATATAAAGGTGTTTCCTCACATCTCTTCCAGCTGGACTTGGCATGTTTGACACTGCCTCATGAGTGGGAGTGTGGCTAATCTGTGTAAAAAGGGAAAGTAATGGAGTCACTGCAAGTTGAGCAGCTTAAACACACAGGTGATCTATGGATCAGTGGAGAACTTTCTTTCCTGTTAAGTAACAGATGGCAAGAGGGACATGGCTTGTTTTACTAACTTGATTACATACAGTAATTGCTAGAGTCTATTGGTGATTAGAGTTTTGTTGATAGAAGCTGTGCTTGGCTGGTGCCTTTGAAAATCAGCTTATTTATTTTGGTGTCTAAATATGGACTTGAAAATTTTGGCCAAGGCAATTTGCTCAAGGTCATAATCCTGACTCAGGGACAGAACTGGGAAGAGAGCCCAGATGTTTTCAGCTCTCCTTTCCCACTGATATCATGTACAGTTTCAGTAAAGCAGATGTTTATATTTAGATTCACTGAAGTAGATATTTGTACATTCAGGTTACATATCAGGTAATGATAGAGTGATTGGTCAGAATTAATCTGGGAGAAGTCAAGAGCAGGTCCTGTAAAGTGGCATGGTTTCTGGAATGAGATGAACTCCAGGATGGAAGAAAGGATCAGTGGTTGTATCAGTTATATATCAGTTATTATGGGAACACCTAGGCAAACTATTCCTGCCTTCACAGCATGCGGTGCACCTTTTCTTTCACACCCTGTCTGGGTCAGTTCCTGGACTGTGCAGGCACAGCAAGAGAGCAGGTGCTGCATGCAGAGCCCTGGCATGAGCAGACCTGAGGTTTAAGGCCCCAGATTGCCAACTGCTCTGGGCAGCAGTGAGCCAGGGTGATTGTAATTCCTTTGCACCATAGTTCCTGTGAAGATTAGAAGAGTTTCATACATCAGTGTAAGACCTTGAACTTATTATTCAAATTATCATAGTGAGAGCATTTCTCAGAGGATGTGAAATTGTTTTAAGTTCCCATCCACTTAGGAAACAAGACAGCTGTGTTCTGCTAATTGCTGTGGTTTCTAGATCAGTTTCAAGGCAAGCCCAAACAACAATATATTTTCATGTCCTATTATGATTCACAGCATTTTCTCACTTAAGACAGCAAGAGTTCAACAGTTTACTATCCTGGGAACACAGTGAAGGCCAGAGGTAAGCATTCCTACCACAAGGGACTGAAAACAAATCAAACAGTGAAGCCTTCAAAGAATTTCAAGAGCCAATTTTCTGAGTCTGCTGCACATAACTATTTTCAGATTCCTTCTATTGGATTTGCACAAACTAAATTTCCTTGAGAATATTGTTTTCCTCTAGTCTGCCTCTAATGTTTTCCAACAGATCTGGTCAAAATGATCAAGTATTTCAAATTAATTCCCAGGTCATCTATGTCTCTGCTCAAAATGTAGTAATTATTTCTAGTTTTGCTGCCACAGGACAAAATATTCCTTGCTCTGTTTTAGAATCAAAGCAGACAAAAGGGACTAAGCACCCAAGTTTTGCTCAATGAAAAATGGACTCTGAATTCCTTCTTGTACATTTGAAAGATCTTCTCCGCATGCATGATTGTTAAAAGACCCTGGATTCTGCACTGGCAACTGCTGAAGCTGAGAGCCACGCTGCATAGATAAAATTAATTTAAGTCACCATGTTTTTAGTTATTCAGCCTGGAAAGCTGACAGATGCCAGCTTCAAATGGCATGGCATTTCCTGCAGAGTCACATGTCAAAGCCAAAATTAAGGTTCAGAAATGCATTTGGTTGCTATGTGGAAATGTTGGCTGTTCCTGGATTAATGGTTTCGAATAAGCAAATGGTAAGGTAAGAAAAGGGAAAAAAAACACCCGAGCAACTGAAGTCTGTGTTTCACGCTTCAAGTGACCTGGCCGAGTGTGGCTAAATTCCCTTTTAAAATCAAATGACCATGATGCATCTCCTATGGTGCTGCAGTATGAATGCTAAAAGGATTAAAACTGGTCAGGTCACACAGCTTAATTTTTTTCTCTTTTAAGGGCTATGTTATATCCGAGACCTTATACTCCTTCTTTACATAGATATGAGTGCATGGCAGGAAATTACATAATTTCCTGTGCCATGAAGTAAAATACCCTTTTCTGTTTTGTTTTGGAGTCAAATGCACCAAAAAAAATGGTGTTTTCTTCGGTTCTTTTCTTCTGAATTCTTTTTAATTAAAGAGTAATAAGATTCAAAAACGTTACAAATCAATAACATGATAATATAAATCTTAAAGTGAAACCAACTTTGTAGTAACTGCTTCAGTAGGAGGAGCCTATCCACACCCTCTCCTTTCTGAATATTGCAGCATTATTTGAAAACAGAAGAAAATAAGGGGGCTATTTTGATATTTGTTGTGCAATTCTCAAAGGTATAATGAAGTACACAATATAGACAGAAGGGGAATGGAATGAAGAGGATAAATAATAGATCACCACTTATAGTAACCAGTTCACTGGCTTTTAAAAATTAGTTAATGAGCTGAAGTTTCATTAACAGATCTAAAATATTTTAAAATGCATTTCAAATAATCTACAGGCCTTTAAGACCATTCTCCAAAGTCAACACTCTGGAGACAAAGAAAAGCTTCCTGCAAAAGTTCAATGCAGTGCTTACAGCCTTTTTCTGTTTAAAAAGAATCAACATGAAGCATCAGGATGAGGGAGTATAGCCTGATCCAGATCATAATTTCCAAGAAGATTATTTTGTACCTCTTGAATCTCCTGCTTCCCCCAGAAGCCTCTCAGACATCTCCCAGTATGAGCCCAGCTCACCCAGAGCTCAGACAGACAGGCCTGGCAATGTTGCAGAGCCCATTCAGAATTCTGCCTCACCATCCTTTAGATCACAGCCCTGGTGTGCTGTTAACATCAAGGACAAAAGCCAAGTGCAAGTAATTATTTTTGAAACTAAATAAGTCTTAGTTGCATGGTGTAAAACCCACTGTCATGCAATAGCCCCAGAGTGACTTCAGCAGCAGATGTTACAGATGGAACACAACCATGTGAGTAGCTTAGCCCATTTTCCTGTTGCAGGTATCTTTTTGCCAATCAGTAGATTTGCTAAGGCACTGCCCAAGCTAATTTTAAATATCTCAGTGAGGACTAGCAGAAGCCTTTGGGCAGCTGTTCTTCACTCTATCTGATGTACCAGATTAGAGAAGTCTAAACTATTTATCAATTCTGTCTTGTCATCTCTGTGCATTATGACTTAATTTTGCCTTCTACAATCTTGCATTGGGTTTTGTAATTTTCTTTGCAAGTAACAGCCCTTTTTAGAGTTTTTTTGCACTCTACTGACAAATTACTATTTTGCACAACAGCTCATCATTTTTAGCAGAAGAGGTTGCTTTTAGGTCTCACTCATCTTGGCCTTTCATCTTTGTTTTTGGTCTGTAGAAAAAAATATCTTCCAGCAAAGTTACTAATGTAAATTATTCAACTTGCATTAACACATACTTCATAATCTTTCTGCCTTTACAGCTTCTCCTGGTAATAGAAATAAATTACAGCTGCTAGAAAATAATGTTATTCTTTCTCTATCTGAGTTGAGGTGAAGTGATTCATTTTCTCTCTTTCTCAGAAAAAGAGGACAGTCTGTTCAGTGAAGTGAAAGTTATTAGAGCTAAAATTAACTGGAGGAAATACAATCCATAATTAAGCCAGGTGCAGTATGAATAGTAGTCCAACTGTATTAGCATGAGAGGAAAATGGGGATATCACTCAGTTTTTGGAATGCCAACTGCCACACAAACTGGGCACAGAATCAGTGAGGGGTATGGGACATTTCATCTGCACATTAAGGTAGAAGAAACATACTTTTTAAAAAAGATGATAAACTTCTACGGTATAAATACAGTAACAAGGAAAAGCAGCGTTTTAGCTAGGCCGATAAATGGGCTCTGATTAGAAATGAAGTGGTGCTCCCACAGAATTAATCTATTTCTCAGTAATTAGGACATTCCTTAATGAAGTGGACTGTGGTGCAAAGCAAGCAATTCGGGGCTTTATGCTCATTTATCTGATTGAACTGCATTAGCTAAATGTCAGGGGTTTTGCCAGCAGCCTATGCTGCAGGCATCAGAGTGGTGACAAGTCCTGCTTCCCCAGCTACAAACAAGGAGCAGGCAGAGGCAGTGGGGAGGAGACTGCTGAAGGCATAGAAAATGCTGTATTTAAACAGTTGTGTTTGCTTTTCTGTTAAAAAAAATATCTTGAAGATCTCCTTTCTGCCAGAACACTGGCACTTTGCAAACACTGCCAACACAAACCCTGCGAGCGAGCCAGCTGACATCAGCTGACCAAGGACATGGGGGGACTTTGGACATTTTATCCATTCCTCCTCAGACAGGCAGCCTTTTGTCCTGGCCATCTGACCAAAACAAGCTCATGAGTAAAAGCAGAAGCTGCCTATGGAAGATGTGCTTATGTCAGTGCAATCTGAGATACGCAGCACCAGAAGGGAAGAAACCAACAGGGTGTGATCTTTCAGATACTTCCATCGCAGATGGCCAGTTCAGTCTGGCCTATACTGGTGAGGAGGAAAAACAGTCTCATGTCCTTGCCTAGATTAAATGTGATGGATTATTTCTGTATAGCTCAAGCAGGTGATTGTTTGGACCACAAAAGTTGCTACTGAAACAGGCTCCTCAGCAGGGGAGTAAACACCAAGGACTGAGGCTGTGGTTGCAGCATCTTTGGTATGGACTCTGTGCACTCAGGTCAGAGCAACCACAATTTGTTTCAGACATGGGACATGAAGTTCTACTTCCCAAAGTCATGTTAGTCAGAGCTCACAACACAGATCTAAAGTCCCTTTTATGGCTTTATACCCCTTGGAAGGGGGGAGGGAATACATAGGAGGCAGGTAAGTTAGGTGATACCTGAGTGAGCACAAAGGCTTTTGGCACAAAAATTAACACGGTCGAATTTTTGCAACAAATCACAACCAGCAGAAAGATCAACTCACTTCATTGAGTGGCTCTGCTGGTTTCAGTCTAGCTCTGGGAGACACCCAGACGTCTTGTGTTATCAGGCCTTACCTTCTGGAAACTTTCCCATGCCAGATATTTGCAGAGCAAGCTGAAGCCATGGGGACCACACTCCAGGGAGCTGTGCTGGCCCCACAGACATCCTGGGCACTTCCATTCTGTCTTTGTACACTGAACAAGCTATTCATACTCCCCTATGAAGGCTGAGAGAAATGGTGCAGTTCAGCCTAGAGAGAGGAAAGGCTGTGGGGACATTTCAGAGCAACTCCCAGTATCTAAAGGGGGCTTAGAAGGGAGCTGGAGAGGGACTTTTTACAAGGGCATGTAGTGATAAGACAAGAGGGAGTGACTTCAAAATGACAGGGGAGAGGTTTAGTTTAGGTATTAAGAGGAAATCCTTTACTGTGAGGATGGTGAGGAACTGGAACAGGTTGTCCAGAGAAATTGTGGATGCCCCATCCCTGGAAGTGTTCAAGACCAGGTTGAACAGGGCTTTGAGCAGGGTTTGGTGAGCTCCACATTCTGTTTTTAGACCTGTTTGACTCAGGGCAAGTCCCTGCAGAGGAACAGAGGCCCCACCACCAGCACAGGCCATGACAGCCAAGAAAGAAGCTAAAAATTTCTGTGAAATCCAACTTTAGATGTGTAGCCTGGGTTTGCTGGTGGGAATATTCAGTTTGAAGCATAGTTGGGTGTCTGTTGAGTGCATTGGTGAGGCAGTGAGAGAGGGCAATGCCTTCATGCATAGCCTGCAGTTTACTCCCAAGTTTGAAACCTCTAACCCAGCTCTTCACAAGACCAGCTTCTTCTGCAGTGTTTGGTTAGCTGTGTAAAACTTGATGTGCTTGAGGCTGGAAAAGAATGAAACAGAACTTGTACTTTAATTATTTTTCTAGATTTTTAAATTCTTTTTTAACTTGGCATGTTTATACCTGCATCTTAACCATTCAGAAGGCCCAGACTTTGGGGAAAAACAGACCAAAATCTACAAAGAGTTGTGCTCCCATCTCTGTATGACAAACATGTTGCACAAACATGGACACTTCTAGGAGCATACAGAAATCATTGCCTTTCACATCACTCAGGCAAGGGCTGTTTTAATATGGGCCCAGCTATAATACAGAAGGGTTATGTCCATGGCCATTGAAATCTTGAAAAGTTCAGTATTCAGACCCTCAATACTGCAAATACGTTTCAAACATTCTTGTTTCCCAGGATAATAGCTAGGTAATTATGGTAAGTCTTTCACACTTTCTCTTTGATCCCACGGGATTTATTTACCAAAAATCATCGCACAGATGTGCCCAGCAAATGTCTTACAGAAGTGCTTGTAACAAAATTAAAAGTTTAAATATAGAGATTCTCTCTCCACTAAGTACTGGCTTTTATTAAAACTGGGAGTTGCTCATACTTCACCCCTTGCAGCCTCTTTGAATCCTCTGTTTGACATTTCAAAAGTGCCATGCAGGTTCTAATACACATTACACAGAAAGAGCTATTATAAAATTCCTGACTTTTTCTTGTTTGCACGACAAAGGGGGAATGGCAAATCCTCCAATTGGACCAGATAATCACTCTCCTGTGAAAAGCCTGCAATACACATCCTCTGTTTTCTTCTTAGCTGAGCTTCAACTGTGTTTGGTCAATAATTTTATTTTGGGTGTGAAGCCCATAAATCACCTTCCAATACACATTGGACAGTGGAGAGTCCTGGTTGATTTGGCGTCAGCCACAGGAGAAATCGCATCTGGAAACAGGAAAGCTGGGTGCTGCTGGAGCAATCAGACATTTTCATTTCATGTTGTCATGGTCTTTTGAAGGACACTTACTGCAGAGTAGGACCACTCTGGAGCAAAAACTAATTGGATGGATAAATAATTACAGGATCATGTCTTCTGACATAAGTGAGGGGCCATTACAAATCCATGGACTGCAGTTTTATCCAGGTGACCATAGAAACATAACTAATTCCCTGCAGGAACTGAGCTGGCCAGCACTTGGAGAGCTCATCTGCAGAAAACTTTGTCAGCCACCTGAACATTGCTCAGGTGCAGATTCCAAGCCTCTGACACAGCTCATTGTGTGATTAGTTCTTTTGCCCCAGCCCCTGGGAATCAGTAATGTGCCATTTGGCTGGGGAGACAATCCTGAGGGAAGGGCTGGGTGTATGGAGCCTTCCTAAAGGGCTGAGGGGTCACAAATATTTCAGGAAAAAACCTTTCCTCTCGTTCACAAGAGCAGGAGTATTTGACATGAGCTGAGGTTGAAGCAGTCAAGTGAAGGGGATATTTTTCCCTGCTGTTTGTGTCTTAGGAAGGAATGTATTTTGAATTAGTATACAAATGCATGTCTCAAATTCATCTCTGGAGAAAGATGCTACACAAAGTGCAGGATTAAAGAATGCACTGCCTTGGGCCATGAACAAGATGTTACTTTGTAGTCTGTTCCATTTTCGTCTTAAAACTCAATTTAGCTAAATAAGGTGCCCTTTTAACATCTAACAGAGGCTTTATCATGTTTAAGACACAAGTTTCTTAGAGGTTGTAAAGACGAAGTGAGCAGTAAGAGAAGTGTTGAGTGGGGCTCTTTCAGACGGCTTTATTGCCTTCCCCTGAGTACAAAACAGGCTGCCTGCCTCGGCTGACACTTGTTTTAATGAGGGATGAGCCACAACGGGGTGATTTTGTACAAGTTCATTACATCGCATCCTCCAGCCAGACTGTCCTCAGGGCACACCATTCAGCCTGGGCGCTGGGTGAAACTAGACCAATTTTAAATCATTTACAGAGACATTTAAAATCCAAAGGGCCTTTGATGCTGAAGATACTTGTGTGTAGGTTCAGGTATGTGGCTGCTGGAGAGGATGAGATTCTGCCCCAAGTGCCATATTCCTTCATGTTTTTATCAATCACATTTTATTTCTTCAATTCCATTCTCCTGGGATTGGTGCCAAAAAAAGATTTCCACATTTTATGCCAGCAGAGGCCAGGGAAGAAAAGGGTGTAAATTTCAAGTTTAAATGTTACAAGGTAAACATCCAGCCTCCTCACCCCAACTTTCAGGTCAGCTTCACTCTCCAGAACCAGTGCTCTGTTGTGGCTGTTAACAGTATTCAAAACACTGATATTCTTCATCTGTGTTGGGGAATAGTGCAGTGGTTTCTTGTGTTCACTGAGAAGTGATCTGCCTTTACATAAAGCCTTCTTCTTCTAAGCATGAATATGATGAAACCCACAGGAATCCATAAAGAGTGATGGGACATTTTTCTAAAATGTCACACCCGTACATCTTCCACCTTCTGTGATTCAGAAGCAGCATAAAAGGCCATAAATCATTCAACTGCTATGATTCACTGCCCTGATTCATACACTTGATACAAATATTCAGAGATCAAAGTGGAACCTAGCCCCCCCACCCCAAAGATTTAAATGATTTTTCAATGCTTGCCTTAAAAATGGACTTCCAGCTAGAGCTAAAGCTTGTCCTGATTGATATTGGCTGTTTTAGGTAGCAAGTTCTCTGCAGTAAAGATTAATGCTGCCTTTAAGAATCATATGGTGTAGTACATAAAGCAATGCATTCTGCAGATGTGTTTCCTCCCTGGTGAAGCTGAACAGGGGACGCTGATTGCTCAGGGGACTTCTGGGCAAATATTTACAGGGAATTTTAAAAAAAATTGAAATTTCTTCCCCATGAAGGAATCTGGGAGCCCCTCTAAACCTTCTTGTATTAACTTTGCAGTGGATGAAGGTGTTAAACTGGCATGTGTCTACCAACAGGGGAGTGATCCTTTTAAGTCCTTTGCTTCGTCCCCACTTGTGAAATTTGTTGTGCCAGTGGGACAAGGCTGGCTATAAAACCCCAGCACCGGGGACCTCCATGCAGCTCGGGCAGCCTGCCAGCACATCTCTGCCGAGAGCAGTCCCGGGGACATCCCCCCCTTCATCTCTGCCGCGCAGGGCACTGCTTCTCTGACAGAGGAGGATGGACCTGAGGTGTGCCTGGATGCTCCGCCTGCTCTGCCTCATCCTCACGGTCCAAGCGTTTACCCAGGAAGGGTTCAAGGAGGTGATGCTGAAGCAGCTGGGGCTGTCCGAGGTTCCTAAACTTCATAAGAGAGACTTGGTGGGTCTGGTTATCCCAGACCACGTCAAGAACAAGTACATGTCCATGCTGAAGCGCCAGAGGGTGAAGCGCCGAGCTCTGCCGAGCCTGGCTGGCATCCTCAGGGGGATCCCGGGACACGCAGGTAACGTTTCTGCTGCTGGCAGCATCCCAAGCGCCCTGCTGCCGCCAGGGGAATCTGCCAGGGCTCTCCCGGCCGGCCGCAGGATGGGCAGGGGCAAATCTCCGCGGGGAGTGGTCAATGAGGGTCGGGTTTGGCTCCAGAACTCAGCTGGGCAGAAGAGGTGCATGCAGCAGCATCTTAAAGATTAACAAGCACTCCTTGCACCTGGAGAGGGGTCCCGCTGTCCTTCCAAAGGACAGGATGCTGCTGGAGCTTCATAGAAGCCTTAGTACCCTGGGAACAGTCCGGGCAGGTGGGGGAAAAAATGCAGGCCATGTAGCTTTTGGGTCAAATTTACAGCAAGCCCTCTAATAGGAATCACACCTCCTGGAGGATGTTTCACTCTCTCTCATCTCTTTTTCGGTTTTTTTTCCGTTTTTACAGGAAAAATTATCAAGGAGGGAAATAGCTTTACAGATACAATGGTGGCTCTGCAAGGGCACTTAGAGTTTGTTTTGCTTTCAAAGGACACACACAGCACCCTGGACAGCAAATGAAAATACTTTTTCATTCCAAGTGCTGCAGTTTCCTGCTTTCAATCCCAGCATTGGCACAGACATGCACACCTTTTAAGGTCTGCTCAGTTTGGGGTCATATTCTGTCACAGATTTCGTTCTTCCAGGCTGCAAAGACTCAGACATAGGAGAATAATTAGGGCATTTGCAAGACATTGATTCAAGTACGCATTAGAAAAGGTGTGTTTAGTGGCTGTCTCTGCCACAAGGGCTCAGCTGGGAGAATGGAAGGAGTGTGTTGTGGTGATGATTGTGCATGAAATGTGATGGCTTTGCTCAGCAGGATGGCAGTGACAGGCAATCTTTTCTGTCCCCAACTGGACAGGTATGACAGGCGAAGTCCTCTACTCTGACACCACCACACGCCAGAAGCTGATGTTTGACATGGAGGGCAGAATACCTAAAAACAGTGAAGTCACCATGGCTGAACTGAAACTCTTCAAAAAGCCTCTGGACAGAGGAAACCTACCTGCCAGGCAGTCTCACAGGCCCGTGTCCAACGCCAGAGTCAGTGTGTACTGGGTGCAGCGGCAGCACGATGGTACCAACAGGACCTCCCTGATAGATTCCAGGTAAGAAAGGGGCCTCTGCTGGAGTTGCAGAGTTTAGGTCCTCTGGGGTGTAGTTGGGTATCATGTGGTTGTGCCTCAATTCAGTCTGATGGGGTTACAACTGTACAACCAGGTTGTATGGCCTCTAAACCCAGAATGAGCTTGCAAAAGCAGATATTATGCTAAAATTGCAATATATGATCATTCTTTGAAATAATCTATTTCTGTATCAAATTATACCATGTACTGCTAAGTCTTCCCCTCTAAAATCCCCCACCTGGTTCAATTCTCTATCACTAACTCACATGGGTTACAGGCTGCTGGTATTCTTTCCAGTGGCCATTTCGTTAGCTGGTTTAAATAGGTAAATTATGCATAAAGCATCTGATTCTGTACCGTGAGCTCTGTGGAAGTTTTGCAACCCTGGAAAGCAGAATGAGACACGAAACCAAATTTCTGGGTGGGTAGAAACTTATGGCCCTAATGCAGCTCGGACAGGAGCGGGTGGGAGCTTGGTGTTCACCAGGCTGCTGTCACCAATGATCCTGCACCACCGAATTTTTTGTATGAGCATGTAGAGAGGGTTTTTTCTGGCCCGTCAGTGTTTGTTAGATCTGCGTGCTTCTTTTTGAGGTGGAAATTAACTGCTGTGGGTGCTCACCCAGAGCAAAAATTATCATGTAATCAAGGCATGTGACAATGTACAGGAAGTAAATGATTCTGCTGCAATAACAGCGCTGCAAGCCTGGGATTCATCTGGTGGCTTTTCTAATGCCAAGCCCTTGTCACACAGGCTGGTTCCTATTCGTGAGTCGGGCTGGAAGAGCTTTGATGTGACCCAGGCCGTGCATTACTGGCTGCGAAACAAGAGACGGGAGCCGATGTTCCTGGAGGTGTGGATTGAAGGGGAGAGGGTGGGCAGCTATGCCTCGGAAATGGCCAAAGCCGTGCGCTTCACCTCGCAGGACCCTAAGGATAAAGCCCTAGGCAAGCCTGAGCTGGTGCTTTACACCCTCAACTTGGATGACTATGGGTATGTATGAAAACTAAATCTGCGCTGTCTCTGGTGTAATTTTGTCCCTGAATTATTGAGGGAGGGAGGGGCAAACCCAGGGTGGACAAACCCAGGATAGGCAGCTCTTACCCTTACAAGTGTTTACCTGCTGTGAATGGAGGAATTAGAAAGCTGGTGCTGAATCTTACCTCTCCTCTTACCTGTTGTCTGAATACTCAAATGAACCCTGAGCACGGCCCTGGTTTCACGTCTCAGAGCCCACCTGTTCTATTAGCAGTGGGGATGGTTCCTCCCACTTCCCAGTTGCCACTTACAGCACCCTTCCCTGTGTCTCCCTTGGTGTCCAGGAGCCCTGGGGACTGCAGTGAGGAGGCGGTGAAGGGGAAATCCACCTGCTGCCGGCAGAAACACTACATCAGCTTCGGCGAGCTGCCGTGGGCACAGCACTGGATCCTGGAGCCGGCGGGGTTCCAGGCGTACCGCTGCTCCGGGAGCTGCCTGCAGCCCCCCCGCGCCCTGCGCCGCCCCGGCTCCGGGCAGCGCTCCTGCGCCGTGGCAGCGAGCTCCGCGCTGCCCATCATCTACCTCGTCAAGAGGGGCAACCACACCGAGATTGAGGCGGCCGAGTTCCCCAACATGATCGTGGAGAGGTGCAGCTGTGTCACGGATGGCGCGGCTCTGGTGTGACGAGTGGGGGGCCTGGGGTGCCACCCATTCCCCGCAGCCCTGCTAAGAGCCGCCCCGGCCCCCAGCCCCGGGACCAGCGATGAAGGTCCTGGGGGGTTCCTGCCTGCAAGGATCGGCAGCACTGGGGCCCTGCTGCCTAGCTGAAAGAGTGCACTTAGAGGCACTGTCTGTGTAGATGGGCTCAGAGGAGTGGGCATTACATATTTGTGAGGGGTACCTAAGGAGCCTTGTGCTTCTCGGGGCTCCCTTGATGCCAGCTAAACTTCACTGAATTTATTTCAGTCCCCACCCTGGAGTACTGCAAACAGCTCCAGGCAAAACAGGAGTGCCCATCACCGAGTGAAGAACAAATGCGTGGCCTCAGCTTTTCATCCTTAGGCTGCTTGTCTGTCCAAACCGTGTTTATGGTGAGCTGGAGAGCAGAAGCACTTACATGTATATTACCTACACACACACACATGCACACATGTACAAAGTATATGAATATATGTATGTATTGTCTACATGCTGGAAATATACATCCTGATTTACATATGTGTATGTACAGAAAATATTGCCTAGAGCTCAAAGGAACATATTTATGTGCATTTGTATTGCAAGTACATATACATATCTACATGTACATGAAATATCTGAAACTCAAAGGATTCTATTTTTGGCCCCTGCACCACGGGCTTAACACAGTTTTAGGCAGAATTTTGGGTCCTGGAATCAGCAGGAGCATTAGGACTTAGGTTTGCTTGCATGAGTAACAGTTTGTTTTTCTGATTCTGTATTAGAGTTATTTCAATTTAGGGATATTTTCCAAGTTGTGTGTGCTTTCAAAATCAAGGAAAGAATAAAATACAAGCATTGAAGTAGCCACGTGTTTGCTTATATTTATTCTTAGATCAAAAAGTGGAAGGGGAAAGATCTGTCATATTTCTGAGAGTATCCAGTGCCCGGCTCCTATAAATATACACACAGTAACAGCTTTTCTCAGCTACCTATGTGAACCCACCTTCTCCTGGTGAAGCCTATCTGCTCCCCCAGGGGCTGGGTTGAAGAAGCAGGCAGGCAGAAGTAGGCTCTGCCAGCGTTTCGTACTGAGCTGTAGAGTTTAAGCACTTTCTTAAAGGGAAAACCTAGAATCTTATCTGCCAGCAGGAGGTGATGCTCCCCTCGTGAGCCGCAGCGGTGACAGAGCCTGCAGGGGTCAGCTGGAGCTGTAGTGCAGGGAGGGTTGGGCTGCCTCCCACCCCCTTCCTCCCCAGACGAAGCCTTTTAACCCTGACCCTTCCTGTTGGACATCTGACCAACACATCCCCTGGAGAAACGCTGTGATAATGTGGTTTAATCCCTTTGTGAACTGTTCTGAACTGCTGGCCAGGGTGTCACCCACGCTAATGATTTCCACCTTCACATCAGACCCCTCTGCTTGGTTCATAACCCCCTGAGATGACAGTGGCTCTGGGGATGAAGCATTTGCTGCTGACCATCTCTGTTGGACGGTGGGATGTGGTCCCTGAGGCTCTGGTTGAACCTGCTGCTTGTGCAAGGACTCAAATGTGTTTGTCTGGCTAGACAGCGTGACCATGGACCAGGGGAAAATAGGGACCTGTCAGACTCTGCAGTGGCTGTGTGCCATCCATCAGGAAGATGTGAGTGTTCCTGCTGCCCCCCAGGACCCCAGGTCTGAGGTCACCCAGGCAGCCCTGCCATCATCTCATGGGTAGGCTGGCACCTCCCACTTGTGTCAACACCTGTAGCAAAAGAGCTTTAAGGGGGAAAAGAGGCAAAAGCACAGACTCACCATTCACCAGCACTGGGCTACAGCACCAGGGGTCACTGGAAACAGAATGGGATGAGCTGGAATGACCTCTAGCCGTTCCCTTCTCATGACTGTAGCATCTCTCCTAATGTAGCATTCAGCCTCAGGTCCTCTCCACCAGCTCCCAGCAGGGCATAGCCTGAAGGCCAGGAGCTCAGCTATCCCCACAAAGAACAAAGATGATGGTTTGGCCTGGGGAAGAAAGTGTTGGAGCTGGTTGCTGCCTGAGATTGAAGAGCATTCATCCTGGCTTTCCTCCATCCTCCAGCACTTGGATTTCAGTCATCATTCATCCTTCATCCCAGGAGAAATTCCATGCAGTGCAATTTGGGGCAGGCTGCTGTGGGAAATGGGGAGCAGAGCATCGTATGAGCAGCGGGATGGACAAGGCTCTTCCTCTCCACCAGGATCCCGTGCTGTGTCCCACGCCCCTTGCCTTGGTGTGGCAGCCTTTGCTCAGGTGTCCTGTGGACACGGGGGACACAGGAGGGTCTGTGTGCATGTGTGTGACACCTGGAGGGCGGGGAGGGGGAGGTGGTGGTCGAGGAGACCTGGTGTTCCTGTGGGGAGAACTGTGGGTATTACAGGGTTCAAATCCATGAGCTACAAACCCTGCTGCCTGCATGGACACTTGGATTTGTTGCTGGAGGAGCTGCACACATGTCACAGCATCTCTCAGGGCTGGTTTTGAGCTCACATCTGGATTGAAGCTCCCCCCTTTTGGGGAGACAGGACACCTCTCTAAACTCCAGCTGGCTTTGCAGTGAAAATGTTGCAGACTTGGAGGCTGGGCTGATGTGGAGAAGGCTCCAGAGATTTCTACACTGCAAATCCCTGGGCAGAAGGCTGTGGATGAAATACTGCCACACCTGGGGCTTTATCAGACATCAGCCTGCGCTACAGGAAATTAATTCCCAGTTTTTCATCTTCAATCCAGGCTGCATTTGCCGTGACACCTTCTGTGTGCAACTTGCATGGGTACAACTTGTAATGCACACAAAGGCTGCCAAGCTGTCATGTTCTCCTTTCCGTCTGAGCAGCACCACAGTCTCCCAGGAAAGGCAAAATATCTTACATACCTGGCAGCAGCATGGTTCAGCATTGTCATTGATGCTGTGCTGCAATAAAATAAAAAGGAAGAGCAGGGAAGGGGCGTAATGAACCACATATAGCCAGAAATTATTTTAAAAAATGGAAAGGTTGTTTAAGGGAAAACCAGCGTTAAACCATCGGGCATCCTCCTGCACTGCTGAAAGCACAGAGCACCCAGGTGCTACTCATGGAGCAGGAGGTGTGTGCTCTTCATGTGGAGGACTTCAACAGCCCTGTTAGTCCCACACTCCAGGTCAGGTTCTTGTGTGAGTGTTCGCGTGGCAGTGCCTGAGCTAAATCTTATCAGAAGTGTGAGCTTATCATGAGTGTGAGTTCTGTGGGCGCTGGCCCCACAGCACCGCTCACAGGGTGACCTTTCAGGGCCTGCAGTAATTAATGGAGCTGGACATGCAGTCTGGAGCTGGTCCTATCCATCTCAGGAAAGATTTCCCTCAGAGAGGGGCCTGGGCATGCCAGCAGCACTTTCTCTCTCCATTATCTCTACCCGTTATCTCCATTCTAGGTGAGAGAACAAAAGTTTCAAGCCACATTAAATGCCACTGCTAGCTGGGCTACATTGCCCTGTGTGATCTTCCCATGGTTTCATTTAAACCAGGGCTGCTTTCTCATTTACTTTCAAAATCTGTGAAAAGTTGCAGCTTTTCCCGGCTGGTGAGACCTTATTTCCTCTCCCTCTCTTGTTTTTTTTTCCTTTTGCACTTCACAGACTCCTACCAAGGGTGTCTGACACTTTGCCTTTCAGGGCAGCCTTCTAATTGCCTGTGTAAGTGGAAAGTCAGATGCCCAATCCACATCCCAGTAAAGGTGATAATCAAAGAGCTCCTCTGGCTTTGACTGGCAACAGCTGGAGTCTGGGAAAGGGGAACCCAGGGCAAACAGGGGGGTGGGGAGGTGGCAGGAGTGGCAGGGAATGTGAGATAGATCCTGCAGGACTTCGATGTTTTTAGAGGCCTTGGACTCCTCTGTCCACTCCTGGAGCAGGTGCAGGAGAGCAGCATGAACAACATCAGCACATTTCAGAATAAAACAAAATAAAAAGCTCATCATGACTGCTGCTTCTGGCCTGTGCTCTAGGGTTGCTTGGGCACTCCAGAGGTGCTGGAGTGTCTTGGTTTCCTGTGGTAAAACCAGCAGATATAGAATGGCCAAGGAAGAGTTTTTAATCATGGCAGGAGATAATTAATTATCTGAAGATACTGGGCACTGGAAAGTCATGTCAACAATCCACAGCTCTCAGTATTCTGTTTTTGGTAACTGTTGAATCAAGGTGAGTTTTTGTTTGTTTGGGGATTTCCCCCAAGCTATTTATTAATTTTGTTTTAAAGTTTATCCTAAAGTTTATTTATGGGTTTTCTGTTTACATTTTTCTTTCTGATTTTCTCAGTTATGATAAATCTGCCTCTTCGGAAGCCAAGGGTGCCTGTATCCCCCTTGAAAGTCTCTTTTCTGTTTGCTGAAAATGAATGCCATCAGTTCATAATCATTACTTCCCAGTTGACTGCCAACTTCCAGCCCAGTGGTCAGCAGCTCTGTTACCCTTGGGAGGTGCCAGGTAGTTACTGGATGCTGGGTACAGCATCTCACTGGCTGTAAGGTGCCATCTATAGCCACCAGACCTCAGAGAAATGTTTAGGTTGGAAAAAACCTCCAGGACCATCGAGTCTGACCCTTAACCCAGCACTGCAAAGCCCACCTCTAAACCATGGCCCACAGGTACCTCCAGGGCTGATGATTTAAGCATCTCCCTGGGCAGCCTGCTCATGTTTTCACTGAGATGTGTAATATTCCCAGCAGATGTTTCCCAAGCTGGCTGGCTCCGTATAAACACACTCCTCTCCTTTCCATACAGCCCTGGCAGGTCTTTCAAGAGCTCCTTGCTCCTTTCTGCCCTGCAAGTTTTGTGCAAATTCCTGGTTCCTTGTGCCTGGTTAGAGGCACCCAGTGAAGGCAGCAGGGAGCAGCAGGACAGGCGACTCGTGCGTTCAGGCCACCGGGACACTTTCCAAGCACGCACAGATGCTGACTCTAAACCCAGACTAATGATCCTGGATTAGCCCAGCCTCCTGCAGCGCTGGAAAGCAGCGGTGCCTGCCCAACCCCTCCTCTGCAGCTGGATGAGGTCAGAGTTGTCACCTCCCTCCAGGTGTCATTAGGCGTGTTAATCTGCAAAGCCGCTCTGATTGCTCAGCTACAGCCAAAGCCAAGCCAGCAGGGGTGGCGGTGCTAACAGGGGTGCAGGCATTACCATTGCCAGTTAAAGCTCTTGGAGGAAGCTTTAGGATTTAAAAATAGCACCTTCTCGAGAATAGGCATCGCTACAAACAAACCTTTCAAACGCCAACATTGTCCAGAAAGCAAAACGTTGGACAGGAATGAGTTGTGGGGGGATCAGAAGGATGGACTGTGGCTGTTTCAGGAACAGGAAGATTGGTGTAAAGGTGACTCGATGTCCCCGCTCCCCAGCAGCACCCGTGGGACTCGGCTCAGGTGCCCCGTGCTGAAGGGGGGCTCTGTCAGCGCTGCTGGGACCGGACACATCCTCCGCGTCAGTGCAGTGCCACCTACAGCAGCGAGAGCAGAAGCTGCAGCACTCGGCAAAGCGACGGAAGCAATTCCCGCACGCTCCAGCAGAAGGGGTGTTTGCGTGAGTGGCTTTTGAGGAACTTGTTTCTTAGGAGCGTGCAGGTGAGGACAATGGAATGGAACCTTTTGGTTGAAGGCCAGCAGCTGTTGTTGTGTCTGCTGGTGGTGATATTTTTAACCCTCCACCAATTCCTTCCCTCTATGACCTGCCCTGCCCCCTGCTGTTTTGTGGATTAGATGTACTTATCTTTCTTTCCAGGAAGAGATGGATCCGTGTGAAGTGAGGAAAAGCCCTCCCTCAGGCTTGTGCCAGTGTTTTCACTGATTTCTTTTTCCAGTCAGTAACTCTGAAATGCCAGTGAAACACGAGGCAGTGCTTAGATGTTTGAAATAAATGCATTTAAAATGACACTTCAGAGGTGTGACTTCTCTTAGTCGCACCACTTGCTTTTTGGGGAAGCGATTCCGTGGGAGAACAAACCCTTTCTCTGGAAATATGCTCACAGTTTTGGTGCATTTACAACCAGAAACATCTTTGAAATCCAAAGCTACATAAATACTCAGGAAAAGACAGACACAGGCTGCAAACTGCATTATCCTCTGGCCCTGCACTGAAAGATCTCCTCTCTTCTGAGGCCATTCTCTCCTACAGAAACAGCCCATATAACACTGAAACTGGTTCAATTTACATGTATATATATATATTCTTTTTTTTCAACTTTTGACTTTTCTGGTTTTGTCCAAATTCTTAAAAACCTTCAAGCACTTCACCTATTTGTTTCTCTTCTGTTGAAGGACCAGTCCAGGTCCTGTTGTTATCCAGCTGTTTTCCAAAGGATACCCTTTAAACGTGAAAGTCCTGAATTGCCAGTGAGCACCCCTCTGGGTTCTCCAAACACAATAATGCTCTAGGCTAATCCTCGATGTGGGAATATCCTAGAGCTTGTTCCTTTTTAACTCAGCAGGAGTTAAACAATTCCCAGATAAACTTGCCAAAGTGTGGAGCTGGTTCAAGGTACAGCTGTTGCCCTCTAAGATAGATGTAGGGCATTTCTTTTAATCCTGGCACTAATGAAGATGCAGTTGGTCAATGGTGTTTGGTGCTACTGGTGGTTTAAAATATTCCAGTCCTTCTTCAGCTTTTTATGTAATCCTGCTTCTGTTGTGCTGGCACAGATCCACATCAGGGAACTGATGTGGTGTAACAAGGAACCCACAACACTAAAGGCAAGTAGGTGACACACAGGGTAGGTTTGGAAGTGGCTGCATCAGGGCAACTGAAGCCAGAGAGCAACTGCAGTGAGGGGAAATAACCTGGCTAAGAGCTGTTGCCAAAACACATTACCATGGTCAATTTGCTTTTGTCCCACACTACCCTTCCCCTACTAGAGAGGAGCTTGAGTGTGCTCAAAGAGCCGAGGGCTTTCCAATCCCACACACTGTCCCTGCCTTCTAGAGAGCTGGTGCCATCCAAAGTTTGCCATCCAGGCAGGGATTGCCAGCATTTCACATCCCCCACCAACGGATTTACACCAGAAAAACTTCATCATGCTAAGGTGACCTCCTGAGCACCCTCCATCCCAGTTTCCTACTGAAACATTCCATAAACACACCCATTTCCTTTCTGTACAGAGTCCACTTGTCCTGTCACAACCCCCATGAGATGTGATTTGCAGGGCCCCGGTTTTTCTCTCCTCCCTCCAGAACACTGTGGAACAGATCCCCAAGCACTGTGTCTATGATGATATCCTTCCCACCTGTCCATCCCTTCCATAACTCCTTGGGATGCTAACAAAGCTTGTGGGTGTGAGTTTAGAAGCTGGGGATACTCAGTTGAAAGGACACCAAGAGCTTTTATTTAATGACATCAAATACACATGCAAAAAAGGTAAATATTCCCAAAATCTAACCAGAGGTTTTCCCTTTAGGGGGCTTTGCAAATAAGGATGGCTTGATCTGGTCTCTAGACAGACCTCTCACTGAAAAAAGCCTTGCTGCTCTTTCCTTCAGAGTGCCTCCACATTTCAGTCCCAAAGCCATCAATCCCATCTTCAGCTTCTCTAAACCCAGGGCTTCCAGTTCAGCAGCAGAGTTAAATGCCAGCAGGTCTATTGGTTCCACCTCCTGGAAAGAGAAAAACATTTGAGAAAAAAAGAAAAACAGGAGTTCAAGAAGCATTTGGACAATGCTCTCAGGCACATGGTTTGATTCTTGGGGCTGTCTTGGGTAGGACCAGGAGTTGGACTTTGACTTTGGTGGGGCCCTTAGACCTCAGAAGATTCTATGATTATCCCCAGGAAAGTTCAATACTCCCAGGAAAACGGAATTAAAAACAGCAGTTCACCATCTTGCCCAGCAGTTCAGGAGTTTAACCTCAGCTTCTAGAGGCACAGCAAAGCTGACAACCCCTTTTTAGCCTGATGCAGAATATAACCAATGTGCCTCCAGCAGGAGCAGGAAGGAGGATGAAAGGTTATTTCTAATGCAGTTACACTGTAATTAAAGAAACAGACTAAAAAACATCTTTTTTTTAGTAAGATTAACCTCAAAAACCAAGTTGTGAAGTTCATATCTCATCCTGCCACTAAAAGAAAACATGGATTAAAATTTCATCTTCAAAGGAAATTGGTATATTTGCAAATTGAGTGAGGGTAGAAGAGATCTCTACAGATTGTCTAGTACAATCCCAGGGCCTTGTCTACAAAAGAACATGGAATAGATAATTCAAATGCTGGAATTTACTAACACACTAAAAAGGACACCAAAATCTAAGCCCATTTTGTTCAATAATTAAATGTACATATTGGTCTTACAGTCTGTACCAAAGAGACTTCAAAGCAAGTAATAACAGCAGTGGAAATGAGAGCACTCCCCTTATGCACTCAGCAAAAACAATTCTTGCTAGCAGAATGAGAACCTTTGTCCTGCTAAGCATACAAAAACCCAACTGGTTGCCTCATTATTCTCACCCTACTTCTAAAAAAATATTCATCAAGAACTACTATAAAAATATTTCCACCTGCAATAACAATCTGCTACAGCATTGGTGGAGTTTCCTGTTCTAGGAATAGAAAGCCTTGCAAATACTGAGCAAAAGGTAAACAGTGAAGAATGGTAAACATCCTGTTTAAAATTCACCAGCTCTAATAGTACAGTAGATGACAAAGTTCTAATTGATCAGATTATATCCTTGGTCTTTTCCCCATTGAACTGTAGTAAACTTTCACACATCTGAGTTCAGTCACTGCCAGTGGCAGACTTTCCACTCAAAGTGAAAAAAAGCAGAAAATCCCCAGTAACTCCCTAGCCTGAAAAAGAGCTACACTTTGTTTTACTGCTAAAGTAATGCTAAAGATTCATTACCCCTACAAATCTTTAACAGCAACATTATGCAAGGATCCATAAAGCACAAGTATTGGCACCCTTTGCTGCCAAGTATCAGTTGGGCTTTCATCGACCCAGTGGGAAAAGCTACACAGCTGGAGCTTGCTTGTTCTTCAGCTCTGAAGGCAGCTGAAGATGCACCACATTTTGTACTCCTTCATACTTACTGTGCTCTGTGACTGGTTTGTTTCCTGTGTCTTAGCAGGAACATTTTCTTGCACTTCTTTCTGAGCTTGAGTCACTCCACTCTTTGCTTGGGCCTCTTCCTTTGGGGGCTCTGTCATTTTACTGTTTTCTTCAGCAAGAATTTCAGCCTGCCCTGTGCACACCTCTCCTTGCAGATCTCTTCCAGGACCTCCTGGCTGCTCCAGTGGTTTCTCACTTGCACTGGTGGATGGAAAGTCGTCTGCTGAAGCCCCAGAGCTGCTTGAACACTCATCTGAATTTTCAACACTTCCGTTAGATCTGCTGCCTGATGGACAACTTGTGTCAGATGCACAGGGGGACTCATCCTTATTGTCACCTTCAAAGCCTGAGCCTGTGGCCTCATCCAATCCCAGCCTGGCACAGGGAATACGTTACAAATTAACATGCATCTATTTGAACTTTTCTTTTAAATCATTTTTTTAAATTGCCACATTTCTCTTTCCAAAACCCACTTCAGAGAGATAGAAGGACCTACTCTAACAGCTATTTAGGTTAGTTTAGTTAATGGAAGAGCTGTTGATATTGAACAGGACCTACAAACCCCCAAAACAGTTATTACAGCATTCCCAGTACAGAAATTACTGGAATCTTTGACTTCTCTTTCATGTTACATTAGCTGAAAGAGGCCAGGGGAGAAAAATAATCTTCTAAAGTTTATTTTAGATATAATTCATTAATGAAGAAAAGGACAATGGGAAGTAGTAGAATATAGTCATTTAGAAGGGGTGGGGGAGAGAAATGTCTGTTTTTGCAAATGAAATTTGTCTGCTCCATCTGGGACAGAATTATCGTAATGCAGAAATGTTTACTTTCAGTTCTTTGATTTAATCAGATCAGTTTTCTTATTTCTATTTCAGTCTACATCTCAGACTAGATTCTGCTTACTTGTATGTATCTAACCTTTCATCCTGTTCAAGGCTTAAGAGTTGAGTATAAAAAGCAGCTGTAACTCTTACCAAGAACATTTTCTTTTTCCAGATTTTGTTTCATTCTTTCCAGGCTCACCGGGGCGCTTCCGACTCTTGCCACTTTCTGATGACACTGCTTTGCTGGCAATAACCTGCAAGCCTTCAAAACAAATGTGAAAGCGAATTTCATCAGTGTATGATTCATGCATGTTGCAAATTCTACTTATCTTTACACTTCAGATGCAATTTAAAACACTAATGGGAAAGAATCAGTATTGGTGATATAGACTCAAAGCTTGAACATAAACACAGTAGCAGTAAAAGCTTTCCCACATGGATTTAACAAGGCACAGAGTCAATTAGAATTGGATTCCTGAACTGAACGATCAGGTTCAGGTTCTTTCAGCCTCAAGTTTCTCGATCTAGCTGACACCAAGGGAACAATATGGGGATAAATAAAGTAACTACAAAAGACCAGGAAGCGAAACAAGGTATTCTGTAGTTGGATCCAATGTCTAGTTTTTATCTATAACCTTTATAGTTTCCCTGTGTAATTCTTACAGCTCAACTAGCAACACCACCTTCACAGAATTAGGCTCTTATTATGAGGTGACCTAGCAAAGCACGGCGAAGCATCACTTGCATCGTGTCACACTGCTCAACGCAATTTAACGGACACTGCAGACAAAGTAAAAAAATTAAACAACTTTCACCGAAACTTAAATTTTCATTCAATTCAAAGAGACCAATTTTTTTTTTTTAATTTTCCTACAGGAGTGGGGCTAGAGAGGGTTTCAATGTGTGCTCTGAGGACAGACCGATGCGCAGGGACTCCTCCTGGCGCTCGGCCATCTCGCGGTACTGCCGCTCGTACTCGGGGTCGGTGAACGTGTGCCGCGGCTCCGCCAGCTTCCGCTGCAGCCTCTCCAGCCGCCGCTGCTCCTTCTCCGCCTCGCGCTCCGCCTGCTTCTTCACCCACTCGGCCATCCTGCACACCACACAACCACCAAAGTCAGGGTTACAGCTGCTTCTTCACCCACTCCGCCATCCTGCATACCACACAACCACCAAAGTCAGGGTTACAGCTGCTTCTTCACCCACGCGGCCACCCTGCACACCACACAACCACCTAGATCAGTGGTCACAGCAGTGGGTGTAACAGCAGTTGCTTTGCAGTTACAGAATTCTTCCATCACCTGCTAGGATAGGAGGTGATGGGAAAAGACACCAGCACCCAGGGGAATTACTGAGGGAACAGAGATTCTGCTGCAGAGAAGAGAGTAGAGTTTTTTGAAAGCCAGAAACAGCAGTTAAGTCCACACATCCCCAAGATTGTGGTCTTGCGGCTTCAGAGAGAACTGTGAGAATTCCAGGTGAGGAATCCAAGAGGTACAGAACAGTCTCTCAGATGCAGGCTGCAGTAAAATCACATCTATTTTTGCAGTAATAGAATTACAGTCAGGAAAGCCCTGTTGGCTTCCAGTCCACCTGCACTTGAGATTTCACTTTTGCTCTTTTTAGTACTGAAAATACCATTTCATTGCTACAACAGGCTGTCACTTGACCTCTTTTGTCAACGGTGAACTACAGGACCGGGTTATTTTGTACTTTCAGCTTCTGAGAAAATGCCTTACGCTTTTTCATGGTTGACATCCCGCAGTCTCCTCCCACTGAGATCTCGACAAGCCTCTCTGTTTGTTGTCTTCTCAATCTGAGCACCAAGGGCTCGCAGCATCGACCCAAACCCTTCCAGAGAAAAAGAGTAATCAGAAATTAGCTAAACACAAACATCTCATCAATATAAGGAGTCAAGCTTTGGTTGAATTTCTTAGTTCTTTGGCTACTGAGATCTTGGCATTTTTATGTTTTTTTAAAGTAAGAGAAGATAAAGTCAATTAGAACACAAACCACAGACTACTTGTACCTGAAATATTTGTCCCAAGTGGCCATTAAATGAAACTTGGCAGCCTAAGATGACAGGCCCTTTTCAACACAATTTCAACTCTGAAGATACTTTGGTGCATATTACAAATGTCTACTAAAAGAGATAAGCTGAAAAGGGATGTGAGGAAGATCTGAACTACAGCTTCCCAGGTCAAGCCTCAGCTTTGCAGGTATGCTTTGGTTTCAGCTCAGAGACTCTATCAGTCATACACACAACAAGAGATCTGCCAATACCTGAGGACTCAAGCTATCAGTAGAGACTATGGCACAGCAGGAGTTTTTTAACCCAAGAATCTAATCACTAACAAGCAGTTTCCACAACTAACCTCCTTTTCCACCACAAAGCCTTGGCTCCACGCTGTAAACAACTCCACTCTGCAACTCATCTTCATCGTTGGCCAGTCGCCCATTACACTTCACATACAAGCTTTCTTCTGGGATGTTCTAAAGAAGCAGCAAAATTGAGTCATTAACCCAGAGAAAATGAAGCATTCTAACAAATTAAGTCATTAAGCAGTTGTGTTTCCTTCCTTCCAGAGGGGAGGCGAAAAAATCAGACAATCTGAAAAGCATGATCATTCTCTAACAGTGCTTGTTTTAATTCCTGGTTACCAAAGCTTTGAACACAGTCTGAATCAGCTTGTAAACATGAACGGGGAAAAGCTACACTAGGGGAAAAATTCAGAAACAACCTGTGATGAACTGACCATAACCTTCGTTCCCTGTCCTCCAGTGCCGCTGGTGGGAAGGAGTTAGAGCCCG
This sequence comes from Eopsaltria australis, assembly GCA_034509425.1. Taxonomy (NCBI): domain Eukaryota; kingdom Metazoa; phylum Chordata; class Aves; order Passeriformes; family Petroicidae; genus Eopsaltria; species Eopsaltria australis. The sequence goes on along the minus strand of JAVTVJ010000051.1, from coordinate 2,561,537 downwards.
GGAAAGAGGGAGTGGAGGAGGGAAGGTGTTAATATTTCTTTTACCTCTCATAATCCTACCCTGATTTTGACTAGTAATAAACTAAGCTCATTTCCCCAAGTCGAGTCTGTTTTGCCCGGGATGGTGACCGCTGAGCGATCTCCCCGCCCTTATCTCGACCCTTTTGTTACATTTCTCTCCCTTGTCCAGCTGAGGAGTGAGGGAGCGGCCTTGGGGGGCGCCTGGCGTCCAGCCAGGATCAACCCACCACAGTGTATATATACATGTATATATACACACACACACACACATATATATATAATGTAAATAAGAAGCTACAGAGCTCTCACAGCAAACCTTCCTACTCAGCTAAGCGACAGCAACGAAAGCAAGGTGCGCATAGGCGGGCATCGCGACCGCCCGTCCGCCCGTGGGTGCCGGAGCGGCCTCAGGGCGGGCGGGCCCGGGCCGCCGACGCCGGAAGCGCAGCGCCTCCCGAGGCCGGAGGGCCCCCCACTCCCCCGGCACTCACCAGCTCCCGGGCACGGTCACGGCGGAGACAGAGCACGGAGCCGCCCCCGGGGGGCAGCGGCAGCGGCCGCAGCCCCGGCCCCAGCGGGTCCCGCACCCACAGCAGCTCCGGCCCTAGCGCCGCCATCGCTCGGCCCCGCGCGCTCACGTGACGCGGAAGCGGGCGGGGCGATCGGGCCGCACCCCCTCCCCTCAGCCCCGCCCGGCGCCTCTCAGCCCGTGTTTTTCTCATCTCAGAGATCGAGGTTCTTTATGTAAGCGGCTAAAGGCGAGGCCGGGGAGCCGTGCCACTCCGACTCGCGGAATTCGTGCGGCCCCCAGGCTGTGCGGCCTTCCCACAGCCCGTGGCGGGCGGAGCGGCGGGAAGCGCGGCCGTGGCTCCCGCTGGCGGCGGCGGCGGGAGCGGCAGAGCGGGGAGGGAGCGCCCGAGCCCCCTCAGGGAAGGAAGGGGCCGCGGGGGCAGCGCCGACCGCCACAAGTGCAGGGTGGGCAGCACGGCATTGTCCGGTCAAACACGGTGCGAGCTTCACGCAAGGATTTGCAGGGTGAAGGAACCCGTCTCTGTGGATTGTTCGCCTTGTTTACTCCCCCATGCGGTGCTGCACAGGGATGGGAACAGGCTCAGAGCTCTGCTATCCGGGGGCGATGCGCCTGGGTCGGAGCAATGCCAGACACGAGGACAGACTGGGAGGTAAATTCAGGGAGCTGCCCTGCGGAGAAGGATTGGGAGTTCTTGTGAGTGAAAAGCTGGACACGAGCCGGCAGTGTGTACTTCCAGCCCAGAAACCCAAAGGCATCCTGGGCTGCCTCAGAAGCAGGACAGCTGGCAGGTCAAGGGAGGCGTTTCGTGCCCTTTCCCCTCATGACACCCCACCTGGAGGGCTGTGCCCGGCTCATCCTCAGCACAAGAAAGGCAGCCTGTTGGAGTGGATCCAGAGGAGGGCTAGGAAGATGCTCAGTGGAGCTGGAGCACCTCAGCTATGAGGATAGGCTGAGAGAACTGCGGTAGTTCAGCCTGGAGAAAAGCAGGCTCTGGGGAGGCCTCGCTGGAGTCTTCCAGTACTTAAAAGAGGCTTATAGAAAAGAGGCAGAGGCAGACAGTGATAGGACAAGGGGGAATGGTTTTAAACAAACAGAGCAGATATTTAGATTAGATGTTAGGAAGGAGTTCTTTACACTAAGGGTGGTGAGGCATTGGCACAGGTTGCCCAGAGAAGTTCTGGATGCCCCATCCCTGGAAGCATCCAAGGCCTGTTTGGATGGGGCTTTGGGCAACCTGATCTAGTGGGTGGCATCCCTGCCCACGGCAGGGGGTTGGAACTGGGTGATCTTTAAGGTCCCTTCCAACTCAAGCCTTTCTATGATTCGATTACGTAGTCACATAAAATGTGTTCAAATCAGAGTGAAAGTTGATCTGGAGCAGGAATTCACAATCAGCTCTTCATGACATGTAGTAATTACCTGTAAGCAGGAGACTGAAGAATTGGATAGGGGAAAAAAATTCCACCTCTACCTGTTTAGGAAAGTGTGTTTACAGAGGTATGATGGTGATCCAGGCAGTGCAACCATTGTACTCTTTGGTGGTTTCAGATCTCCTCCATGTCTTCAATATAACCATCTAGATAGAGGATATTTGAAGGCAGCTTGCTCCCAGATGTCTCTGGTGGGAATTGTTTCAAACACTAGCAAAGATGTTGTTGGGATGCCCTTAGATATGCACTGTGATACACCTGTCACTTTTTCTCCAAATAACAATGTTACCTGCAGTGCCTTTTTGTTTAATAGCAGCATGGTTAAGGACTATTGTTCGCAGTGTCATCTACCCACTTCAGGTGTGTCCCCACCCTAGGTAGGGGCTTCCCTGCCAGGGTGGCACCTGGCACCCTGAAAATCCCTGTTAGCAAGCAAGACAGGCTCCTGTGCTGGAGCCTGCAGCTGAATTCAGCTCTTAAGCATGGTGCTGTTTCCGAAGGATGGGGCTTGTGTCTGAGCTGTTTGGCTGTGCCCCAAAGTTTGGTGATGTGGCTGTCCTACCCTTTCAGCCTGCTGAAGAGCCGTGCTGCCTGGCCAGGCTTTTGCCAGCATGGATAAGTGGCTCTCACGCCTGGCTGTCTTAAGCTGATGTGATAAAGAAGGAGGAAGCTGGGCAACAAAGAGGCAGAGAGATGACTTGAAGTGGAGACTTCAAAATGTAAACAAATGAGTAATAACGTAATTAAGGGGATCTCCCAATGGGTTTATCTTGGCCAGCTCACAAATCAAACATCACCCACCATTTCTTACGCTGTAATTTTAGCTAAAATATTTTTGTAAAGGATTCTGACCCAGCCCAGACAATCTCTTACTGTCTTTATTTGCTACAACAAGTTGATATTTCTGAATTACGCGTCATGTTGACACAGTGGAGCCATTCAAACCCTATGTGTCTGTAGCCTGCAAAAGCTGTGGTTGTTTTTTGCTGGATCAGGCCCAAATTCAGTTGACTTTGTATTCTTGTTTCGTGCTGTATCTGTGGCATGCCACCTGATGTTAAATTCCACCAGATCCGGGGTATTTTTGTTCATTTGCAGTGTCTGAAGTGTAATTGAATGTGAGGTATGCATGTATACTTATGCAGATGAATAAGTATTTTCTTAGATCTGTGGGATTTCACTTGCATTCTGAGGGCATGAATCATTTCCTCCTCTGAAGCTCCTGCTCTTGGCATGGAGGGTGTGGAGCTTGCCAGTACAGGCCAAATAGGTGGAGTTGTCCAGGAAAGAGCTGGGCCACAGAGCTGCCCTGTGGATGTTCTAAATCAGTGTAATCCACAGGTTGTTTGAGCTGTGTCTTTTCTGAATGTTTCAGTGTACTCTTTTATCTCTGGGGTTTTGTACCATCACAGTGAAAAGTGGACCTAAAAAGAGGCTCCACTGCATCCTGAGAGCTGTCCATCCATGACAGCAACCTGTCACTCCTAACTCTGACACCCAGTTGTGCCTGCAGGTGGAAGCTGTGCTGCCCTGCCAGAGGGAGAGCTGGCAGCAGTGGAGTTGTTCTGACATGGATCGGGCCTTTTGCGGATCCTACGTCACCACCTCACAGGTGGTTTTGGGCTACTAAAGCCGTTCTTTGTCCAGTGCTGGGGTCTGTGCTTGGCTGATTGTATCTATGAGACGTGCCCAGGTCCTTCCATGTAGTCAGACTGCAAGCAAGCAGCATTTAGCAGGCAGAGGAGTGGTTTTGTCTCAGCTCAGCCCTACAGCAGACCCTGCTCTCAGGATTTATGCAATGCCGTTTAGCTGGTTCATGTCAGTGGGCGAGTGTTCCTGTGTCTCTTGTTCTTGATTATGCTTCTATTCCTAGAACTCATCAAAAGTCTATTGCCTTGCTCCTCACAGAAAAGTCTAAATAAGTCAAAAGGGCTGTTATTATAATTTCCCATTTGAAATGTATTTTATGAGAAGTGTTATTCTCTTGGTGAAACAATGAACACTCTCTGATTCTGCAGTGGTGCTTTAGACTTAGTTAATAAATCATGCTTGCCACTTTTCATTTAGAAAGGATTTCACAGACATAATTAATTAAACCTGACAGTATCCTTGTGGGATAAGTAAGTACTCTGACTGTTTCAATGGTGACACTCAGGGAAACTGGTTATTCTACCTTCTCAAGTCAAAGGATCAAGTCTAGAATTTAAAACTTCCTGCTATCTTGACATAATTTAAGAGATGAGACAACCCATCCTTTTCGTATTTCATCCTGATATCCATGTGTGTGATGCCTGAGATAGTGGATGGGGTTCTGTGGCCTGCAGGATGCAGTGTGGGAGACCAGGCTGTGATCTGCTTCAAATCTATTGCTTGATTTGACGTGGAACACAGGTTTTTCAGACTATCTGGAACCATCAGATGTATAACTGTCACAACACTGCTATTCATTCACTTGTTCATTCATTCACCCTAATTGTTTCCTCCAGTGTGTTCCATTTTGATGGTGGTATCAGTGCTTTCCAGTGTTTCTTAAAGGCCTGTCAAGACCAGGATCACATTATGCAAGACTGTAATGAGGAAAGAGTAAGGTACTCGATGGCCCTGTCTTCTAATCTGCACCTGAGAGATGCCTGTGGGAGTGAAGAACACAAACCCAGATGTTCACAAGGTGCTCAGGTTAGCAAAGGATGGGTCAAAAGTTACTCTGATAAGAATTCAGTGTTTTTCTCATTTCTAAAAGTGCTCTTAGGCACAGGTAAAGAGAAAGGATGAAAGACTTCACTGAAAGTATGAAACAGATGTATGTGTTCCTTTTAGAATATTCTAAGTGTGCAGAGATATTAACAAAGGTGAATTTTGTCCACTGAGATCACTTCCAAAATTTGAAAACATGTCCTTTAAGAGTGGGGGGTTTGTCTGCTGGGCAGTCAGTCATGTACTATCATAAATATATGGAACTGGAGCATCTGGATATGTTTTCTTTTACATTTTAATGGTATCCTGAAGGGTAAATTCCAAATAATGTATTTGCAATTAAATGTGTTACATGCTTTCATATTATTTTTATATGGAGGATCAGGACAGAATGAAGAGAAACCTGTGTGTCCATGCCCTTAGGACAATAACTAAGAGGCTGTATGACATGAGGGAACATTTTTGACTTCAGACACTATGCCATCATATTGTTTGACAAAAATGTAATTAATTGTAATGAATCTAAGTTGATATTTGCAAGAGCAGTTTCCTGCCAAATGTCAATAGTCATCTGCTTCAGTTTCTGTGTCGTCAGTACAATGGGGAGAGACAGGGTGCTAAGATACCTGACACTGGGCTGGGTGCAGGTGGGGGAGAAATATAAATGTTACTTATACCTTGTATGAATGCAATAGCTACTGTTTAATACACTTCTTGTCTCTCAGGGAATGCCTGGATTTCAATCTCTGAACAGGTCTGGGGTGAGTAGCTGGATTGCTGGATTTTTTTTTATTCTTATAATAAAAGCCCATAGTTGTTACTAGTGCAGATACTTGGAGATAATCAAGATTTTAAGGTAATTCTAAACCAGATTTTACCCTCACATTGGTCCCTTTGTTGTGATTAACACCTTTGTCTCCATCCTGTGCAGGGATATTTAAACTGTGAGTTCTTTCAGGGGAGGAACATGCACTGCTCTGCACATACATATGTGAAGAACCTGAGAAACCAAGGTTCCTCTTTGTTTGGCCATAAATATCATCAGCACAGTCAGCCTTGTTAGTGTTCTTAATAGCAATTTGAAATTTGGCAGCAATAATTTGAAATGAATTGGCTAATTAGACACACAGGCAATATTGTAGAAGGTAACACTTCAGGTTCTAAGAATTCCTTAACCCTGTGTTTTCTCTGCCTTGCTAGTCTGAATGCCTAGAATTGGTCTGTTCTGGTTAATTTTAACCAAATACAGCTGGAGAGTGCTGGATGGGTCACTTGGAGTGAACAGTGTATTTTACAGGAAAACAATACCAAAACCAGATCTTTGCCTCTACTTTTGCTCTCCTAATGAAGCTTTTAATTACAGCTTGCAGAGATACTGTGCTTAATTACTAAATCTCTGTGTAGGGACTGGATTCTAGTTTCCTAATTGGCACCTGTGTGTTTGACAGCTTCACAAAAATCCAAAGCTAAGAGTGAGCATAAGGAATGAAATGTGTGTATTATATACAAGGTAGATCTCTGTTGTCTGTCAGACCCCTATGCTCTAAAGTTTTTAAGAAACAGGAGAGAGAGAGAGTGAACATTGTATGGCTTTGCAATGTGGACTTTTCATCCCATCGTGACACTGTTTGCAATAATTTGGAGCTCCTAGACCAAAGTTACACTCTTCTTGAAATGATCAGCTGAAGGGAAAACAAAAAAGGATCAGGTGTCCTCATTTGTTTTTCAGCTGAGATGAAAATTGATTTGGAAATGTTCCTTGCTAGAACTGAAGTTGCATTTCCAGTAGTTGGGAGGAGCTCCGAAATTATACTACCCCACCCAGGTCTGCCTGCTTTCGGTTTACCTGAGGAGACTACAAAGGAACTGAAAGAGGAAAGGAGGACAGCAACAAAAGGGAGAGCACACAGGGCAGGTCTAAAAAGCAAGAAATTTCAAGCAGAGTGCCTCAAGTGGGTGAGCCCTCCTTTTGAGTTATGTTTAGCAGAGACATCATGTGGGCAGCAGTCTGTGGCACAGTGGTGTTCATAAATCCTGTTTCAAGCAGATCAGGACACTGATCATTCGACCTTTGATCAAGTGTTATGAGTCAGATCTTCAGCTGGTGTAAATTCTCAAAGGTCCATGGCTTGAGGGAGAAATGCCCCAAGTTAAGGACTCAGTCTGTAGTGTAGAGAGGCCTCATTTTTTGGGTGCTGAGTTTGACATGGTTGCCTTTTGACTGGATCATACAAGCCCCACTTAGACAACATTCTAGTAGTTGTGTAGGGAAGTTCTGCTAGTTTGCTGAGGACCTACAAATGAATAATAATAACAGATACAGGTTTGTATTTGCTTCTCTTAGAAAAAAAACATACAAATATTGATTTAAGGAAAATGCATGGAGGTTTTGTTGTTGTTGTTGTTGTTGTTGTTGTTTTATACCATAAGTTTGAGTTGGAGAATGCTGACATTATAGGATTACAGACGTGTAGCTTCTTGTTGATTTGATATTGGAATATTTTGCCATTTTCTTTACACAGTATCTTTTTGCACCCATGCAATTGAAATTAAATTGTTAGTGTGATGTTCAGGGAATACCACTGGTTGGACTCCCCTCCAGTGTTTCTTCTAATCCTTTCCAAAACAGAGGTAATTATGTGTCATCCATGAGGAACTTGTAATACAGCTCACTGTGCCCCTTGAGGATCTTTCTTAAGTCATATGTATGTGAGGCCTGGAAAAATCATGTCCTCACATGGTTATATTTCAATATTAGGAACACGATGATGATACAGCTGTGCCTTTGTTCCTTCGTGTTCCTGTCTGACTTGGGCTCTGGCCTAGAAGTGATGTTGGTGTCAGAATATGCCAGATTGGTTGTTTCTCAAAGCAGGGCTATAAAGAAGTCTTGCCAGTGTGTAAAAGTCACAGTTGGAAAATCTTGTTGATGATGCTTGTTTTGTTGTTTGTTTGTTTGTTTGTTTGTTTTTTCTCCCTGATGTTCTCCTCTATCAGGAAGTTACAGGAACAGTTTGTCAGGAGAAGCCCTCATGCCACTCGTACCTCCCTCACAACTGCAGACCTGGGCATGGCTCTGACATGTATTCACTCCTGGTTTCTGCAGGTGGCCCTTTGCCTGTAAAAGTTCTACAGGTGACCTTGCGAACCCTAAATATTGCAGATGCGGCATAAGCAATCTTCCTGGCCCTCTGAGCCACATCCCAGAATTCAGAACTGCTAGACAGCCAGCTTGTCCTTCAGTGCACAACGGGACGAGGGTGCTGTGTGCCTTTAGCAGGGGGGAAGTGACACTAAGTCCCAGGAATGCTCGCTGTCCACTGGGGGTCAGGGCTAGGCCAAAGGGTGTAACTTCAAGATGGAATGAAGTGTGTAATGTCAACTTCAGTAGCATCTGATAAATTATTCCCTCTCACAGTGGGGGTTTATCCTGCATAAGCGCAGCCCCTCTGCTGAATGTGGGACACAGTGCCAACACGGAAGCTGTGCCTGGAAGCCTTGTAGCCCAGGGGAAACAGGCTGGCAGCCTTTCCTGTGGTTCTTTGTTGCTGAGGTTTCAAGCGGTGCTGCTTCTCTTCCTCTGTCCTGAGATCCATGCCATGCAAGTCCGTGTTTGATCCAACTGATGTTCTCCACTGTAGTTGCCCAGGCTGTGGCTTGTATTTTAACATCACTTGTACACTGTAAGTTGTAGTGCCAAGGCTTAGCATGCAAAAATTGTAGTGACTCCCTACAGAACGTAAGATTTGCCAGAATCATGCAATGTTAGCACATGCTAAATTTGTGCTATCTCATTTACCTTCTGTTGCTTGTTTGTTTTGATGAGTTTGGAGTTGTTAGGGGATCAAGCCTGTGCCTGCAAATACAACTGTCTGACACTTTCTTTAGAATTCAAAAACAAAAGATGAGATTTTGATGTTATCACCTGTCTGCAGGAATGTAGGACTTTTGGTAAAACTCCCCAATCTCACTGTAAAACTTAAGAGGGAATTTTGTCAGCATCTAAGATATAGAAGTCATACATAACAAACTGCTGCTGCCTGACAAATCCTTCTCATACACCAATGATCCCTGGACTCTTTTAAGGCAGCTGGGCCCCACGAAAGCAGCTTTGTGGCACTCACAAAGCAAGTGAGGCTTGACAGGCACTGTTTGATCAGGAGGAACCACCTATTGCCACATCGTTCCTGTGCACCCTCGCTTCCGGCCCCCTTCTCTGACACAAGAGAAGTGTGGTCAGAGCGTATTTGGGAGACAGGAACTTCTAATTCTGGCACTAGCACTTTCTTCCTTGTGATGTGAAAGCCGCTCCATGGGCATTTTAAAGGAGTTTATAAAAAATAGCCTCTAATTAGGGTGCCTGCACCTGATTATGTAGTCAGAGGCACACTAGGCCTCATTTTCAGAAATGAATATCTGTGAATCCTTTTATTCTCCGTTGGAATTGTGGGTATTGAGCATTGAGTAAGTCAGGGCAAGTTGTTCTTTATTAGGCTTGAACAAGAATTGTGTTGCAGAAATTTCTGAGCATTACGAAACTAATGAGAAGTGCTACTGTAAAGTGCTCTTCTCAATAGCAACTGCAGTTTTCATACCGTGATGCCTTGTGAGATGTGAATTTGAGAAGAAGAGGAGGAGAGATGAAGAAAAATAATCTAAAAATATGATACAGAAAAGTAGAATCTACAGAGTGTGTAACTTACAAAGAATGTTGGGAAAATAGGAAGCTTTCATTTCTTTAAAAACCCCCAAAGCTCTGTAGTCTCATAAGACTGAAAATAACCTCATGTTCTTTGTGGATGCTTTAAGATATAATGTCTGCTACTCCATCTTCCCTCTCCCTTTTCTGCTCTCAGGAGACCACTTTCTCCAGAAGTGGGTTTTGAGATTTGGGAATACTTGCTAAGAAAGATGGGAGATGTCAGAACACTTCTCAACTGTCTTAGAGCCAAACCTCAGAACAGTATTTTCATTTTTGAGACCCTTCCTCAGCTGAGGCTTGAGGAAGCATCACAAATGAGGCTTATGAAGCATCAATGCCATTTCAAGACAGTCTTATATTTTTACAAGGAACAAGCAGATCTATTTTGAAAGCAACCAGCCTACAGAATATTGTTCCAAATAAATTAAGATATAGGGTGTCATAGCTGGTATTTTGGTTGGCTGTTTGCTGTTGGAGCCTGAGTACTTTGGTCTGTGCTGCTTGCATTGTACTCAAGAGTAGCTGAGTTTCATTCTGCCTGCTATCCCCAGGGCCCTTATGAAGTAGAGATTCATATCTCATGAGATTACCCCACTGAGCAAAGAAATGAAATAAATAATATTATCTTTTCGTTCTGTCAAGTATAGCAGCTCTCAGAGCCTTTCAAGGCAGTGTCAGCAGAGGCTGGATCCGCATCAGAGTGTAAAAAGGTGTCCTTTACAAGAACAACGCTGCAGAATGAAGCCAAGGTGAACGTAATGGGTGGTGGAAAAGAGTGAGCCTCCTTTTCCCCTCCCTAATGCAAGCCTGCAGGGGTTATTTTCCAGCAGGTGTGAGCCTTGGGGCAAATCAGCCTGCTGGAATTCTTCTACAACAGGAGCTCCTAGGAAATCAGGGTAGTAGTATTAGGGATCTTACTTGGGAACCAATTAGAGCTTGTGTTGGTTGTTTCTCCTTGGCAGCTTTAATGAACCCATAACACAGAAGTACTGGAAATAAAAGATTTTGCAGTAGTCTCTGTTAGAAATCATGGGCTACCCAGTTCCTTCCTCAGTACAATACAATTCTTCAAAAGACAGCAAAGGTTGTTATCATAACTTAGTCATGTGTGAAGAACCAGGAGAGCTAAAATGAGTTAAATAATTTTATTGTGCTGTAACGTTGGGAAGAAATATTCCCCAGAACAATTGTTCTTCCCTATTCTGCAGAAAATCCTGCAAAAACCCACTTGAAATGTGTCTGTCAATGCAAACTAACTCAGGCAAGTACAGTAAATTTCAGATTCTTGCATTTTCGTTACAGAGGATAAACTCCCTTTTTCTTTTTACTTGTCCACCAGTCCTTTTGCCCAATGCCTTTAACATATTTCTATAATTAAATTTCACATAATATCTCTGAAATATGTTATGACATCTGATCCTACTTTATCTAAAAAAATCACAGATACTCCTTGTCTTACTATACAATTTCTAGTCTTTGGCAGGGCTGTACAATAACCTCACAATTATCTGTTGTGCCCTATTCCCTATCGGGTGCTAGTACTTGGTTTCAGTTTCAGTTAACCCTTTAGTGCACTCCAAGCTGGCAGTATCTAAGAAAATAGCACAATACTGTCCTGAGAAATGGAAGAAGAAAGGGCATAAGCTTAGAGAAGTCAATAAGAAGCTGAAGTTCTCTTGACAAGGGGTTTCTCTTTGGGTTTTCTATAGTGCCAGTGTAATAGGAATGCAGCTTTTTTGGTGTGATATTGCAAGTCCTGTTTCCACCTTAAGATACTGAACTGTTGCATGCCAGTCCTTCAAAGCTGATAAGAAGAAATGAAGACTGGTTACAGCTACAATGCATTGTATGTACCTGGAACTGTTCTTAGCTCTGGATCAGGCAATTAAAGATATTTTTAACTTCCAGTCTTCAAAAGGTAGTGGAGGTTTTTTACTTTCTATTTGAAAGTATACTAAAATATTAAGCGTATCTAAAAGGCTGTTATGAACAAACAAATAAGCAAACAAGATGGGAATAGGAATGGAGTTTCAGGATGTCATTACAGGGTGCTCATACAGGATGTTTATGACTCTGTCCACCTGAAGAAACTCAGTAGACCACGGAAAAGAAAGAATTAGCACTATTTTATGTAATGTTATTTAATCTTTCGTGTTCTGTGGGACCTCATTAGGACGACGAGAGATGAGTTCCAGCAGTGCATGTGTGTTAATAATAGGCCATACAAATAAGATTATAATAAGAGAATCCTGGATGATACATAAGGAATTTGAGCCAGGAGTCCCTATGTAAAAGCAGGCATTTACTCAGAGAAACTAAGAGCTTGGTAAGTCTTTGTAGGAGAGGATCCACAAAGGTGAGTCAAACTCATCTAGCCTCCTAAAAATTAGTGGTAATCCAAAAAAAGAAACAAAATCCAGAAGTCCTGAATCTTATTCTCTGAGCTATTGTCACTCTGAGGCTTATTTTCACTCTCAGAATTTTGTCCTTGAAATACCTTTTGGTAACAACTTTTCATTGAAACAGTGTTAATTAACAAAAAAAGGTTTGGAAAAACCCCCAGATTTATCACTTTTGGTTATGAGACATTAGAAAAATAGACTTTGTCTACAAAATAGGTTGTTCTGAATCCCCTGCACATATGTGATGGTCCAAGTGTGAAAAGAAATACCTTTGTCAGGACTGATAATTTTGCATTTTAAAGTAGCTGTCTCTTTTAAGCTTTCCTGAAGAACCCAGGAATTCCAATAAATTTTTTTGTGTGGCACGTGTACACTTTCATTGTTATTTAAACAGGAACTTTCCTCTGGGCTCAGTTTTCAGGGATACACTTTAGCATGGGCATAGATTAAAAACTGTGAATCCTCCATAGGAACCCATGGAGCTTGAGAGTTGCTTTAAAGTAAACACGTGTGAGAGTTTTCTTTGAACAGTGGGACCTTAATGTCTGATATATGTGAAGCATTTCAGAGAACTGGAAAGGGCAAAAAATACTATTAAAAGACATGATAAAAGTGAGGAAAAAGCTGGCTCTACTACTACTACTACTACTACTACACAACTTCTCCTTATCTATGTTTCCAGTAGGTGCTAATCTCTAAAGATAGGTGTACTACACAGCTGCTAGTTCTGGCCAGTGTATTTTTGGTCTCTGTATTGACAGAGAATATAAATGTTCCAAAGGGTAAAAACGTGTCCTGTGTGATGGACAATCCAGCATATCAGCAACTGTACATTACAATGGCTGCTGTTACAGTGCTGCAACTTCTGTGGTCTACAAACCCATGACATAGAAACCTTCAAAACAAATACTAATAGAAAGCTATTTACACAGAGGTAAAATTACTGTAACTCATTTTGAGATTTTTAGGTGACTTGTACTTTCCTTAACAAGTGCCAATGATTGCCACCCCTAGTAACTTCCTAGGAAAAACCAGCAAATGTAGTTTCATCTTTTATGTAGATGATTATGTAGGAATACATTTAAATCTGCACCAAATGTACTGTTAATACTGAATTAAGGCCACAAATATTTTAAATCTGTCAAAATGCATTTTAAGAGACAGATAGTTTTAAAGCTTGTGAGCATTTTGTACTGACATTTAACTTTTATTTCCAGGAGAAATTGTAAATGCATTGCAGCCACAACCAGAAACTGAGTGGCAGGCCTGCCAGGACTGGAGTGAGGATGAAGCAACGCAGTCCAGTGTTTTTTAAGGATGGAATTGAAATTGGCTAGGAAAGGCTGTCCAGCCTGGGAGCTGCAGAAGGGAACACAGCAGGTATGGGACTGGGGCTGGCTGAAAAACTAAGGGAATGTGGGAACTGTTTGGCATCAGAATCAAGAGGATGAAAGATAGGGGACAGGAAAAAAAAAAAACAGAGAGAAGGGAAAAATGCAACTGTCGAAGCAAATACATTGAATCAAAGAGGTGTGTAGAGAATATGAAATAAGGAAATGGCCACCAGGCTGGGAGCTGGGTAGGGAATAGGCGTGAACTTGCAGATCTGGAGTGCAAAGGTTGGTTGGAGGTTCAATGAGTTAGAGAAGAGAGATGGATCTGCTTGAGAACAGGAAGGGAGAATTGGGTCTGGGAGTCAGGTGAAGTAGGAGTCAGGTGAAGGCTGTAGATAAATAAAAGTAGTCTTTTATACTCCTTCCATCACCAAAATGTCTGAGTAGCTCTTCACATAAAACCAATAACAATTCCAATTTTCCCTGGGTGACAGGAGGGGACCTTTATTGGTTGAGCTGGAACTTGGCTAAGTCATTTGGATGTTTCGTTTGTGCTATTGGGGGAATAGGAAAGAAATGTTTCCTCTTTGATCAGAGACCCTTTGGAGTTTGGTGACAAAGTGTGAATATCTTTTGTAGTGGGAAGCCTTTCTCAAATGATTCTGAAAGATACCTGCAGTGTTGCTTAAAAACAACATACTCTGATCATACTCTGGACTCCCTTTTTTTTTTTTCTTTTTTGGTCCAGTTAACCTCAAAAAAGGCAAAGTTCGTCTGGTCTGCTGTGTTTTGTTGGGTTTGTAATCTGTCCTGTTGCAAGGGGAAGCAGCTGCTGCAGCTGTTTGTAGATGTAGGTGTAGTTGTTGTAGTGTGTTACACTGGCATTGGAAGCTGACTAGAAGCTTTGGAAAGGTCCAAAGCTACGACATGTTAGCGTTGCTTGTTTTGTGTTTTGTTTTTGATTTTTTTCTTGTAACATTTTGGAACAGCATTTTCAGCTTGATATAATAGTTACAACTAATGCATCCTGATGGGAATAGTGCCTGCCTTCCTCTGCTCAGTGTCCTGGGCAGGGTGAGAGTTTCTCAACAAGGGAAAGGTGAAAGAGATTGTTTTGAAAAATGTCTGCTACTTGGACAGCCCAAATGAGTACAAGCAGTGGAAATCTGCCTCTTTTTGCTGAATGAGAGCTGTCTACTTTCTGTGAAAGGTGCTAAAAACAACTTCTGATTTGAATGTTCCTCTTTCCTATTCATTATCATTTGAGTCTTCTTTGGCTCCAATCTGCACCAGCTGTTTTCCACCCTAATCTTCTTTCCCGTGGCAATCTGGCCACGTTTGCAGCAGCGGTGGTTACGGCGGGCGAGGATGAAGTGCTGCAGTTGTCCTTGGCATGTTATTGCCGGCTAAACCAGTGGAATCTCATTAGGTTAGATTTCTTCATGGCTGCTTATGGATGCCTTAGGGTGGAAGATGCCTGTGGTCTGCAGAGATAAAGGCCTTTGGAAAGGAGGAGCAAAGGCTTATCAGTGCTGCCAGTGAAAGATGAACGTCTGGAGCCTTTTTAGAGTTGGGCCAGCTCTTTCTGTGCAGTCCTGTGGGCACTCAAATAGTATTTGTGGTAAAGCTCAAAGGACCGTACCTGTTCCTACAGGCCGGAAAGGCACCGGTTTAATGGCATTAATCAGCGAGAATGAAACGAAGGTGCAAAACCTGATAGTACTGCAATAGTTTTTCCTTCTCTGGGCTTTCCCTGGGTTCTGCTGTGGGCAGACAATACCCTGTACTCCTGCGTGCGTGCGGTGTTCCTTACGCGTTCGAATCCAGCCGGAGCTGCCAGCGGCAGGGCGGGAGCAGCGCTGCAGCCCCTCAAGAGACGCGGCGGCTTCATCGGCCCCTGGGCTCCCGGAGGAAAACACTGGCTCGCAGTGGGAGGCAGCAGCGGCAGGGCTGGGACAGCCGCGGGCCCCGCCCCGCCCCGCCTGGCGTCATGGAATTCCAGGGCGCTCCCGCCAATGGCGGCGGGGGCACGTCCGGTGGCACCCGCGGCAGCCCCGGCGCGGGGGGGTTCGGTCCCCACCGGTGACCTCGGGGCTCGGTGCCGCCCGGCCGCCAGCGAGGGCCGCAGCCGGGGAGCGCCGCAGCCGGGGAGCGCGGCGGGAGCAGCTCCTCCTGCGGGAGAAGGACGCGGCAACAGCCGGAGAGAGCTGGAAGCTCGGCCGCTTCCTCCGCACCTCCGGGAGCGGGCACAGCTAAAGCTGACAGGGACAACCTATGGTTTGTTACCCTCCGGGCAGCTTCTTGCGGCTGGGAGCTAGTGCTGCCCTCTTTTAACTTTTCCAGCTGCTCATCATGGGATGTGTGTGTTGTGTGGGGAATTGATGCCAATTTCAGTACCTGGCTTTTAGAGTTTACAGAGTGTTTGCAAATACTGTTATTGTGTAATACCGCATAGCTCAGACTTCACTTTCTGTCTGTCCAGTAAGATGCTGTTCTCTCATAAAATACTCTCAGTAGGTAAATCAATCCACCAATACTTCTGTAAATATGAATAACATCCTTTGTTGTTTCTCTTTCCTGACAGTGACCTCTCATAAACTCACCGTAGGGTCAGAGGTGTATGTGTGGCATGTCTGGTCATGTCTGTGTAGGGCAGCCTGTTGTTTTTATCTGAGCACTAATGCAGACTATATCTATTTTAGCAGGGTGTTCTGCCCACGATAACACTCTCTTTCTTGTCAGGTTTGATTAGCCCCAAGTGAATGCTCACATGGCTAAACCACTTCTGCTGCTGGAGGTAGTTTGGATGTCTCCACACAGAGCTGCATTACATCATCATCCATAATAAAGGTTTTGCAAATCAAATACGGCTCCTTCTGATGCCTAAATGACAGACAAGATGGTGGCACCAGTTTGTGTGGGCAGAGAACCTGATTCTGTAGTTGAGATGCACTTAAGACAATTGCCAAGGACTGTTGAGTTGTATTAGAGTGCTGGGTTACTTTTCCCCCAGGGCATTTTGATCCTGACATTAATAGAAAATAAAGAGCAAATTTTCTCATTAAACATCACGGCAGCTGATACAACCGGTTGGGATCTGGTGGCGATGACAGTGCTAAACTTACAGTTGCTTTTCCAAAAACCGCATTTCAAACTTGGAACTGTGGGGCAGCACAGATGCAGGAAATGAGGCTCCTCTTCCTTCCCCAACAGCAGATTTTCCTTGTGAACCATTGTGCCTGCAGTGTTTCCGAGTCAGAAGTATCCCCAGCAGTCCCCTCCTGACACTTGTGTCTCATTTTACAGACCAAGTATGGCCCTTCCACAGCAGATCCTCACTGGGTGGGCTCTGATGGGCCAGCTTACGGGGAGAATTTTTTTGTTTTGCTTCTATGTAAAGAAAAAAAACCCCACAGAATCAGTTAGGTTGGAAAAGACCTCTAAGAACATCGAGCTCAACCTTTGCCCAAACACCACTAGTCAACTAGACCATGGCACTAAGTTCCATGTCCAGTCTTTCCTTTAACGCTTCCAGGGGACAGTAACTCCACCACCTCCGTGGGCAGCCTGTTCCAATGTCCAATCAACCTTCCTGTGAAGAAATTCCTCCTAATGTCCAAACTAGACCTCCCCTGGTGCAATTTGAGGCCGTTTCCTCTTGTCCTGTCACTGGTTGCCTGGGAGAAGAGGCCGACCTACACTCTTTTCAGGGAGTGGTAGGGAGCGATAATGTCACCCCTGAGCCTCCTTTGCTCCAGGTTAGGCACCCCCAGCTCCCTCAGCAGCTCCTCATCAGATTCGTGCTCCAGACCCTTCCCCAGCTCCGCTGCCCTTCTCTGGACACTCTCCAGCCCCTCTATGTCCTTCTTGCACTGAGGGGCCCAGAACTGGACGCAGCACTCGATGTGTGGCCTCAGCAGTGCCGACTACTGGGGGGGACAATCAGGCCCCTGGTCCTGCTGGCCGCACGGTGTCCCCGAGGCAGAAGGAGCGCAGCCGAGGCCCGGCGGGAGCCAGGGCTGCTGGGCCGGGCGCGGGGGACGCGGGGACAGGGAATCCCCGGGCGCGCGCGGCGTGCCTTTTGTGTTTGTACACACGGCCCGGGGGCGGTGCCGGGGGCGGGGCCGCGCCTTCCCTCCATTGTGCGCCATTGGCTGCCGCCCGCGCGGGGGGCGGGGCCGCGCGCGGGGGGCGGGGCGGCGCGCGGGGCCGGCCCTCGCGAGGCGGCCATCTTTCAATTGTGCTCCGAGCCGCCGCCAGCGCCAGCCGCAGCAGCTCCGGCTCCTCCTGCGCCCGCCCGCCGCCCGCCCTCCATCCCTCCCTCCCTCCCTCCCGCACGGCAGCCGCGCTCGCCCAGCGGACGGGGTAAGTCTGGCGCCGCGCCCGCCGCCCCCCGCGCCCCGACGCCCCCCGCCGCTGCCCCCCGAGCCTCCCCACAAACTTTTGGGGGGCTCGGGAGGCGTCGGCGGCTCGGGTTCCCCTTGGCCGCGCCGCCTTCCCGGCGCAGCCGGAGCGGCTCCCTCCGCCGGCACCCCCGGCCCCGCTTCGCGCCGTCGTTGCCCCCCTCTGCTCCCCTCGTCCCCGCTCCAGACCCCCACCATGGGCCTCCCCAGCCCCTTAGCTGCCTCCTCAGCCCGACATCCCCCGGATCGGGGCTGGGAAGCGCTCGCAAAGAGGAGCCGCTCGCCAGCCCAGGGTAACTCTCCTGCCTTCCTTCCCCTGCTCCCCACAGTTGTTGCTCAGCTTCACCATCTTGTCTCTTTTCTCTGGTCACCGACCATATTTTTTTTCCTATTGCATAAAAAACAATAAAAAGGGAAAGAAATTCGCCGAAGGAACGACCCAAACGCAACGCAATTTTTTGGTTTTCGAGTGCAAACTTTTCCGCTGCCTCCCCCTGCATCTGCACCCGCATGGTTTGGAGTTCCTGGCGATATTTTTGGCGTTATTTTTTGCAATTTATTTTTTCCTCCTTTGCAAAAGGACTAGGGCTGCGTTTCGTGATTGTTTCCATTTTGTTCTGGCTCTGGGAGCTGAGTTTGCCTGTGAGAGGCGCTTGGGAGCGAGGCAGCTCTTGGGGAAGCAGTTACACAGAAAGAGAAAGACGGCACCCAAAAAACAACCCCCCGAAAACAAAGTTTGTTGCTTTCTCGCACTTTATCCGGCCCCTTTCCTTTTCGCACGATAAACGCCGGGCTGCCCGCGGTCGCCGGCGGGTCGGGGAGCGCGGGCGGGCGGCGGCGAGCGCCGGGCAGCCCGGGCAGGGCCGGCGGGGGCTGCCGCTCCGCTCTCCCCCGCTCCGCAGGTTCGGAGGAGGTTTTCCGGCGGGTGGGAGCGGCGGGTCGGTGCCAGACCCCCGAGGTTCGCCGGGCGCTATTTGCAAACACTTGGCAGGTGACGGGCGGCCGGCGGGAGGGAGGCGACAGCCGCCTCTCCGCGCCTGCTGCCGTGCGGCTCGCTCGGCTTCAACCGCCGCCTCTTTGATATTGAATTCGTGGGCAAAAAGAAGCTGTATTTTAATATTCCGCGATCGGCAGGCGTTTAATTTCTAATTTAATTTCTTCCTTTTTTGGTGTGGGTTTTTTTTTTTTGTTTTTTTTTTTTACTGTCCGTCGGAGGCGTTCGGCCGCCGCGGGCTCGGCGCTCGGGGCTGGCGGGGCAGGGACGCGGTGCGCGGGACGGGGGCCGCGCTGCCGCCCGCCCCGGGGGCAGGAGCCGCGGGGGGCGCAGGCCGAGCGGGGCGACCACCTCCCCCCGCCCTGCCTGCCCACGTTATCCCCGGCAGGTGTAAGGCAGCGACGTCGGCAGGAGCATGGCCCGTACCAAGCAGACCGCCCGCAAGTCCACCGGCGGCAAGGCGCCCCGCAAGCAGCTCGCCACCAAAGCCGCCCGCAAGAGCGCGCCCTCCACTGGCGGGGTGAAGAAGCCGCACCGCTACAGGTAACGCAGCGCCGCGCAGAGGCGGCCGCGGGGCGCTACCGGGAAACCTCCCCCCCCAAAAAAATCCCTCCTTCCCCCCCCCACCCCGCGGGACCGACAGGGCGGGGGGCGCTTCTCCCCGCCTCCGCCGCGCTTCCTCTGCGCTCCGCTCCCCGAGGCTGCCGGCAGAATAACCGAAAAAAAAAAAAACCGAAAAAAAAAATCCAGAGTAAAAAACAAAACCCAGGAGCAGGTCCCCACCAGCCTCAAAAATAACCAGAAATTCCCAAGGCGGCACCGACCTCCGGCGTTTGCCATTAGCCCCTTTCCGGGCTTTCCGCTGCTGGTGCCTACAAAATCGACACCCCTCCCCCCCGCGGCGGACGCGGCTCGGCGGTTCTTTTAAATTTTCATAATTTTGTGCCCGCGGTTATCTGGAGGCCGCAGCAGGGCTGCGCCGCCGCCGCCAAGTTTATTGTTACCGGCGCGTTCCGCGCTCCGCTGCCGGGGCTGGACCCGGCGGCGGCGCTGGGCGGGCGCGGGGCCTGCAGGGCGCGGAGCCGCCGCCAGAGGGAGCCGCGCACCCGCGGATGCGCCGGCGCTCCCGCACGGTCCCGCATCCCGGCCTCGGGGCTCCCGACCCGCATCCCGGCCTCGGAGCACTCGGGCCGGAGCGGAGCCGGCGGCAGAGCTGTGACACAGCCCCCGAGACCTGACCTGGTGCACAGCGGCGGCAGTCGTGCTTCAGCTCGGAGGATGGTTTTGGGCTAGGTGTTGGTATTCCTGGGGGAAAACGTGGATCAGGAAGAAGTGGGTTTTGAATAGGAGACATAATCTAAAAGTCCGAGAGGGAATGTATTAATGTATCGAGGTGTCTGAAGGGAGGGTGTCAAGAGGAGGGAGCCAGGCTCTTCTTAATGGTGCCAAGCTACAGGGCAAGAGGCAATGGGCAGAAAGTGATGCACAGGAAATTCTACCTGAACATGAGGAAGAACTTTACTGTGGAGGTGACTGAGCATTGCAACAGACTGCCCAGAGCCGTCGTGGAGTCGCCTTCCTTGTAGATATCCAAAAGCCATCTGGACACAATCCTAAGAAACCAGCTCTGGGATGACCCTGCTTGATCAGAGACATTGGGCCCCTGTGATCCCTTCCAACCTGACCCATTTTGTGATTCTTGCTCTAGGTGTGAGGCAGAATTAATCAATTGGGAGAAAAGTAATAAAGCTGGAGCAGGAAAAGACAAAACTTCCACGGAAGTAAATGTGGTATTAATTTCAGAGATGGTTATCATGTTTGCAAACATATATTGCTAATTCGAATTTGTCATTCTGACACTAAAACTAACACAGGGAAATAATCTGGATACTTTTGACTGACAACATAACAGAGAATATAAATTTTGCTAGTTCTGTGAATGTTGACAGTAGGGAAGAAGAACCAGTGTTCCCTTAAAATCAGGGTTACTGTCAGGCCCCTCACTGGGAGGGTACCTGTGGTACGGCTGAACTTGCGGCAGCTTTGTGGTTTGCCACATCTGTACTGATGTGTTGGTGTCAGGTGAGCACCACACATTGGCCAACTCTTCCCTTGGTGAAGCCAGGCCTTTGGAGGTTGCCTGAGGGATCCCTGTGGAAGCCAGTGGAAGTTGGCACAGGTCAGTGGCGAGAGCACAATGACCCTTTGCCAATGGAACTGATTTTGTTTTGTGAATGCTGGGACTCTCCTACGGAACACAGAAATGTACAGTGCTTGGTTTAGTCTGGAGGATGGATCCCTTATTTTGAGGTGGTGCACAATGTTTTCAATACTAATTATTTTTTGTCGTTGTATTAAATTGTAATAGGCCGGGTACTGTGGCTCTGCGTGAAATCAGGCGCTATCAAAAGTCCACCGAACTTTTGATCCGCAAACTCCCCTTCCAGCGTTTGGTGCGTGAAATTGCTCAGGACTTCAAGACAGATCTGCGCTTCCAGAGCGCTGCCATCGGTGCTTTGCAGGTGAGCCTTGCCGGGGTCCCGGGGCGGGCTGTGCTGGCGGGGCAGCGCTGGGACCGGGATTGCCGGGAGCCCCGGAGCGGGGCCGGGGGCTCCGCCCCGCTCCCCCATTGGCCGGGCTGTTTCCAGGGTTAGTTTGGGTTCCCTCTGATTGGTGCGACTGCTGCGGTGGGCGTGGCCCGCACGGGTTGGGAGGGATGCGCACCTCAGCCTTGCCTTGCCCACGAAGGACCTGGGAATGCCTGTGGGTACCATAGGATAAAACAGCGCAGGGACGGCTCAGCAGCTCCTTACAGAGCCTATAAGTGTGGTTTTGTGGGGGGGTGCTTTGGTTTTGCTTTTCTAAATAGCCCCTCAATTAGTTAGAACAGTGCCTCTTATTAAGATGCTCGAGAAAAACACATTTCCTCCACCCTTGAGCTCTGCAGTCGGAGAGGGAACATCGTGTAAAGCTGGTTCTGGAGTGTCCTAGTGGAGGTCTTGGTGTCCTCAAATGCCCTCTAAAGAAAAACAGCTCAGTAAGCCACATCTAAACACAGTTAGGGAAATAGCTGCTTTCCTAGGATGCAGTTGATGCTAAACACATTTAGTTACATAACTTATTTATATTATACAGAGAGGAAAAATATTAATTGCTCTTTCTGGCCCAAATTCCTGAATCTAAGTTAGGACCCCCCACAAGACTCAGTTCTTATCATGGGACATCTCCCTCTCATGATAAAAGACAGTCCTGATTAAAGATAGATCTCTACTGTTCTTTTAGCTGTTGAGAGATTGTTCCAGAACCTGTCTGCAATTGCAGTCTGTCTGACATGCAGGCAAAATGGTCCCTTTCTAGTTAATGACTTCCACTTGATAAGGGGCCAAGACATTTGCCATGAGAGCCCATAAACTTGGGCATATGCTTAGCTGTGTGCGTTTGCAGGGTTGCTGCTTTTGCTTTTAGTGGCAGTTCCTAAATCCTGAGGTTTATCTGTGTGTCTCTTTATCTAGAGCTGCCTATTAAAATTTAGTAGTTAATGCACTTTCACAAGGCTCCTGGTTTGAACGTTCCTGGTTTTGCATTAAGGAGTTGTTGGTATAGAACTTGGTCACATACAATTCCTAGTGTGTTCTGCTTGCATATTTGAAAAAGCAAACAAATACAAAGAAGTAAAATAAAAAAAAACCAAAAACCAAACCCAAAAATTTTTAACCCCTTGGGTACCATGTTGTTTGTGCCAGCATAGATATTTGGTGAAGTGTCTTAACTTTTTGTGAAGTGATTTAACAAAATCATTAAGATTTTGTTAGGGGTTCTCGTATCCTACTCAAATTAAATGAGTTAGTGATGCCACAGTCCTCATCTGCTGTAGTAAATATTTTTCTTTCTTCGTATTGGATAATCTTACTTTTTTAAACAGGATCTTTGAACCTAATAAGTTGATTGTTGGAGTTCCTGGAAATGAAGTGGTTCACACAAGTTCTTCTCTTGTGTGTATTGTGGAAAGAGTGATCTCAACCTCCTTTCTATAATTGAGCCCTGTCATTCCCACCTTCCCAGCCCAGGTGTTGCTGTGTCCAATACTGGCACACTAAGATGCTTCCTAGGAGGTGGATGGGAGTTAGAATTCCATGTCAACCCCAAAGTGTGTAAACAATCACCATTGCTGTGCTGGGCTTAGCAGCAGCTCTCTTAACATGAGTCAGGAGAATATTTAGGTCCAGCTGAGCATCTGTCTATCTCAGAATCCTGTCTGCAGCTGTTCAGTAACAGGGAGAACCGCTGTGGTCAGCGTTGTTCTTGTGCTCCCAGGCGCTGACCCCTGATTCTCTCAGGTGTGGGGTGAGAACCTTCTGTGATACTGGGGGCCTGTGCTTGTCCCCATATAGGGAGGAAGAAAGTACAGGAACAGGACAGGTGTCTGATGGTCATTCCCTGACTGATGTCCTGGTTTTGAGTTCCTGAACTAAAGGAGTTCACTTATTTCTAATCCTTCTCAGTATATATTTTTTTTACTAATTTTTGACATGTGTGTTAAGCCACCTCTTCAGTATCTGTGTGTTGGGAAGAAGGAATACCTGCTCTTCTTTTCCCTGGCACCTGCCAGTTTCACCTGATGCTCAGTGACTCTTACTCTGGAAGAGGCAGCAAACAAGTCTCTCAGACAGTGTAACCCAGCCTTTGAAAACAGAATTTCCTAAACAAACTAACCTTTTGATAATTTAACCCCTTCCTATCTTGTGAGGGTCCCATGGGAATAGTAGTTCCGTTGTGTTCTGCTTTAGACACAGTAAATTATTTGGTGCTTTATAAGAAATTGGAAGCTTTTAGCTCCTGAAAATCTAAAGTTTTTGATGTTTGCAAGTAATAACTTAATGCCATGTTACACTGTATTTTTAATTCTTAACTTAATGGTTCTTTTTTTCCCCTGGTGCTCAGAGAGTGAAAATGTTCTTACCTCTTTTCTCCCACACTAGGAGGCAAGTGAAGCCTACTTGGTTGGCCTGTTTGAAGACACCAACCTGTGTGCTATCCATGCCAAACGTGTCACAATCATGCCAAAAGATATCCAGCTAGCACGCCGCATACGTGGGGAGCGTGCCTAAAACCTCACCACAATGGGTTTGTCATTCTCGAAGCAAAATCTTCTTCCTGTTATTGGTAGTAATGAACGTTAGATATTTTTTCCATGGGGTTAAAAGGTACCTTAAGTATGTGGTTGCAAGCGGAAAAATAGGGGACAGAATTGGGTATTGGCAAGTTTTCTTTCCATTTTCATTTGTGTGTGGATTTTTAATATAAACAAGGGGACATAAAAACAATCAATGTGGTCAAAAAAATAAAAACATGAATCGTTGAAACTTGTTCACCAAAACAACTTTATAAAAAAAAATTATAAATAAATCTGTCAAATTTTTCTGGACAATGCCAGCATTTGGATTTTTTTAAACAAGTAAATTTCTTATCAATGGCAACTAAATGGTGTTTGTAGCATTTTTATCATACAGTAGATTCCATCCATTCACTATACTTTTCTAACTGAGTTGTCCTACATGCAAGTACATGTTTTTAATGTTGTCTGTCTTCTGTGCTGTTCCTGTAAGTTTGCTATTAAAATACATTAAATGATGCCTGTTTTTAGTCTTGATTTTTAAATATCACACACGGGTTATATTGATTAAACGATAACCAGTCTTCCCTTTTCCTCTTCAATGCATGGCTTAATTCCTTGGAGCAGATTTGGGGAACACTGGGGTGTACTGCCTTGGCTGAAGTAGTGTATATATGAGGTTCTTTTAAGGGTATAAAATTTGTCTGCTTCAAATGAAAGCAAATTTGGTGAGTATAGTACCAGGTAGAGTCTGGAGCTGAACTGAGCTCTCTAAGCTACAGTGCTAAGAAGCAGCCATTTGTTATCATTTAGATTCCTTTCCTACTTATTTAGTGCTGAATTTGGAAGCACTTCTGATTTTGATGGTTTTTTAGTATGGTATAAGCAGTGGAATGTAGTGGTTTAGGTTTTTCTGTTTGGGGGTTTTATTTTTCTTGGGCATTTTTTGTTGTGTTTTGGTTTTTTTTTTACCATTTTTCACTCCGTTAGTTTTGTGGTTTGTAGCTGTTCCCTTTTTGGTTGACTACCTTACTGTTTCAGTCACACCCTCTGGCATTTTTGAGAGGTTAGTCCACATGTGATTTGTTTCACTTTGTACACTCCAATCTAAAAGACACTTTTGTACAATTTCTGTTACAATTCTTCACAGCAGCAGTACTGGGACAGGATCACACATTTCAAACTTACTGGGTTTTTATATTCTCCCACAATTGCTGATGGAAGTTCACATGAAGAAATTTACTGCTGAAATTCTGTCCTATGAAAACTTGGTTTTAATTTTTCCCCCTGAAATTTGTTTAAGGGTTCTGGCAGACCAGTCTGGGAACGAGTTATGTGCTGTAGTTCTTGATAGCTCTTGCAGATAATGAAATGAGCTCCAGAGAAAAAATGTAGGCGGTGAACAGATTTCACCTCCATGCTAAGGCTCCTGCAGAGCTCATTTGCTGCTAACTTCTTTCAAGAGGTTTTGAGTGAGCTCTAAACATGAGTGAATTTGTCTGAAGATTTCCAAAGAGGATTAATAGAGATATATTATCTTTGGTATCTTGAACAGAGAGCCAAAAATTACAGAATAAATCACATTATTCATAACTTGCTCGGCTTTGGTAATGAATGCTGTCTGCCAGGGTTGTGCAAAGTAAAGTCTATTTAAATAGAGTAGCTTGTCACAGGCAAGACTAATGCTAGACAAAATGTGTCACATCCTTTTGATGCCAAGCAGTTCATAGCTATCAACTAAAAATTAAGGAAGACTTGTCTTGGAGCACCCAGAACAACAGAAATATAAAAGGTGAGCAACTGAGACTTGACTGACTTAAGATGTCACTTCTGTCTACTTGATAACAAGCCTGTTAAACTTGATATCAATGCATTCCAATTTAATTAACTACTTGTTTTGTCCTGTACTTCAGAATTCTGTTTCACCTATCAGTCAGCATTGCTGCAAGCACCTACACAAAAAGCTAATTAGACTGGAAGGTTTTCTATTAAATAATCTGGAATCGAAGTATTGATAAGGAACATAATTTTTTTTTCTTTCTTAGATATATTAGGAAACCAAATCTAGAGATTTTAGTACTCAAAATACTGAGTTCTTTCTCCTTGAGAGAATTGGGGTGAGGAATATCCCTGTTTAACTGACAATGGAGTTAAACTGTTCAAGGCAGAGGAAATCCTCAAGGAAGATGAGGGGATCAGGAATCTGAGCAGATGACAACATTTCAGTGTGCAGTGCTTTGCCTCCAGCTTAGGGATAAACTTGGCCTTCTTGAGAGTTGTGATCCTAGAGATGCCAGGTGAATCCTGTTGGTGATTAGCTGTCTGTGCCTGTATCAATGCCAAGAAACTTCAATTTCTAAAATAGTTTACCTCTTCTCCCCTCCTTCCCCTCATACCAATTTTGCTGTTTCCTGGGCAATTCAGGCACAGCTGAGATTTTGAATACTGGAAGCAAGTTCTGGTTCTGTGGGTGTACTTCTGTGGAGCAGTTTAACTGCACTGAGTGGAGGGATGGGTGTGAAGAGGCTCCTTGTTAGGAACAGTCTTATTCAGAAGCTGAACATCACTTTTAGACATTTGTTTAGAGTATGTCCACAGACCAATTTCTGAATTATTTTGGTGAAGTGCTTTATAATGTGTATGTGATAATTTGGTTTTTAGGTCACTTTTATTTTTGTATGTTAACAGCTGTATTTACTTGCCATTTCCTCCAGAGTAAGTACAAAACCTTATTTTAAGTTGGTTGCTTTGTATCAGCAACACAGAAAGCCAACTTGCTTACCAGAGCCAAAAATTAATGTAGTGGGAAATAATTTCAGACACAAGATCAGTCTCACTTGTGTGGCTTTATCAAATTCAACTGGCAGTTCTTGAGAGCTTGACTAACACGGAGCTTAAACTCAGCATTTCAGGTTTTATTTAGGAAAGTGACTTGCTGAATATGAAGTAACTAATATTAGTGTAGCTATGTTTTAGTGTTGCATCTCTGAGCCGTGTTCCTGCAGCCCTTTATCCCACCTGGCAGCAGCTACTAGGTGATCCTAATCCAGAGACCAGATTCCACTTTTTGATGTGACAGAAACCAGTGTGTCTCACATCCATGCTCCCTGTGCCACCGTTTTGGGTCTGTTAGCCAGAACTGGACTCTGCATTGCTGCTTGCTCTGAAGATCTGGAGCTCAATTTGAAGTTTCAAGGTTTAATAAAGTACAGGCAATGTTCTGGCTAAGGATTTTGTTCACTGCAATTTTATTTCTTACTCTGGCAAAAAAACACATGACTTTTCTTGGCCTTCATAGGAGAAAGAACTTAATAACACTTTTCATATAGCTTGGTTTCAAAGGCTTGAATTAAGAGGAGGGATTCTAGTGTCAGGATAGTTGTTAGGTTCTTTTTTTTCCCCTGGTCCAGATCAGGAGGATATTGGGGAGCTGTTTGCTCAGCTTTTACGTGTCTCACTCGCATGTATAATGAATCATCCTCAGTGATGAGAGGTTTTTACACTAAGTGGATGTTGCAGACTTGCTTGTGGCAGGTTGGCCTCTAAACAGACAAGTATTTTGCTGAACAGAAAGTCACTGTTTATGTAGTTTTTTTCTTTTAATCTGTGAGGAGGCTTTGATCTTTTGACCTTGGTAATACAATGTCAAAAAAATAGCTCAGTGTGTGAAAAGCTTTACATCTGCCAATAGTAGTGTTAAAAAGGGATTGTTAGGACTGCATAGGCTGATCTTAATGTAAGCTACCTTTTTGTTTGCCTTCCTGTGAATATTACATGATCACAACTAAATAAATATACAAGAAATCACTTATTTTAAATGAAGAGTCTTGCCTAATTCTGAGAAATGGCTGCAAAGTGCTGAGGCTCAGGAATGCTCTCAGCTGCAGCACACCTAGGCTGAAGCTTTCTGCTTTTTCCTTGATGATGATCCCTACTGTCCCTCTGCAGCAGTGACACCAAAGATCAGGACACTGGGGCAAAATCCCACAAAAGACGAGGTTGGGGTCAAAGGCAGGGTGTGCTCTCCAAGTCAACGTCATACTTGCTCTTCAGTGAGAAATAAGCCTGGAATTTCTGTCCATCTCTTGAGAGCACATTTGTAGGCTTGTATGTAGCTGGTGGTTTGAGACGTGCGCTCACATTCTCTGCTGTATTGTCTCCTGCCAGCAGCATCCCCCTCATCTCCTCCTGCAGGCGGGCTATTACACACAGCAGGGGCTCTAGCAGCAGGGTTGCTTTATGTTACTGAGACCTCCTGTGATGGCAGAAAGATTTAAGAAGTAAAAAAAAAAATTAAAACCCCTACAGCTCTGAAAACCACTTGTGTCTCCTGATGGTGTCAGGACTGAGCGTTCTCGCCCCGATCCCTTGAGAGGAGCTGCCCTCACCTCCTCTTTGTGTTCCTGTATGTGCTGTTCCATGGGACCATCCCAAGCAAAACCCAGCTGCAAAGCGTCTCTGGCCTGTGCATCCCAGAGTGAGTGGGAGCTAATCCCACGTGCCTCGGTGATAAATGCTGACCCTTGGGCTTGCCCCGCCACTCTTTGCTGCTGAGCAGTTGATCTCTGCTCCTGCCAACCTAGATTTGCAAGAGATTGTGTGATTTCAGCTCCTTTGGCTTTCCTCAGCATCTGCTGAGTTGGTGAGGAGTATATTCTCTCATCTTGTGGCTGCTTTGAGGAGAGGCTGGGACAGCACCGCAGTCACCAGGTGAGAAGTGTTCCTTTCTTCTCCGCGGAGCGGCGGAGCAGGAAGGCTGAAGGGACAGCATTTCCAGTCCTGGGCAGGCCTCCCTCTCTCGATGCATCACTACCTGGCAGCTGAGGCCTGCCAGGCTGGGCAGGCTGCCCGGTGAACACATGGGCACGGATGCTGCCCGTGAGGAGCGCGGGCACGGAGCGGGGCTGGCAGCAGGGGCGGCGCAGCCGGGGGCGGCCCCGGGACCGCTTCCCGCCGAGGGGCTGCGTGTCCCTGACTCTGAGGGCTGGAGCCGCTTCAAACTGCCCCGGTGCCGGCTAATTCGGGCACGGGAGAGCTGCCAGGCTCAGGCGTGCAGATCCCCGGGGCCCCGGGCTTTGGCTCGGCTGTGGAGCAGGGCAGGGAGCTGGCAGGAGCGGGTTCCGTGTGCTGCCTCGCTGGCGTGCTCTGCCCAGAGCAGCTGTCGGTGGTGGCTTTTCCTTTGTGCCTCCTGCCCGCTGGGGCTCAGGACAGGACCAGGGAGGATGCTCAGAGGAGAAGAGGCTTCTTCTGCAGGTCCGGGGTGTGAGGGCAGCGTTCGGGGCACGGGGGTGCCAGGCTGGTGCCAACACTGCTCTCCCTGGAGGACGGGGTGTGAGCTGGGACTTCATCAGGCAGATGTGAGTAACAGGAGCAGTCCCAGGTGTTGGTTTGAGGGATCCTGCTGTGGGTGCATGCTCTGTCTTCCTGGCGTGGTTGAGGTCTGCTGTTCCAGGAGGGTTTTGCCGTATTCCCAGGGCATGGCCTGAGCCGTGGTTTGCAGTTGCTCAAGTGACACGAGGGAGCTGTGGCTTGCTCCTGACCGGCCTGGAACGGAGCTGGGTGGGGAGCTCAGGTGTTTCCTGAGGCAGCACAGCACCAGCCGAGGGAAAGCCTTACACAACGTGTGGATGTGCGGTAGCCGTCGGCTCCCTCCAGCCCCCTCTTCAGGTCTGTGTGTGCAAAAAATGAGCAAAAGCGTTTTTCTTCGCATTGTTGAGGAAGAGGGACTCATTTAGTGGATTTGGGTTAGGGGCTTTTATGGTGATGCCATGCCCATCCCCACGAGAAAGAAATCCTTCCTCCCTCCCCTTCCCTGGGACATGAAATGCTTTAAAATTAGGGTACTTGCCCTTGTTTTGAAGGGTGGAAATGGCTCTTTGATAAAACCTCCAGCTCTGCTGTGCAGCTCAGATGTAGTGGAGTCAAGAGATGTTTTCTGCCTGGTGTCAGCTTGAAGCCTCGCAGACACCGAATCCCTCTAGAGGAGGGCACATCTGTTCAGGAATCTGATCTCATTTCTGCCTTATAGGTTCTCCAGCTAAATGGACCATTTGCTTTCATGGAAGTAATTGCTTTGAATGCTGCGGAAAAGAGAAGCCAAAGCCACAGACAGCATCTAACCTCGCTGGTGTTTATTCAATAAATTAATAAACACTAATAGGGTAGCATTCAAGTTCACAGCAGTGCACAGCCTATTTTTAAGCCATCCTGGATATTGCTGGAAGAGCACACAGTGCAGCAGGCGCTCTCTGTAATGTGAAAGCCCTGGCTGTGGGTGCAGACAGGGGTTACAGTGCACCCAGGAGCATCGTGGAGCCAGGGAATAACAGCTCCATAGAAACACATCTGCTCCTGCCCTGCCGAGCAGGAGCTGCTCTGGCTCTGCTGCTGCTGCTGCTGGCACTGAATTGTCCCCCTGGCCTGCCTCACCTGAGCCTCAGAGAGCCTGTGAAGTGCACCAGTGCTGACACCAGGGTGCTGCTGGCCCTGGCACGCTGCTCCTGAGGCTGCCCTGGCCTTGCTGCTGCCTGGCTGCTCCCAGCATGGAAGGAACACAGCCAGCCTGGGCAGCCTGGGTGGCTCAAACTCCGTGTCACGGTGACTCGTGTGCTCTCTCTGCATACCAGAGAGGCACCATTCCCTTCTTGCCATAAAGCTGCTGCTCTCCTGCTGCACCCCCCTGCCCCTCTCTGCACATCCATAGCCCTGCTCCCTGTAAGACAGGAGTACCACCTCATTCCCTGCCTGAAACACCCCCTGTCTGGAAGGAGCAGAGGGGCTCCCTCTCCTGCCAGTGCATCCACCCATAATAAAAACAGTGTTACATATACGTATATTTATTGTAAATATATTATTGTGAATTATATGTGATTATATATGTACATATTAAAATATATAATAATAATAATAGTATGTTGCTATTTAAACATGTGAGGTTAGGCAGATGCTTTTTTAATGGCTAAATTATAATTTATTTATGATAATTATATATTTAGGCATATTAAAAATGTTTCCTCAATCTCATACTAATGTCACAAGGGGAGAGGAATGGAGTATTATGATGGAAGGTTGCTGCTAGCTTTAGATATGTAACTCTCTATAATTCTTTTTTTCTATAGGGCTGATAAAGGTAGGTCGCCCTAGGTTTGCTTGTTAATATTGCCTTTTCTGTATTTTTTTTCAAGTGGCAAAAGTTACATGGATTCCTGAGAAAGAAGAAACATTTTTACTGATGTACAGAGTTAAAATGGCACCAACCAAACTGTGGAGCTCAGGTTTATCACCCCGGCCACAGCCACCAGGGGCCAGCCAGGCACTTTCTTTAGAGGCTGTGAAGGGCTGCAAAGTGAAGGGCAGTGATTCCTGTCCCTCCTGTGCCTGTACCTGCCCTCTCCTCACCTCCTCCAAGAGCTGCCTTGAGACAGACAGTTCTAATGATGACATCTTTCTTGGGTTTCTTTTATCAAATATCAGAAAATTCATTTTGTTTCTCCAAAAGCCTTCCTGGTGGAATCTCCTACTGGGATTCCACCACGAGCTCTGCAGAGCAGCTCAGACTCCAGGTGTTTGCCTCAGCCTCCAGCTCGCAGAGAGTGTGAGGGAGATGAGGAATGGGGTGCAGTGAAGCCAGTGACAGAGCCAGTGTCCAGTTCCAACAGGCTCCTGGCTGGGTTTGGGGTCACACAAACCTGTGGTTTCCCCTCATGACAGCAAACCTGGGGGGTTGTGGGTTTTACTGCCAGATGGATGACGATGGCTCCACTGTCTGCAGCTCAGTTGGAAGCAAAGTAAACAGGTAGCAGACAGGGTCCACTGTAAGCTGACCACACAGAGCTGCTTTTATTTAGCACCATGGTGCTACCATCATCCTCGGGATGTAGCCTGGGGCTGATCACTTCTTAGCTGGCCTGATTATGATATGTTGGTCCTGAGTTGCAGCTGCTTTTGTCCCAGTAATGTGAGGGTTCACAGAGCACCTATTGCTGCATCCCATGAGTGCAGGGAGCTGCTGGACCAAGGTGCCAAATCTCAGCTCCTGAGTAAAAGCCAGTGAGATACTGAGCTATAGCTTTGGGGTGGAGGCAGCCAAAATAAAATTAACCAAGCCTTTAGCCACTGGTACTCATGCAATGCCACAGCTGTGACCTGTGCTTCACAGGCTGAGGAAGAACTCTCTGGAAGTGTTTCCATATCAAATAAACTCAGGACCAAGTACAACAAACCACGGGGTGGAGCAAAAGTGTGATGGAGACACAAACAAACAAAAAATGAGGACTGGGGATGCAGTCAGCACTGGGAATAGACATCCAATTCTCTCTGTGAGCCCAAGGATTTCCCTTCCCAGCCTTGCCCTGAGAATGACTTTCTCAACTCGTTTGGGCAAGTTACATCACTTCTGAATTTTTGTTTTCTCTCCTAAAGATGAGGTTGCTGCTTTTATGCCTTTGCAGAGTGGCTGGGACAGCTGTAACTGTTTGCAACACACTCCAAAGAGCCACCAACCACTAGGTGAGATTTACCCCAGAGAGGAGGGGTTTAGCTCCTGAAATGCACCCTCCTCCTGTTACAGGTCCTCTGAAAGCTGGGATCCATGCTCCACTGTTGGCAGAGCAGGAATTCAGACGGGATCACAGAGGCCTCTCCTGGGAAGCTCAGAGAGAAGTGCATTTCTGCTGATGGAAATCAGCTTTCAGCAACGTTGCTGAGCTCCCTGCTGCTTTAAATGCTCGCCTAGATGTTGATAATGATGTTGTTCCATAGCTGAACAGATTCAAACAGTGGGAAATACACCCACCTTAGTTAGAGATGGCTAAATAAGCATATTTTATTTAATAAAATGTCATAGCAGTCTTTTGGCACTAGGCCCATTCTAGGTGTCCCCTGTGCTGGTTCCTGTGTCTCTGTTGGGTACAGAGCTGCCTGGTGCTGATATTGGCAGCCAAAATGTGGGGTTTTTTTAGTGAGGAACCAACATCTTTGACTGAGAATTCTGGCTCCACTTTGTGACTGCGATCAGCCAGTGACAGTTGAAGAGTGTGACATTAAAAAATATTTTTTAACTACAGTTAATTGATGCTCATGGGAAATCAGCATGCAATGGGCCGTTTGCTCTCTGTTTATCACTCTGCTTTGCTGAATGAACTTGGCTGTGCTGTCTGCTCCTGGATTTCCACTGTGATCCACGAATCCCTCCGTACGTCGGTGATGCCAGGCTTGGATTTCAGAAGGCAGAGGCTTAACCCCAGCTGGGACAGGCAGCAACCAGATGCCTGTGGAGGACCTAGGATGCTGGATGGTTTCAGATGTTCTGTGGGTGCTCTGCTCCAGTCTGCATCCCCATTTTTCCTTCTGCTGCTTTCCTTCTGCCCCGCTGTGGCTCGGGCTGGGAAGCCAGGGCCATGTGTGTGTCTCCAGGCTCTGCAATAAACAAGGGGAGCGTGTCCCTGCCTGCCTGGCACGTTGAGCAGATGTTCAGTCTCCAGACCTCATTTCTGGCAGCCAGAAATGAGAAGGGAGAAGATGATTTTCTCTCCTTCCCAAGAGCCGACGATGCCCTCGCAAAGCTCCTGCGTTCACAACGCCAGGCTGCAAACCCGGTGTGAGCAGCTGTGCTGGAGCTGCTGGCTGGATTGCAGGGATGCTCCCTCCCAGCATATTTGAGTGTGTGTGAGGCTGGCTCCAGCTGCAGAGATGGAATGGGCTGACAGGATGCTTTAGAGGCACAGAAGAAATGGTGAGAGAATATTCTGGAAGCTTGGGGGTTACGGGGCTGTGTCGCAGCTGAGCTGACCGCTTTAACTCCCCTTCAAGCTACTCTCTATTTATTTCTTCCAGAAGCAGTTCAATTTTTCATAAGTTCCCTGTGTGAAAGGCTTATTATTTTCTGTTGTTGTTGTTATTATTTTCCAAGGTTACACAGTATCTCTGTGGCAGAAATGCAGCCCTAGGAGGGAGCTGAGCCATCTTGGCTCCCATTCTCGCATCCATGCAGACACCCTTGCCCTCACCCCAGGCAGCAGTGATGGGGAGATGTCCTGTGACAGAGGGATGTAACAAGGGTTATAAATAGAATAACTGGGCACAAAGAGCTAATTAGTGTGTAGATGTGCTCTAGTTAAGTGGAGAGACTATAAACACCACTCTACCTGGGCTGGACACAGTTAAGGGGAGGTGGTTTCCATCTTTCCATCCTCCTTTCCATCTGACACATGAGGAGCAGAGCAGGAAGTTCCCAGCCCCGTGCTCCAGACAAGAGATCAGCCTTCCCCTTGCCAGGTAAGTCACACTCTCCCACCTCCATTTATGCAAACAGTTGTTAAAATGACCTCTTGTGTTCCCATTTAAGTTGTTTTAACTGCACAAATGAGTTCTGTGTCGGCTCAAGAAAGACAGTGGTCAAAATTATAGGCGGTGGCTACTTGGAGAGCAGAGCATCCTTGCAGCAGGCTGGGGAATTCTGAGTAGTTCTTGGAAGAAGAAGGAAGGGCAGTGGTGCCCTATTAAAGCTGTTCCAGAATAAATCCAGCACTGAGCAGAACTGCTTCAATCCATGCACTTCCCAAGGAAAGCTTTCCTTTCAGCAGCAGCACAATGGTCACCACAATGGGATGCTCCAGCAAAAACCATCTCAGGGCTGCAGCAGGCAGTGTCTGCCTTTCACAGGATGCTGCAGCAGTGACAGGCACCAGGCTGGTTTCCCCTGCTCAGAAACCCAAGAAGCATCCATTGTGAGGCTGTTTTGGGTAAAGGCTTCAGCTTCCCATCACAACAGCAGGTGTCCCCTGTCCTGAGGCTTCTCCTTCGCCCTGCATCCACCCAGGGAGCGCCACCAGAGCCGCTCCGGAGGCACAGCTGCAGGGAGGAAAATTGTGCTGGCAGCTAACACAGCAGGTACTGCACTCCCAGCAAGGCAAGGATGTGGGAAGCATTCCCATGGGAACCTGGCCAAGTCCTGCTCCCCAGCCAGGGCTCTCTTTGCTGTGCTTCAGTGGGACAGCAAACCAACCTGGTCCTGGGCTGCAGCAGGAGAGGAGTGGCCAGCAGGCTGAGTGAGGGGATTCTGTCTCTCTGCTCTGCCCTCGTGAGACCCCACCTGCAGCCCTGCATCCAGCTTTGGATTCCCCAGTGCGAGAAGGACATGGACTTGATGGAGTGAGGAGAGCTGGTTGTTCAGCTTGGAGAAGAAAAGGCTCTGGGGAGACTCTGCAGCACCTTCTAGTACCTAAAGGAGACCTAAAACAAAGCTGGAGAAGGGCAGTAGTGAAAGGACAAAGGGTCCAGGGACAGGTTTAGATTAGACATTGGGAAGAAATTCTTCACTGTGAGGGTGGAGAGGCACTGGCACAGATTTCCCAGAGAAGTTCTAGATGTCCCATCCCTGGCAGTGTTCAAGGTTAGATGGAACTTTGAGCAACCTGGTCTTGTGGAGTGTATCCCTGCCCATGGCAGGGGTTTGGAACTGGATGATCTTTAGGGTCTCTTCCAAACCAAACCTTTCTGTGACGATTCTGTAGCCAATTACTTTTCTAAAGTAATTGAAAGTTGCTCCTGCTCATTCTGCATCTATTCAGGGAGCAGTAGTTCTGTGGAATTTAGTGAGGAGTTATTTGGTGTGCACAGGGACAGTTTGGGCAGTTTTCTTTTAGCAATAAGGCAAAAAAGAGTTGAGGGTAGAAGACTCACATGGGACAAAACCTGCCTGGGGCTCAGAGTAAATTCAGAGATGTCTTAGAGTGCCTGTGGGCAGGGGAAAAGGGACTTAATGGAACACAGTGCACCATTCCCAAGAGTGTGCAATTGCAATACCTCGGCCCAAGGGGAGGTTTTCACAGGAGCTTCTGTCTTTGGCAGTGCTTCTGAGGGCAGTGGGCTGGGCTTGGGCCACTGTGAGGCACCGGGTGACAGCAAAGGTCACTGCAGCTCCTCCAGAGCACCCAGCACTGATGGCTCACCTGGAGGAAACAGCAACTGGGCTGGAAAGGAGGTGATGGGATTGGGAAGTGATTTTGGATAGCAAGGAGGAGAAACTGAGGGTGTTTGCTCAGCAGGTGTGCTGAGGCTACCCAGCTCTGAGATTAGATGGATCCCTGCCTTCCTCTGAGCTGGTGTCATCATGAAAACAAGAGGCCAGAGACTGAGGTTTATGGTTGGTGTGTCTGAAACAAATCAAAGGAAAGAATATTTGGCTTGCCTGAGCATGGCAGGGAACACGCCAAATATTTCATGTGTATGAAACAAGGGTCAAGGTGTTGCTGTGCTCTGTGTTGGAGCGGCACATCCTGATGGGCAGGGACTGATGGCAGCAGCAAGGAATGGGCCTAAAGTCACAGATATTGGACCAAGGTTTAAATAAGAATTCTAGAATTAATTATACAGCCCAGTGGGACAGAGTTGGGAACAAAAAGCTGGGTGTCACTCCAGAGGACTGCAGTCTGCTTTAGGGACTTACAGTTGCACTCATTGCTGATCTCCTGATCCCAGTCCCTTTCCAGTCCCTTCCCTGTCCCTTCCCCACCCACCTCTTCCGCAGCAGAATTTGGCTGTACAAAGGGACAGGATTTCAGAGACAGGATGAAAATGGTATTTCATTTCCATCCACCTGTGTTTGCTCACTCACTTGTCTGCCTGACTTCCTAAGTCAGAATTTAGCACTTACCACCTCCCCTTCCCACCTGCCCTTATTTTCCTGTCTTGGGATTTGGGTTTTCCCTGGGCATTACCCTACTCTGTGGGATGTGAATTTTCCTGGCAGGGGCATCATTTGAACACACACACGAAATGCAAAGGCTGACGAGGGGAGATGAGAAGTGTGGAAGGCGTGTGAGGGGTACAGTGTTTGCATCAAGTTCCAGAAATGAGAGATCACTGACCTGGATGGCAGAAATGGCTCTGCAGCCTGAGCCCACCACACTCAGCTTTGGGATGGAGGTGGGTGTGGTGCTGGAGGGAAACCTCTCTCCTTGGGTGAGCTGCTGGAGGAGCAGCAGAAACTCCTGTGCAAGCTGAGCCAGACAGAAAGAAACATTGTCGTGTCTATTTTGGGATTTTTGTGCTGCTGCTCCTCACCACCCTGTCCAAATACATCCTTTTAATGGATGCTGCCCGAGAGGAAGCACATCCATTCTCCTGTGAGAGGATGCCTGTGCCCATAAGCCTGTTTCCCAACACTATAAATTGGTCCTATAAAAGATGTTACTCCTCCCTGCCTCTCCTTAATAACTCCGTGCTGTGGCCATAACACCGCTCTGCTGCCGTCATATATTTCACCAGGGCTCCAGCCCCCCTCTCTTTTCTCCTCCTGGGTACTGAACAGCTCCCAGTAAAACCAGGCAGTTCAGCATCCCAGAGGGGTCTGGTGGGGATGCTCTGGGAGGAGATGGGGCACTGGGCACAGAGGGGAGGGCAGTGGCAATAGGGCCACAGGAGAATTTGGGAGCTGGGTGGGTGCCTGGAGTGAGGCCCCAGCAGCTCTGCAGTCACAAGGGTAAATCCACTGCTTTTTCAGGCTCACCCTCCTGGGATGGTCCCTCTGATGATCACAGTGCCCTGGGGAAGCCCAGCCCTGAGCCAGCAGCTGCAGTGGAGGCTGTGGGCTCATCCTCAGGGACTCAGCATTCCTTGTTGTGTGAGGAGCATCTCTGCTGCTCTCGTCCAGGAAAGGCATTGATGGATTCCTGATGGATTGTGCTGCCCAGTGCCAAACAACACAAATGTGGGGGTGAAATGGAGCAGGGAGGGTTCCCATCTCCTGCCCATCCCAGCACACCCTTGGCTCTGTGCTGGGATCCACAGGGAGCACCAGAGAGCCCCCTGATGTCCCTTGCAACTCATACAGGGAGACTTTCAACTTTATTTTAAAACAGTAAAAGCCCAATTCTCCCTGCAAGTGACCAGGTGGAAAAGTGCTCATCTGCACCTGTTCCCACCTCCCCATTGCCTCTGGGACCAAGAGCAAAGTTAGGTCCTCTCTGCATGACAGGCATCCAAGTTGTGGCACCTTTTGGGTTTTTTGGGGGCTGCTACTTGGGGCTGCTCCTCTTCCTTGCATTCATGGGGAATGTTGCAGAGTAATTTGTTTCTGGAAGTTCATGTTCCCAAGTTTCTTTTCCCTGAGGACCTCAGAGCCCTTTCACTGAACACTAGAGAGGTGATGTGGTGCCCTTCAAAAATAGGTGCATTCCTTAGGTGCACAGTGTGTAAGCAGAGTGCACCATGGCTGCTGAAAATCTGCACAAGGCCAGCATCAGGGAATTGTGTATTAAGATAATAAAGGTTTAAAATAAACCCTTAGAGGTTTCTCTGACTGACGAGGCTTGGAGATTTCCCTTGATCACTGGGTAAAGCCTTGGGGGAAACTTTAGGATGTGATTCACCTCTTCTTGTGTCACTTGTGTGTTTGGCTGGGTGCCTTGGGGGTAGCAGGGCAGGGCTGTGTGCCCCAGGGGACTCCCACACCTGGGGCCAGTTGCATCTTTGTACACAGAAATTGAGTATAAAACACGCTGATCCTCTCTGCTGCTCACTGCACGGAGGAGAGGGGGAACATCTCAAAGCCATAAAATCTTGTCAGCTCACATCTGGCACATCCTGCCCAACAGGTTGGGTAAAACCAAGCAGCTGCAGCGTCGTCTCTCTCACTTGTGCCTGGATTTTTTTCCCATCCCCTTGCTGTTCATTCCCCATCATCTGAGCTGTGACTCTCCTGCTGCAACCCTGCAGAAAGCTGCTGCCAGGAGCAGCCCCCTTGCTTTATGCTCTTCCAGCAAAGCATGGCCAAGTATTTGCATGAGGGCAGCTTTAATGAGCTGCTTTTCTGATGATGTAAATAATCTTGTCATCTTCCTGACAAATTAATGCTTAA
Organism: Eopsaltria australis; assembly: GCA_034509425.1. NCBI lineage: Eukaryota > Metazoa > Chordata > Aves > Passeriformes > Petroicidae > Eopsaltria > Eopsaltria australis. The sequence goes on along the minus strand of JAVTVJ010000051.1, from coordinate 2,523,053 downwards.
CCCCCTCTCTTTGTAACTGGCTAAAGTGTTAACCATTATTGCTTTAGGGCTTATTAATATTTTGGAGTTCAGTAGTGGCACTGGGAGAGCGCCAGGAGGTTGTATGAATTAATGCTCCTTTGCCTGTCAGGGTATTTAAGTCGTAGGTTTGGGATGTGGGTGATTTAAATAATTCCCATGGATTCCTCAGCTTCCCTTGTCACACGCATGGGGACAGGAGAAATCACACGTACAGGCATGATTAACTAATGAGCTGTCTAATGAAGTGCTCCTCACTACAGGCATTAACCATCTCCTGCCAAGCAGATGAGGGGAGGGAAAAAGAGGCAAAATCCCATGTCAGAGTTCCCTGCTGTGTCACCCTGTCCCTGGTGACAGAGGCTGGTCCCAGCCCACGTGTGAGAGATGCTCCCTTCTGATAGGAAGAAGTTTGTTTAACCAGCCCCAGTGAAATCTTCTCATTTAGCAGCCTTGAGCAGGGGGTTGCCAGCCACAAAACCCAGTAGGAACTCCAAATGAATAGCCCATAAAATGAGGAGCAACCTCATAAAAGAAAAAAACCCAGAATTTTCGTAGCTGCATGTATGAAACAGAGGTTATCACACAGATGCTCTGACAGCACAGCTTCCCAATATGTAGAGGTCACACATTTGTAAGGCCAGGCCCTGTCTCTGGAGCAGGATTTGCCAACTGCTAGCACTGCCCGTACCAAACAAGGGCTGCAGGGCCAGGAAACAAATGCAGCTCTGCTTCCTAATGCAGCTAAACCCAAAACTTTCCATGGAAGCACGAAAAACACTGTCTGAAATTGGCCTGAAACCCATGCATGGGTCAGCAATGCTTTTGGAGGATGTGAAATGTCACCTATGGGATGCAGGGAGCTGCACCAGGCAGCCACCAGCTCCTCCCAGATTGCTTCAAGGAATTAGAAGCACCTCCTGGGGCTTCTTTCTGCCCTTGGGTTGGGACTGAGTTATTTATCCCAAAATGACATTATTCAATCCACAGGTAACCTGCCTCCCTGTTTTTCTCCTGGAGCAAAGGGGCAGTGGTGAAATAAGGATGTCCCTCCAGGCTCACAGAGGATCAGTGACATTCCTGGTGGCTTATTCCTCACCTGGTTGCTGGGAGGGGTTTTGTGCTGAGGTGGGATGAATATATGGATCTTGGAGAGTTTGGTCCACCTGTTTTCTGAGGTGAAGTGCCCATCTGCTTGCCATTCCCAAATCCAGGGTTCATGACACATCAACTGGGATTTTTACTGTGGGTGTGGGCTGAGAGTTTCCATCTAATTCCCTGTGTTTAGCCCATTTCCCCAGGGGCTGTTTGGGGCCCTTCTCAGCCTGGGCTGGGCATCTCTCCTGTGAGTGTTTCCTGACTCCCAACGTGCAGGAAGCGCTCTGGAGGGATGTTGCGGAAATTCTTTGTCTCCACTTCCTATTTCTTTTCCTGCTCACCCCCCTCCTGCAGGCACGTGTGCTGCCTGCTCAGGCAGCCCTGGGCTCCCTTGGTCTGGGGCATGTCTGGTATTTTATGCTTTGTAAAAGGTGGGGAGGGCTGGGTTTTGATCACCAGTGTTGGCCTGGGGGATGCCCCGTGCGTGTGGCATGGCCAGGCTGTCCTGGGGAAGCACAGTGGCTTTCTCCAGGCTGATCCATCCTTCCCAGGGGCTGGAGTGGCCCTTGCTCTGCTGAATGTCCTCCCATTCAGGTGTTGGGAGAGCAGAGTGGGTCTGGGTGCAGGCTGAGGGCACCCCTTCTTCCTCTCATCCTGGATCAATGGCTTTATTCCCACAAATAACAGGAAGTGGGAGCTGCCAAAAATCCCGGTGTTTTCTGATAACATTGTCAGCAGCTATTCCCGGGTGCTCGTGTCCTCAAAGGGACAGCAATTTGCATGCTGGAAAGTGAATTTCTGCTGCACAGAATGTGCCTGAGTGGAGAGGAGGCCAATGGTCGTGCCTGCAGTTTGGTTTTGTGGTTTATAATCCGGTAGCTCCCACTGTGGTAGGAGTCACACTGCTGAGATGCTGATGCTGCTGGGACAAGGGCCAGCCCAGCTCCGCTGCCTCCAGTCTCTTCCAGCACCACAAAGGCACCTGAGCTTGCAGAACAAAAGGGATCCCATGGCAAAGGGGTCTCACTGTGGCTTGGAAAACCCTGGGCAAGCTCTGCTCCCTGTCTCCTCCCCACAGCAGTGCCATGGATGTGCTGGTTCCCCCAGGGATTACTCAGCTTGGTATTATTTTGCAGCTTCAAAGTCTTCAGCTCGATTGTTTTTTTTTTCCTTTAGCATTTATCCAGCACCTGCAGCCTTGACAATTCTCTGGTTTAGGCCAGGAACTGGTGAGACTCTTCCTGCCAGCCAAGAAGAGCCCAGGGGCAGATCAGCACCAGGCACCTGCCTTTGCCAGGGGGCTTTCCCATTTCTATGATCTGTGTGCTACACCAGGGATAAACAAGGGACATTACAGGGGAATGAGGGTGGATAAACTCTGCAACACCAGGAGTGGGAATTTGTTAACTTCTCCCACCTCCAGCTTCCCACAGACTCTGTGGGACTCCCAACCCTCCTGCCACGCCTCTGTATCCCAGAAGCATCCTTCTCTTGTCTTAGAGCTTCAGACCAAGGCAGGGGCGGCCAGGACTTACCTGCTGACCCCGGGCAAGCCCTACCCGGAGTCTGAAACACAAATCCTAATTCTTTAGCTATAGCCCCATCTAATGGCACGATCCCAGCAGCTCCCTGTACAGCGCTGGTGTTTGGGTGGATGCAAACCCTGCTCTGGAGCTGGGGGTTCCTCACTGGCAGGGCTATGCCAGCAACACTTCTGGGCCATGCTCAGCCTGCCAAGAGTCCCTGATCAGGGTCACAGCAGCAGCTGTCCCCTCCCTGGGGACACCACTGGCGCTGGCTGTGCCCCAGGCTGCTCCTGGCAGCGCCAGAACGGGCTTGGTTTCCCCTCCCCTTTTCACTGGTGTAAAAAAAGCTGCTTTATGAGCTGTGTTGGGCTCTGGCTCCTGACACCCAGGTGCAGCCGTGCCAGGCTGGACAGCATTCCTTGTCTGGAGCTCCCTCCCTCCTGCAGGAGCCGGGGTGGGACACGGAGCAGCAGCCCATGGGACACAGCCTGGACACATCTGCCTGCTGCAGGGGCTGGAGCACTGGTGGGAGCCCACACTCTCCTGGCCCCCAGCCCTTTCCAGCAAGGAAAATCGGGAAAATTTCCAGCAAAGCCACGGGATGGGCCCTGGGGCGTAGAGGAGGGACAGGCAATCTCTCCTAGGACTGCCTGCTCCTCGGCTGAGCCCCTGCAGCTCAGGGTGCAACTCTGCTCTGATGCCCCAGGGGAAACATAAAGTTCACCTGATGGTGTCTTTAATTCTTTAATGGAATTTAAACGCTGTGTGTAGCTGAGGCGGGAAAATCTACGAGAAATTAGGGCAGTGGGGCTTGTTTTGGGCAGGATGGCTCAGCCCAGCTGCTGCCTGGAGGAGGGGTCCTGCCTCTGCTCTGTGCCTTGCCGGCTACAGCATTCCTCTCTCTTCTGCAGGTGGTGGTGGCACTGCCGCTGGGTGTGGGGTGCTGGTAGAGGCCGTCCTGAGCCTGGGGGCAGTTTCATTCCAGCCAGGTCAGCTGCTGCTTCAGGGTGGTTCGGTTTTGGGGATATTTTTTTCACTGCGTTTGCACACATCTTCAAATATTGGTGTTGACTCAAACCCAGCCCCCAGTGCCAGATGTGGCTGATCTTGTCATCTGGAGCCAAATTGTGGTGCTGAGATGATCAGACAGCAGGCTGGAATGCCTGGATGCTCTGCTGTGTCCAGCCAGGGTGAGCGAGCTGAGCAGGCAGGAGGTGCCTGCTGCTCTCTGTGTGTGGGGATGCTTTGGTCACGTTCTCCACGTGGGTCAAGGTGTGCACGGGCCCGTGTGTGCATCCCCAGCCCCGGGTGTCACCCTGGGTATGTTTGTTTGGGACTCTGTGCTGCCAGCAGCAGAACACAGCAGGGAAATGCAGAGGATGTAGGCCCAGCAGGAACCTGGCTGCAGCTCCTTGCCTTAAAAACAGCTGTGGAGTTGAAGCCAGGATCAGGATTTTTCCAAGGCTGAGAGAAATGCTCCTGTGGCTGGGCAAAGCAGCTCCTCTGTGCAACAGCTTTGCTGCACCACTTCCAGTGCTGTGGGTATTTCCCTTCACCTCCCACTTGCTCCATGCACGAGGCTGTACCCTGATCTCCCATGTGACCTGGTCCCTGAGACCCCCATGCTGGGTGAGTCTGAGAGGGGATGGTGATTTTGGGGCTTTTGGAGATCCCTGGGGGCACGAGGGCATTAAGAACAAGGTGACACCATCAGGCATTGTCCCTTTTGCCCCGGAGCATGCACCATGGTGGGAGCAAGCCCCAGCTCTCCCACAGCTCCAAGTTACACACTATCCCACAAAAGCACAGAAATGCAGGAAACTGACAGCTGGAGCCTTATCTTTCTCTTTTTCCCACTGTTTTTAGTCTTTGTCCTTCCCTTGGCACTGGGGAAGGGGATGATCGGCTGTGACAGCCAGGCTGGCACCCACAGGCCCTGCTGGGGCTGGCCATGCCACTGGCTCCCTGCACCTCCATGGTTTCCATTTGTTTCCTGACCACTGCAAGACCCACTAAGCGAGGCTGGAAGGGAAAGCTGGCCCATGTCCCACTGGGCTGGCTCCAGGGGAGCAGAAAGTGGCTCTTTGTGGGGTCCCTTTGGCTGGGAGGGGGAGCTCCCCCCCCAGCTCCCTGTTTGTGCAGTATCCACGGGCTGGCAACCAAAGTCCACCTGTACAAATTAGTTTTGGCACAGGAACCCCTGGGAGAGCCTTTGCCAAGGAAAAATATTGTTGACAGGCTCTAGGAAAACAGGATTACTCATCCAGGGGAAAATCACCTGGGCAGGTTGAGCAACCTGCACAGATCTGCTCAGCACAGCTTTATCTCCAGCTGCAGAAGGATGGTGCCTCTCCTCAGTGCTGCCCCACGTCCCCTAGTCTGCCCCACCTCGGGTTGGTGCAGGCTTGTGGGTCCCACTCCCCACTGAGGGACACATCAGGCCAAAGGGGGCATGTGTGGGATGTAGCTGGCTGGGGCAGGGGTGGTTTCTGAGCCAGGGCTGTTCTGGGATGCTCCGGGAGCTCTGCTGTGCTAGGGCAAAGCCCAGCCCTGGGGCACTGCCTGGAGGACAGCTGATCTTCCTTCCTGCCTTGTTCTTCCCATCACCAGGCCTGCATGGAGTCACTTCCCCCCCCGGGCATGAAGCAATCCAAGCTTTAGTGTCACTTTTTTTCCTTTTAGACATCAAAATGCACCGTTCTCTTCAAGCCAGACCCAAATTCAACAAGCATCAAGCAAAACTCTGCTAGGTGCACTGAACTCGTTCTGTGATCTGGTTTGACTGTCCTGACACAGGCTGCAAATAACTTCCCAGATAACAACTGCAATATAGCTGCAAATAACTTTCACAGAGCCTGAGAGATGGGATTTGAGACCTGCAACCCTCCAGTGCAAACTACTGCAAAGGGCAGAAAGACCTAGACTGGCTTAAATGAGGAAGGAGATCCCTTCATAAAGCCCGTCCAGGCAGGTCTAGGAAGGACACCTGGGTCACAGCTGGGCCACAGCTGGCTGCTCGTGTGGCACAGGAAGGTTTGAAGGCCATGGCTACCCCAGTTCCATGAGCAGACACAGCCAGAGGGACCCATGCCCAGCCCTGGAGCAGCAGAGGGTTTTGCTGGGCTCCCCAGACTCTGTGGGCAGAGCTGCCCCTCAGTCCATCCAGCAGAGCCTGCTCCCAGCTTAATGGCTGTGCAGGTATTTCACTGATGGTGGCAGAGGGCCAAGCATTTGTTCTGCTGGGTGAGCAGTGGCTGCTGTCCTGCCCACAGGTCACCAAGAGTGCAGAGGAGAGCCCGTGTTTGAGTGCTCCTGGACATACAAGGTGCCAGCAGCCCTGGATGTGCTTCCCCAGGTCATTCCTGCCGCACCTGGGGCTGCAGCCACAGCAGGAAAGGAGCTGCAAGCAGGCCTGGATGAGTGGCACAGGGCTCAAACAGCCCTGGGGAAAGGGAGTGGTGAACTGTCTGGGCCAAGGGAATCACCTTTTCCACTCAGACCAGCTCCTCCATCAGGGGAGCGCAGCCAAGGGGAATTTTTGCTCAAATGCACTGTAAGGGACAACAGCAAACCTCCTGCAGGGACCACCACCCAGCAGCTGCCTCCCTAAAACACACATGTGTGAAAGCTGAAATCCAACACTGAGGAAAACACTAAACTCCAGAGAAGTGGAGGCTCAAATAAGGAATTACTCCTCCAAGTATGACCACCAGCAAGACATGCCAGGGTTGATCCCTTGATTAAAAGGAACAGATTTCTCAGCAGCTCCACAATGGAGATGGTACAGGATGAAAATAACAGCTATGTTAAATATCTATTCTTCAGGAGAATTTATTATAGAGAGGCAGTGTTACCTTGTTCTTCCTCATTCCTTGCAAGTTTCTTATTTTTAGGATACCAGATGATAACTGCAGATGCAATATCTACATTTCATGGCCATATCTGTATCTGTACTAGTCCAAGCAATTTAATGTATTTCTTTAAGCCGGTCTGATGTTTCAATAAAACTCTTGATGTCCAAGGGGCAGGTCTCAGATGAGTGGTATTTGGGGAGAGATTTGGGATGGCATTTCATGCTTTGCTTAATCTTCTACTACATGGTGCTGGGTGCAGCTGTGGTGTGAGTTCAGTTGTATTTTTTAAAGCAATGGACCCAAAAGCAGGTAGTTCACACCTGTAACCTGTCCTCTGAACTCAGCTGTGGGTGCAAGCTCAGCACACCAGAGGCTGAGACAGGTCTGCTGCTGTCACAGAGCATGGGACCAATGCACATCTCTCTGGCAAATAAAGCAGGGACCCAGCCCTACAATTTGTCCCTTTGCCAGCAGAGCCCCGAGCCTGATGACCCTGCCCACTGCAGTTACCTCAAAAGCTGCATCCAGCTGGCCTAAATCACAGCCTCTAATCCAGGACTGACAAAGCAAAGTACGAGGCACAAAGTGCCAAAAGCCACGGGGTGGGAAGGACAGCAATGAGGACAGGCAAGGATAATTTTACAGAGCAGACAAGTGGCTTAATTAGCAAGTTGTTTTGATTGCACTGCTTATCCTTCCGGGATAGCAGAGCCAAGGAGGACCATGCCTTGCTGTCTCCCACCAAAGTGCTTTGAAGAACCTGTTCTAACAATGGCTTTTCCCTGGGATCATTGAGCCTTTCTCAAAGGACCAGTGTACTCGGAACTGAGCTTTGTCAAGCTGTTGATGTTGTATCAGCATTCATTCCACAAAGTGTTTATAATAATTCTCTTGTGGAAGGGAGCTGCCTAAAGAGAGCTGTGAGGAGCACAGTGTTTCCCTTTTTATTGGGGAAAGGGGAATTTATATGTGCATGAGACAGGTAAAATAGGCTCAAACCCAGGCAGGCTTGCTGCTCTAATTCCTTAGGTTTCCAATGCACTTGCCCACTTCATGTGAAATTAGCTTGTAGCATACCCAGACTATGGTACATTGAATTCCTCAGCATCTTGCTTCTCATAGCACAGCACTTGCTTTGTTCTCTCTGAAGAGAATTCTGCTCCCCAGAGCTCACCTGGTACCAAACTAGTGCCCATCCTGGCCTCAGCTCCAGGATAAGCTACTTACCAGCAGCAGGTAAGCAGTGAAAGGAGATTCTGGCTGACACAAACCTCAGCATAACTTGCGTTTTTGCCTCTAGGTCCTTGCTTTTCTTCTTGTTCAGTCTAAACCGTTCATGGTTCTGTCTCTGGCCCTCTGGGTGTGGCATTTCAGGACTCTCCTGAAGGAGAGAGCTTACACACTCAAAACCCAGAGATGATGCAGCTCCAGCTGGGCTCTCCCAGTATTGACAGATGGCCCCAAACAGGGAGCCAATGACACTCCTGGGCAGAGCCTTTGTGCACAGTGTGAGCATGGTGCTGAACCTCTGAACATGAGAGAGAAGATGACAAGCTTATCTTAGCTCAAGAGCCATACACAGCAATGCCAAGGTTTGCAAATTAATAAAAAGCCAACAGCATTACAGATAAATGTATTTTAATTAGGATTAAATACTATCTCAAGGTATCTTGAAATCGCACTTGTACTGTACTATCAACAGCCAGAGGCAATAAAAAAAAAAGTCTGAAAACGTAGAAGTTCTAACATCCAACACATGACAGTAAGTGCTGCCATTTAAAGCGACAAACACCGCTCCCAAGAACAGATATTCTTAGAGGAAAAAGTTGTAACATTTTTGTATGGACAAAAAAAAAAAAGTAATTTGAAGACCAGAAGAAATATATTAGTGCTTGCCTTTTTAAAAGGTTTTTTTTTGTTGTTGTTTTTTTTTTTTTTTTTACATTAAATACAGTTTTCTTTAAAAGCAAGGTACTTTCTAAATTCATGGTTTATATACTGTATGTACACAAGAGCAGAACATTGTACAGTGTTTTTGGATAAAGCAGCACTAACTAGCTGTAAGCTGGTACGGTGTTGCTGACCCAAAAAGCAAGATGACAAGTTAAGCACTCTAGGAGAAGTATCTCCATGGTTGGTATGAGAAAAGTAAAGTATCATGTATGTACAAACTGACCGTCCAAACAAACCCTGCCAACCCAGCATCATCTGTGGAACTGCACATGCTGCAGCTGATCAATGGAAGCCTGACTGCAGGAGCTGCTCTGACACCCAAAGCAACCATTTCCTTTCAGTAACAAGGTGCATCACCCATGCACAGAGCACCTGCACAAGTCATTATTGCCACACGTCGCCCCTGGGCTCCGGGGGAGCGGATTCTTACTGCAGCCTCAAGCCAAGGAGACACCTGCGTTTTTTTCACTATACAAAATACAAAATGCCCCAACCAAACCATATGAAATTGAGATTAAAGCTACGTTAAGTATCAGCATGTGCACCTGGCCTTCCTGCCCACAGCTACAAATTAAAGCAGAAAGCCTGCACCCCACTATCACCAGTTCAGACTAAAATGGAGTGGCAGTGATTTCCATCATTAGTGCAACATTAACTCCTACACTCTACCAAAGTGACTGACTGCTCTCCAGATGCACATGTGTATTCAGATCTTACAAAACTGGTTTCAAGTTTGTAGCCTTTTTTTTTTAGTCTACCCCATTAAAAACCCACTAAATTCAGGAATAGTTTGTGTCCTGTTCAAAGTCAATTGCATCAAAAAATGACTTTTTTTATTCCAGGGTTAGCAGTGGGGCAGACATTAAGGTACTTCTTATTACACATACTTTTAAACATTATTCAGCTCACACCTTCAGAAGAGGTTATCTGCTGTACTTTCAGGATGTTGTTCATCCTTGTCTTACACACTACACTGGTTTAAGGAACTGGCTGTTTCTTCTTTGATGAGGACAGAAGTGAGACAACTTGTTTCTAAACTGCATAAACTTAAAGTTTCAAGTTTTAATGGTGTAAAAAATCTGACATTCAATTACAATTAAGAGAAACTTGCTACACAGCAAACTGCATCCAAATCTACCAGTTACTGATGGGACCTTTAAATTAACCATTAACGAGTTATTCAAGGCATCCAGACCTGGAAACATCAGATCACCCAGCCAGTGAGCCAGCAACTCCCTCCCCCTTTTTCATGAGGCTTTAACAAGTGCAATTGATGTGACCTCAGCACTGGAGCCAACGACTCCAATCCCCAAAAAGGTTAGGGAGATCCTGTGTTAAGCCCAATGCAATATGCATTAGTGTCATGGAGCAGGAAGATCCCAGTGTCTACTTGTTAGAAGTTCACACAAACCATACAGATACAGACAGGATAAAACACAGACTCAAAAGGATCCATTATGCTTGAAGAAAATTCCAAATAAAACGACATCTTCTGCACAGCCCAGCCTCAGACACAGCCACACCTTTATCTAGTATAATAAACTCTGTAGTAAACTGTTTTTGACCTCCATAGAGAGTAGGAGTTGTCAAATTTAAGAAGATAAACTCCTCTCCCTGGGTACTGGTGGCTGCCAGCATACACTTCTTCGTGACAGTCTCGTCTGTACACAGGCACTATTTCATCTAGCTGAGGCTTGTTGGCATTCTTTTTGGCTTTTTCTTCACTGCTAGTATTTTCTGCAAGGCAAAAAAAAAAAAGGGTGTCAGTGAACATGGGTGGATGCTTTACAAGAGAAAGGCTGATGTCTAGTGGACAAGGCCCTCTTTGTTGGTTTAGGAGTGAGAGGAGTCTCAGGGATTTATACCAGGGCTGGGGCTGAAGCACTCAGAAGCAGGAGGAACAGCAAGTATGCTCACTTTATCATGGCTTGCACAGTTTGATATGAAACCCACCACATCCATCTCCCCAGCACAGCCAGGTCAGTCTGTGGAGATGCCAAACTCTAGTTTTCAGTAAGACAATCCCTGTCACTGATGTGACACACCGACCAGCACAGACTACTTGGTAATGATCCCCAGAAAGCCACTGCTTCCCAGGTCAGGGCAACTCCTTCCAAGCAAATCATGTGCTCATTTCAAAACATTTTTGTGATGGTGTGCTAAACTCCCCCACAGACAAAGGCTGTGACCTGTGTCTCAGCCACCATCAGGACTTGCTCTCTGAAGCTGTTTTGCTGCAGCCTCAAGGAAACTTCCTCACTAGAAACATCTCTTGAACAGCAGGACAGGATTTTTCCTAAGGTTTCAGAGTGCAGATCAACTGTGCTCTGTTACAGCACGAGTTTCAGTTTAGTTTACTGAACAGCTGACTTAGGAAAAGGATTTCCCCAGCCTCAGCTTCTTTGACCTGTCTGTGATCCAAGGAGGGGACTGAAGTTACTTGCAGAACTGCAGTTTCTATTCAAAATTGAAAACATGACTCCAGCCAGATGGCAGCCAGGCAAAGCAAGAGATAACACAAGACCATCAGTGGGGGTTTCCCTCACAACAAACTCTGACAGTTTATACACATCAGCATGCTTACCTTCCTCTTCCTCCTCATCATCACTGGACTCGCTGACATGCACACTGACTGCAGTATTAGGGGAGTCTGTCCATTCAAAATACACCCCAAAACCAATGTCATAATTGTCTGTAGCAAACTCCCAAAAGAGGTAGGACCCCTCTTCATGAGTTGGTACTCTGACTGTCACCACTTCTCCTCGGCCCACTGTGATCACAGAGTCTGCATCCTGACGGATTTTTTCCTTGAAGTCTTTTATCTGGGGCCGTGTCCACATGGATGGGGCAGCAATCACTGGGACAGAATCTGGAGAGAGGGGAGGAAATACTTCAGTTAGGCTTTGTTTCAGTTATTTATGCTGCGTACGTAATTGTGCCTTAGGAGCACTTGAAGGCCCCAAGCACTAAAGTTTCTTCCAGTTAATTTTTTGTTAACAGAAGAAGAAAGTTTCAACTCTGAAAAGATGTATGAAACAGTGCAAATTTAGTTATAAACACCACTATATGCTACCAGTTCACCCACCCACCACATTTAAACCAACAGTGCTTATGCAGAAAAGCCTCAGAAGGCAAATGTACTGCTACAGGTGACAGGTTTATATTGCACAGAACTCTTCACTAGAAGATCTTTAAAGAGTTTTGACCCCAGGTCAAATAAAACTGAGCATATTTTGCCAAGAACAGTTCAGTGCTAGAATGTTATGCTCCTTTCCTTCAAGTCTAGAGTGAAAGGAGGTTCTGGATCCCATCAGCCTTGCTGAAATGCTTTTGCTGCTTCCTCTTTCCTCCCCTCCCAAAGCTGAGCTTTGCCTATGCCATATTATTCTCCCTTGAGAGACAGCAGCCCCAGGAATCACACTCAGCTTTTCCATAGGCAAATGAAGCCAACCAAAGAACCACAGTAACCCTACTTAAGACACCTGAACCCTAAGAAAGGCTTTTGCTATTTATTTTTAATTAAGAAATTCAGCTAGTCCCACCTTTTGGTCCATTCTCCAGTGCTTCTTCCAAAGCCTCTGGGTCCAACTCTTTTTCAGGGCTGTCTGCATGTGCACTGGCCTGCCCATTAATGGATGGGGTGTCCCCTGGGGCAGGGGTGTTCACCTTCGATGTAGAAGTCAGGGGTGTCCCTGTCGCTGCCACCACTGCATCCTGCTGCTTCTGTAAGGCTGCCTAAAACAACAGAATTTAAGTCAAGTACAACCAAATCCTCACAAGATGCCAGTTTTACACCTTCCAGCAGAAGGTATAAAGACAATTCAAAGAAAAAAAACCTCCCCCTTCACCCCACAAAGGGGCTTGACCCAAAAGACCAGAAGCACCACACATTAACCAGTTATATCTATTCAGTCCCTAGAGATGTGAAGCCACTTGGTTCTAGGCTGGTGGATACAACCTGAACAAAAAAATTAAACTTTCAAATTAATTAGGGTACACACCAACTCTTGCACTTAACTATGCAAGTTTTTCATTCCTGTAACATTTCTTTCAAAGTTGGAAGTGTTGCTTGTTTGCTGGAATTTTTTGTTGGCTGGAAGGGTTTCATGCAGCCTGAGCTCATTCAGGTCTAAAAAGAACTGAGTATTGAAGGTCTATTAGCTACTTGCCAATTTATGAGTTAAACAGAGAATTCTCTTGAGCAACTTCCCTGTCCTTCACTATCAGTCCAGAGAGACAACACAGGCTTTTTACTGGAACAGGGAAAAGACGTAAGTGACAGTACCACTCTTTACAAGATAACCTAATAATCACAAGATTTTGATGAGCAAATGGAATATAGGTATCCTGCAGGAATATGAAGACAATAGAATCAAACATTAGTTAGATTTCAAATTTAGGCAATTACACAGATGCTGCCCAGATTTCACTTCCTACTACAGCACTTTTGTGCACTGAAAGGTGGTGTGAACTTTTCTACAAAACTAGCTCCTGATGCAATTAATCTTGGAAAGGCTCTGTGCAATAATCTGTAAGCAGAACAGCACTTTCTAACTGCAGTAAGAGATCCCAGTGCAGTTGAGTCACAGGCATCCAAACGAAGTATTTCTCAGAAGTGTTATGGAAGCTACATGAGGGAAGTCCAAGAAGTAACTATAACAGTGGTGTAACTTTCCTACACCACTTCAGCTCCATCCAATCACATGGTCTGGCTTAGAAGGGAGCCATGAAGATCATATAGTTCCACACCTCTGCCATGGGAACAGACACCTTCCACCAGACCAGGTTGCTCAAAGCTCCATCAAACCTGTCCATGAACACTTCCTGGGATGGTGCTTCCACAGCTTCACACTGCAACCTGTACTAGAGACTGACCACCCTCACTGTAAAAAAAAAAAAAAAAAAAAAAAGTCTTCCTTATGTTCAGTCTAGACCTACACTACCTCAGATTAAAACCTTTGCCCCTTGTCCTGTCACTATAGGCCCTGGCAAAAAGGTCTTTCTTTGTGTTTCTTACAGGTACTGAAAGGCTGTAGTGAGGTTTCTCTTCTCCAGGCTGCACAAGCCCAGCTCTCTCAGCCTGTCTTCATAGGAGAGGTGCTCCAGCCCTCTGAGCATCTTCATGGCCTCCTCTGGACTCGCTCCAACAGGTCCACATCCTTTTAGTGTTGGGGACCACAGAGCTGGATGCAGCACAACATGGGGTGTCATGAGAGCAGAGCAGAGGGGGAGAATCACCTCCCTCCCTCAGCCTTCTGGCCACATTTGTTTTCCTGCATCCCAGGATACAATTGGCTTTCTGGGCTGCAAAAGTCCATTGCCAGCTCACACCCAGTGTTTCACTCAACAGTCCATCTCTGCAGGATTGCTCTCAGCCCATTCACCCCCGAGTCTGATACTGGAGAGTGCCCTGACCTGACTCAGCACAGGGCCTTGCACTGGCGTTGCTGAACTTCCTGAGGTACACGTGGCTCTTTTCCTGGGACATTTCTTTAATGAGGGCATCAGCCTCAATAAAATACAAATGACTTAACAGCAAATCAGTTACTGAATTTTAGGTCTTTAGCCCAAGAACAGACCTCAGGCTGGCAGCTACAGTCTGTCCTCCCACCCAAATCATAAGCAGCCTATTGCAGACAAGCAACTTCATAGGTACGGAAGTCAGACAATGGGTGCAAAAGGAGAGAGGTCAGCAGTGCTCAGGCTGGCAGGGAGGAGCAATCTCCAACCCAGCAGTGATGCTACAGTGCTGCATATGCCTGCTCAGTTAGAACCAAAGGGCTGACCACAGCCTGCCCTGCACAGACCTTCAGAAAAGTCACCTGAAGAGGTCTGGTCGTGCTCAGATGCACTGGTATGTCATTAAATTACACACACACATCACCAATGTTGCAGCAAAGCAGTTCACATTTCATCTCCAATAACAACATTGAACCAAGTCATTAGTAAAGACTGCTTAGAATTTTCTTAATTAACAGCTGCTTCAGAGAACTACTCCAAAAGATGAAACAAATAAAGGGGCTTTGGTGATTGAATCAGAAGCAGCATTAGTCACTAGCACAGTAGCTCTCCTTGTGGCAATTATCTTTTCAAGGAGATAAGAGCAGACAAGTTAATGCGTCCCGGTGACAGCCCGGGTCACAAAGCGCACGTTTCCCAGCGACCGCCTGGGACACAGAGCCCAGGTCTGCCAGCCATACCTGCTGCTGTGCGAGCTGGACCTGGTAGAGCTGCTGCATGTACTGCTGGTAGTGCTGCTCCTGGAGCTGGCGGATGAGGATCTGCTGCTGCTCGTAGTTGCCGGGGTACTGCTGTGCCGCGTACTGCTGGAACTGCACGGCCGTCTGCGAGTTCAGCGCTGCCATGATCTGCTGCCTGCAGGGGAGGGGAGCACAGCACGGCCTCACCAACAGCTCAGGGCATGGGGAGTCCCTGCACTGAACTGCCTTTGGGCCCACCTCAGTCACTTCATTCCATTCCTGTAAAACCCAGCTAAAACAAATCTACCTAACGGACCAGAACCCACAGCTAAGGCAGGTGTGAGTTTTGCCTAAAAATACGCTGAGAACATAAAGAAGGGAGCAACATTTTCTACCCAATGTTTGGAAACATCAAATGTTAAAACAACAAGAGCTCTCACAGAATTCCCAATCTGCAGTCTGATAAAGAAGTGGTGTTACACAAAAGCCACATGACTGAATTTCTCAAACAAGCAAAGGAAAGAATCCACATATGCTTTTTCCAGAAACCATCCTTCCAGCAGACCTTCTATAAACATTGGTAGGAACAAACCTGCTGTGGCATAGCACACCAAGGCTTTTTGGTGACTCTAAGAAAAACGCATCACATTGCTATCTTTGTTTCCCTGGTCAGTATGCAAACAAATATGAAAAACACGACTGAGTGGCCTAATTCAGAAGAAAAAAAAAAAAAGAAAAAAAAAAAAAAAGTTGCCAGACGGGGCATCTGCATCTCCTGTAAACTCAACTGCTGAAACTTCAGGAGGAACACATGGGTTACATATGCACAGGCTGTTTTTCTCATCTCTCCAAAGAGCTAAGAGAAATTCAGTGGTAAAATGACTAGACAGATCCAGGGCCTCTCTCACGTTATGTCCATCAGTGACCAGCTATCAATGTTTCAGAGGAAGGAAGAAGTATCACACAAGTGCAGGAAAAATTCTTTTCTTCCCACTCTTCTTCCATCCCCAAAAATCACATTCTAAAGCATCAGTATTAGACTGGTCTAATATCCCAAAGAGAAGATTTACTGCTTTTCAGCAAACTATGACCCATTTACATACACTTGGTATCCACATTCCTTTTCGGTCTAAACTCTCTATCTCTGTAACCTGCTATGACCACTTAATACACAACTCCCATTCATGCAAAAAACCTCCTCAACTTCAAGGCATACCACACTTCTTGTCACTTAGCACTGTGCAACACTTTTTATTGTATATGTTAATTTATGTCTGTCTCTTGCGCTCCTCTGGCTCTCACCATGTTAAACAAGCAGCAAAACTTACGCTTTAATTATTTGCTCCCTTCTCAAAACCACTACATAGCAAGCACGGGATCTACTTCAGAGACACCCCCTGCAAAGACATTTTTATTGTGGAAAATAGCTGCTGACTGATGTGGAACAGCTTTACTGTTCTCTTAAATATTACATGTGCAAAGCCAGACCTGTGTTTTCAGCATCTGGATGTGATGGGAACAGTGAAATATAATTAGAACTGTATATTCCAAGTATTCAGTTGTCTCAAGTGCAAGGCAGTTATTTTCTTGTAAGTGTTGTTTGTTTCCACTACTCACTTCTGTTGTTCCATCCGAAGTCGTTCCTCCTCTATTCTCCTCCTCTCCTCTTCTTCCCTTCTCAGCCTTTCCTCTTCTTCTCGTCTACGTTTTTCTTCTTCCTTTTGTAACCGCTCCCGCTCCTCCTCTTCGCGCCGCCTTCGCTCTTCCTCTTCTCTTCTGCAACATCCACTCAATAAGCCATTTCAGCATTCCTACAATCCTAGGATGAGTTATTTTCAACACGCTGTAACCTGCCTTTTGCCTGCCCAGTGAGGCTTTTTGTTTGGTATCATCTCCTCACACTTAACTGGCCTGGAGAAGTGTCTCACTGAACACATGAAAAAACCGTATTACTGTACAGTTGTGCTGCACTCAGCAGCATGACAATGGGAGATTCTGTGTTACAATGTGATATTCATGCTAACCTCTTACTGTGCTACCTGTACAGCAGAAAAAACTGCCTGGAAGGATTAAAAGACCTTCCAAGCTTTAACACATGTTCAATAATGATGTGGATACTATGGTTTAATAATCACACTTGGAAGCAATAATAAGACAGCTTTTCTCAAGATGCTAACCCATACTAGAAGAGGAGTTTAAAACACCTGACAATTTAATGTTCTATGTATATTTAGTCCACAGAGATATTGGGACAGACATTTTGTGAAGCATCTCTTCTTAAGCAGATGACAGTACCAGCAAAATTTTTAAAACTCCTAATCGACCACTCATTATTGGCACAGTAAAAATGCTAAAAGAGATCAAATGGTACCACAGCCACCTACACTTCAAGCATTTCCCTTCCCAAGATAACTCCAACCTCAGCTAGCTGTGATACTGTCCACAGGCCAAGAGTTACACACTGCATAGATGCCAACACCAAAGCACCCAAATGTTACCTTTTCTTTTCTTGCTCTTCTTTCTCTATCTTGTGGGAAGTGACATACGTTGAGAACAAGTGGCAGCACCTATGTAGGAGCTTGACAAATTCTGTCATAGCTTTTTGCTTTGACATGTTTCCAAGGGCAGCCCATTCCTTCCTGAGAGAGAGAATTCAGCTGAAATAACAGACTCAACTCTTTTCAAGCCAGTAGTTAGCTCTGACAACCCCACAAAGAAAAAAGAAGTTGGAGGACCAGGAAACAAACTTTATCACATACAGTTTCAGAGAACCAACAGCTTCTTCCCAAAGACAGTACAGTGTTCTCTTCTGCCTGCACAAGAGCCTTTTACAAATAGACAGAACTCAGCTCTTACATGAAATTTCATACACCCCATCAACCCCACTTTGAATTTTGAACTATGTCCAAGAACTTTCCAGCTACAAGTGAACCTGAAGTATTTTTTAACCTCCTTCCACATTAGTTTGTGGAAAAAACCAAATATAGTAACAACTATTGAGTAGAGCACTTCAGCTAGTTGAAAGAAACAGCCTTGTTCTTCCTAAGAAAAGCTGCATCCTTTTGTTCATTCCATTTGTGCAAAAGCAGTGCACTTGGCCCCCCTCAGAGAAGGCCACTGCTTTGTTGCACATTGCCTTCACTCTAGAACACTAAAAGGAGCAACAACGAACATGAGAAGTGCAGCCTGCGCTGCAAGCAACACAAGAGTCATACCTGAGACTTCCCAGGTCTCATGAAAGATTTACTCAGAGTTTGAATGCATCAGGTATCTGACTTCAGAATTTATCTCAGGCGTTAGGACAAGCTGTGGTGAATGCTTCTACCACTGGCAAAAGGCTTGGCCTGCTGTAACCATGGTGTGGAGTTTGGATGAAAGAGGGGCCTGCACATTAATGCATCATAAACTGCTATGAGAAACTGGACTGCCAGCAGAGCAGCTTCTTCTGTTAGTGCCTGTACTGAACTGTGACTCACACTTGTAAGATGTATTTGAAGAGGCCACTTTCACTTTCCACTAGCATAGACACACTTGAGATAACCCACATACTTGTAGAAATTGGATGATGTTATCTTCACACAGGAAAAGCAGAGTTAAGACCAACAAAAGCACCAGTCCTTTTACCTTCTATCATTCCCCAGCACATCAAAGAATCCAACTTCAGGGCAAGTGTCAGGGTTGTAAGGTCCCAGCAGAACCTGCTTGTGCAGTGCCACAAGTTTGAGCTTTTCTTCATATGTTGGATGAAAGGCTTTGCCATCTTTTTCTGTAGGGAAAAAAAAGAAAAGAGATTTTCACTATTGTAATTAATTAAGCACAGACTATGGATAAGGATGTTGCATAACCATTACTGAGTTCCACCATTAAAAAAAAAGAAAAAAAAGTCAAGTCATAAAAGGTTAGACAAATTAAGTCAGTTCTATTTAAATAAAATATAGATCTGTCCAGAAGAAACACATCTACTTTAGCTACTGAAAACTTCAGTGTGGAGTGCTCTGCATCCCACTATCTACAGTCAGTCATCACATAAATATTTACATTAATTTGCTGAACGTCACGCCATATGGATCTATATCTCCAAAATATTTTGAAGCCTTAACTGAATTCAAATGTGTCTGCCAAGTCTACTCTAGTGTGCACAGGAAGGATTTTCCACAAAGAAAGACGTGATGTTAACTTTATAAACTGCTCTCCTTTCATGCTCTTCACATCGATGAAAGCAGCACAACCAAGGCTGAAGGCAAGGAAAACTGCAGAGAGGAAAAATTAAGAGTCAAGAGGAGTTTTCCTTGAGGGAATACAATTGCTGCCCTTGGCCAAGGCAGCTGGAATAGCCCCTCACAATGAAAGGCCTTGCAGCTGACTCCATCAGCACCAACACAGTGAACTCTGACAATAAGAAGGCAACATAAGCCTGAACATGTTCCAGTGGCTCCACAGGAACATCTTCTGAACCATTCCTGGTTAGATCCCACCACGTTTTTACTGGTAAGAAGATACTTGCATTGATTTAAAATGATATATGAATTAGTCAGCTAGGACTTACCTCAACACATTTAAATTGTCAAAACAAATCAAAGAAACAGGCATTGCTGTGTGTGACTACACTGCTTATTAAGAAAAAGACATTTTTCTTGAACAGGAAAACAAATAAATAAGCACCATCTCCTTTTGGAAGGGCTGAAATGAGGAAGCTACTACCAGAGGTAAAAGGTAGTCACTTCTCCTGACTGCACTGCTCTCCATGTAACTGGGAGCTGGAGACAAAGCTGCCACTCATTCCCAGCTCTCCTTTGGAGCAAGTTGTTTACAGATCCAAACTGAACAGTCCACACCTAAATTTCAGGCTGACACATACTGCAAAATTGCTTGGCTGTCACTTGTGAACCGTTATTAACAGGAAAAGAAGCTGATCTTAGAACGAGACAGGAAGGAAAATACCCCTACTACAGCTTATTGAGAAACTCAGAGCAAATACTTCTGGAAATCAGAAACAATCCCAGCGGCAAAGTGCTTGCAGGTCACAGCAAGACACTCTGTTTTTGACAGAGAAAGTTCAGTACATTGCTGGACTTACTCAGCTGAGACATCACAAGGAACCACTACATGCATGCCATTTGTTTTGAAGCCACAATCAAATGATTAGGAAGGCAAATATTTAATTATTTATTATCCATTCCTAGAAGTCCACATCACTGTTGCAGAATTTCAAGTATTTGCTCTTGTCCCAGTGTCACCAACCTTACAGCAAATATAGCTGCCAGCTTCAAAAACAGGAGCTTTTCTCCACAAAAATATCTACTGCCAAAAATATCTGGTGGGGTAGAAGAAGGGGGGGATGTAAAAACTGAACCAGAGTCTACTCAGTGTATACAATGAAAGGACAAGACGGAGCTGACACAAACTGAAGTATAGGAAATGCCACTTAAGCAATTTTTGCTGGGTTTTGTTTGTTTGCTTGGAGTTGGTTAGTTCATGATGTTACTTTTGTTTTTTAAACTAAGAGTGACTGAGCACTGGAAGAGGTTGCCCTGAGAAGTTTTTAAGTCTCCATGATTGGAGATGTTCAAAACCTAAATAGAGACAGTGCCATGAAGCCTAAAATGAAGGGCTAAACCTGACAATCCCCAGCAGTTCCTTCCCCCCCCTAGTCTGTGATCCTTAAGGGATGCAAATCACCACATTCTGGTAAGCTTTCAACTCCGACTTCCAGAGAGCCCTTTGGCTTTTCCTCAATTCTTCACACTTTACACTCAACTCAGAATTTACTTATTAGGTAACAAGCACTTCCATGAGCCTCAATAAACAGCACTATTTTGAAATAATACTTAATATCCTGGGGCAGCATGCTACAGAGCAAGTCAATTGCCAAAGGTACTACACTGAAGTTTTGCCAGACTTCTGAGCAAGGTATGTATGATTCACAAGGGGGTCCCTACAATAAAGTTTACTTTTCACAACCTGTGTACCCACACCTGTCTGGCAAAACACACAGCTACTTGCTGTGCTAAACTGCTACCTAAGCCAGGTAACATCATCAGTATTTGAACTCACTCGTGAAGAGAGTTAAAGTGAAAAAGCCTTCATTTCCCATGCAATGCACAGCACATTTGCATTTTCACATAACAGAGAAGTCAGACCTCATGCCCCAATTGCTGAGAGAAGGCAAAATATGCATTTACAAAGAATGGTGACCCAAGGGAAGAACAACAAACAAGCTAAATTAGAGAGGAGAAAAGACAGGAGAAAAATACAAGACAGGCTTTCAGTAACTTGTAGATAATGTAGCTTAGAAGCAAATTATCAGAAAAACACTTGCAGCCAGTCAGCCAGTGAAGTTAAGCTTCATACTGATTATTCTGCAGTTGAACTCTACAGCACGAACCACACTGTATAATCACCCCAAAGATTTGGAATTGCTGGTGTTAAACTGAACCAGAGGACCTGAATTCATCTGCAGAGTCAAATATGCCAAAAAGAGCATTAGTGTGTCTAGACAAGTAGAAGTGCCAAATGTATCCAAGCATCCGTGAACGCGCCATTTAAGCAGGCATTACCCACACACCTCATACAGCTGTCGGGAAGTGGAAGAACATCAAAGAGCTCCAGGGAACACACTGAGAAATCCAAAGGACGTGCACAGCAGTAACACAGCAATTGTACAACTTCCCCAGGCCACCGGTATCCCTGACGCAACAAGGCCAGGAAGATACTCAGTTTTCAACCACAACAGAAAGATGAAGCTGTTCCTAGCAATGAGAGGGGCTTATGTCACTGTGTGGCACTGTATTATTGACATGAATTGATAAAAGCTTGCAAATTTAGACACAAAGGAGTTTTAGAAATGTGCCTAAGAGACTGCATTGTGCAAGATACTGTTAGTACTTTAGTCTAACTTTAGATTTTTACTCCTGTAAGAAACACGACACACCATGCTGCATCTTCCACTCCAACTTCACCTACAGCACCCACTCTAAATGCCTAATTCCCTTGGGATAGCAGTAAGTTGAGTCACCTAGAAGCAGCTAAAAACAGTTTGTGAAGTGTGATTTTTCACCTCATAGTTTCTAAAAGCAGAAGTCACATAGTTAATTCTATTAATTTGCAAAGTTTTAATGAGTGAGACCAAAACTGAGAAGTGTGAGAAATGAACTGCTGCCTGCAGAGCCCAGTACACTCTTACACTCCTAATCCTCTTCTCCTGAAAGTGTGTTCTGCATCAACAGAAGAATTACTGACTGGCCCTTCCAATTAAATATGATCAAAGCTCAACTTCATAAACGTAGGTACATTATAGGGGTTTTCATATTATTGAAAACAAGGGCCTACTTAACTTACGAATTACAATCATGCCATCAAATTAGTGCTCAAAAAAAGAGGTCAAACAATTAATTGAGAATGATGTTCTGCTGAGGTTGAAGATGCATTCTTGTTAGGATAAGAGGAAATAACTTAGGGCAGTCAAAGACAATTAGAGTACTTAACATTCCAGGAGAGCTTTTAGATACCAAAATGATACGGTTTGTGTACTGTCTGCTCAGATGTGCTGCACTGCAAATCACTTTAGACAGTGCACGAACACTTCAGGGACTGTCATATATTGAAGGTTGGGTGCAATGGTATTTCAATGACAGGATGTGGAAAACAACAAAGCCAGGGTGATGCTGGGAGAGATTTGCTGGCAGAGCTATGCAAGCCACCCTCTCCTGCTGCAGGACAGAGCATGAACAGGTTACCCTCACCGGCACAACTCGCACCAGCTCTGCAAGCAGAAAAAGCCATCAGAGACACTTCTGCTGTGCTAGGTGCCCCAGGGTTCACAATTACAGGCAGTCCTAGAGACAAAGAAATGTGCAATGACTGTAACATGACTGTTCTCCACTGTACTCTGGATCCAGCACAGAGGAGCAGCTTCTTAATGGCAGCCAAAATGCTGCTTGACCTGCACTAGGCTTAACAGAGCAAGAAGGGAGAGAGTGCATAAGGGAAAGAAGGCTCTTGTTTCCCACAGAAAAAAGGACTGGAACACTGTTACCATCTATTTTCTATGCCTCTGTTATTCTGAAAAGCTCTCTTTACAAGCCATTATGAATGTTAAAAAAAAATAAAAAGATAGCGCACATCTCCTGCATAGTCTAAGGCCTGACAGTGGAAGTGACCCAGGGCAAAACATTTTAGATCTGCTTTAGATTTATCTTTATCAGAGACAGAATAAAGTAGCTTCTGAGTCTCTTTAATATCCTAGCCCAGTTTCAGTCATGTTTTGCACATTATTTATACACACTCTCAACCCTGTCCTGTCTCTAAGCAATCCTATTACCTGCAATATGCCACCACTGACAAGTGTTAGCAGTCATTGTAACAAGCAAACACAAAGTATTTTGATCAGATTCCACTCCTCTTGGAAGAAAGTACACCATGAGTTACAGACAATTCGGGCTGCACACTGAAGCAGAAGAAAAGCAGCTTAACTATCAGCAGTTTTTAGAAGAATGGTCAGAAATGAGGTCTCAGCACTGACCTATTAACATGGGCCACCCTTCAGATCTGTTGCCTCTGCAAGTACAGGAGGAATCCCTGTTTGCTCCTTGGCATGCACGGGGCTGCTAACCAACAGTTGTTCTGACAGCATGAAAATAATTTGGAAACGAGACCACTTATTTTTGGAGCTGTGCAGATATAGAACAAGCTGGCAGAATCAGTAACCCAAGTATTACAAGCTCCTGTAGCTCCCCATCAGATCTATAAATAAAAATCTTCGTGTTATGTCACTTTCAGGAAAAAATCTACATATGAAATGATGGGCAATGGCTTTGTGTGAGTTATTCCAGCCACAGGGATAGAGGAACAAGGTTTTCACTGGAAAGACTGACAACACAATTGAATGGGGAAAATTCTCCTCTTATGAGTAAAGCCATGAGTTACAAGAAATTGCAGAAGGCTAAAAAAGGATCGGGAGTAAAGCTGAAACATGTTGATATTGAGTTTTGATTAAAAGGACAGCAACAAAAAAAAAAACATTGCTAAGACAGCACAAGGCAAGGAATTGGAGCCTACACATGCCACAGACTTCACCATTAGAGAGGAGATAAAGCCAGAACATAAATTCTGTTAAAATGTGATACCCTAGATACAGGTTATTGCTACATAGCAATAATATAGATAAAGTCATTCACAGCACGTAACTTTTGCATCGCAAACACAAGTTCACACTGTAAACACACTTTACACTGTAAAAATAGGTTTTTGTAGAGTATTCAGCCCAAGATAGAAGACCACAACCTATCAAGACAAGGAATTTGCTACTGCAGAGACATTTTTTTCTGCATCATTAAACAAAACCAGAACTCTTCTAAGCAACTAGTTTTACAGAAAGGTGAAAGAGACATTAAGTACAGTGCTTCCACAACCTGATAACCTCCGGTACAGGAGAAAAAAATATAGTATTATGATCCTTTTTTTTTTTTTTTTTTTTTACAGCTTAAAAAAATAATACCCCTTGTATATTAGCAGGCTACCAAAGTAATTGCTTTGTAGAACGGCGTCAGAACAGAGTCAAAGAACCAGGGCTTAGGAAAACTGCTTAGAGCCTTACATGCTCCTAACAACTACCAAGTGCAGGCCAGCCACTGTGAAGAAAAGACAACTTTGTCCTTCCAGCAGTGTTTCCACCAGCCAGCAGTGCTTGCCCTTAGAAGAGGCAGCCTCCCTGGGAGGTCATCTAACAACTGACTGCCACAAGACTGACCTTTCCAAGAGGAGCCTGTCCTCCTTAGTGCAGGCATGAGGCTGGACTCCCTGATCCACCTGAAGCAGCATCTGCCTGAAAGCCACGGGAGCGACGCATCGCTGGAAGGTGTTCAATGTAGTGAGCTCAGCTCTTTCCTCAAAACCCCACAGCCCGCTTCTCCCTCCCGAGGAAACCAAATGTGACAAGATACCTCCAGCTTCCCACGGAAGCAAATCTGGCTTCAGGGGATCCCAGGAAAAACACTCTAGGTCTACACCCCAGGTATTTCACAGCTGCCTGCTGGGGTCATGGTGGCACACAGAATCACAGAATCAATTAGGCTGAAAAGACCTCTGAGACCATCGACTCCAACTTACGACCAAACACCACCATGTACTGAGTGCCACGTCCAGTCTTTTCCTTAAACACCTCCACGGACAGTGACTCCACCACCTCTGTGGGCAGCCCATTCCAATATCCAATCACCCTTTTTGTGCAGAAATTCTTCGTAATGTCCAACCTAAGCTTCCCCTGGCGCAGCTCAAGCCTGTGTCCTCCGGTCGTGGAGCAGCACAGCGAGCCCTGGAGCTGGCACGCTGAGGAGACGGGCACGCACCTCCCGCCGGGCTCCGGGCTGTCAGCAGGCTCGGCACCACTCACGGCGAGCACTCCTCGCCCACGTCTGCGAGCTTTCCCTGCCCGTGCCACCAGCACGGATCTGTGTCGCTCCGCTTTCGGGCGGGGTGCTGCACACCCCCGGCAGTGCCACACCGCGGCCCGGGCAGCCTCTCCTCCCGCTCCCCGGCCCGGCTCACGTCCGGCACCAGGAAAAGCGCATCCCCGCCGGGACACGCTGCTCTCCCCGGCACACCGAGCCCTCCTGGGCCGCCCCCCGCGGCTCTCGGGGGTCTCGGGGCTCTGCCTGCGTCCCGCAGCCCAGCCCGGCCCGGCGGGCGATGCCGCCCGGGGCTCCCCGGTGCCGGTGGCTGCCCCGGTTCCGGCGGGGGCGGTGCGGGCCGGGCCGCGGCCGGGCTCACCTTTGAAGAAGCGCAGCGCCAGCCCGTAGAGCTCCTCCAGCGCGAAGCCCCAGCGCCGCTCCAGGCTCAGCGCCGCCTCCTCCGCCGCCTCGCCGCCGGCCTCCGCCGCGCCCGGGGAGCCGGGGCCCGCTCGGCCCCGCCCCGCCGCCGGCTCGCCCTGCGCCGGCCGCGCTTCGCAGGGCGGCACCTCGGCGGTGGGGCTCAGCGTCAGCCCGTCCACCGAGACCTCGAGCCGGTCCGAGCTCAGCACCGCCGCCATCCTCCGCCGCCTCCCGCCCGCCCTCCGCCTCCTGCTCCGCTGCTGCGGCCACGTCCCGACTTCCCGTCCCCTCCGACCCGGATCTTCCGGGCCCGCCCACGGCCCCGCCCCGGCCCGCCTCGCCCGCCCCGCCCCGCGGCTCCCGGGCCGCGGGAATGCACCGGGGGATGGGGCTGGGCCGGCTCGTCCCCTGCCCTCAGGGACACTGCCTGCTCTGGGCCTGGGCTGCCGCTCCCCGGGAATCCGGGGACGGGAGTGGGCGGGAGCCGCCGCTGGGCGCCCTGTCCGCGCTTCTTGGTTGCTTCATGAAGGGGATAATGGTATTTCGACAGCGTTATCTCCCTCGTGAGGAGAGACTGCGGGAGCTGGGCCTGTTAAGTCTGGAGAAGACAAGACTGAGAGGGAATCTCATTAATACGTAAAAATATCTGAAGGTGCCGAGACGTTTCGGTGGTGCCCCGTGACAGGATGTGGCCATAAACTATAACACAAGAAGTTCCACCTCAACACCCCAGCCTTTTGCACTGAGGGTAGCAGAGCACTGGCACAGGCTGCCTAGGAAGGTCATGGATCTGGTCATGGTCTGGAGATCCACCTGGATGAGTTCCTGTGTCACCTGCTCCGGGTCCCTTCCAACCCTAACAGTTCTATGATTGTGTGAAAGCCTTTTGCTCCAGCTGGAAGGTGGAGTGGGGTCTGCCGCTGGCCTCTTGTCCTCCTCTCTCAGAAATCATGCTTCAGGCCTCACACAGGAGAGGAAAGAAATGAGCCAGAGAAAGGAAGAAAGAGCACAAGGCAATTACTTCTCCAAGAGCTGTAGCTGCAATTAGCTCATTCCCTTGTGACCGTGAAACACCGCTTACAATAATACTATTATCGTGTGCTGTGGAAGGGGAGAGAGTCGCTCTCATGCACGGTTGCAGAGGTTTATTCCCAGCTCACACAATCCTGCTTGCAGGATTTCGAGAGACTGTGTTAGCAAGGAGTGCTTCTGGTCCCATTTCTCAGCCAAACCAAGATTTAGGCTGCACACCTGGGAAGGGCACATCCCTGCCTGGTGGTTCATGAAGCCAGTGCTAAGAAACACAACTGCACACCTCTGCAGCCTCCTGAAACCCAGGGGTGTAGGAGTCTCACCTGCCTCCCAAAGCCTGTGCCCCCTTCTAGGGTTGTCCCCTGAAGTTTGTCACACTGCCTAGTTTATCCACCATTCGAAGTGGCTTTGGATCCATCTGTTGATCTCTCAGGAATGCTGAAGAAATTTCATTGTCACGCTTACAAAGTGCTTAGAAGCCTTTGGGTGAAAGGGACAAGAAATAAAAAGCTTTAAATTAAATTACTTAATTTCCGGTTAGTATTTCTTGGGAGATGGAATGCCACCCAGAGCACTGTTTACTACACATGGGGCAGAGTTTGGTTCGGATGATGAGTCACCTAAGCTTCAGAATAAATTTTACAACTAATTGGAAATCCTTTGTAGCCTCTTCACTAGCATTTTTGTTTATTGAGGATCGAATGTAACACTGTATGATTTGCCTTTTCCTGCCAAAAACTGCAAAATGAAGCTGTACCATCCCCTTTTGTTGGTTGGAGCTCTCCAGAGCACGCAGTTCTCTGTACTGACTATTTGGTGCTACCTCATGGACCAGTCTTACAGCAAAACAGATGATTTTATCTCCTCTGATGAGCCTGCACCCTGCCTTACAGGTCTGTCACTTGAGCATCACATCCAGCTTCACTTTAACATTTAATAGTTAATTTATAAATCACTTCTATTGAAGCATCAGTTTTCAGAATTTTGGTCTGACACATTTCCTGCTTGGCTTGAGGAGTTTGCACTTCATAAATATTTTCTTCTGGCATCAACTCTACAATTTAATCTGTAGTTCCTGCTGTAAGAAACTCTGAATTCTTTATCCTTAAAATGCATCCTTAGAGTAAGAGAAGCTGAAGTTCTGACTGATCTGTATTGATTTTCTGTTTCACCCAAATGGAAGAAAATACCCACTTTCTCTACTGTTAAAACCAGAGGTGTTTCTGCTTCATGGTAGGAGACTGGCCTGAAACCAGGCAGCCCTTAGTTTGTGTGTGTGTTTGGAGTCCAAGCTAAATCCAAGATGCTGACGAGCTGATTTTGGAACAATTACAGAAGATTGATTTCTCTCCTGGCAAGCTGTGTCCTGTAGTGAACGCTCGCTTAGCAAATGTGAGGCCATTTCTCTCTCCTCATGCCCGCTTTGCTCTGCCATGCAAGAGGCACGTGAGCTGGCACCAGCAGAGCAGCTTCCTCCACAAAGGCACCATAAACTCCTGGAGAGATCCCAGCTGGAGAGTCAGAGCAAGATGTCTCTGACAGTGCTGTGTCTGACTGAGGCATGGCTGGTTTGCCCCTGGTCAGAGCCACAAGGAGCACAGAGCTGCCCTCAGTGGCTCTCTGCTTGCCTTCCCACAGCAGAGACGCTCCGGAGAGCATGGAATGGACATTTTATATCAGCACTCCTCTTCTTCATGGTGCTTCCAAGTTGGATTTATAAATATGAAAACTCGCTGCTGTAGTGTCAGTAAATGCTGTGATGTGCAACAAACTAAGTGTCTGATCAGGTGTAGGAAAGGGAGTAGCTGTGAGATGGTATTTTAGGAAAAAATGGAAATTCAAATCTTGGGAGGAGTCAGGAAGTCCTGGTCTGGCATAACGTAATAACAAATGATGAAACATTTTTCTAGAAGAAAATTTTGAATTTGCAGTGATGGTTATTTGAGCTGACTCTTCCCTGGCATGCAACCAGTATGACTTGCAACACCTTCAGTGAATTGCTCATCAATCCTGTAAATGAAGACATATTTCCCACATGATTATGACAAAGAGTTCCCAATAATTTATGTGTTGGAGAAAACACTTTGCTTAATTCACAGATAAGATGAAAATGCTAAGTTCAGCCAGTAAATCGTTCATTCATTTCTTGGAACAGCATTTTCTGCGTGGGAAAAGAAACACGGAAGAAATACAAGTCCCAGAGAGGGAGTCTGGTCTTTTAAGTACAGTGTTCTCCAGTAAGAAATGTAGACCTAGAAATTTTATAGAGAATAAATCAATTATTTAATTCAAGCTGCTGAATGTTTGACACTTAAAAATTCCAAGTTATTCACTGAGATTATACAATGAAGAATTAAAACATTTATAGGGCAGTGGCCTCACGTAAACAAACAGCTCTTCCACTGTTCCTGGTGGAAGAATGAGAAGCCTCCCTCTTACAGGTACCAGAGCACCAGCCCTTCCTCCCAGACAGCCCTGGGTGAAATCCATGTGCTTCCTGTGGCTTTGGCTGTGCTTTGGAGGAGTCCCACTCCTGTGGTGGTGTCTGTCAGAGGAAGGGTCTCACTTTGAGAGATGTGGCCGAACACGGTGTTTGCTGCCGCAATGGCTGCTAAATATTTGATTATCTCAAATGAATATCTCTGAGCAGCTGGGTCTGGCACTGTGCTCTGGGCTCAGAAATGCAAATCTCCCACTCAGGAAATATTTTTATCAGTTTCTCAGGAATGGCTACACTCCATAAACGGGGTGGAGCATCACTCCCAGCCCTAGTGCTATGGTAGCAGCCCAGAGCTCCCACAGCTGGGAAGGAGTGAAGTGCCTGGAAGAAAAGGCTGCGTGTATCTTTGGGAGGGTGACCAGGTTAATAGATGAATTAAATTCCTCAAAGTTTGGAAATTGAATTGCTTTTGTGAGTATTAACAGGATTGACCTTTTTCCATAATGTGACAGTCTTATTCCTCTTCTTACTGTCTTCATTTTCTATTCATGAGAGTTGTACTGGCTGAATAGAACCAGAACTGGAAGGAAGAAAGTGTTCAAGCTCTTTTAGTTTAATTAAAGGTTTTCTCTTTGTCTGTCTGGCTTTCCTTACAGGACAGAGACAAGCTGTTTGGTTGGGAGCTGATCTGACGCTGTAAAACCACCCAGGGAGGCAGTGGTACAGTGTAGTGGACTCCCAGCCCTGCTAGAAACATGAAGAACAACAAATTTGATTTGTGCTTATGTCTTATACAATCCAGACCGAGAGTATATTTTTTTTCCCTTATAGTTCTCTTGATCACAGTAATTTTATAGAAATTGATTTTTTTTCAGAAGCATGTTGGAAAATATATTTTTCTAGGACTTAGAGTGAATCATAGAGTCTTCATTATCATTCACCACTGTTGCCCATTGTGGTGACCACTCAACCTCATTTACCACCAAACTGCTCTTTTTTTGTCTGCTTGTTGCTTTTCCTAAACTTTAGGAGCCCATGGTGACCCTGATGTACATGTGACAGACAGCAGATGTTCTCAGTAGCTCTTTAGATGTTCAGGACATGTTAAAGTCAAGGATCACACTCCAATGCCTTGCATTTCTGTAGTAATTTATGGTGACATTCACACCGACTTCCCTAGCTTACTGTATGAGGTGCAGAATAAGTAGGACCTTGGCAGTACCTTTTTAGCCATGTCAGCAAATCCTGCTGAAATCAGGTTTATTGGCAGGGTGCTCGAGCGACTCCTGAGGAAACATACACATGCTAAAGTCCATCTTCACTAAATATTCCCATTTTGAGAGACAGCAAACATCCCGTAGCATGGACGCAGTTATCCCAGGTACAGGTGACCATAAAGGAGCAGCTCAGCCTCATAAATGAAGCGATACCAGTTCCATTATCTCAGGCTGATATGATTGCATCTGCTGCAGTGTCACTGTGTAAACAGGCACGCCCTTCATAGGCACAGGACCTACAAGAAGCAGTACAGCACTTTTATCTACAAGTCTTTGCCAAAAGAGATATGGCCAGGAATTGGAGCACTTCCTGAATTTAACCAACTCCTCTAATAAAGTGATTTTACAGAAGAGAGAACAGGGAAATTGATGCAATTAGCAACTGCATTTTTGGCTATGTGCCCAGAAAAAAATGTGAACCAACAGCCAGATGAATGATTTCTATCCATGTAAATTCAGAGCACCTATGGATGTTCTTTTAAAACACCTCCAGGAAATGAGTTGTACCTCTGTGGCAGGGTCTGACCTCAGCTAGCATGTGTCCCCAAAGGGGACAGAGATGGCACTGACCCTGAGTTCTCATGCTCCAGACATGTCCTCTTCTGTGCTGCCACATACCAGCTTCTTCCCTCCTGTGTCCTTTCCTTTTTTGGCTTTATTTTCAAATGAACTGTACCTACCTCTGGGATTCCAGGCTATCCAGTGGCATGGGATATGATAGGCAGAGACGAGATTTCTCTGCAGAACTGGTGCCCCTCCTGCCTCTCTCTTGGTAAGAGGAAGGCTACGTGTGCAATACGTGGCACTACGCATGTCCCTCCTTCTATTCAGCAAACAGAAGGATAACACACCTTTCAAAAGCATGCAGTAAGCCTGTCCCTCTTTTTCTGATTATCAGATGCACCCTTTAATGGAAAGCATGTGGCTGGTTCCCAGCTGCTCAGCTGTAGCTCAATTCTTTATGTTGTTGTTCGGGGTTATTTCTCCTGCTTTGAGTTAAATTGAGAATGAGGCTTCATGAAATGCCTGCAGCCCTGTCCTGCTCCCAGCCATACACCACACACTCCCATCCACATCCTGGTTGCCAGCTCTTAAACTAGTTGGACGTCTCAGCAATCCTCTTCACTTTTTGAAGTAGCTGGGTTAGTTCTCTGCTGGCTTGGAGGGCAGGCCTGGTTCACCAAGGGGTTGGGAAAGCATTGGCAGCAGCAAGAGCCTGCTGCCAGGAGCAGGGAAGTGAGGATGGGAGCAGATTGTCTCTTTGGACACAGCAGTTACATCATGAGCTAATGCCAAATAGCAGTGATTACACTCCACCACTGCTCCCAGCTGCATTTCCTGCCCTTTCCCTTGCACTGGATCTAGCAATGGAGTGGCTTCCGGGTGAGTTGATTCAGCTGTCTGATCTGGCTGAAAACTCCTCATTTTTATGGCATGATTGGTTTGCCCCTGTTGTCAGCCAGATGAACACATCCTCCCTGTGGCTGCACAGCCACTAAATGCTACATAAGGAAAGCAATGCAAATGGGAAACAGAGATAGAAACCAGCTCGTACATAACCCAGCTGTAACACCAAACTGCAGCCTGAAGAGCAGCCACGCCTATCCAGCCATCCTGCTGCTCCTGCCAGAGTCAGATCACTCAATAGTTTGCTTCCCTACCTGTGCTCCTCTGCTCTAATGAACATCTTTTCAGTACAGGAAGTGTATTTTTATCTCCCTCGTTCAGTGTGAGTAGAATTGCTCTCCAGCAGGCAATTTCAACCTCTTCTGATTTGTGGACTGCTAGTGGAGAGGCTGGCAGGACTAAATCCATTGGCTTCCGTTCCTTTGTGGCTTTTGTGCACCTTGGAAGTTACTCACAGTGGCAACAACCATAGACTGAAATGCTCTGCACAGAACTGCTGAGAATCACACAGGACTTGCCAGACTGGCAGTGGTCTTTTGACATCTTTTTCTCCTCTCATTTCTTTTTTTTCTTATCAAGGATAATAAAATCAGAGCAGATTATGGAGAGTGAGGCTAGTGAACAAAAGTGGAAACTTTGAGCTAAAACCTTTTCAGCTCAGTTTCCTAATGGACAGCACAGAACAAATTACTGAGCCAGGACTTCCCATTCTCTCTATGTGTGAGTAGGCTGTCTTTATGGGAGATAAGCAGTAACATCCTTTCTTAGTAGTGCACAATCCTTTGTTGCAAGCCAGAGTCACAAAGCTACGTTTGTGTAGGGGCTGCAATAGTAACTGTGCCTTCTCTTGGCTCACAGATGCTTCTTGTGGAAAAGCTGTGGCTCCTCTCTCCATCACTGCAGAAGGCAGTGTTTTGGTACCAGGGGGTTTCAGTGGCAATACTGGCTTGCAGTGAAATGCAGCCTCCTTCCTTTTATACCTCTTCTCCCTCTCTCTCCTGGCGTTATTCCCAGATTTGATTCACAGCCCAGCCCTGTAAACTGAGTCAGTACAATTGTCAGGGTAAAAGGCTGCAAGGAGAGGAGTGGGAATGAGGGAGATGGCAAAAGGAATGGCAGGCGGGATCTGCTTAAGCTGCCAAACCCTTACTTTTCACCACTCAGGCTTCAACACTGTTGTGTTTAGTACATCCACAGCCTGGCCCAGCCCCTTCAGCTAAATTTGTCTGTAGTTTATTTACACACCTTCTGGTCCCTATCTCACTGATGACTGAGAGGAATTGCTGCTGAAGACATCATATGGTTTTCTCTTAAATACAGAGAGACATGAATCGTTTTCCTTTCACTGCTTTGCTGCCAGATAATGAAACCTTTGAATGAGGAGGGGAACAACATATTAACATATAATTTAAAGTAATCAGGAAGTCATCCACTGGGGACCTCATAATGTACCTTGTTAAGTGGGGTCTGGAATGGCTGGCACATGTGGGAAAAACAGGGCAAGAGTTCTCAAAGGAAAAGCTTCACCAAGGTCAGTACATTTCACCAGCTAGAGTCCTGAACAATATTCCCAGGAGAGAAGTATCTAAACGCCTGATTCAATGGTGATACACTCCTACAAACCAGTCCTAAAGCAGCAGAGGTTAACAACTCTCAAAATGTCAGCACTGGTCCCCAAGATAAAACACTATCATGATGAAAGGAGCAATTCTCTGGCATCCTTCTGCCTGCAGAATCTATATAAGCTGGGCTGCACTCAAGGAGCCTGAGTAGTGCAATTATGTGAGTTAAGATCCAGGTCTTTTGCAGATAAAAGACCTCATTTAGGTGTAGCTGTACACACGTAGGCAGGAGGAGTGTGTCTTTAACCTTACTGAGATACAGCAAAAAACCATATCTCTGGTACAGACAAGCCCTTAGGATGAAAAGTACGTGAATATCTCAAGGTGCTGATTTTATTACAGGCCTCCACAGAGTGCCCATTACTGTAATTCTTGAGTAGCCTTTGCACAACAGCAAAGCAATGGTATTTTCCAGCTAGAGAATAGGCTTTAATATTCGCAGCATCAACTGACATTTCTTTCTAGATCAAAACCTGGGGAGGGAAATTCCTTGCTGGATGGAGTCCCAAGCCTCACTGGTAGTATGCCCATAACCTGTTAGCCATGACAGCTGGTTCTTGCTAATCCTCTCTATCCTAAAAGAGGGCAGTAGCAATCTTTGAGGGTTGAACCTTATCACTGTGGTGTGAAATGCCACTTGCAGGTCAGTGGCTACTTGTCCCAACCCCCCTCCCTATATTTTGGGTGCAAAAACTTAATTATCTCACTGTTGATCACTTTAAGAGAATAGTCCAGTCCCCTGGCTTAAGTGGTCATATTAGGAAGGGGCTGGTCCTGATTAGGACTCCCAAATCCCACAGAAATACATAAGAGTATCAAATATGACTGGTTTGATGAGAATAAGACTTACTTACAGGCAAGTAATCTAATGCACAACAAAATATCTAACAAATTTGATCTTAACCGTCATCTAAGAGACAGGAGAAAAATCTTTCAGAAGGGCTGGAGAGTCATGAAGATCCAAAGAAGAAAACTGTTATAACCTCATGTGAAAGAAACAATATGTTTGCTTTGGGATCACATTCATTTGCAAAGGGGTCCAAATTTTCAGTTAATTTTATTTTTTGAAAGAGCTTGTTTTCCTCAACTTGTAAAAAATATTAGAGGGAAAATATCCATTTTAAAAGAGTCCTTTTTCTTTTCCCCAGTGACACAGCACAAGACATTCCCTTCTAATGTGTTGCAGGAGTTGGTTTGATGATTCCTCCTGACACCTCAAAGATCTGAGACTACAAAGAAGTAGTGAAAGGATTAAATAAATCACTTGGTCACTGTGGAAAATCATAGCCAGGGAGTCAGAACACCGGGAGCCTGAGGTTTCCATGGCTATTGTACAAGAGGCAGCTTCATCTTGTCACCTGTCAAGGATTGCAGGACTGTTTTCTTCTCTTCTTTAATCAAATGGGCTCATGGCCAACAATTTACCAGTCTCGCTTCTAGAAGTATGGAAGCCACTTGGTTGTCACAAATCCTCTGACAAAGGTAGAGAAAAGCTTTGTAAAAAGTTTCAGCTGTCCCTATTAGAATGGGGGCTGCTCAATATCTAAAGAACTGAGCTCTTAGTTGTCAAGGGATATAGTAAAATCTTAAATAACCTGCTGACTGTTAGAGGCACTGGCTGGGAAGTTATTGAATGTTCAAGGATTTCCAGTATCCTGTTTCCTAGGTGCCATTAAAAAACCACAACCTTTAATTCCACAGCAGCTCATTTCCCCCTGTGATACCATTATGTGTACATGGCTGGACATGAAAAATGTGCCAGCTCTTACCTGACAGCATATTGCTACACACTGTAGCATGTAAATTAGTCTCTGTGTGTTGACACAAGTCACCTTTCTTCAGCATCACTTTATTTAAACAGCCATACACTGTGTGTTTGCATGTGGATAGAAGAAACCACCTCCCCAGCCAGCTCCTTTTCCTGCTCACACTGAGCCCACAGCACAGCAAACAGCCAGGAGCCCTGGCAAGGTGGGGGAGCCCGAGGGGGTTTCCAGAGAGCTGTCAGGGAGGGATGGGCACCGGGGCTGCTCCCTGACTCCCTCCCAAGCTTTCTGTCTGACTGGATTCTGCTTGCTTTCATTTCTAGGTGCCTCTGATTTCCTCATGGATCAAACATCCCTGCCTGGGAGCTGGGTGCAGCCAGTGCTCAGAGACGTGCCAAGCCCATCCCATGGTGTGCATGTTTCCATCCCAACAGCTTTGGCTGGTGCCAAATCATTCCTCACATTGCCTGCCTGTCCTGTCACCTCTGGTAACAGCCGTGTTTGGCAGCCGACCATTTCCTCGCAGACTGGTGAGCTCACGGCTGCTCCAAACCGTGTCACACAAGTTTGCACGTCCCTTGGAACAGGCTGCTCCCCACCCACACTACAAAGGCCTATCTGCACTACAAACCAAACCACCCTGCCTGCAACATTGCAGCCACTTTGCACTATTTAGTCCTGTCAAGGATGCAGAAAGGAGCTGGAGGCTCTGTGAGGCAGGAGCGTGCTGTCCCTCAGCCTGGCTGGTCCCCAATACAGGCCCTGCCAAGCCACAGCTCAGCCCAGTGGGACTTCAAGCAACCACTACAGCAAAGTGGGCACTCGCGAGATTTTTTCTGAAACTTTCCTTCTTTTTTATGTAGCTGTTGCTTCCTGGACTCACATTGTTTGAGCTGTCTTAGCTGGTTTCAGAAAATGGAAATGGATGTGCCATTGGTAATGTCAGCTCACCAGATGGCAGGCCAGCAACTACAGGGAAGGAGGAAAGCACAGCCAGGCTCACCTTTTTGCTCTGCCACTCACTGACTTTCACATAACTGTGGGCAGGTTGCTCAACCTTCCCCTTTTCTAGTAAAGCAGACAAATGCCTGGAAGATACCTCAAAGTTCTCAACAGAAGCAAGTCCGCAGAGTGAAATGCAGGGGTCACACCCGAATGTTTATTGTTCAAATTTTAGAAAAAAACCTGGCATAACTACAACATCCACCATTGCAGGGCTGTCCTTAACAGAAACCCAGCCAAAATGACCTCTCCAGCACTGTGAGGGTGTGCAGTGCTACAACAATTCCACAGTCATTCACTTCTGTCTGTTCACTCTAGATTAATAAATCCTGTTTCCTTCAACAGTTTCCTTTCCTGCTTATATGGGAAATTTTGGCCTGGTCAGTGTTTTTTAAAATATAAAATTTTAAACTGGCCAAATCCAGTTAAGGATGAAAATGGGTTTTACATATTGGGTAACATATTGATGGCCTTATCCCATGCAAGAGCTCAGTTTGTAAGTGTGTGTGAACAACACCCAGCAAAGCTGCCAAAGGAGGGTTTGTTGCTCTGTTTCACTGTGTGGGGATCACTGATAGCACATAGTCAATGTGAGGTAAAAGTCAGTCAATTTTGCAAATCCAGGTAAAATTACCTTTCTCTTAACAAACCATGCAAAATTACTCCGTTTGTCTAACCTTGAATTCCTTCTGGTTTCTGGGGAGATTATGTCCCAAATTCCTTGAACTATATAATGATTGCTATTGTATTTTATTTTGGTTGTGTGAACATGAAGTAGGGCGGACTTGTAATACACCAGGGGCTGCGTAGAGCAGCAGCTGTTACACTTTCAAAGAGCATTACTGAGCTTTTTATAGTTGGCTGCAGTTGACATCACGGCTAAATAGAGTCTTGCTCTAAAATATATTCCACCCAGCCTATGCAACCTGAAATCTGTGCATTGCTGGGAGGAGAGAGGATCACAGGAAGCAGTGCAATATCAGCACAGAAATAAAAGCCTGGGGATGTGTTTGATTGTTTTTCTTGCATCCATTAGAAATGCCCTTGAAGGTTTTTTTCCAGGAATAGCAGAAATCTATGGAGAAGAATGACAGAGTGAAACCTCTCCTCTTGGGTCAGCAATCAAATCTGGTCCAGGTCAGCAGTGACCAACAGCTGTAGTACCTCACTGTAGGTAGCTCTCTTAGTGCCTCATGGATGATTGTCCAAAGCAAAAGAGGCCAAGTGCTTTCACACTGTTATCACTGTGCCACTGAGATGCTGCTGGAACTTGGGTAAAAGCTACTGTGCAGTAAAAATCATTAGAGAGGAGCATCACACGCCCAGCCCCCTTTCTGGACTGGACCAGCAGCTTCCACAGATTTTGGGAGAGAGCTCTGCACTGTACTCACCATTAAGAAAATTAGAAAGCTGAGTTGGTTGAAACAAAGCTGAAGCTTATCCAGGACTCAAGTCTAGCCCCCAAAATGTCTAAATCAACACTGTCGTTGTGTGTGTCTGAGTTATCTCTACTCCTCTATAGCTGGACATACTCCATGTGAATGGTCTGGGTTTCCTGGGGTACTTTCACATGCACTGCACCTCCTCTCTGAGTCTGTGACTGAGGACTGTTCAGTTTTCAGATATGCTTTCTTCTGGGATCCTAAATGACCTCATGGGGAAATGTCAGTATCCTACTCTTTGCCTGACTTCTGTTTCATCTTACAGGGACCCACTGTTCTGGCGAGAAGTCCCTTTAAGGGGCCAATCCAGGGATGTCTAGCCTACCTTCACCAGGAAAGACTGCAAAATGTGAGGAGACGGTGCATCACTGGTCTGTGAGCCTTCCCTGGGTGTTGGTTAGATGGCCTGCCAAAAATGTCCCAGGTGACACTGACAAGCACAAGCCCTTTCACAATCTGACACTGTTTACTGTTTGTGGGGTGTGATGGCACAATTCCTCTTTAAAACTGCACAGACACAATCCTCCTCTGTGCTGCAAAATGCATTATCCTCGTAGCCAAGTGAATCAGCACGTCCCCAGCAGAGCGGCCAGGACTGACCAATGCTGTCTTCCCCTTCCAAAATGTCAAATGAATTTCTGCTTAAGCAGATGACACCAGCAACCACACAAGTCTCCCAGCCTCAGGGTTGTTGCTGTCCTCTTTATGCTATGCTCCCCTTCCTATTCATATCAACGTTCAATGGTCAACTCCCAAATGGCTCAAACTTCACCCAGAGAAAAAAAATTACCATTATCTAAACTATGGTTATTCTGCAAGTACTCCAAAGAGCACTTAATCATCCTTTTTTTCACAATTCATGATTTTTACATGCAGAAAACCAGCAACCTGGACCCACAGATCCAGAAAGGATTTCACAGGAGGGGCTCTCCTCTTGTTGTGAAAAAAAAGTTAATAAGTCTTTACTTTTGTGTGATGTGGTCCATGGTTTCTCCAACTGCTGAAAGCACTAGCCAAAGTTTGAGAAGTGACCCTGGGAAGTGTGGACAGAGAAAGAATTCACTCAGACCTGAAATGAACGGTCTTTTGCAGCTCTTTATGCCTACACATTTTACATAGTCTCTAAGTAAAATTCCCACCTGAAACCAACTTTTGCACTTTGGTTAGACAAAGGAATCTGGTGAAATTGCACTGCTTCAAGATTAGATAAGGGCCTGGAGAGCAGGAAGCAGGCACCAATCCAGCTCTGGAACAGGCTTCTTCTAGGAACAACCCTGTGTGTCTCTGCCAGTGTGTCATGCACCTTCTCTTCAGCAACGGAGCCATAGGTAAGTTACAGTGGCATTTAATGGGTGTATTTGGACAGCCTAGACTTGGTTATGCACCATTAACTTGCTGCTGTGGAAATCTGAAAAGACTTGTTTGGAGTAAAGGAGGCCAGGCCAATTGGATGAGGAAAGACCGCAACATACAGAGGGTGTTTGCTTGGTTGGGCACCTGTGTGGCTCTCAGGAATTATCCTGGTCCCTCAAGCAGGAGCCTGCTCCATGCAGCCAGAGGAAAGATCACCATTTGGCTGAAGAGATGCAAAATCAAGCTCTGTGGGCAGGTAAGATCAGTCTTTGGTCTGCCAGAATTTTCAGTGGCAGCAGGTTCCCTGTTTATCCTGGACTGCTTTGTACATATCTGGACTCTTGCTGCCTTAGTTGATAAAAATACAAAACACAGAGGAAGGAGAGCTCGACCTAGAGAGATTAATCAAGGGAAACTCCTTAACTTCTCACTTCTGCCCTTATCTTGGCAAAATTTGAGATAAATACAGCCTTTTTGAAATGTCAAAAAAACATGAACACTGCTATGCTGGCACTGACCAAGGCACACAGATGTAAAACACCTGGGTGATGATGTGATTGATGTGATATCCTGCCCAGCTTTGCAATTTCCAGCCACTGTCATAAATAATTTTGTCTACAGCCATATTTCAGGCATTGTCAGTGAGTGACGAAAGAGGCCAGCAGCAGTGGAACTGCAAATAGAAACCTACACTATGACACTGCTGCACCCTTTTTTGATCACTCAGACCTGCAGCAAACTCTCAGCATTCCTTTAAACCTGCTCTTACTTCAAATACCTTAGGATGGTCTCCCAGCTGCAAAGATATGACTGCAAAAGAGGAAAAACATGGTGTTGTAAAGATGTGGGGGGTGGTTAAGATGGCAGTAGAGAGCTGCTGAGATCACTGCAGCCCAGAGTCACTCTCCATCTTGGATTGCACTTGTCCCATCTGGAGTAATAAATGGATTTGCTCTTTGGCACATGTCCAGCAGCATGGAGAATCTTCCAGGGGCAGGGGAGAAAAGCTGTCAAGGAGAAAAGTCTTAAATCCCCCAAGTAACTGTAAAATAAGGTTGGTCATGCGCAAAAGAGAGGGATAAAAATCAAGAGGACTACAAGATAATGGAGAAAGAGATAAAAGTACTAATAAAAGGAAAGAGAGGAAGACCTTTAGTCAACAAAGGAGAGGATTAGAATAAGGAGGTGACAAGGGTGCGGCCTTGGCAAACAGAGCCAATGTCAAATAGAAAAACAACCCTGCCAGAAATAAAAGCAGAGTTGAGCTTGAATAAAAGAAGAACAGCTGCCATGTAAAATGGGAGTGAGAGAATGAGCAGGGCAGCCCAGGGGGGCACTGGTGCAGGCTGGAGGCAGGGACATGCCTCAGAGAGCGCCTTTGCCGCAGGAGTGAGCCAACACACAGGATGCTATCCGACAACTTATCTGGGATGGTTGAGGCAGGGGGACGGGATAGTGGGGGAGGAGGATGGAGATAGTGTTCTTTGCAAATGTGTGGAGTTTCTGTGTGAGTCAGGCACCAGAAAACTGTGCTGTGGGCTTACAGAAGTCAGGATAACCCACAGAAATAATGCCTACCGAGTGTGTTGCGTGGCACTTCTCTTTAATGTGATTTTAAATAGCAAAGAATTATGAGTCAATTCATGCACAGAAGAGAATGACTTCATCAAATGGCATAGTAACCACTGCACTCCCCAGCTAGGATCATGTGGAACTGCTGATTTAATGATCAACTGCAGAACTCCAGCTCAGGTGAAACTTCCCACGTTCCATCCACATGTTAAACCTGAAAATCTTCCAAACTGTACAGAGGCTTGAAAATCCTTGAAATTAAAGAGCCCAGAAAAAAATGCAAGAGCACAACCAAAATGGTTTTGTTGTAAATGTCATGATACATGAGATTAAAAGTCTCTCATGTCCAAAACCGATCAGAAAAGAGGTGGGAAACATTTAGAATGAATGGTTAGACTGAAGCCAGAGCACTGACCTTGGCACATGCTTGAGAAGCAGCAGGGAAGCCAGATGAAAGATTCTCCAGTCAGTACCAATCAGAGAAGGAAGATTTGGTGGATTTTAATAGCACCAGGGCAGCCAAGGGCAGAGGAAGATAGTGGGTTTGTGTTCATACTGTAACAGGCATCCGACCATACTGGGAAAGTTCTGTATTGTCTTCTGGTTTTGAACCATCAGAGCTTAACTTGCTTCATATTTGGATCCTTTTCTCAATAACTGTGAGACATAAGCTGTAACAAACAAACAAAAAAAGCAACATTTACATAAAAATCCATTAATTTCAGCAGCTCTCAGATACCAAACACTGCAAGACAGAAACAGAGAATCTTGTGACTCATTTGCTAAGTTGAAGGAAGAGCTTACCACATGCAGGGGATGATGATAAAGGTTTAAAAGCCTGCCAAGAAAAGGTACAAAACAATGCCCTAACACTGCTTGCTAAGGCTAAAGAGCCTGAAAAGGGAAGAGGGGGGACTGTTTGGAGTTTTTCTTGCTGTTTTCCAGTGTTGTTAGAGGAGGATGTGGCCTCTCTGCCATCCATCACCCTGCCTGCCCTACTCTGTGTCTATATTCTGGCTGTACCCTGGCGGGCTGCCTCTCCTAAGTAGGTGTGGAATGAAAAGGAGGAAAACATGGTCCTGTTTTTTTTCTTAGCTCTTCTGTTCTTACCTTCCTCCTTCTTTCTTTTTTTGTTCATCTGCAGATATATTCCTTTGCTTTCCCAGTCAATTAATTAAACATTATTGGGAGTTTGGATAATGCAGTTTTTTCGTATACACAACCATCTGCACCAACAGTTCTCAGCAAATCTTCATTAAGGAAAATATCTCTAAGAGTTGGGTATGACCTTGTTCAGAGCATGTGAGTAAGCAAAGCAATACAGTAAATGCTATTGAATAGAAGCTTTAGGTTCTCCCACAATAACAGATACTATAAAATCAGGGCACAGAGAGTAATTGCAACAAGGATTTCTTTAAGCCTAGGGTTTGCTACCACAGCAAACTTGGTGGGACTGCCCTCTCAGTGCAGAAGCACCAGTGAGGGTCAGGCACATGCACCCTGCCATTCTCAGAGTATCTCAAAACCCAGAGATAAGCTGAAGTTTAAGTGTGTCTAAATTCAACACTAAATATCCCCTGCTCTTTC
Source organism: Eopsaltria australis (assembly GCA_034509425.1). Classification (NCBI taxonomy): domain Eukaryota; kingdom Metazoa; phylum Chordata; class Aves; order Passeriformes; family Petroicidae; genus Eopsaltria; species Eopsaltria australis. The sequence continues at coordinate 2,481,096 of JAVTVJ010000051.1, read as the reverse complement.
AACAGCCCCTCCTATCTCCAAGTAGCTTCCTCCCTACTGCCCTTTCCCTCTTCCCACCCCCACCATTTGCTCTAATCTCCCTCCCACTCCCAAATCCTGAATCTTCCTCTCCCTCCAATGGTAGGGAGCCAGCTGCCAGCCATCAGACATACTCTGCTCTTGCCCTGTTGCTGTGTCTGGGTCCTCTCTGAACCTGGGCATCTTGCCCCAGATCTGTTGGTATTTAGCAAATACAGCCCCTTGATCTTTTCATATGCATTTGCTGGGTTTTTACGCCTCCCTGCCTCCCCCACCGCTTCCTTCAAGGCTCTCTGTGTGTCTGAAGCTCTTATCAACTCCTCGGAGCAGAATACACGAATGGCACCACCAGGTCTTGAAGTCACGTCTCACACCTCTCAGGAAATGGCTCACCACACCAAGTCACATCCCCCTCCTAAGCACAGGGCTAAAGTCACAAGATACTATTAGTTCCTCATGGCCAAAACCAAGGAGACACGGCAGCTGAATTTCCAAAGGAAAATAGACCGTGCATATATAGAGGTAATGAGGTCTGAGCCAAGCAAGGCAGGCATCTTTCAGAGAGAACATAACCTCTTGTCACATTGCATTTATTTTAACCCTCTATCTGTGCAAAGAGCTGCTGGGCAAGCCTGGCTCTGTACTTGGTGATCTGAAATAACCTGTGTTGGTGATTGATGTCACCAGGCTCTGACATCGTTCTGGTTCTCCAATGCCATGAGCTCCATCACTCTGGAGATGTGCCCAAAGTACCTTTTGTACCCCTATCAGTACAAAAGTGCCAAAAGGGGTTCAGCCCAACCCCTTGGCCACAGGTCACACTCAGGACACTGTGACAACACCATCTCCCTTCCACTCCCAAGCACCCAGGCACCCACTGCCCCCCGGGACAGCCTGGAGCATGGCCAAGTCCCATTTCTGACCTTGCAGTAAGACACTGGCTGTATCCACCTCGCTGTGTCCCAGCTGGAGGTGAGCACACTCCCTGGGCTGAGCAGAAAGGCAAAGCCTCTCTGCTCTGTAGAGGACTCTGGTGAGGAAGAACTCTCAGGGACACAGCTTAATATCCACAATGGACAGGCAGCTCAGGCCTTTCAAGAATATATTTCAAGGCATCTGCAAACCATACCAGAGTGAGGACTAAACCCACCCTGCTCAAGCTCTTCCTTGTTAAAGCCGTGAGGACTAGAAAAATGACAACTCTAAATTAAAAACATGACATCATTGTAAGATCTCAGAACTCTACCTAAAAGCCTGGATGGGCTTCAATATATAGATCATGTGTCTGTACATTGGGAAGACCTGATAAACCTCTAAAAGCATTTGGAGGTTGTAAAGAGCTTTGTTACAATGACTAGAAGCAATCAAAGGGAAATTAAGTATTCATATAAAGATTTCCTCTTAGGCAGAATGAAAAAACTTCAAAACCTAAGCCTAGCATGCATAAAGTTTTTGCTATCAGGGCCCTGCTAGAGAGCTGGAAATTATATGGTATTTTCCTGCCAGCAGAAGCTCTGGAGTTATATATGCAACCATAAAAATGTGTCTGGACTACAATTCATTTAATTTGTGAGATAATTATCCAGGGATTGCTTCTTCAGGGACAAGCTCTCCAAGGATAGCTTAAACTTAAGTCTTAACAGCAAAAATGTGGTTTTATTTTTTCTTAAACTTTCTCTAAATTAATGAAATCAGGTTTGTGTGACTACTGTCCCTTTTTTTGGTCAGTCTCCTAATAGATGGATAGGGACTTTTTAAAAGGGCATGTCATGACAGGACAAGGGTAAACGGCTTCAAACTGAGTGGGTTTAGATTAGATATTGGGAAGAAATTCTTTACTGTGAAGGTGGTGAGGCCCTGGCACAGACTGCTCAGGGAAGTTGTGGATGCCCATCCTTGAAAGTGTTCAAGGCCAGGTTGGATGAGGCTCTGAGCAATCTGGTGTGGTGGAAAGTATCCCTGCTGATGGCTGCGGGGTTGGAACTAGATAATCGTTAAGGTCCTTTCCAACCCGAACCTTTCTATGATTCTGTGATAAGATTTGATCTTTTTGGCCAATTTCAGTTAAAACTGAGGTAGAAATTGAGATCTCCAAGATACCCAATCTTTGCAAATTTAGTCAGGCTGACAAGAGACTGCTAGATCTCCACTACTGAAAACCTCAGTCTCGGGTTCAGCAACCAGAGAATTCATGTTGAAGACAACCACCAAAAAGAAAAAAACAATAAGCCTTGCTGGAATGACAAAATACTGCGTGAGAGCTGTGTCCCTGCAGAGTCCTAGCAGGAACAGGGTGATGTGACATCTCACAAGCCAGAGGAGTTTGAACACAGCCAAGGCTGCACTGCTGGTTACAAATCACTGCATGGCAAAACTCCTGGTGTCCCATTCCCCTCAGGACTGAGCAGCAGAGCTGCTATGTTAGTTATTTAAAGGAGTGTGTTTGTCTTGTCACCAAAGTCACGACGTGTCACACTGCTGCCTACTCTTGCCATGCATTCTGGGATGCTTCCCAACCTCCAGTTCCTCAAGTCACATAAGGCAGGGTCTTAAACTGCACATTTCAAAGATGACTTTGTAGCCCCAAGAGCCTGAGAGAACCTCCCCAGCCTTACATGCAAAAGGCTGAAGAGCCAGGTAGTCAGAAAACGCACCACAGGGCCTATCTCCCCCTGCTTCTCCTCAATCTCTGTGTTTCATAGCCTGTCTTACCCTTGCTGGATGCTCAGAGCTTGCAGCAGTGATGTGAGAGCATGTTCTTCAGCTGAAGATTAAAACCATTTCATTGCAGGTACAGGCGCGTTTTGTATTGTGAGTGCTCTTGGCACAGGTTCCTCAGTGCTGAGGCACTCCCAGCACAGACAAAAGCACAAGTTTCTCTCTTGACGAACAGAGTGAAGATCAATGTAAACAGCCTCTGAAGCAGCCTGTAATTTTTGATATCAACACAAGGCAGTGTGCTTTTCCCTTAGAGATAACTCTCTCAGTTTTAGCCATCTTAATTTCAAAAAACAAGCCACTTCTGGACTTCTGTCATCACTTCTGCTTTTCGAGGAAAGACATAAAATTCCCCTTTGTGCCTTGGCGGGACACAAATAAAAGCAAGTCTGCAAAACAGGAAGGGATGAAAATTAATGTCTTTTAAATGCTTCCAGCTCTTACCTGGGGATGACTCCATGCAGATGCTGTCACCTACATGGCATCAGAAGCTTCCATATCAGACTACAAGGGGCACAGCATGATGGAAAACTACTTGTTAGGGAAAGGAAACTGCGCTGCATCCAGACACAGCACTTTGTCCTTGCTGCAGGAGGCACACTGCACTACCCACAGGCACAGCTTTTAGGACATCAGCAGGATGATACTCTGAGGGAGCTGTGGAGATGTGTGCCAACATTGGGAGGGGAGAGAACTGTCAGAAGGAAGCAAGGAGCTGCCTTTCATGCCCTCCTGCTTGCCTGGGAGGAGGCAAAAACCTCCTATTCTGGTCTTCACCTAACAGCACACTCCTTTTCAATCAGTAGTGTCCCCCTTGCTTTTATTTAACCTTAGATCTGTTTCAAACCAAGCCAATACGGAAGGGTGGCCACAAGGATCCCATGGACGAAATTAGTCTGTGATGCTCTGAGCAATAGAAAAGGGAAAATATGATTCCTGGGCTCTGGTGTTGCTCCCGAATTGCTTTGCTTTTGCAAAAGCACATACCACTGGTAAGCAGAAAAGGACTCATCATCAAGATATATGAACATGCTGGTAATAGCCAGCCAGCCCAGACAGGGAAACTGAGGCAGATTAGAAGTAAACAGAAGTCAGCACCTGCAGACAGGCAGCACAGCCTGACCTGCTCACAGTGGCCTCATCTACTCACAGGTACATCTGCTAGAAAATGCAATTGTCTGCAGCCAGGTAATGAAAAGACTGAGTGTGAACCCCACCCCCTGGGGCCCATGTGTGTAATCCTGGGCTACACAAGGGGCACTGACCTTTTTGCCCACAATTCAGCCACACAAATTCCTATCATAGATGGCAGAGCCACCGGTCATGCTGCACCCATGGACAACAGATTGCCACAAAATGTAGTGTGTGGAAGTTATTTTACTTCCATTGTAACAATGCAGACTTTTAAAAAGTCTATAATTGTTACATCTGTGTCTCCTAATGAAAGCTTTCAGGCCTGGGAAGCCTCACCATTCTTTTCCTCACCAAGGGAAGCATGCCAGCTGCTGTCACAAGACAGTTATTAGAACACCTCTGGAACCATAAAGGGCAAGGGAACGGAGGAGGCTTTTGGCCTGAAGGATGTCACAGCAGTCAGAGATCAAAGAGTCAGCCCATTTCCAGATTTATGAGTTGGGAACAGGTCTATTAGCTCCCAGTACTCACTCTGAGTATACTCCTGAGTATCTGTTCAATATACATTGATAGTCCTCTCAATGGGAAGTCTGACACTGAACACCACCATGCTCCTGGCCAGACTGTCTCAGTTTTGGTCTCTGCTAGCTCAGCATCATATCCAGGTGGGGCAGTCCTAGAAGCATTCCAGATGGGATCCCCTCATTTCCTTCCTGCTCCATCTGGCAGTGTCCTCTTGCTTGTACAGCCATCCCAGGATCTGCTGGTAACCCAGAGGTGGGAATTACAGATTTGGATTAAAAAAATCCAACCAACAAACCCCAACTGTTGTTACTGTACAGTTAATTTAACTTGGGTTAATTCCCTGATCACACTGTGTGGGCTGACACATGCTCAGCTAAAGAGAAGGCATCAGGACAGGGGTGAACAGTGGGGGGCCTCTGGTGCCAGCAGCTCCTTAAGCCTGGGCTGCTGGTGAAAGAAAAACACATGTATGTGTGTGAAAAAACACATTTCCTCAAAAGCCTGCTCTCTCTGTCTGGCAGACTTAATCAACCTTAACCAAATCCTAGAAACTAAAGTCAGTATTCCTATAATGGCATAATTCCAAGCAGGATTAAATCCTTCAGAAAAGAAATCTCTGCTATGTTTTTTGGGAATATTATTTGATGCAAAATACAATAAAACATTCATCATGTAAATATAATCTGGAATAATTCTCTTTTGCTGCCATCTGTGGCATATTATAAATCTGCATGGGATCCGCAGAGTAATGCAACCCTCCATGAATCTTTCACTAAAAACCTTCAATAATGCCATCTGTGCTTTCAGGATCATCACTCACCTGTGCCCTTTCTCACCACTGTGCCCTCTCCTTACACTGCTAATTGAGAACATTGTACAAGTCTCATGTTTCTGACTGCTGTCTGCAGACTACAGCCCATGATTCTGGAAACAATCTAGCGACTTCAGTCATGAAAGCACCTGGACTGCTGCACAGCTAAAAGGACAAAGGTACAAATGTTTTAGGAATAAAACACCTAAAACCAGCTTTTAACGATTTCAACATGATTTTCTGTACAAAGTCACATTTCTTGGGAGACAGTTGTAAAAAGTAAAATGAGGACAAACCATTTTAAGTGCCTTGGTTGGTGTTGGGGTGTGCAGGCAGCATTTCAGCATGAGACTTCTCCATCTGGGTATCAGTTATGGCAGAAGCACATGGGATGTGTGAGTGTGATGTGTAAAGGCATTAGCAAGTGGTGGAAAAGGTGATGACACCAATGTCTGCCTCTTCCCTGTCTGAGCTGCTGTGGCTCTCCAGGTGCATTTAACTTACATCTTAAAAAGAAAGATGTTTTTGCCGCAGTAGGCACAGCAGGAGGCCATACACAGCCCGCACAGCTGGCAGCAAAGCACTGCAAGCGGAGCAGTCTCGGCCACGGGAAGAGATAACTTCTGTTTGCTTTATGTCTCACACCATGCACGATCCATTACTTGCCAAAGCAGTCAGCTGCTTTGAGAGCATCTACCTCCACACCAGTAGCTGAAGGGACTGAACTCCATAACCCTATCAGCTCAGATGTTATATCAGAAATAACCCAGCCGCTGCACTGGGTCCTCTCCGGGGTGCCAAACTCCCAAAACCCAGTTGTTTTGCGGATGCAAAGCCCACTCCCCTCTCTCTCCTGCTGTCCATGTTTAGTGCGGGGAGTCGAGGGCTGCCAGCCGTCACCCACCCCCGTGGGGCACGCGTGGGGCACCGCTGAGTCCTCTGGGCTGAGCAAGGCAGGGGCCACCCCAGCCGGGCACCCCACCGGCAGCCTGGGGCGCGGGGCCCGGCGGGGTGCCCGGAGCTCACCTTCCCCGCGGGGCCGTGCCGCCCCCTCGCACCCCCGCCCCTGCCGAGCCCCCTCCCCGGCTATAAAGGGCAGCGGGCCGTCCGGGCCCCCTCCTCGCCGCTGCCATGGCCGCGCTGCGCTTCGGGGAGCCCCCGGCGGAGCCGCCCGTCTTCCCCGCGGGCAGGTGGGCGGGGGGCGGCGGACCCGGCCCGGCTTCCCCCACGCTCAGGGCGCTTCCCCCAGCAGAGCCGTCGGAGGGGGCGCCGGCGGCCTCGCAGCGTCGGAAGCGGACCAGCTTCACGGCGGCGCAGCTGGAGACGCTGGAGCTGGTTTTCCAGGATACCATGTACCCCGACATCTACCTGCGGGAGAAACTGGCCGACGCCACGCAGATCCCGGAGTCCCGCATCCAGGTGAGGGGTCGCCGGCCGTGCCGCGCCCGCCGCGCCGGGGCCGCCCCGCCGCGCTCACCGCCGCCCTCTCTCCGCAGGTCTGGTTCCAGAACCGGCGCGCCAAGTCCCGCCGCCAGCGGGGCCCGCCCCGCCCCGGTCCCGGTCCCGCCGCGCCGCCGCCGGGCTGCCCGCGGCCGCCCCGCTTCGCCGCCCTGCGCGCCCCGGAGCGGCCCCGCTGCGCTCTCTCCGGGGTGGCTCGGACGGAGGACGGCTCGGGCCCTTACGCGTGGCCGCCGGCCGCCGGTTTCCCCCCCGGGCCCGGCTTCGAGGGCTTCCCGCCCGGCCAGCCCGGCGGGGCCGAGCCCGCCCCGTTCGTGGGGAGCGCCGCCGGCCCCTTCCCGCCGGCCCGCGCCTTCTGCGGGCAGTACTCGCCCGTGTCGGACGCCGAGGACACCAGCGGCTACTCGGAGTCGGGCTCGGAGTGGGAGGAGAACGCGCTCGGCGCTTTCCGCGCCCTCTGAGCGCCGCCGCGGCCCGGGCGGGGGACGGGTTCACGGCGCAGCCCCGGGGCGCTGCGAAGCCCTCCCGCCGGACCCCATCCCGCCGTGCGCTGCTCGGGCGGGGAGCAGTCACACACCGCGCTACCTCACCACTGCTGCTCCGCCACTGTTGCACTTTATCCGGTAGTAACTGATTTTACCTATTTATTTAAGAAAGATACGGGTCGGCTCCATCAGCTGAGAGCATCTTTTTACGCTGTACTTAAAATTTTCTCTTACCATGTTTTGTATATCTATTTAACCTCCTTTAGCCAAAAAGCTAACCCGATCCACTGTGTTTTGGGGGTGGGGGCTGGTCTTAGAAGAGTTTGATGGTCTGTCGGGATTTTTTGACCAAGGAAAATAAAATAAACGTTTACATTTTTGCTCTGCTTGTGTGTGTACCTGGTGCAGGGACATGGTTTCTTACCTTGGCTGACGGTGGGGTAGAGAAGTGGTAGATATCCCAGCTGCACGTTCTCTTCCCAGGTGCTGGAGAGCCACGGCTGCAGTTTAGATGTCGATGAGAGACCTAAGGGGCCTGAAGGACAGGTTACAGAAACTGCCTTAAACCTTCTCTGTCAGTGTTTGTCTTAAATCTGCCCTAAACAAACACCTCCACCCCTAGTGAAAATGGAAATGTCTGGCCTAAGTAATAAAAAAGCGCCAAATCTCAAGTGCTCAGACAAAAGCCTCCAGTCTGCCACATAAGCCAAGGTCAATGTTAAACGAAATGTTTTTTGTGGACATTGTAAGGGTGCTTTAGCTTTAGGTAGGGAATAGACAGAAGCTATTCACATGATCAGTCATGGGCTAAATGGCTCTGCAATGAGAACAGCAAAATTAGTAGTAACAGAAGTCTCTCCTCTAATTCGATTGATTGAGGAAGGATACATCACTCTATGTATTTTGAGAATAAGGCTAATTCTTCCTGCTTACAAAATAGTACTTCAGAGCCTAGCAGAGCAAGTTGTAAGACATCAATTATGGAAAAGCACCCAAATGCCAGAAGCACAGGAAAAATGACCCATGTACTGGTGGCAGAAATACCCTGTATCAGGAATTATGCCCCACAGAATAAGGTTACAAATGCACAAAATCCTTCAGTGTAGCCCCATAACATACCTGTGCTTGTGAGATCTAGGAGAGCTGCTCTGGTTGGACTGCAAACTTGTAAGGTGAAGTGGCACGGCAGAACTGTATTCTCCATCAAAAAAACCCCAGAGCTATCCTTGAAAAAAACATGAACCAAAACCCAACCAACCTACCTCGAACACCATCTGTCCCAAGTGGACTTGGGTGCTATGCTGGGGGTCAGGAAAACCCCAGAAGAGAAGCACTTGCAGGAAGAGACAGAAAATGAGAAATGGGTGGCTCTGGGTAAATTTGAGTTTAAAATGATAACAAATCAAAGAAACTTGTTCTGCTCCTGCAGACTTCAGGTACGGTAGTTGCAGTGAGCTCTTGAGACTCCTGCCATGCTTGGAGCACATCCAGTAAAGCAGTTACATTTGTTATTGTCACCAAAATTCAACATTAGCTCTGATGCAACACATCAGTAGCCAAGGAGAAATGCAGACTCTCAAAGATGTGTATATTCACATTGCCTACATGAGTGGGACAAGTGACACGGGAAAGTACAAGGAGATGCTCATCACAAATGACAGCTCTTTCTATGATATATTACCCTGCAATAATTAAAAAAACCCACATCAACAGAAAACACGTTGGAAAGCATATTTAAGTATCCACACTTAAAAACCATCATACCTAAGGAATCAGAGTTGAGACTGGAGTGTGGTGGTTATTGCAATGTATTCTGCATCCAGTAAGAAAAAAGGCTGTCATGAAAAGCAGGTTCTGAAATCCTCTGGTGCCTACTTGTGTCTACAACTTCTCTTCCCCTCAGTTTCGAATGTTTGCTATCAACAGGGCCAAATTACCCTCCTGGTGTTTAGCACTGGGAAGTCCTGCTCCTCAAAAGCATTCAGTGCATAAGCTGAGCTTGAGCCCCAATAGAGCAGGACAGGACCAGAGCACAGGTGTGCAGAGGGAGCAGCAGGCATGTGAATATAGGGGTGCAAGGTGATGGTTGTTTTTTCCTGAGTTAGATGTAGAGCACAGTAGTTCCTGTCTGAATAAACTTATGTACCTTAAATTAGGCTTCAGCACCTTCCTCTGTTTACATGAAAAGGGTGGTGGGAGAGTACTCCTTTCTGTCTTCTTCATCAAACAGATGTTAACACCACAAAATAATGAGTGACATAATTACAAAAGCAATTGCAGGGACCACTATGACGTTCTATTGCATTTTGAGAGGTAAGTTTTCCAGGGTAACTCAGCTAAATTACTGTTTATCTTTATTTTATAGTATCCCTTGTAAAATTTTAAAATACCTTTTAAAACAGCTACTCACCTCATCCTCATAACATTTCATTTTCAGCAATTAGCTTCTCTTTAAAAAAATGACCTGAGACCATCTGCAAAAAAGTTTGCATTTTTGTGAAATATATCAACTCTCATAGGTCAATTTATTCAGTTACAAATTTCATTGAGAATAAAAGATTTATGCATTTCTCTTAATTAACAGAACAAATTTAGCTAAATATAAACTCTGCACTAAAGTTTTGCAGTGGCACAATACCAACACAGAATACAGAAGCATCTTTAAACTATACAAAATTTTAAAATTGAAAATAATCCTGTTTACATATTCTTTATACATTAACATATAAAAGACCTTATTTAATGAGGCATCTAAAAGAATCAAAAACATCTCTACAGCTATCTCTGAAAATCCATATTTGGAAACAATTCATTACACAGAAGCTTTACAAGACTATTTAAACAAACCAATACACACTTTTTACAAGATTAACATTCCAAAAGGTATAGGCAGGTTATCACTTCTTATTTTTGCAGTTTACCTCACTGGTTATCTTTAATTATAAAAATCTTCACATTTATATATGGTGGGTATTGTTGAATAACCAGTAATCTAATTTAAAACTTGTGCAAAACAAACAAGAATTTAGAAAAACAATACGTTTAACCAGTCACTTATATAAAATACCACCTAAAGCACTCCTTTTGCCCTGTGTGAAGGGGAAAAGCCACAACCAATCTCTTTCTGGAAAAGTTAACAGTTACATGTTTATATTCCTTCATTAGACTCCTTCTATAAGTTATGATAAATTAAGAATTCCAACAAGACACTAACTTATCGATAGACCTGCCCAACATCCTCCAGTTTACAGCTTATGTTTGCTGGCTGTATCCTGCTGCTGCTTCCTTAGATCAGGAACGCTCAGGCTTCCCAAGGGCTCACGTGGCAGCTCTCAAGACCTACATAGAGGTGTAGCTTTACACAACAAAGACCTGCCATGTGCCTACTAACTCCAGCCATTTCCTCTTCAGCACTTCTAACATACCAGGAGATCATCCAACAGCAAGAGGTGTGCAGAATTAATCTGAACTTTTAAAAACTAAGTTCAAATTATATGAAAGTATGCTTTCAAGTTTACTATAATCAATGCAATTACTAAGAGATTACCAGTTAGCAAAACTACTGCATGTGAATAACAAATGGAGAAATCTAACGTAACGCTGGCCAGTAATGCTGGTTTCCTTAAGAAGCAGATATAATATATTTAAAAGGATCCTTTCTGAGAGGTTTTCTTCTCTTATCTTCTGGCAGTTAGGGTATTTGGTGAAGCCTATAGAAAGGAAGATTTTCCAAAACTACTTGCTGTACACTTGAAAGGAAGTTTTCAGTCTCTGTTGGTGTTATTAGCTGCAAAAGCGTGTAAATTTCCCATCTGGCTCAGACCACTCTGAATATGTGCAACATGGATCTCAACGTTATTCTGAAAACAACTATGGAAAGAAAAGGAGAAGGAAAGAAAGAAGTGTTAAACCCCATATGTAAGAGTTGTGTCTGAATATCTCTACAGTGAAAAAATCAAGATGTGAACACAGCCAGTACAAAAATTCAGGTGAATCAGAGAGCAGTACATATAAATTCAACTTAAGAGAGAAATATGAAAACAGAATTTGCACAAGAAATCAAGAGTTACTGACTTAGGCACTTAAAGTAAGGTTTTAACATGACCAGAGTAAATAAGGTTAAAATATTATGAAGAGATGCTAAAATGGCCAAAATAAGTACCATGAAATGGAAACATGATCACTTTCTTTGTTGGTTGCATCAACCTTTACTTTAATCAATTCCAATATACAATTTGCAGGGTTGTTTATATAAAAGTTTCACTTACGTTTGAATTTTGGTTTTGTTTTTCTAATGAAAAATGCTGTAAACCAACATTTCTCAATAATTATATTGAAATCAAGAGGCCATCCTACTATCTCTGGAAAAAAAATTTTAAAATTTAAAAAAACATGTGTACAGCCTCCCATTATTATGTAGCAATACAAGCAGTGAGGATATAAAAAAATACTGAGAATTTAGGTTTATTTTCTAAATGACACAATTTAGCAGCATAAAATGCTGGTCACAAATTGCTGGAGGCTGCAGAGTACTCCAGACAAGTATCACTACGCTCTTGCTACCACATTCTTGCTATTTTTATGACTCCTCCTCAGGCACCTGCTTGTGACAACTGCTGAAAAATAGCCCATCTAGACTAGACTGGCCTTTGATTTGGCACAATATGGCTGTTCTTCTGTTTCTCAGCTTAAAATCTTGTCAATGGAAGCTGATCAGAACCTCTAATTGCCTCTTATGCCATCTTTTGATATTTACAGACAAGAGGTTGAGTAAAAGAATACTGAAATTGTACTGCTCCCTGGTTTAAAAAACTTGTATTACTAGTGGGGTTTCAAAATGTGACGATGTTCTAAACTAAGCTTTTAGTTGTCATAAATTACTAAAGAACAAGAAAGTCTAGTTGTTGCTGCATGAATTTAGCACTTTTTAACTGCTTTTTTTTAACATGTTATTTCACAGATAGGTTCAAACAGACAACTGCTCATTTCACATTCCCTTTAAGAAGCCCCCCTTTTAGATGGGACCCTTCCTATAAGCAGGAGTTACCATATAAAACCCTTTAATTATAATCAATGTTCACCTCTAAAACGCAGTAAGAACTGTCTACTATCACGAAGTGTGTAATTAAGAATTAAATATTCAAAAAGTAATACCTGATATTTGAGGAGTCTATTGAATTCTTAATGTCATTTAATGAATCTGTTAGTGATTTAAATTCAAAGGAATTCAGATCACCTCCTTCTGCTAGACACTGTAGAAGAAGAAAACAAAATTATTCTCACAGTTCAGCATAAAAACTGGCAGAGCTTTAATACTCTGTATTATATGGGAAAAGCCATTCTGTGCAAACTTTTTACCTTGATTTGCAGTAATATTGCTGTAAGTCTAGAGATGAGATCAGTTAAATTTTCACTCTCCACACAGAGTTGTCCTGTTGACGAGGTATTTGCTTGCCTGACAACCTCCTGAGCTTCCTCTTCACATCTGCGCCTCAGATCTGTGGGTTGGTCAGCAGGCTGGAGGCCCTGGTCAGGAGCAAGCTGCAGAAGTATGATGGTGAGAAATTGAGAATAAAGATGTCCTTTGCATTTGGTGGATGTGTGAAATGAGATGATTTCAAAGACAGTTCGTGTGTACACAGTACAGTGTTTTTTCTTTATGTCTACTTAAGAACAGGCCACTGGTATCAGGAAAAGGGTTGCTCAAAGGCAGACACAGAGAAGGAATCCAACATAGCTATCAACAGTTTCACTTCAGTGTGACCCCCACCTATGCCCTATTCCCAGGAAATTCTGTTTTCTACTTAGGCTGAACAAAACCACCAAGTACACAGAGATTCCAGCAAAATCTTACCTCATAACAGTACTGTTGAACTTTATGCAAAACTTTATTTAAATCTTTGTTTAGTTGTTCTAGATCTAGAACAATAGTTGCGTATCTCCTCTGAAACTCAATGCCGATTGGCATGGAATAGGATTTCTGTGGAAAACACAAGGCATATTAAAGTTAATGCAATACTGTACAGTTATAGATTTTGAACTCATCAAAAGGAGTTTGCACTTGAGAATAATACTGAGATATTTGAAATCCCAGTGTCAAATAGAAAAACATTAACATACAGAATATTAAAATGTGGTATTACTATTTATAACTCCAAGTGAAACTGTGCAGGTAACAACTATGCTTTAATTCCATTTTGGAAGTGCTACAGTAATCTATGGTGGTAAATGCTGCAGAAGATGACTGTGGTCTGACCTGCTTATTTCTCCAGGAGCTGGGCATGGCTTCTCCCTACTGGATGAGCAGAAGACTATCCTGCCAGCAGAGGAACAGTACAGGACAATATGACCTCGACCACCTCTGCTGCAGGATGAGAGGCACAGTAAGTTTTGGCTAGTAAGTTATTGGTCACTTGAGGATGACTCAGTGCTACACACCTGTTACAGCTAACAGCTCTGCCAAAAACAAAGTTACTAGAGCTTACATTTGGTAACGGTATTTTTTAAGTACAATTTTCCGCCTGAAGAATAAATACCAAAATACAGTACCTTTTTTCTTCTATTTTTTCAGAATACAGTTTGATGTTGTTTGGGTGATATTTATGAAATTGAAACAAAACATACAATACATTATAAAATTTGCTCTACAAATTGCCTCTTGCAAGAGAAGCGGGATGTAGTCCCAGGCACAGGACTGAGATACAGGTACCTCCTACAATCAAAACTTGTAGCTATAGATTTCACACCATAAGATAAAGCAAATTGCAAAGTCAAGAGCCTTCATCAGGAGGATCCTGGTCAAAAATTCAAAATGTTTCAGTCATGAGTTCAGTTCAAAGCTCCCCATTAAACTTAATCACTTGAGATGATCTCCAGGGATTTACAAAACCAAATACCAACTTAACAGGGCTTTAAACTAACACCATAATTTCAAAATTCACTGGAAAGTAGCAGAAATCTGGCATACTTTCTGCAGCTCTGGAATATAAAAAAATTGTAATTTTCAGACCTTCCCCAGTGACCAGCCCCCCTAGAGCACACTGAACTACTCCAGCTTAGCTGTGAAAGCTGCAGACAACTGTGAACTCCGTACTGGAGAGGAAAGGCTAAGGGCATTCTATGCTAGAGATGACAAAAGAAATATTTCTCAGCACCAGCACTATTTCTGACCTGGGCACAACCCAAGACCTGGAAACACTGATGAACAGCTACACTGGCAGACAAAAGATGGATGGATTTCAGTAGTTAGAAGCAGGTAACACCTCTGTCACCAAGGATCTAGATGCTTCTCTGAGACAACTAGCATTACCTTTACCTTGTTTTTACTGCAGGTCCTTTTAAAGTATATTTGTTTATCCAAATGTTTACTGTCTTATGGACACAGAAATTTGTTTATAGCCTGCAACCCAGACTAGTACAGTGATGTCGAAAAAAATGAGACAGAAAATGTACAGTTGTATACATTAGTAGCTCCTCTGAAGGCATCCCCTGATTCGTGTAAATTTATTTTTATTTCCAGATAATAATGGCCTACATTCAGTACCATTTCTGATTTTTGTCAGTTCCATTTATTTCCATATTGAATCAGTCATTAAACAGAAGTCTTCATAAAAGGATTACTTTAAATCAAACAGTGGTGTTACTCTAATAATTATCAAATGACAATTGTATGAATTATTACCAAAGTCTGACAACTAAAGTACACCTGAATGAACTGAAAGGATTCAGTTTTATTCATGTTCAGGTATGTTATTGATGTTGAAGTGAACTGGGGCCAGAAAAAGATTCCTGTTCAAAGAAAATATGTTTTAAAGGAGAAACACCACATACTCAGTGGCACAAACATAGATGGGATTGCCAAGGGACAAAGAGGATTAGAAGATGGGCTAAGAATATGGCCCAATAGGAAGGTATCACATCCTCTATTTTTATCAGGACAGCCTCGAATAGTAGTGGGGGTTGCTTTATGATTGCTGGTTTACAAAGGAAATAGGTTTACAAAGAGAAGAATTTCAAAGTATCTCAAAGTCCTTATTCAAGCTACAATTGATCTAAAATGTATCAAATTTAGCATCTATTTCTAGCTTTTCTTCCCAATTGTTTTTTTGCTCTTTCAATTTTGTGGAATGAGAAGAGCAGGAAAAATAACAATACATTTAATTTATGACTTAATAGCTGAGCTAACATTTGGGTTCTTGCTAGAGAGAGGATACTGTCATTCCTATGGATCTCCTTATCTATGCATAAGTACTAATAACTCAGAAAAAAATTAGTTTGTCTTAAGAAGAGAGTTTGATTAGTTTGTTTTAAGAAGAGTTGGTAATTTTTCATTATCAGAGTTACAGGTTGCAATGACATGTTTTAATCTTACTTCTTGTTGCATCTAGTTTAGTTACTAACACACAAAATTAAAAGACAAAGCATCTGATGTACAGGAAAAATAATGTAGTAACTGAAATGATAACAAGGTTTTGAAGAACAACACTATGGCACAGAAGAAGAAAATTACAGAGACAGAGGGATGGGGCAGTAGGAAGCAGAGTAACAGAATGCACATGATCATTGAAAGCACAAAAATAAATCTTACCACAATAAATAAAATCTTTGAGCATTCAAATATTTTACACGGAAACATAAATCAACTGTTTTGTTTCAAAAATAAAAGGGACCCTTCTTCCTCTCCACAAACCTTTAGTATGCTGCAGAGACAATAGCCTGGATAGATGCTGGCAGAAGGCTGAGAATGAGAGCTTTCTGCTCTCAAGTTAATTTATAGCCATGGGTGGTAGAAAAGCCACTCTTATAATTTTGATTTACTGACTGTTGATTAGAAAAAGTTAACAAGAAAAACTATTCTGCTGCTGCTAATTATGCTGTAGCTGCTGTGGTATTGTAACTTTAAATGCCAGTCAAGGGCACTCAGAGCTTTACACAGAAAATCTTTGAAATGAGTAATTGCTTTAACCAGAAAGCTGAAATAATAAGTATCTACCACCTGCAAAACACTTTTATCATAAATGTCTTACCATATAAACTTGTACTCCAAATTCTCCAAGTATTTCCTTACTTTATGTGTTAACTAACGTGTGCTATCCCAATGTTAACATAAACCGGTAAGCAGTTTCCAAAGCACAATGCTTTCAAAGGAGATTAGTATTTGAAACAACTGACCTCTCTAACTTGTCTTTAAAAATAATAAAGACATTTCATGTCATAGAAAGCAGTAAAACACAGATTTTACTTAGACTGCATTCCTAATTGTATTTATTTAGCTGTTACAGAATATCCTGTTTTAATAACAAAAAAGAGAACATTCTCACCAGCTTTTCTGCTTCTGTATTCATCTCTCTCAATTGTTTGATGTGTTCCTTCTTGATCATAAGGATTTTCGATAGCCTGGTCTAAAACAAAGGAAATGTTTTTAGAAAGAATAGGTCCTTAAGCAGTTTTGAAATGCCATAGAAATTCAAAATTAAAAAAAACATACCTGTTTCTTTCATAATTTAAAATGTATTTCTCAGTTGCTGATCAAGTTAAGACACAGAAATAAAAATTAAATGATGGATTTTCCAGAGATTTTTAAAACATTTCCAAGTGCCCTAAATTGATGAGTGCTAAGATCCATCAGTTGAAATTCCCTATAGGAAGACTAATGTAATTTATGGCCAGCTAGAGATTGAAGAGCCTTTTTTTCCTTATAGGCTGAAGGAGAGTGAAGGGTGTTATGGTCATGGTACTACAATCAGTATCACTCACCTTACTACACCTTTTTTTCCCCACAGTTCTCAGCTGTGCCCTCAGTCGAGCATCAGCCCTTTGTGTAAACTCCTGCAGTAAAACCTGGTCTAGGAGATTGGATCTATTTTATACAGAACAACTCTGTGCTTTCCATTTCCCTCTTTTGTAATGGGAATACCCTGTGTCTTCTGGGGACCCAGCAGGCTGAACTGGAAATCATAGGGAGCACTCTCAACACACACATCACTCCTAAAACTATTCATACTCTAGGCCCCTGAGAGAAATCCCAGCTTCACTACAATCAACAACACTTTTATTACTGGAGTACACAGAGCAAAAATTTCAGGTTTTATAAATTCCAGCGGGGTTAACTGCATCCTAGCAGTGAAACATGTGACCGGGAGAAATAGGAACTCCTAGTTCAACATACATCTGATTTATATACAATCCCTTTTGTGAGTTTTAAGTTCAGTCTTAATGCAGCCAGGTTGCTTGCCCTCACAAATTCTAATCAGAAAACTGTTCCAGGATCTCTTTCAGGTAATAAGGAATATTCTGGGAATTTCCATGCTAAATGCATTCTTTTTCACTTCATAGCAATTTGTTAGAAATTGCCAAACAGCCAAAGATAATACAGTGTTCCCTCCTTGTATTTATCCCTGTTAGTTCAGAGACAATAAAAGCGTCTCTTCTCCACTGTTCTTCCACTTGACTAATCACAACCCAGCCTTTTCTGACTCCACTCCCATAAAGGCCTCTTCATCTCTTAAACCTTTGTAGCTCCTTTTGTATCTTTTTTCCATTCACTGCCATCTTTCCTGTGTGTGAGCACAGGAAGCCTGTAACAGTATTCTGAATGACACACCTGGAAACAAAACCTGTAAAATGGCATCAACACTTCCCTCTTTCCACTCCAAATATTTTGCCAGATGCATCTTATGAATGGATGGTGAGCCATGGTCAGAGGCATAGAGGCAACACTACATGGGTTACCAGCCTCCCAATTCCAGCTGCTCATTTCTGTCCTGCTGCCCCCCAGAGCCTGTACTGAGCCAGCACTTGCAGTTTTGCTCTTTGCATTTTGCATGAAGAACCCAATCACAGAAGAGATAATGACAAAAAAAAATATATTCAGAAGGGGCAAGAAAGAAAAGGTTTAAAATTATTACTTGTGCGCCGGATTGTCTCTCTGATCTGGTTTCTAACACACCACACAAGTGTTCATGGTGCCAATAAAACACCTGGGAGGAAGAAAGGCACTGTACACTATCTGCCACTGCTGCCAAAAAGTTCCTTGTCAAGCTCTGCTGTCATCACCATCCAGCAACTGCCTAACACATTCTTCTCATTCATGAAGTTGATGAGTCCCCATATTAATGCAGAATATATGATTTGTTCCCTGAATTTGCAAGGCATTTGATCCTTAATTTCTACTTTGATGTGCAGACATATGTGAGGATGCACAGTGCTAGTTCTCCATTTGATGAGCTTGGAATTTCTATTATATTCATCCTATTCCAAGATATATTCCAGAGATCAGGATAATCTGATTCCAAGAAAACTGTGACTTTCACTGCATCTATCATGTCCCACCATCTTTCTCTAAGGGGTACATTTTATTCCATAGACCTCCATTTTTATTTCCCAGTATCATCAGTGAATGCTATAATTCAGTCTAGCCCTAGTTGTCTTGAGCAATTCTTGCCCAACAGCTCTATTTTCAGCACAGCTCATCCTGTTTACTGTTGTTGTAATTTATAGTTCTCAATAAACTGGAAACAAGTTTTTAGTACAATGCTTTTCCACATTAAAAGAAATGAAGGAACAACCCAATCAGAATGTTTAGATTTGCACTTCTGATTTCATTTATTACACATAAAATATGAGCATTTAAAAATGCAGTGTGTGATAACTTACTACGGAATATTTTCAAGATTTTCATAAGAAGAAAACAGTCAAAAATCGAGTATTCATTTACAGATTGTTCCTCCTGCATTTAAGTTGGAGAGATCCCTCCTTTCCCCACATGCAGACACCAGGTCACTGCTGTGCCCGTGCTGCATCACCACACTCCCTCTACCGGGCATGCAGCGACTCTACCAACATCTGCTTTGTCCTTCTAATCGAATTTTTTGCCCCAAAAGAAAAAAAGGAAGCAGGGAGGAAGGAAAATTTAAAAAGCTGTAGCTGAATGCTTGGAGAAACATCCTCGAAATTTAAATACTGGCTAGAATGTACAAATGCAATGTGCTGATTTTGACCTGCCATATAGCATATGAAATATTTAAGGATACATTACGTAATGAATTAAGCATGAAAGACATTTAGAAAAATATTACTCATTTATGGCTGACTATATTCTTAATATCATGTTAATTTTTGAGCCACTCTTCTAATAAATTAGTCCACAGTCTCAGATGTCAAAATATAACATGTAGTAATAAATAATAAAGATTTAGAAGAACTAAGACAGTGTAGAACAATGATTAAAATAGTTCTTACAGGTCCCAAAGTTTGCTTACAACTGCAAGTTATAGGAAAAGAGAATATCCCCTAGTATTTATTTGTCACTGTCTGCATGTGATTTTGGATTCACCACTTCTTCCAAATTAATTTCAGAAAAGGGAAATAAGGGGCTAGGTCAAAACCTTATTCAGGGTGTGCTCTGTATTTTCTGTTTAGTCCAAAATTCTTCCCATAAAATTTGTTTCTTTTTGGTCTTACGAATAACTGCCTGGCAATGGTTTTCCAGAAAGTTTTCCTGGAATCAAACATTTTTTGACCATTTACTTCCTGAATCACTGTTAAATCAGAAAAAGGGCTTTAACTTTTTTTAAGTACCAGTCTGTCAGAGAGGCGAGAACATCCTGAGCAGTGATCCTTAACATAAAAATACATCTGGACTGGTGAATACAGCACTATCAATAATCAGCAATCACCAGTCTCATGTATTTCACAACACCAAATTTCAGTACCTTCTCAAATGTCTAATTAAGAATTTGATTCTTAAAAACAATGCATTAAGTCCTTCCATAAATGTTTAAGCCCCATGGTTCTGTCATTGCTCAAATAGACAAATGCCAAAAATATGTGGATTGATTTTGTTCAAAGCATTTTGAAAGTCTTCAAGCAGAAATACATATCAATGTGGTATCTTTGTAAAATGCCACCATTTGTAATACAAGCAAGAGGCCTAGACTTGTAAAACTCAGATTCCCTTATAATGAGTAGTAATATACAATCAAATGTGACTGACAAATCACACATTTTCATATTTAAAATACAGAAACAGTATCATGAACAGTTCACTTTGATACACTAAGTAGTTGTAAAGCTCAATATCTTAGTTACCTAGTTTCACTGAGTGACTCAAACAGGGCAGCTGCAGATCCAGTTTAGCTGCATAAATAAAGACTGTATCTTTTGTGTACTCAATTTGACCGTAATTATTGTTACAGCAATTATGGCTATTTTAAATTTTCTTAGCTAAGCTAGATGCCAAGCCACCTTTTTCAAAATGAGCTTCATACGAGTTTCCTCTAAAAAAGCTGAATAGATGATTCTGTCAAATAAAATTCATTATGTTGAATGGCCCAAATGCTAGTTCTGTCATGTGAGCTACTGACACAAATTTATTCTTTTGACCAATTACACAGACTTTAAAATCTGAGAGGCATTTGATTTCTCAGTTCTTAATATTTTAAACATGAGTCATACCAATCTCCTTTGGCATGTTCAAAACTGCTTTACTTGTTAAAGACTTCAATCACTGATCTTAAGCTAAGCCAACATGAGCAATTACATTCTTCCATCATCCTGGAAAATGCTTCAATGTGTTTTAATATTCAGTGAACCTCAGCTTCCTAACATTACTTGTCTGTGTCCTTCTGAACTGGTGCACAAAAACCACAGAGGAATTATTTCATAAAGGTGAAGACAAAAGCGTTTTCTATGTAATGTTATCTATAACATGAACATTTGCTTGCATGGAAATGAGTGCTGCTTTTCTTCTCCAAGAGGGTAGGACGTTATATAACAAAACATATATGATAATGCATACAGGCAAATGTTCTTTGCACAATGCAAGTGTATTTAAAATAAATAAAAAAGTCTTAAAGTTTGCAGGTAGAAATAATACTTTTTTTTTAAGATAAAATGGTAGAGCTGGGAAAATAAGACACGCTTTTGAAGACCTCTGTGGTCTGAAAAGCAGCATATTTCAAAGGTTATAAACAAATGAGAAAATTAAGAAGGGGGAATGAAAGCAAATATTGACATCTCTTCAAAAGTTAATCTGGATATCACCATACCTGTGATAAATTAGCAGAAGGTCATTTAACTGCAGAAGAATTGGCAGAAAAAACCACAAAAGGACAATAAACAACAAAATTAAGAGCTGCAGTTAACACTTACCACTTGAATGAGGAATTCTACTGGAAAGCCTCCTAGTGTTTCACTATCTGTGCCTGAAATTTTGGTTTTCCATGAAGACTGTCCTAATAAAGGATCACTGTCCTATAAAGGATAAAACATCTAAATTAATACCTTCTTTTCAGAGGATTTTGCTAAAATGTTGATCTTGCTAAATAAAGTCAGAAAATTAATCTCAAAAACTTTTTAAGGTAACAGCTTTGACATGTATCAAAAATACTTCAGTGACTAATACCAGATGAAAAAAGTGACTTACAGTGATTGGAGACTGGAGTGAAGGTGTGTATGGCAATCGGGGAGGAGTCATGAAGAAGCGCGAGGGCCGCTGCTTCTGCCCAAAGGCAGCGATTGGCATCGTTTCATGGGGCTCGTTACTCTGCCACACAGGCAAAGGGAAAGGAAGGATACACTTCAGTGTCTGAGTAATTTTTACCCTTTTGGAACACATAATTTATTTCTGGGACTTAGACTAGCTGTGCCTACCCACAACCCAACCCAGCAGCATGAAAAGATTAACGTTTTGCTTTTGGTCTAGGCAGGAGCTTCAAAATCCTAATGTATTGCTGGAGTTTGCAAAGTGTTCTGGCATCACATCAAATAAAACCTGCATGACCATTTCCAAAAATACTATTGGCAGACAAATCACAACTGTACAGGAGTTCATTAGAGGCTCCAAACTCAGATCATGACAGAAACTCGAGGAATTATGTAGATTCAACACTACATAAGATACAAAAGATCATGAGATCCCCCAGAAATCTTGCAGTCTAGGCTGGACTGTTTGGCAGGAGCTGGAAGTAATCTCCAATTGTTTGACCAAAACAGCATCCTTCCAAGTAGCTTCATTAGCACAAGAAATTTCAAAATCAAGTTCAATCAACTCATAATACTTCTCTGCAACTTCCACAGGCCTTTCCTGACCTTACCACGTTACAATGGGCCAAGTTCTCTTAAACACTTTCTGCAAATCCTGGCAGAATCCCACTGCAGAATTTTCTTTGGGATCTTATACTACTCATTACGTTTCTTCATATTGAACTCAGGCTATTATGACAGCCTATAATAGTTGTCTAGTAAATTATTCCACCCTGAGCCATTATGCTTTAATCATAGTGGGTTATCCTGTTCTGTAAAACAATAAACAGTAAAAGCTCTTTATACTGGAATTTCCCATGCGCCTGTTATGCTTGTTTCTACTTTATGACAATACCACCTGGATGCAATATTTTTAATTTTATTGTTTTTGATTAAAGTGTTTAATTGTAGAATTTTTAAATTTCCTTTTTTTTTTTTTTTTTTTTACTACAGCTACTTTTAGAATGTGTCATTAACACTTACAAGAACTTCATAATCTGGGACTGTGTGTGTTCCAAGACCTGCCCTGTCAAAAGTCACTCTGTAGGTAGCATTAAGAGTGTCCACAGCATCTATTTGTCCAGTGAACAGACCATCATGGACACCTCGCAAACGTGCTGAAAAAGACAACAGAAGAACCAAGAAACCAAACATTACAATGCTATGATACAAATAACAAAACCAGATTTATTACAACTTTTGTAAGTAATCCTTTATATGTATACTTAAAGGCCACAGAGTAAAAGGAAAAAAGGCAAACCCGGAAAAAAAGTATGTAATAGAAATATTACCACATTTTTACAAAATTTAAGTTTGCAGGTCAAATATTTCCCAAATCTAATCCTTAGCACTACACTTATGTCTAAGAAATACCCACTATTTCATACCCAATACCATATTTTGCAGGCAAAAGTCAATTTCCTGATGATTTTGCACAGCATTTCTCTCTGAACACCTCCTCTGATGCCTGCATATTTAGCAAAAGGCAGTGTGGAAGGCAGCTCAAGGACACAGGTCTGGGAGAGTGAGGAGAGGCAGTGTGGTGCACACCTGCTCTTCAGCAAGAACTAAGGACAGCGGTGTTCAAACACAAGAAATGCAGCAAACAGCAGTGGCTTGAATAGGAGATACTGAAGTGAAAAACACCTGGACCAAAATCAGACAGGAGGGAGGAATTCAAATTTTCGTAAAACTAGGCAAAACCTGTGGAACGTTTTCAACAATATTCCTTCCTCAGTTATGGGTAAGGTTTTTTGATAAGGCAATGTCATGTTTAGCATACACGTCCAACTACACTGCAATATCAATTGTATATTTGTTTCAAAACAGTTTTATATTTATGGAAAAATAAAGTTTTATTTAAGATCAGATTTTGAACTCAGACAACACTCTGAAATTTTGAAATTAAGCATCTCCCTCTCTCCTACATGTGTTAGATACACATGTAAATAATCCTACAATATGAACAGGAGAAATAATAAGCCATACTACGTTTGCACCTCAAAACCTTATCACTGTTTTAAAAATGCTACCTAATCTTCACAAGCACCTTCTCAATGAACTAACAAAAAAACCTTACAATTTTTGATGTTTTACATTTACTATAATTCTGTGCACTAAGTGTATTATGACTTACTAAAATCTTTGTAAAACACACTTGGGCTGCTTATTTTGTTTGTTTTTAAGAAATTACCTGTAACTTTTGTTCCTATTACAAGTGGTAATGGAATTTCTTCTGGAAGATCTTTGAACTGTGAAAGATCTGCAACTTTCCGCTGCTGCAAAAGTCTGATTTTCTGCCGTTTCTGTTTTAACGCTGACCTCTCTTCCTCAAAGAATGCAGAGGAACACCTACAATATAATTAGATAAAATTATACTTAAAATACATCACTGAAAACATATGTGAGGGCACATCAAATAAATAGGCACAATATAAAAAAATCAGTGAGAGAAATGAAAAAGCTGGGGCTGATGTGTTCAAGAGAAAAAAATGTTGTTTAATGCAGTTAGACAATCTTACTCCTCAGAATTCTCACTCTTAAAATAAGAATCTATTTCAAAATAATACTCAGGAATACTAGCTGTTGTATTAGTATACCTAAAGGGTACAACTTGTTAGGACTTTTTCTGCTTATAGGGATACATCTGGTGTCAGAACAAAGCTAAAGCTGGTCCCAGTCTACTCTGGATGCCACTTCAATGCACGTGAGAAGGGCGTCCTGTGAGCACCCTGGCTGCCAGCACTTACTGACACACAGCAGATCCCTCTCATGTGTGCTTATCAGCTCAATTAAACTAACTCAGTATGAAAAGGCACCAGACTCAGCACATAAAAGGGCATTTCTCTGTCTCATCTCCTTGCACCTGTGCAGAGCACAGCTCAGCCCCAAAATCTCTATTACGCAGATTAACTGTTCTGAGACTGATCACAGTAAAAGTACAAATTTGTTTGATCTTGGGCTTCTGTGTAAAATCAGATCATCTGTAGTAGTCCCTCCCCTTCCCCATTTTTGGGGGTAGGGTCTTTCTTAAAATGCAATCTAAAAGATGGAAGGCCCACTCCCAAAGTGCATTTTATTAATTTTCATTTCTAACCTAATGAATAGGCAAGATTCATGAGGGAGATACTGAAAGCACAAAGACATTAAGGACTTAATCCTATCTCTCATTCCTTACTAAAAAAAGTTTCTTCATTCTCGTGTGAATGAAAAAAGTCATATTAAAAAGGTGCACAAATGCTATTTTAAGTCTCTCTGGTCGCAGAAAGCTATTTATCAAATAATTTGCCATCTTTTTTAATTGCTTTACTGCAGTCAAATGCAAATTAAACATTTTCTGTGGAACTCATACAGTTAGGTATTGATTACTGATCAGTAAGTTCTATTTTATAAGGTTATTTTAGAAGACATTGTCAACTCTGCTGCTGGTTTCCTCTTCTACACTACAAATTATTTTCTGATTTAAATCCCATCCTCAGTCATCTCCAACCCAGCACTAAGAAGTCCGCTCCTTTCTCCAAGTCTGCTTCTACTACTTTCCTATTATATCCTGAAACAAACATTCTTAGGTTTTCTTCTATATACCCCTCACTGGGAGAGTTCAACAGAGCCCTTCCACTTTTCTCCATGATTTCTCTTCCTGGCATTGTGTACAAGAAGACTGTAAGCACAAAGCTGCCAGGATGCTCAGACCATTTTCTTTCACACTGACCAGCATTTTCACACTCTATACGCACACAGCCTTTGCCTTTGATCTTATACATGTTTTCTAAGTTATATGGGGCATAGGCCACCTGTTTTGTCCAGTGTAAACACAATGAGATCCCAGTCCTAAGCAAGACATGGGAACATAAGCAAGAATGACCTGAAGCTGTGAGGTACTTTTGTCAGGTAATGCAGAAGTGCACTGCTCTGAAGGTTCCTATACAAGGATTTCCAACCATTATCACCACAAAAATCCCCACTAGTCTTCGTACAGCCTAGAAACTGTTGTAGATTGAGGCTGTAGGTGTGTGTCCCACTGAAGAGCAGAATGTGTTAACCTGGAATTATGTATTATTTCAGTGTTCCTCATTAGGAATTTAAAATACCTGGAAAGGGATATGGCAGAGATAGAGAGGGATGGTGGTTGGGAGACTTAAGCAGAGCTTACTTGGATATTCTCATTCATTGATGCTATTGATTTCATATTTACTCCTGGGGAGGAACAGGTGTGAAATAACGCTTGCAGCAGGCTGCGAATGTGAAGTTGCAAAATGCAGGTCAGAGCTTTTCAACTCCATTGAGGAGAAGAGTGGCTACCCACAGCAAGACACAAAAACAGGCAAAAAAAAGGAAAAAGCAAAAAAAGCAATATAGACTTCATATTAGTGCTTCTAATCATGTCCAGGGTCTTGCATCAGGAACAGCAATTATCACCTGATGTTTTTTGACTTGTGCTGTTAGAAATACAAATTCAAATGCTGATATACTAATCCCTGACCTTGGAAGGTCCCTGCAACAGCAACTACTATTCTACTGACAGCTCAGATGGTCTTAAAAAGTCTCTGTCCCAAATGCTGTAACAATGGATGTAGAAAGTATTTGCAATATATTTCTGGCTTCTGTTAAAGGAAACCTCCAACCCAATGTTCCCCAAATGCATTTAATAAAGGTTATCCCATCTTCATGTCATCCTATGAAAAAATTAAGATTAAAACTATGGCACAGATCAAAATTGCAAACTCATTAGTTTTCTGTAGAGACTTCTTAAGAGGTTGAACATTCTTCTCAGTTTTTACCTTGCTTGTGAGAATTTGAACAGTGGAATCATCACCATCAGTGGCAGGACAAGCATATCTGAGCTTAATTCATATCCACTGCTATTTCACAAGCCAAATAAATTTACACAGAGTACACAAAACTAACTATTACCTCTTCCTTTTCCTGGAGCATATCCTTCCCCACAGTCTACAGGAATCCTACAAGCTTTGCAGGCTCTCATGAAGAATACTGCTGTGCCAATCAAACACACTGTTGATGTGTGATAGGACATTTAAGGTAGCAGCAGATATAAGAAAACACTACAATATATTTAAACAACAACAAAAAAAGATGACAACCATGTGCATAGCTATCACAGAGACACTATTATCCTCTGCCTCTGTGGGTGCAAAATGTCTTAATTTTTTTTAAATCCCTTATGGGGAGATACCAGTATTGACATGGTAGCTTACCTCCATATGAGGACAGACAGAAGAAATTTCTAACAGAATGGTAAAATAAAAAAACCTTTGCTCTAGAGATAGATGGAAATTGTCTTGAAAAAGCATTTCAATTATTTAGAATAATTCAAAGCCTTTTAAAACTAAGGCCAAAGACCACTTCTGACATCTTGAAAAAGAGCACCAGTAATTAAAAAAAAATCAGCAAAGAAATAAAAAGCAAACAGGAATGCTTATTTTATGTTGCTATAAAACAGTAACTCAAAGTTTGCATTAACAATCAGACTCTTTACGCAGTCAAACACTTCTACTTCAGAATTCAGATAAAACAATTTCCTGCCCATTTTAACTTTAGGCTCCTTTGGCATAAACCTCTCTCTTTTTAAAAAAATAACTCTATGATAGTTAAACAAAAAACTCCCAAATCAAAACCAAAACCCCATGGCTAAAAAAAAACCCAAAAAACCAAACCAACCCAAAGAACGCCTAAAAACCAAAAGGAAGTTTGCAACCCACCAGGTTGGATGGGGCTTTGCAATCTGATCTAGACAAGATTCCCTGCCCAGGAAATCCCCTGACCCCAACCCTGCTGGAACCTGACAATCTTAAAGGTCCCTTCCAAGCATTCTAAGACTCTATGAAGTTTTACCAGTGGTCCACCAGACTGCTGAATGAGGCAAGCTAGTCTTTTAGAGAGGCAACCACTTTTGGCAAAAGTCAAATGAGAAACTGATGACTTAATCTCCAAATACACCATTTCTCTCTCAGTGGGAAACATGAAAACAAAGGAATGAAAAGCTGTCTAAGTTAAGCTCAAATTACATGATCATCTTTCTAAGAGGAGCTATTTTCAACCTGGTTCTGCTGCCTTCCCTTGACTGATGATTTTTACTTATGTTGTTTGCAGGTACAGAAGATGAAATGGTCTCCATCATGCAAAATATAATCTGACTCAGTGATCTATGAAGAAATGGATTTCGTGCTTTAGTGTTTGCATTTACATAAATAAAAGGCTGATTAATTTATGAAACACTACTTATGTACAGACAGGGTGGTTGAGTTTAGAAGGACCTCTGAAAGTTATCTCCTCCAACTCCTCCAGCAGAATCACCTCCAGGAGGTTTCCCAGGATCATGTCCAGAGAGCCTCTGAGTACATCTAAAGACGGAGATTCTACCACCTCACTTGTGCCCATTCCCTCTTTTCCTGTCCCCAGATAATGCTGGAAAAAAACCTGGCCCTATCTTCTCTATACCTTCCCTTCAAATATTTATGCACAAAAATTAGATCCTCCCTCAGCCTTCTCTAGGCTAAATTGTGTAGGTTTTGTGAAAAGGCTGGGCTGAATCAGAGGGTTTAAGAGTTAAAAATTTTAAACTAGAAAAAAAAAAAATCTATGTCCTTCATTAAATTCTGGCTTCTTCTCTACAATACTTTATGGGTAACTTTATCTTTTCTCTGTCTTGATAGCCAATCTAGGAAAAGCTGAGGATCTATAAAATGGTTTAAAAACAATAATAAAATAAATGAGGTGAAAATGTGCACTTGTTTTCCCCATGAAGAGCTAGTTAAAGACAGAAAAAAAACCTTAGTGAAAAATCGGCCAGATCTTCCAGGCCAGGAAGCACTGCAGTATGGAAGATACAATAACAACTTCAACACGTCCTAGCTTGGACAGGAATGGGAAGAGAACATTTCAAACATAGGCTCATGAGAACTACATGGACACATGCATTTAAGGAATAGGTTGTGTGGGGGAGAGAGGTGCTCAGAGAGCACCTCACTAAAATGAGTTTTACTGCTTTTATGATATTGTTTTGTTCTACTATTTGAATGCAAAATTATTTTAAAAGAAACAATTCCAATAACATCAAAACTACATGTAGGTATTAGATGAAAGGAAAGAAAGAAAAAATTACCTTCGTGGTTTTCCCATTAATCGCCTGATTTTCCCCCATTCTACTCTTGTCAATTTTCTGGTTTTCAAAGTTGGAAAAGACTCTTTCAGGCATATACAGAAGTCATTATCTCCTTCAAACAGTGGCCTGTTGAAACATAATTAGTCCTATGTTAACCACACTTTGTAAACTTGTGTCACAAGGTTCCAAGGAACATCCATCATCAGAAATACATTTAAAAAATAATATAAATTAGTCACATGAACAAGACACTCCTATTCAAAGAACAATTTTAATTCAGCCAAAAACAAAATCAGGAAGCTTCCAGGACTATTGTTCTCTGACTCTTATTATCACTTGCATTAAAAAAATGCTCCTCTCTCTAGTTACTACAGAGAAATACATGTAATTCATCCTGCTCTGTAACGTATATAAAGGCATCAAATGAAACTTCAGCAGAGCCAGCTCAGTGTCGTGAGGATACTGCAACACACTGAAGGAAACCAGGGAGTGAAATATTGAGAATAAAGGGAAGGACAATGTGGTACTGAGAAACAGACAGACAGTACTGTACCTTTTTTCATCAAGTCATTCAATTGTAACTCAGATTCTCGACAGAGGTTTCCAAAACACAGGAAATTGAACCAACTTATCATTCTCTACAGTTGTACAGGTGAGATTTTTATTGTATCATCCCATGACTCCATGGTGAAGCACAGGATCAGCATGAGAGAAGCGACAGTTCAGAGAACAGACCTGCACAACTCAGGAATTTCTCTCTGATGCTGACCCATCTCTCTCTCTGTTTTATGACTGCCTTTTCCTTTGTAGTACCACATACTTCTTAGGCTGAGGAGACACGGGAGCAGCAACAGATATGCCCATGTAATAGAAGGTTAATCATTAAAGACTATGTGCAACTGAAATAGATCTCTCCTGGTGAGAACAAAAAGATAACTGCATCCTAGAGAAAGCTGATTTTCTCCACTCTTTGCAGGGCACTGAGGTTTGGAGAGGACTATACCCAAGCACAGAACAAAGAGGATCTTGGAAGCAACACTGCTTTCAACTGAGTGTCTGGGAGAGAGGAAAGGTGCACAGATATAAGAAGATTTGAACAAGAATGGAAGAAAACAGTGCTGCAGTAGGAGGATCTGCAGCTGTGGCATGAAGTGAAAAGGAAAACACAGAGAACGATCAGTGAGGCTCAGGAAAGGCAAGAGTGTAACAGTTGAATTTTATCCATATTTACTACGGCTAACAGAAGATATCTGTACAAAGAACAACTATTTTGCTTGGCCTTTTTTTGTTTTTTGAGAAAGATAATCTGTAATTGATTGTTCTTACAAACACTTGTCCTTAAGCAGGCAAACTCTAAACACACAGCATCCACAAGACTGGAAGCTCTGGAAAATGGTGTAAGCAAGTTACAAATGCATCTGCTTCTGAGGGCCTGTGATCACTGTAGTACTAAGCAGCACTTCAGAAGTCTCTGCATGTCCAAATCAATGGGACTCTACAGAAAACAGTCCTCTGCAGCAGGATACAGAGAATCCAACTGAAACAATCTAAGAACTCCAGATGACAGTTGTAAAAATAAAAATATTCCAAAAACTTACAGCAGACATGGCATTTTATTTGATTATTACAATTTTGGATGCAATAATTTGATTAAAATATCCAGAGACTTGTACAGTGAGCCATATTTTGTCAGTTGACAGCTCTACAATTTAAACTTTTTTAAGCTTCTCATTAAGTCTGGATCATATCACTCCAAACAAGATACATCAAAGTTTTCCTTCCAAGATATGCAGTCTCTTAGTAAACCATATTATAATATCTTAACATGGTCATATCTTACAAGCATTGCAATCTGTATTTGATTTGCAAGGCAAGGTTTTGGCAGAGGGGAGCTACAGGGGTGGCTTCTGTGAGAAGCTGCTGGAAGCTTCTCCTACATCCAACAGAAGCAACACCAGCTGGTTCCAAGGTGGACCCACACTTAGCCAAGGCTGAACCCATCAGCAATGGTGGTTGTGCCTCTGAAATAATGTAGTTAGGAAGGGGAAAAAATCCCTGTGCAATTGCAGCGGGACAGAGAAGTAGGAGTATCTGAGAGAAACAGCCCTGCAGACACCAAGCCAAGGTCAGAGAAGGAGGTGCTCCAGGCACTGGAGCAGAGATCCCTCTGCAGCCCATGGTGACGCAGCTGTGCCCCTGCAGCCCATGGAGGGCCCCACGGTGGAGCAGGTGGATGCCCAAAGGAGACTGTGAAGCCATGGGAAGCCCCTGCTGTGGAAGGCTCCTGGCAGGACTGAAGACCCATGAAAAAGAGCCCATACTGGAGCAGGTTTCCTGGCAGGGCTTGTGAGCCCATGGGGGACCCACACTGGAGCAGTCTATTCCTGAAGGCGTGCATCTCATGGAAAGGGCCCGCACTGGAACAGTTTGTGAAGAACTGCAACCCCTGGGAAGGACTCTCATAGGAGAACTTTGTAAAGGACTGGCTCCCATGGGAGTGTGAGAATTCCTCCCCTGGAGGAAGGAGCAGCAGAGGCAGACAACAGGTGATGAACTGACCACAACCCCCATTCCCTGTCCCCCTGTGCTTATGTGGGGTCGGACATAGAGAACAGAGAACTGGGAATAAAGATCTAGAAGAAGGGAGGTGTTTTTAAGATTTGGTTTTATTTCTCATTATCCTACTTTGATTTGATTGGTAATAAATTAAACTAATCTCCCAAAGTTGAGTCCGTTTTGCCCATGACAGTAACTGGTGTGATCTCTCCCTGTGCTTATCTCAGCCTCTGACCCTCTTGTCACGTTTTGTCTCCCCTGTCCAGCTGAGAGTGGCTTTGATGAGCACCTGGTGTTTGGCCAAGGTCAACCCACCATACCTGCACACACTGATAACTATCACAGAGGTTTTCAGAATTACCTGCTAAACTCAAATTCTAGTCTACTGATAGACCTAAAGTTTCATAGACAATTCTTAAGAATAAACTAGAAGTTCTTGGACTGTTGTAAAAATCATCATTAAAAATGTCACATATTAAAATTACTCCTATAAATAAGTAGGATTTGGGTTGTTTTGTTAATTTTTTTCAAGTAGGGGTGTGAAAAGGCATGAAAAAAACTACTTCTTTCAAAGGAATTAAATCCTACAGATGATGAATTTAAAACTAACTAAAATGGACATGTTTTTTTTCCACTTCTGATGAATATATGCCAAAATGTTTTTCTGTTGCTATGACTGCCTTCTCAGTTTAAAAAAAAAAGCTACAGCAATTGTGATTAAAATAGGAAGGAAAAACAGTAATTATTTTGTTTGTACATTCTGGAAAATAATGCTTGTTAACTCTGAAGCCATTCTTTAGAATACTAAATACTTGTGTTTCATCTATTAGTCAATCAGTGCAGATTTTAAGATTCAATTCATCAATTATGTTTTTTACATTTTAGAAATTAAATTGGTTCTTTTAGGCAACTCACACCACTGTGCTAGTGGCATTAAGAGAACAAGTGCCAAAAACTCGGAGGCACAAACTGCAGAAACAATCTAGGAAATACATTAGGAGATCCAAGAAGGATGCTGATATCAGGACCACAGCTGAACAGTCACAGCCTGAATCCCTGTTAGTGATCACAATAAAAACAGGATGATGGCGAAAAAATATTTAATACCAACATTTACACCTTTTAGGAAAGCAGCACTTGATGAAGAAGCAGTGTCCTTCCTATCTCTTCTGTATAACACTGATCTAAGGGTTCAGAGAAGCCTAAGAGTGCTGATAACTTCATGCTTCAGATGCTAAAAGCATTATGAATAAAATCTGGTATCTGGTAGAGGCAGAGGTGATAAAAAGAAAATTAAATCCATGAAGGAAGGCTTTCCATAGAAGACTTTCTAAAGTTGGTAGTTGCAAAGAACAAAGAGCACACACATTGCTCATTAGAAAAAAGAAAAACACTCACCACCAAACAAAACAGTTTTCACTAACTAATAATTTAAGAATAAATTGGAGTATCTAACCAATATATGGAACTATGCAGCTCAATTTCAGAAAATTACTTGTTTCTATAATAAGAGATAATGATATAAACCAAACATACTTATCTATATTTGAATAGAACCATTCGTATATGCACCACTTGTGAGCTTTGGGCAGTTTGAGCAGGTTACGAAGCCGTAAACCGATCTTCTGTGATATTTTCTTTTCTGGTGTGGACATTGTTGTACTAAACTTCTATGTAGTAAAAAAAAAAGAAATAGTTAAACAGAATCTAATATTTTTCAGTATTCAAATAAATCAGATTTTCCTGATAGAAGTCTGCACATATTGGTTCATGCCGATTTTTTTCTTGCAGATCTGTAACAACCCTTACTGCATTATATCAGCAATACAATCAAACAGACCAGAGAGCAAATTTTAACAGGATCAATACAATTATCTCCATACAAGGCTGTTTTAACAGAGACATTTTCCAGCACTGAGAACTACATTATTGGTAACAACAGCATGGCACTAATATGCATACAGACTTCAAAACTCTGAGGCCCCCACCAACTGTGGGTGAACATAAGTGGGTGACAATTGTGGTGAACATAATTGGTGTTGCAGCTCAGATGCCAGCAACAGCATCTGCCTCATTTGCACTAGAGCTTCTACTCTTGCTCACTCTTCTTAAGCTGAGGATGAAGCTAGGACAGTAATGTAACACAACCAAAGCTTTGAGCAAAGTGTCTGCTTAGAAAACTGCAAGAGAAACTAGCATGGACAGAAACAATCAAGTCGTAACTACATTTAAAAGCTATTTGAGAAATCACAGAAAAGACACTGTCTTAGATTGCTTGCATAATACATAGACCCACGTTTAAACAAGACCATAAAAAATAATTCTGTAATTTTGTTCCAAGGATGGCTGTCTAAACAGACAGAAAGAAAACCTCTTCTGTAAAAAATAACAGCTGAGACTATAGGCTTAACTGGGTCCCCATGCCATCATCAATTGTTATCCTTCCCCAAACATTCAAAGTATTTTGGACTTTAGTAACAGCAATAATAGGATAAAGCATAAGGTAGGCACCTTGTTGGCTGCTGCTGCACTAGATACAGGTCCCCTTTCTCCCACTGGAACTTCAGGAAACAAAGCCCAGCAGGACAGCAAGATCTGTGAACTACAACAGCTGCAGTCCCTCACAAATATTTACCTGGCAATCATTGGACCTCCAGAATCAGACATTTAAGCACAAAACAACTGGGTTTAGAACATTACCAAGTCTTTCTACTCTTAAGAAATCATGGTAATGAAGAGAAATGTCATGGTTCTCACCTCTGGCAAAACAGACCCAGCTAAGTGGCGAGTGCCCAGCTTTTCACCTCAGACACTGCACAGCACAGCTCAGAAGGCAAATCAGACCAGTATTCAAAATAGTACTTTCTCAGTGAGGTTCAAAAGGTGATGGCACAGAGAAGTGGTGCGGATGACGGAGGTACAACAGAGCCAATTCACTGAGACTAAGAGATGCTGGCTGCCCTTTCTATCATAGGAAACAAAGGCTGACAAAATTACAGCTGCTCTTTCGTGCTGTATTAAGGACTGAACAATCAAGTGGAGGACAGTAAAACAAGCTCTTTGAACTGAGGACTTTAACATTACAGCATCAAGAAGGTAAAGCTGGCCATGAACACAGGCTGCAAATCTAGAGAAAGTCCCTAACTTGTTGGGATACATTAAATTCTATAGCAGCCTTCCCAATTATGTAATCAGTGCAAGAAACAGGCAGTTTTAAACTGAAGCTGAATAAATTTACGCTGACTACAGGAGATGATTGTTTGCAAGAGCGTGATGGGCAATTAGTCTGGAACCCTTTCCAGCTCTGTGTGTTCATGTCCAGGATCACAAAGGACAGGTACTCCCATAAACAAAGTGAGGAAATCAGTTGTAAGGAAGAAAAATATTAATCTGTTTTAATTGTGGCTTACTTCTAGCAACAGTTTTCCTCACAAGAAGATTCATTTCAAAAATGCAACTTGAAAACCAATTATATTTTAATTCTCAACTAAAACAGATAGGCTTGTTCCCCTTTTTGGTAAAAATATCTCCATACATGTATGTAAGTACCTGTGGAACCATTGCAACCTTCTGATTTCTTTTGGGTGACCTTGTGTTTATTTGTCTGTCATCTTCTTCATTGAAGAGTCGACTCCGTTTTGAATTTCTGAAGGGCTATATGGAACAGAATTAAGAATTAATTACAAGGAAAAACCCTGATTTCTCAGTTCCTGCACAGAATTCACAGTGAGAGAAATGGAATGCCTCTTCTCTTGTCACCTGTTGGTTTTCAGGCACACAGTACACAATAATAGTGCCCCGTGGCACTTAGAGATCTAAGGACTGAGAGAAAGAGTTCAAGATTCCAGGCTTTTCCAGTGCTGACTATAACCATTACTATACTGCTGGCCCAGTTTCACAGAAGTATTTAGAGCCTAACTCCCACTTGTTTCCATTAGAGTTAGGTGTCTAAAACACTTGTGTATCTTAGCTTGCCTTGGCTATAAGAAGTACATCTGTGAAACAATTTGTTTTGAATTTTGGATCAAAAAAAAAGGTTTGTTCAAACACTTCATTTGTTTTGTGTGTTCTCAGCTACACAGAATTTTAGCAAGAATTTTCTAATAAAGTGATGCATGTTTGTTGGTTTTTAAACTCAGTGAAAGCACCTGCATGGCAAAATGCTAAGAAGTTTGAGTCTGAAAAAACTAAATCTTGAATAAATTATGTGACAATCTCAGAAAAAAGAATTTAGAATTTATGCTAAGTGAAATTTACTTGTGTACTGCTATAGCTCAGAGAGAGTTAGAAGGCTGACTGAAAACAAGAAACGATACTGCAAATGTGTCCTGAAAAAAAATCATTTAGTTATTCCTCAACATGTGACTCTCTGACAAAAGACTCCTGCTTTCAGTGAGGACAAAAGAGCAACCTGTGACTGGCTGTTAGTGATGAGGGGAAGCAGCCTTTCCTTTTCCTTCCTTGAAGGTTCTGTGGCCCAGCACAAGAGCCAGAGACAAAATAAATCAATACAGCTAAATAAAACTTCATTAACAAGCATTTGCACTTAAGAAAAGCATGTAATACATTATATCTTTTATAAAAAGAACGACACAAGTGTATTTAACTAACAGAAGTGCTCTGTATGTGATAGACACCTAAGCACATGCAGCACACGTTCATTCCTGGTAGATGTTACAAACCAGGAAAGACACACCCTGGACAGAGGAACTATGTATTGACAAGTTCCAAATCATTGTGATCCAGACCAAGCAAACTGTTTTACAACCCTCAACAGAAACTGCCAAATTCTACTCCAAAGAACTATCCAAAAGGAGAAGAGTGTTTCATCACTCTGGACTGCCTGTGCCTCATGCCAGAGTGAAATAAGTGTTGCAAGGAGGTGTCATCCACGCTAGCTAAATAGGTCAGGCATTTTTGGAGAGACTCAACCAACAGTAAAACACATCTTCAAAACTTTCAGCATTCAGTAAACTCAAACTACTCCATTACATCTTAGCAACATGGGTCACTGCCAACATGTCTGATCTTCCCTCCAGCTTTCTACAAAACACTGAGCTACAATCAGAGTTTGACTCTGTGCTTTTACCACCTACAGCCACCATACTTAAAGACTGACACAATTTTTATATAGATGTTACAGCCAGTCACTTTGGGTCTTTAGCACATGGGATCTTGTAAGTTAGCAGTAAGGCTTGTTTCTGTGAGATGATGGGCATTCCTGGGAAGCAGCTGAAAAACTGAAAACTGTGACATGAACTGCAGGAACTAAGGGTCTTCACAAAGTTCTGGTCTCTGTCTGGAACTGCATTTTGTAGGCCTTATGTTCTCTAGCATAAACACATAGCAACATGTGTATATATATGCATCTGTATGAATCCTACCAAAATAAATACCAGGGAGAAGATCACAGGACAAGAAACAAACAGTTAAGCAAAAACAAACCACAAGGGGGAAATGATCAACCCAAACACCAGACATTCCATTGGAAGCAGCAGGCTCATTTCATATCCCCACCCCAGGGTTGTTCTTTAATGTAAGGTCTCCTACGAAAGTTCTCAGAATACACAAATTTCACTGACATTTGAAATTTCCTTTACTTTTATTAAAACCTTCCCCCCAGGAGGCACAATGATGGAAGTGCATTATGACAGTTTCCCTTCCTTTCCTTTATGCATCAGTTCTCAGCCTTAATTAGAAGTGAGATATTTCATGAGATACAAAAATGGTGGATCAGAATTAGTGATGCCTAAGCTCAAGGTGGTAGATACAGTACAAATACTTCACACAGCACTTGCTCTGCAAAAAAACAGAGAGGAAACGATTCCGACCTATCTTGAATGAGGTCAGCAATTTAATGTGTTTGGTTATTCGTTTATAAAATATGTTTTCATCTCACATGCAAACTGTGCAAAGTGCTTCTGAAGGACATAGTTTCGCATTTGGACATTACAAAAATATAAATCTCAGCCTTTTTTTGTGATCCTTACATTTGATTCACTGTATGATATTTTACATATCCTGAAGCTTTTTATTGCCCCTTACCATTTCCACTGCAGAACCAGCATTCTTGCTTTTCCAAATGTGTGTTTTCTGCAGAGAATTATATTTTTCATTCCACGAACTGGATAAACTTCCCTCTGTTGTGAAGAAATACATCATTAAAACACATATACTTATGTGTATGTTTTAACATAACTATTGCCCAAAATTAAGTATAACATCAACTACTAAAGTATTTACTTGCAACATCTTGGAATTCAGTAACAAACAGATTTTAGATTCCAGTATTTTTGTTAAATTGTTCTTAACACAAATTAAAAAAAAATGAAGGAGGTTTTCAGTACAAGGAGAAACATGAATAAATATTTTTTTCTTATGACAATGTTTAGGTTTCTTGAAATCTCCTTTGCTGGAATCAGTTACTTCCACTGTCAAGTTGACACACATCAACAGCTGTACTGTAGCTGTAACTGAAACCTGGACAAAGCAAAGCTCTACAAGACAGAGATACCTTCGATTTCAAGAAAATTATTCAATGGGTGTACACCAAGAAGTAAATAAAAATTTACTGTAACAAATCTGCATTAGTTAAAACATATTCTACAGACCATGCCTTCCTCTTTGTGCAACAAAAGCCTTGTAATACATAAAGAAGCTTTAATTATTGGGCAAATTAGCAGTATTCAAAATTTGTATGAATGCTCATGAAGACAATTTCAAAGAAAAAAATATAAGCAGCAGATTTTTGATTTAGCCCACAACTTGCTGACACAGAACAACGAAGTTGTGAAATGCCTTCCTAATGTAAATTTTGTCACAAGTACAGTTCTTGCTAAGAATCCTTCCTGTATCTCATCCTCAAGAGATGAAAGATTACCCCAATCTTCTCATCAAACTTGATGCCTAGGCAGTACTTTTGAAGAAAAAACACATTTCAGGAATTTCACCCAGAAGAGCAGTGTCTAAATATACCACAATATATGTAGTTTCAACTGCCAAGGATTATTATTCTATAGAACTACAAATACCTACAATAAACCAAATCATTTCAACAAAAAACCCTGCGATTTTCTTGAACTTTCTGAAGCCAGAAACTAAGTACATCTGAAAGTCAGACTGGGTACAAGTAAACAACATATTAATTTCTTACCTTTCAAGCTCACAAGTGCTTTTGCTGAAGAACCTGCAATATATCAAAAAGTCCACATAAATCACAAGCTATTTCAAACCACACAATCTATGCAGAGTCCACTCATTCTTAATCAATTCTCAGGCAGAAAGTGGAATTTAATATTAAAATCTTTCACAGCTGAATGAGCGAACCCAGCACACCCTCCATGGCACTAAGCATTGAATTATACGTTTCTTACCAATAAATCTTGAAAGCATATCCACATTTTGGTTTTTCCCTTTAGTTTCAAACCTGCAATACAACTTTAGATGTTAAACACTTACGTTTAACACAGCAAATTTCTGAACAGGCTTTATGTCCAAACTACTCTCCCACGTGGCTGTTTGTTTGATGCAGTTGCAAATGCATTTTACAACTTACAAGAAAACTAATGGACACTTCTGTATTTTTTTGAGTGACTTCTACCAGATCAAAATTCTTCAGTGCCCAAGATTTCCACGAAAGGAGCAGTTTATGCTCAAAAGGAAGAAGATGGATAGTTAGTTGCCCCCTGCTGGTATCTGTTCATTCACAAAGGCAGCAGATTCAGACCTCATAAATGCAGACAGGATTGTTACTTTGCTCCAACTGTTCAAACAGTGTAACAAACACTTGAAAATTTCACCACTCCCCTTCCACTGCATCTGTAAAACCTCTGCAATGCTCCTGGGCCAGGCAAAACAAAACTGGACCTGACTACAGTGGGCCTTCATGCTTGGGAATTTTCAAATGTGTCTGCAAGAATGAGTTGTTTGAAACAACTGCATTAGCACAGGGGAAGATATTTCTGCATAACAATGCCTCCCCAGATCCATGCTTTTCTTTCAAATCAACCTTCTCTTTCCAGTTATGTTCCTGTGTGACAACCACTTTTCCCTCTCACTTTCTCTGCTCTCTCCTT
Organism: Eopsaltria australis; assembly: GCA_034509425.1. Lineage (NCBI taxonomy): Eukaryota > Metazoa > Chordata > Aves > Passeriformes > Petroicidae > Eopsaltria > Eopsaltria australis. Next base: position 2,441,670 of record JAVTVJ010000051.1, on the reverse strand, counting down.
CATCTTATCTTTGAAAGTGCTGCTACAAGAACTTTCTGACTCCAAAGGTCCAGAAATTCCTTGCAGCTGCCATTTACCTCGCTCCTTACCTCACTAACCTCACAGTGCCAGAGATACTTGCCTCTAAGAGAATACATTCCAGGCAGTATCACAGAGCCAAAATAATTATTGTCCCTTTCCAGGGAACTGAGTATTTTGGATTGGGCTGGGCCACTAAAGAGAATCCAGGTACAGCAACAGCAAAAAACCCCCAATCCCTTATGTTTTCATCATAGTATTTTGTTTGCTGCCATCTTATTATGTCAGCTGTTAAAAAAACAAATTTCAGTAAAAAAAGGAAAAGGAAACAAAGTTTCTACTTCTTTTCCCCCAAAAGATTAAAAAAAGAGTTTAAGATATGTAACAGAACTAGCTTAGACTCACTGGGGCTTTAGAGAGCCTCCACCTCAGTATCTCCCAAGACGTTCAAATCTACAACAGCTACCACATCTGGGATTAAGTGTCAAAACCACGGTGACACACCTGGGCTATGCTGTCACCCCTCTTGCACATTTCTCTTCTGATGTATCACCTTCATTGGGTTGGAGACCTATCAGTGACTGGTACAGGAACACGATTCTGTGATGATCTGAGTCACAGGGAATTCAGCTCTTGAAACTAAGCTGTATATTAAAGGGATCACAACTTTTTTTTACATTTTATGCAAAAAATCCAATACCATACACTGTGCTTGCATAAATACACAGGTAGCCTGTTATCAACCAAGAGTCAACACCTCTGAATGGTAACATTAAGAATAGTGAAGAACTACTGTGTCCCCACATTTACATAAGGGATGGTGGGAAATGTGTGCAGGAGTAAGTACACACAGTTTGAGAACAGGGGGAAAGCACATGTTATTGGGGATGGAGAGGCAGGAGCGGGGTCATCAGGACTGTCAGATGGAGGAGGATGCTGCCTTTGCAGAACACATCACTACTCTGAGAGATCTCAGGCACTTCATCTGAACATACAATCATTTTCCTCTTTTTCTTACTATCTTGTTGAGGTGACTCAAGTTCAATCAATACAGCACAGGGTAAGTATTAACACTTTTAACAATGGAAAAGAAACACTCAGCAAGAGGCAGCAAAGCTTCATCTGGGGTGGTGTCACTCTCAGAGCTGAAGTGCCTGAGATTCTTTGCTCACCACAAGATAGTTCACCTGTGAGGGTGATGATGGGCCAGCAGGTTACTGTGTTACTTCCTAGCTTTACAAGATTAGCACTCCAAAATAGCATTAGTTGCCACGGAGTTTTCCACATGGGATAGTTAATCTTCCATAAATGCATGTTAGAATAGGGCTGCTCATTTGTTTTCACTTGACCTGTAATTAATGTAACCAGGGCATCTTTATTTAGGAATACAAGTGTCCAAATAAAATATTCCTGATCTGTGGAAGTTTAGAAGTTAACTATTTACTGTAACAAAGTACAGAAAATTGACATCAATACTTCTGTAGCTTAAAGCTTTAAAATACATGTAGGATACCAAAATGACAATGGAGATGTCCATAAGCTTCATTTTACCTCAAAAGCAAACAATATGACACAACATGGCTTTTCTTGTCAAGTTCTTCTTTACTTATTTTAGGGGCTACCTGCAACAACACCAAACTCCAAGGAATATCTATGGTACATCTCCCCACTCTTTCCGTTTAGTTGGGCAGTACTGTCAATATTACCAGGGCCACAAAACCAGAAACTAGGATGATGATCTAAGCAATAATGTGTTACGATAGAAAACAACCAACATTTAATACAGATAGAAGCATTTCAAAAACTACAAAAACTGCGAAGTGATGCAGGATAGGTTGAGTTTATTAAAACAACACAAAACTTCACTTAAAATAATGATTAGATTTATAATGTACCAGCCTTACACTAAATGCCAGTAATCTTGTATATTCCTGTTCTGAATAACAAATACATAATCACAGGCAGTCTTTTTAACCTGCATTTTAATTATAAACAGAGATTAAAGTAGAAAACACACACTCTTGAATGTAAATAACTATTATGACAATGACACTGACTTCATTTCCAGAAACACTTAAAAACCAAATGGGTGGAAAGGAAGAAATAAGGCCTGTGAATCATACAGGTTATTACAACCAAAAGCTACTTCCAGCTCCTCCAGGTTCAGAGGATCTTGGAAGTGACTTTTTTAATGCTGAGAGTAAAAAAATCCTTAACCTAGGGAGGAGGAAGTACAGGCAGCTCAGCACAGCAGTGGCTCAGGAATTCGAAGGCCAGCTTTCAGGAGGCTACACTGGCACAGTATTCCAGTGCAAACTGTAAATTACCTTAGCTTTGTCTTACTATGCTACCAAGTACTGCTCTGCATGTGTGATTAGTAAATTAATTAGCTGAACACAGTGCTCACACTTGACTAAGTCTGTAACATTAGGAAAAGATTCAGCAGAGATCTAGGAGATAAATTTCAAGATCTAAAGACACGCCTTATTGTGAGGAAGTTAAGACACTCCGATCTTGTTCTTTCCAAAGAAGGTCAAGATCTGCACTGATCACAAGTATCTACAAAGGAAGATAATTCAGATGGGTAAATAACTCTGCAGCCGTTTTTTTAAAAAGGAAAGGCACAACTAGACCTATTTGGTGAAAGATTACATTGGATAATTCAGATTAGCAATGAATGCAAAGTTTAACAGATTTTATGTAACTATACCAAGAAAAGGCATGTTGAGCTCCCTATAACTAAAAATCTTAAACCAAGTTCAATATATTTTTAAAGAGAAAACCGTAGCTAAAAAGGAAGCTTGAAACTGATGCACAGAAATTCCAAATATGAGTCTTATCATCATGTTTAATGAAGAATCTAAGATGATTATAATGGCCTTTCCTGGCTCTGAAAAAAAACCCCCAAAGATTCTGTAAAATATGTGCACCACAGATGTGCAATAAAAATAACCATGTTCTAGATTATGAGGTATTAAATAGTATCATAACAGGAAGCTCATCAGTAACTAAGAGTCAGGAATAAGTGTATTTATGTGTTTTGTAACACTTGCAAGAAATGATTTTCAGGAAGTCCAGGTAAAACCAAATTGATAAAAAGCCACCAAGGTTAAAATCATCCCAGGTCAGCCAAGCCTGGCATGACAAGGGCCCTGATGTTTACATGCCTGGCTGGCTTAGAAACCCCCAGGCTGCAGCGGCGGCCAGCGTGGGGCCCTGCACATGGACAGCTCCTCCAGTCCTGAACTGCTGCTTCCTCCTGAGCACACAGTCCCCAGGAATCCTTCCTCCAGCCCCAACCTTCTGCTCCCAGCTCAGGGGAGGACACACAGAGCATTGCAATAGAGAGTACTTAAAAAAACCTCCTCTATCTGCTCTAGAGGCCAAATGAACTCTCCAAGAAGTATTTCTGATGTGGAGGTAGGCTTTGAGGTGTGGGAGAAAAGCACACAAGCTTTTACCCTTTTCAAAAATAAAAGAGAGGTTTAAATTTAAAACCAAGCACCTATCGCCTCTCCTCATTTGAAAACACTGTAACTGAACAAAAGAGGAGTTTGACCACAATTCAATATGGGCAGCTGTGAATGCCCTGATGAACATTCTCAGCACTAAGACGAAGTAATGCAGTTTATATGTGGCTTCTCAACTGCTGATTGGAAAATCTCAACAGGAACACACACAAGCATATTATGTTTGTGAAAGTGTTTTCAGTTTAATAATGAATTTATAACACTTAATAATTTTGAAAATAAGTGTTACAAGTAACCACGGATGTTCTATAGCTACCGATCTCACTAATGTGTGGGCACAAAGGGACATATCTAAATCAATATTGAAAATTCTAGGATTCAGATCAGCAATTACATGATGTAAAGCCTTTCCTCTCCAGATCGTTACACTATTTTGTCTAAATTTGCACAGGTGAGCAGTTATTTTAACACTGGTTGCATGACTACCTCAAAAACCTATGTAAGTAATCTACATTGCTGCTGCTAAAAGTGGTGTGACACAGGAAACTCATGGAGATGAAGGGAAAAACATGAGCCTTTATTATAGACTGAGTCATTAATCCTCCAAGAGATCATTCATCTACGCAAGCAAGGCACAAGTCATTTCAGCAGAGGAAGCATCTCAAACGATTGGCCACTGCAAGGAAAGCTTGTTCAGGAAAACTCTGAAAGTAAAAAAATTCTGAGGGAAAAGTGGCTTCGGGGAGTTTTTAAAGCTTCCCCCAAACTTTGGGCTAATCCTAATTTAACCACTCGATGGAAGTAGGTTTTCCAGCCAGGTGAACCCTTCTACAGGTCTTTTGTAGACAATAACCACAGGCCTTCGTTTTGAAACTGTGTTCTCATAATGGACAATACACTGATACCTCAGTAACATACAATTTAAAAGGTAGGCAGCACAAATAATCCCAAAAATTATTAGTTGTGAGTACAGCAGCCACAAAACTAACCCTGAGCTTTTTCCCAAATACTGCAATCTCACGTGGTTCTGCTGATTTTTTGCCTCAAACATCCAGGCCACAGAAATGCTGGGCTCACGGCCCCTTGGGGCTAGAAAATGAAAGTGCCAGAGGTGCCACATCCCCTCACAGCTGTCTAGGAAAGCAGCAGAGCAGAGGACCCACGAACCACAGCAAAAGGTTGTGCTGGGAGTAAAGACAACAATTTCTGCTTGAAGTGCTGCCCTATGCTGCAGCCTCTCACATGTGATAAAAACTCATGCAGAAAGATCCTTATCCCCCTTCCCTTCTGCCTGTCCTAAAACACAAGCCCCTCTGAACAGTACCAACCGTGGCTACCAATACATGGTACTTGGCAAAACGCTGATTTCCAAATTTATAATGTACAAGTTGAACCCTGACATCCATCACCCCTGCAGTCTGTCTTCCTTGTACAAGTTGAACCCTGACACCTATCACCCCTGCAGTCTACCCTCCTTCTCCAATTCACCTGCCGCTTACTGGAGTTTGCCTTCACACAGTGCAGGAACGCCGCACTCCGGTGCTTTGCTGCTGGCAGTGGCCCCGTGCCCCTGAACCCTGAGTTACCAAAGCACCCCCCTGTCAGAAATGGCATCTCCCTCTCCCTTTTACAGAGCAGGTCCCAGCATCCTCCTCCCTCATCCTCCATCCCTTGTGCCAAAGATGTGGCTTTGGCTGTGTGTTCTCAGCAGAGCTCTGCCTCCAGCGGGACTGGGACAATCTTTAGTCACATCTGCACGTGCTGCCTGTTTTAGCAGAGCCTCACCTCAGCGGAAAGTTCATTTCACAACAGAGCCTCCCCTCAGCTTCACTGCACGAGCTTTAGAACCACGCAGCCCACAAATCACATTGCTATTACCAGTAGCAGGAGACAGGGCAGCATTATGCATGCTCCAATACAATCCACTGTTTCCCTCTTCTGAGACACAGAGAAAAAGCCATCTGGTCTGCAGCACTAAGGCTGCCCACCATTTACCTCCACTGCAAAGTTACCAGGAGATAAGAAGAAGGAAAAAAAGGCATTGACTAAAATTAGTCACTCATTGGGCACCAACCCAACAGTCTGCAGAAACAAATTTTTTGTCTTCAAAATATAAATCAAATTATTAGTATTTCTGCAACTGGGACCTTTAATATTCTGGAGTTTTTCAGCTAGAGGATTTGCCACAGCTTTGTTCTTTCTTCACCTGCATCCCAAATTACTATATGGCTCTCCCCTGGCAGCACAGGAAAGGCCTCAAACTACAAGAAATGCATGTAAACTTATGCGCCATTTCAGGCTGCCAGAGTGAACCCTCTTACTGTTTTATATGGACAGAAGAGCAACTTTAGAGAAGAACAGGACAGTAACTTTAGCCAATAAAACAAACACGTATTACGAGAGACAACCATGTGCATTACATTCATCTCATTCCTGGGTGAAGGAACAGTCACTGCCCAGCTGAATTACAGAACCTGCCAGAGGGCAAGTAGGTGCAATTAGAATAGTCTGGGTCAAATTCCACTTCATCAGACATCCAACCTGAAAGTAAAACTGTGTGGTTCTTACCAAACAGTAAAATGTCAGTTTTCTTGTCACCAATTATGCTGTGTTTACCTATAATTCTTTTTATGTGAAAACTCAGTTATGGTCTATGAACTATGTTGGAGAAAATTCACAGGGGTGACACACAAATCTCAAAGTCTCTTAGTCATGAACCACTCCAACTTTTTTAGGAACTTATTTTTATACCATAAGGAATATTCCAAAACCAATTTTGCAATGCTTACTGTTATTATCCTTTATATATTAAGCTGTAGACTAAGAGCTGCATGAAGTCAGTGTTATATTAGTCAGGACTAAGTTTACATCTTCATTTTAAGTGTAGGACTGGAAATGAAGGAACTATGTGTGGCAGTAATTAGTGTAATTTGAAAACATCCAGATCACCAAAACTGGAGAGAACAGGAATGGAAGCACAAGGCAAGCACTCATTGAAACTTTCAGAGTTCCAGTAGCTCAGCAATGCTACAGAAAACATGAAGCTCCCTATCTGATGGAAAACACCCCCGACTTGCACCAAACTTAGGTAAATACAAACCTGAAGGTCAAGGTCAGCACAGGAAATGCCTACTGCCTTCCCAAACAACCACACTGTCTGCTTCACCTGCCAAGCAGAGACTGTGACACTGACAGCGCTCGCAAGGGTCGCCAGCACAGCCCAATCCTAAGGGAAACTGAGTCACACACTCTGCTACAGTATCTGTTACAGGTGACCTGACAGACCTGTCAAACCTTCCTGATGCCACTGCAGGCAATAAAAAGGTGACAGAGAAGGAAAAGTTATTTTTCATACTTCACATCAATTTCTTGAAACACACAGTGCTTTCTCTGGAAAACAGGCAAGGCAAATGGAGGAACAGTAGCTTAGACATTGTCCCTTCTAGTGAACAGGGAAAGTTCATTCAAGAGCAATAAACCACTACTAATTATTAATTACAGTCGTGTCAATTGGTCCATGACTTGTATTAATCAGTCTCTAAACGGGGCAGAGTGTCCATGACTGAGCTGCACCAAGCTGAGAGTGTCAGCTCTATCCATAATTTATGGCAACCCTCCATAAATCTGTTCAGTTAACACAATGACACCGGCCATGTGGGCATATTCACCAATTTTTCTCCTGACAGTTGTTGGAGCTGTAACAAAGACCCACACTGAGAAGACAGAACCAAGATTTCCACTCCGAGTCACCTCTCTCAGAGAGTCTCTGGATATGGAAAGAGTGGGTATCTTGATGAACTTGCATGGTGCTGAAGAAAAGAGTGTCACCAAAAGATGTCTACCCCGTTCTGTGCACATCTATTGAAACTAGTAAATGCCCTAGTTTTAGCTTGGCAGGAGTTCACAGTTTGTAATAGGACGTATCAAGATGGCATCTAGACACATTTTACATTGAATAATCTCCTCTTCTGTAACACTCAAGTACTTTGTGCATAAATCCACATATACAGCAACACATGTCTGGTTTCTATCTACACTAAGTTTTTATTGAATCCTTATGCTCATTGAAAACAACATCCACACAAATCCTGTGGAGATCACAGGATCATTGAGGTTAAAAAAGACATCTGAGACCATCAAGTCCAGCCTTTAAACAAACACCATCATGTCAACTAGACCATGGCACTCAGTGCCACATCCAGCCTTTCCTTAAACATCTCCATGGATGGTGACTCCACTACCTCCCCGGGCAGCCCATTCCAATGTCCAATCACCCTTTCAATGAAGAAATTCCTCAACATTCAACCTAAACTTCCCCTGCTGAAGTTTGAGATTATGCCCTCTCGTTTGTTGCTTGGGAGAGGAGGACAATCCCCACCTGGCTACACTCTCCTTTTAGGGAGTTGTAGGGTGTGATAAGGTCAGTCCTGAGCCTCCTCTTCTCCAGGCTAAGCACCCGCAGCCCCCTCAGCTGCTCTTCAAAAGATTCATGCTCCAGCCCCTTCCCCAGCTTCATTCTCCTTCTCTGAACACACTCCAGGACCTCAAAGTCCTTCCAGCAGTGAGGGGCCGGGAACTGGACACAGCACTCGAGGTACAGATACATAGATCTGCATGCATGAAAACACATGTTTACATGCTGTCTTCCTGTACAGCCAGGTTTCCGCTGCTGGCACACAACATAGGGTCTGTGAGCTCTTCCCTGCGCATTTATCAGTGCCCCCTGGAAGAAGTCTGTGCGCGCCCTGACCCCCAGCCCTGCAGAGCTGCTGGCACCGTGCACAGCACGGGCTACGAATACACGAGCTCTCCTTGCCCCCATGGGCGCCAGCCGGGTCCGGAGCGCCGGGCAGCTCACCCCTTCCCCGGGCCAGGACGCTCCTTCCCCCGCACTGCCCCGACCCCCGCGGGCAGGGCGGGCTGTCACTGCGCCCCGCCCGGCTCCGCTTCCCGCCCCGCCCGCCCGGCAGGTGCCGCCCGGCCGGGGCGGGGGGCCCAGCCCCGGCACCCCCGAGGGCAGCGGGGGTCGCACCCTCGGGACGGAGCTCCCCGCCCGCCGCTCGGGCCGGGGCCTCGCCCGGGAGGGGCGGCGGCGGCGGCGGGGGGGTGGGGGGGGCCGGGCCGGCCCGGTTGCCAGGGAGGAGGCTCGGGCTCCGGCCCCGCACAGCGCCCGCGGCGGGAGGGAGGGAGCGAAGAAGGGAGGCGGGCGGGCGGCGGGGCGCGGCGCGGGTGTCCCGCCGGGACGAGGGGGCGGCGGGAGCGGAGGCACCGGTCCCTACTCACTCTCGTCAGGCAGCTGATCCAGCTCCGCCATCTTGAACGAGCCGCGCCGCTTTTTCAAAGGCTGCCTGGCGCGGGGCATTCTGGGGGAGGAGACGGGGCCGGGCGCGCGGCGGGCGCGCGCGCGGGGCGGGGCCTCCTGCCGCGGGCCGGGAGGGGACGGGCGGCAGCAGCCGCGGCTGGAGCCGGGCTCGGCGGCGAGGAGAGGAAACAGCGCCGGACGGGAGCACAGCGCTCCCCTCGGGGCCGCCCGCAGCCTGGCCGCACCACACAACCACCGTTCAGGAGTCGGAGTAGGCGTTATACTGTTTCCAGTCTAGGTCCAATTCCCTGCCACTGTCAGGGGCACCTTCCACTGGACCAGGTTGCTCAGAACCCCATCCAAACTGGCTTTGAACACCTCCAGGACTGGGCTAGCCACAGCTGCTGCAGGCAACCTGTTCCACCCTCCCAGTAAAGATTCTGTTCCTAATACCCAACCAAATTTTTCCCTCTTTCAGTTTGTACCCATTTCTCATTGTCCTATCACTACTAGAGTTCCTGACAGAGTCCCTCTCTGGCTGGAAGGCTGCTGAGGTCTCCAGGCCTCAAGTGCCCCAACTTTCTCAGCCTGTCATAGGGTAGGTGCTCCAGTTCTCTTACCATCATCATGGTCCTCCTCTGGACTTGTTCCAACAGTTCCCTGTCATTTTGATGCAGGATGAGGGGGAATGGGCAACTTGCAGTTTGCAGTGGGGGGGAAGGGGGTGGAGGTGTTGGCTGTCACAATAGGTCACCCCAAAGTAGCTGTGCTAGTCTGAAGAAACAATCCCATTATATTATATCCATCCTCCTTCACTGAGTAGTAACTTGTTGCTAAACTGTGCCTATTTTCTTTGTTGTCACTTTTCATAAACGACTGCAGAGGTGAGGCTCCAGGAGTAAGAGACCACAACAAACCCAGCACAGCCAGCTCTGGCCCTGCTGTCATGGTCTGTGGCACTCCTCCCGAGAGGCAGCTGAAATGCTCACCGAGCCCAGGGCCTGAAGGTCAAGGTCTCACTTGTCGTCACCCAGTGCCAGGGAAAGCCAACAAACCCCTGACAGTGGGTGGCTGTTGCCTAACAAGCTCCTTGTCTTGGCCTGCCCTCTACTACCTCATCCCTGAAAGCTTTCTTCAAACAGCAGCAGTGGGATTTTTGTGTAGTTTCCTTAGATCTCTGCACCACTGTGAATTTTAAAGCTTCTGCATCAAGAAATATAAGCATAGAGAAAACATCATGAACCACAAGCACCTTAATTACTGATGGACCAGACTCTACATAGGTTTGGCTTTGACAAGAGTATCTACTGCTATTATACCAACCAAAATTCATTATATATATAAAAATAAATATGAAAATGCAAATTGAGCTTCAAAATAAATAAACAGTATCTCTTAGTCAAAGCTAAGTGTCTGCATAAGATCTTAAACATACTGCCAAGAGCAGTGGTATAATGCAAAATGGATGCTATGCCTGGTTGTATGCAACTCTTTGAAAGCAGCTAGGTGAAACCAAAGATTCTACAAAATACAGAAAATGTGTATCTTGGGACATGGAACAGAGTTTAATTTGTGTTCTTAATTTGCTAATGAACTCAGATGACTAGGCACTCTGGCAGGTTGAGAGGGGCAGGCTATAGGTCATGTTATTAAACAATTTTAATACATAAATAAAATCAATGCTGCCCTTGTGCTCAAGGGGAAAAAAGCCAGTTTCTAAGCGAAGAAACAAACTGAGTGAAATGCTTTAGAAATTCCCCCCAGGGCTTTCTATGTACATTATAGCAGAGCAAAAAAAAAAAAAAAAAAGAAAAAAAAAAGAAAAAAAAAAAAAAGAAAAAAAAAAGTACGAAGCCTAGCTTGCATTTCCAGCCCCCTTCTCAGGTCATTTTGAAAGGTTGTTTAAACAGCCTTCCCTCCCCTTAGCCCCCAGAGGGCCTGAGACACTTCAGTCAGAACTTTCCGTACTGCACAGCTCCAAAGAAAGCTGCTACAGCAGACAGATGCAAAGCACTATAGGCACAAAACTAAAGAAACTAGTAACAAAACACAACTAAATAGTAATCTGTGCTATTTCAAACACCAACTCCCTCAAAAACATTAAACCCTGCACAGTTTTCCCCTTCTGATAAAACACCTCCACCACCCAAAAGGCTTGACATGGACCAGACCTTCCAGGCTCAGTTAAACAACGTGTTAATAACACCAATATTTCTCTGTGTTTCAGCTGTGCTCCCCTTGTTCCAAGGGCTGTGTGGTAATGCTCAGCTAAGACTGGCGACGCTGAGACTTCCGCAGTTGACAGAAGACACCGATCACCAGAGAGGTTTTCACTGCTGTGCTTTGTAAACCTTGTCATCAGGTCTGGCTGTGCTGAGAGTGGCATTGCCCAGAGCCACCCCGATGCTACAGCTTTCCCTGAGCAAGGGCTTTGCAGGGGAGGGATCAAAAGTGTTCTACAACACAGTCACATTTTGCAACAGTCCTCAAGAGTGTGAATTTCTACAAGGGAAAGAGGAATCAAAAAAACCCAGTGCCTTTCAGGGAGTCTTTGTAGACTGGGATAAAACTAGATGAAAATGGTAAGAGAGATTTGCCCCCTCCCCAAGCGCCTCCTGCCAATCATCTCACAAATTAACAGGTGTGAAGGTAGAATTCAGCTCCCAATAGCAGGATGATGATTAGTCATTCCTTCATTTCATTTCATTCCAACAGCTGCATTTGGAAAATATTTAACAGAAGCCATTACCATTCGCTATGTTGAAAAGGTAACAATCAACACTATATTATGGTTCCTGGATAGAGGACCCTTTACATCTTGGCCTTCAATGAATTATCTCCATGTTCTGTTTTTTTGTTTGTCCTATGCTCGCTGTTTCCATGTCACACAGACACGACCCCCATTTGACAAAGCCCCAGCCAGGGCCATTTGTCAGTGTGCACACAAACACACAATGTTTTCAGTGCATCCTTTTACCATTCTGGCAAATTTGTAGTTTGCACTTGGGTGACGTGGAAATGACACAACTCTTCTGACAGACAAGGCAGGGTGACTGAAAACATCCGTGCTCGCTGCCAACAACCTGCCTTAGGTGCTGCTGACTCACCTGCTTGGCACAGCTGGGGGAGGTCTCTAAACTGGCTGCACTGCTGCCATTCGCTCTCACCAGGGTCACGTTAGGCAACTGCTCCTAATGGTGTGTGCTGAAATGCTGCAGAGAGCATTTCCACGCTCCCACTGCTCCTCAGCTGCTGCAGATGATACCGAGACATGGGTTACACCACCTACTGACCGATGCATCCAGAGTCCTGTCAGCACACAGCTGCGTCCAGGGGATGGGAGACAGCTATGCTATCATTTTCTCATCTCCCCTAGGCAGGCCCTGGCAGTAGGAAGAAAAGCACAGTTGGCAGAAGGTGCTTACTTAAGTCTCTGAAGCACCTTCTTGTGAAGTCCGAGTCCTGCTGCATTAATCACATTATGAAATTAGACTTTTTAATGAGGGGGTAGGGGAAGCAGTAGTTTTCCCTTTGAGTTGTTCGGAAGTCATTCCTTCTTCTCACCTTGCCTGCCCCTATGTATCTCACTTCTGTGGAAGTGACCTGCAATGCCCACAGGCCCACACGCTACCTTCACACCAGAACAAATGAAAACCATCACAGGAAATCATCTTGGATAGGACCTAAAGCTGCATTTTTTTCATAGGTGTCACTTCATCTCCAAAATGACCATTTCTGGAGAAGCAGCCTGGCAGTAATTTGAAAGTGAAAAGCACACACACAAACTCTTGTCAAATGCATGTACTCCACAACAGTGGAAACTATTTTATGGGCATAACAGGAGCGTGAGTATAAAGGACTAAGTTAGGGGCCTCAACACATACATAAAAGCAATTCAGGCAAAACACTAAGTGGGATATAAACTGGCTGCAATAACACTTCAGCAGACAATTATGCCATTATGTCCCAGAATTCACAGAGTGACGTCTGTAACAGTCTTCCAAAAAGCAAGCTGAAGCAGAGACTTCAGCTGAAAACACTGCAGGCCTCATTTAAGAACGAGTACAATTATTTATGGCATTGACAAAGTTCCATGTGCCAAGAGGTCTTTTTCATATAGAAATTAGTTGTTTGGGGGTTTCCTCCCCACTTTTCTCTGATTAGAAAGTGAAGGGGTGTGCGAGGGGGGCCGGGGGAGAATGTCATTGTTTTATGCATAAGTACCAGGACGGGCAACTTGTGCTCTGATTTTTTTTCCTGCATGAACTCAGGCAAGTCACACAGAATTTACACTGACTGCCAATCAGTAAGCCTAGGCTGGCTTCCTTCTATTAACTACGTGGACTATCTTAATGTTTGTGAGCCACTGTACAACAGAGCCTGCAGCCATGCTAAATAAAGATAAAATGGTTAAATATTTATAAATTGCTGCTTTTGGTAGTTTAACGTTTAGATCAGAAGCCATTCCTCAACACACCTCACCCGAAAAAAGCAGAGGATGTCATGGGACCTAATGTCTTGACAACTCATTGTTTTCTAGTGCTTTTGACAGAAATGGGACTTCCTATTCACCCAGCTCTGCTCTGTGCTGGTACTCCCAAAGCAGTGCCTTTGGTGGCTGTCACCACTCTGCTCTCCCCAGCCTGGCCCCAGGGAGAGCCTGTCCATCCGCTGGGGCCGGCGGCACCAGCACCCGCTTCCAGGAGAGTGGATCCAGGAGAGCTCCACGCTCAGACAAGCTGGCAGCACAAGCAGTGCCTGGATTCACATCACATTTCACTGCAGGATGGTCACGGGCCTCTCCTACAGTCCCCAAGGGGGACCTGCTGCCTCCTCAGAAAGTCCTGTATGTTTTCCTGCCATACTGGCAAGGTTAGGGACAGCTTGGGATGTACTTGCTTGTGCTGCAATTATTACTGAGCATATGTACACAGCACAAAGCACCCCTTGTGCTGCTTGGGTTGGAGCAAAAGGGAACTTTCAGCCACCTCCAGTACAGGTGACAGAGGGAGCATCAAAAGCAGCTGCTTTCAATTCCTGGTCCCAAACTAAACTGTAAACTGCTTTTTTTGAGGAGGAAAAATAATCATCTGTCGCATAACTAAATTGAACAAATTCTCCTGTTCTGTTTCAGAGACTGACAAGATCATACTTAAGTGACTGATCAAAAGGATTTTTTGGAAGCAAAACAACGATTCACCACTGGTAAAGCTACCTAAGAGGCAGAACACGGGCTACTCTCCTCACTTCCTCTCAAAATCCATTATCACCAACCTCAACCATTTTTTTCTGTTGAGCTGTCCTCAAGCCATACAACTTACCCAGTCCTTCCACATTTCCTTCTCTCCCTGACAGCAGCTTTGTTTTCCATCTATCATTCTTCATTCTCCTCTCCTTCAGGAGTCCTGGAAAGACCTGCACCATTAGCAACACTTTGGCTTTATCTCCTTTTACGAAAGACCCTGGGACACAACAACATTTTAGGAAATGGATCTGCTGTTTCCACACAGGTTACTAAAAACTGAAGCCAGAACCATGAGAATGAGGTTGAACTGTCCCCTTCTTGGGAATTAGCCATCACTTTCCCTAATGGAAAAATCAGTCATTTTTGAAGAGAACGATCTGATGTTGCTCTATGGTTAAGTGCTCCCATATTGCTCAATGACTAACTGAAAGTGAGAAGTAACAAACATCATGAAACATAAAAATTATCAGTTTGTATTGCTGTTTTGAGACAGGGATTTCAAAACCACTGACAGCGTAGCAAGAGACCTCATTCCAGGTCCTAAATGAAGCATGAGCCCAAACTCAACTTACAGCTTTGTTAGGATGTGAGTCTACAACAACCAACTTACATCATGTTAAAGGTAGGTATTTAAAGGAGGTTTATTGGGGCTAATACTAAATTCAAACAGCCACAAGCTCATTTTCCACGTTTACCACACCAACTGTTGACAGATGAAGTTTCAGTGGAAAGTCCAAATTTTAATTTCACCATAACTTCCTGAAACATGACTACAGATTTCAGTATTTGGCATTCTATCTTCGAGAGAGATACCATGTTTAAGAACATTCTACCAAATACATTTAAATTATGACTCAAAACCAAAACAATTTGGAAGTTCTGAAACATAAAGTTGTTAGTATGAAATTAGCTTTTATTTTTTTTACCTCAAAATAAATGCACATTTATTGTTTATTCAGGTGAAAACTGAAAAAGTATCTTAAACAAGGGGGAACCTTAACAGAGCAAGTATCACAAACATGCTCAAGTTCCTTCTCCTGCTCTTGCCCAGCTCTGTTTAGTTAAGAACTAAAGATTAATTTCTTTTTTTCTTGTCCGTTTGGTCAATTAAAAGAAACACTTAAAGCACCAGAATTAGAAGTGGTATAAAACAAAACCAGGTACTCGTTCTCATCAGAATTCAGGTCCATGTATTGCCATACTTTTATATAAAACTTTCACTAACTGTTTTACTAAATAGGATTTAGTAATCTCTTCTGCAGTTTAGCTCTTGATATCTTGGTAAGAGAAATCAATGCATAAGCATGTCAGAAGTCAACGCTATAGTGTAACTACAGTATAACTCTAACAGGGCTTCTAAATACTGTTCACCAGAGTGATGTCTTATAGTTGAATTTCAGTTTCAACAGGTACTTCAGATTTACCTGAGCAACATCATACACAATATATCTGGGAAAAATGTTAAGGAATAATTACAGTAGTTGATATTAATAACACAGAAAAACTTCAAAACATAGTGAAATTTCACCTTTGAACTTACGTTACCATACAGATACCTGTGTGATTAACCAGTTCTAAGAGCTCAAACCACAAAACTTTAAACCTGACTTTTCCTTGAACCTGAAAATGCTTTATACAATAGTTAGGAACAAGCAATTAAGTCATGTGGAAAACTGTGCAGCAGGAATCCTGAGTGACAGGCAAGTGAACTGACTTAGATACAGGGCTGTGGGTCCTGAAAATTATTTTTTGTCAGAGTAACACACACCTCTCTTGCTATCTAAGCAGAGGAGCCATGTAGCCTAGATGAGAGCGCAGTTTCAGACCCAGCATTTACAATTATAATTGCAGTTCTATTGCTACCTTCCAGCACAAAGTCATTAATGTTTCCACTAAAAAACCCAAACTAGAATTGCAGAGAAGACTTCTACAATGGTTGGCAGTGTTTGCACATTCTTATTTTTCCAGAGACAGTCCCAGCTCACCTATTTGTTTCACAATGCTTTAGGCCTCAAACTTACCTCTAATCCCAAAGTGTAAACCAAAATAAATACACATTATGTTACCTCAACTAGCTAATATCAACTATATTATAGTCCATCATTTGACAGATGCTGTATTTAAGAAAACTCAAGAAAAAACCAGTATTGCCATGAGTTGTGTTGCCCAGACTCCTTGTAGGAGGAAAACAGCTTACCAAGGCCCAAGGCAGTTTCTACATACCCAGAGACTGCATTACTGGGTTACCTGCTTCACTGGCAGCAAAGAGAGTGAGCTGGACCTTAGACATCTCTTATTTGTATTTCTATGACTTCTTTTGAATTTAAAACACTAACTAATCCAAAGGCATTTGTGCCTAGAAAGAGTCTTAATGGCTACATCTCTGATGGGCATTTGGGGCTTACCTCAACACTGGCAGAGGTCTGAGGAACACAAAAGATGTGTTGAGAGAGCACAGAACTGACTCCATCACCTCCTCCTGGCCAAGATGGCCTGCTACAGCACCATGAGGAAGAAACCAGACTGGAGTGATGAGAAGCCACAGGCTGCATTCCCCTCCCTTTGTCCTGGCACCTCTCTGGGCAAGACACTACAGGGCAATGTTGCCTGGCCACTCCAATAATTTTGAGACGGAGTCCTGTTCGGGAACAGCTTTTGGTATGTGTATTGTTTCCTTTTTTTGCAGAATGACAAAGTGCAACAACTGTAAAATCATCCTTGCAGAAGAGATTGTCTGCAAATACTCTCCAAAGCAGACCTAAACCAAACAAAACACAGTGAGGCAAAATTCCTAACTGGCCTTAGCGAGGTCCTGCAAATGCAGCAGCACTCAAACACCGTGTGCAGCCAATGTAACAGCAAAGGATACTCGTTATACAGAAGACAGGTATCATTAATTCCTGTGGAGATCCCATTCCCTAAGGGAACCTCTACACCACCAAGGGTGGTAGTGGCTGTGGGATCAGGCGCGGTTTTGCCCAAGCCTAGAAAGGGAAAAAAACATTAGTTACAAATCTAGAAGGCAAACACAGACTTTGCACAAAAAGAAAATGACCCAGCCAGCCAAATACTACTTCATATATACTTCAAGTGTAGAAGTATCTTCAAAGGAACACAAAGAATATAGTCTGTTTACTCAATTCAGCATCACCATATTTACAGCACCTGGACTCTGCTACATTAAAAGTGAGAATTTTAGACTTCTAACTGTTAATTGTCTAATCTGTATGATCAAAGCTAAACCAGAACAGATTTGTAGCTCTCATATCCTAGATTCATTAATGAAAACACACACACTGCAGCATTTTCAGACAACTACAACAAACCAATTCTTATTCTTGTTAAAATTTTCAATATAAATCTGATTTGACATCCATAAGAACATGAGTAGTATGTATTGAAAAAAGTACTAAATCACATTTTATTCTATTTTAGGCAACCTATTTTTTAAGCCTCTCAAAATTAATAGTTTAAGATAAGCCATTTATTACTGAAGTTACTGTTCTTCACTGCACAGGAGACAGCCATGATTACCCTTTCTTTTGCTTGAATTAGACAGCTAAGTCTTTTCTCTCATCTTCCTTTTCAATATATGACACTCTTTGCAGATAGAAGTGCAACGAGAGCAGTTGTTCCATCTGAACTTTAATTCCTAGCTTTTCCCTTCTGTCCAAGCTTCTAAGCCACCTGGAAAGCTAAACAATTATTCTTCTGATCTATTAATCTTTCTTCTAAAACATAGTTACAATGTGAAAGTACACATTGCGACGATGAAAGCGAGTAAGAACATGGAGAAGGCACTTTATATTTTCTCCAGTCAAATGAAAGTTTCCTCCTGAACTTCAGGCACCTTCAGTCTCAACACTCTGAGAAGTGTATAAACTTGCATCTTAAAACACCATATGCACATCCTGATGCAACTAAAGGGCAACGTTATGCAACTTCTTAAAGGAAGTACAGCTAGGAAGTAACTGCAGTTCTCTTTGCTAAGCAGAGCACCAAACCAACTTTGCCATGAATTACAGATTACCAATTGCAACTACTAATGCTTACCTTTGACACTGTGTTTTCCCTTGGGCAGTTTTGTGATGTGGGAAGCATTCTTTAGCTCATACCTGGACAGCACAAAGAACACACAATACCACTTTATGTTCATCTTGAACTATCTTGGTGGAAAAAAAAAATCACAGATTTTTCAGGCTTCAGTTTACAATGAGTTAATGTACAGTTAATCTAAATTCTAGTCTTCTGGATTTCAACAGCCCTTTTTTGTCTTGGTTACTAATTTTAATGATGTTGGCATTTTGTACAAGATTCAGCTAGATCTGCAACAATAGCTCTTATTTTAAGGAAAAACAAATCTTGTTTCTGAAGAAAAAACGTGCTTTTTCTTCACACTGAAGAGAAGCCTTGCAATCTTAGCATCACCTTCTATGAGGATGTATTAAGCACATTTGGCAAATACTCTTTATAAGTTACTTACATATTTCCAAGGGCAACTTCTCCCAGTAGTACTAAACCTATGGGATCAGCCTGAGATGTGTGACAGTAGTTAGCACTCTTGGACACCATGTCTGCAAAATAGATGCCTTTCCCGAACATGTAGCCGGTCTGCAAGAAGGAAATTAAATAAATAAATAAATAAATAAATAAATAAAACTGGGGCAATAACACAAAGGCAGCATTGAATCCACCTGGCTGGGCTCCCAGGAGAGCAAAGCTGCAACTCAATCTCTCATGGACACCAGTGAGCAACCCACTTGGGGGACAAGATGTTGTCTCAATGGTGGCAGGTAACACAGGGCCCTCCCCACAGAGAAATTCCCTTATTTAGGTTGTTCCTGACTGTGGCCATGTCTGGGCACAGGGATGTAGGCAGGCAGAGAAGCTGTTTCACCCACCACAGGAGCTTCAGGTGGAGCTATCCGCAGACCCTGCGAGAGGATCCCAGCGAAGTTGGTGGTGCGGGAGCCGTGCCACAGCAGCTGCCGGTTGTGGAGCTGCTTGAAGGGCTTGTAACGCTGGCTCTCCCCCTCACGCTCAATCCTGAAGATCTTCAGTTCAGAAGAGGATAGGAGGTAAAGAACAACCAAGCAAATAAACCGTTACCTTCATGGAACTCATCAGAAGGGAGGAAAAAACCCCCATCCAATCTGCAGTGTATATTGATCTGCTAGGGAAATGGATCGAGATGGGTTTTAGTGTTTGTAATTGGCTGTGTCATGCTAGCAAAAAAGAGGTGGCAGCAATCACGCAGTACTTGTTATTGATTACTTCTCTACCTTTTCTTCTGCATTTTCATAAGGTTCTATTTTTCTAAAAAAATCATTCAATGAATAAGGCTCAATTTCAGATTATTACTCCCCCACCTTCCCTTTGATGCAAATCAAACTAAAATAAAAACACCAAAGCAAAACACCTCATTAAGCTTAGATTCATCTCTGCCTAGACTTTTGTTATTCCAATTAGAAGAAAATGTTCTATCCAATCATCCCTTCAACAGAGGAAACTGGGTAAGCTACTCAAAAATATAAGGCAATTGCAAACAAGCAAGTCAACTTAAAAGAGACCATCTTCCCCAAAATAAACCCCAGTACTGCACAGCTTACATCCACGACTTTGAGGTCATATGCGTTATGCGTAGCAGCATGAGTGTTCTTCACATACTGTTTGATAATCTTGGCTTCTTCTGAATCTTTGTCAACAACCTGCAAAGAGGAAAATGAGATTTATTTCTTCAGCACACAAACTAGCAGCCATCTTATAATATGGCAACGTCCACCCTATGCTTGCAACTGCCCTCTTTAAACTTCCTCGACCATTTAGGTGGAAATACATTCCCAGCTAGAGAAGGTGCACAGATACACACAGCCACAGAATGTCTGAGACAATGCTAGAAATTGAGATGATTTTCAATTCCACTACTCAAAGAAGGGTCAGCCAAGGACTGAGTCCAGTCCAGCTTTCAACACCTCCAAGAGCAGAGCCTTCATGGCCTCTCTGGGCAACCTTTTTCAGTGTCTGACCACTGTCAGAGTAAACAAATAAAAAACCACAAAACAAACAACATCAACAACAAAAGCTTTTTCTTTTGTTTAAACACAAATTCCTGTATTTCAATTTGTGCCCATTGCCTCTTGTCACTGGAAACGACTGAGGAAAGTTTGCCTCTGTCTTCTTTCCTTTCTTCTCCCATCAGGTATTCCTAGACATTGATACAATATCCCTTGAGCTTTCTTTTCTTCACATCAAAACAGCTCAGCTCTTACTGCATCTCCTTGAACACATACTCCAGTTCCTTAACCCATCTCAGTGTGAATACATTTGTCCTGTTAGAGCTGAGGTGATTTGTCTTACTCCAAACTAACAGGATATCAGCTTATATTCACAGCCACTCATTGCCTTTTATTTCCTTTACCTTAATATCTGTCTTAAGTTTTTCATAGTTGATATCAATTGGGTCTTTATCTCCATCTTCATTTCCACCTCTGAGAAGGCTGTAAGCAACCTCAATATCAAGCAAGTTGTCCAACATCTGCACTTTAGCCTGAAGAATTTAAACAGGTTACGTTATGTTACTTAGGCCTTTGACATATTCCGAATATACCCCAAATTATAAAAGTGTATGACAATCAGTGGCCACAATGGTGCCATCTAATAACACAACACTGTCTTTAAATATATGTATATACACACCCAAATACATTAAAATATACACACATATTATACGTAACATCTCTATCTTCTAATACCTCAGACATATAATTATTTACACAGATATTTGCATATAAACAAACAAAAAGATATTCTGAAGAAAAACAAGTTTAACCTCATGAAAGCATGAAGCTAAACTTGTTTTTCTTCAGATTATCTTTTTGTTTGTGAGGTTTTAATGCTTACTTTAACCTCGTGCTTTTATGAGGTTAAGTAAGTGTTAAACCTGACATTCTTTATGTTAGATGTCTGACATCAAGACCTGTTGCCTGCAAACAACACACAGTTTCCAGTCAATACCTGAATGTATTCCAAGTTATTTAGGAGGGGTGGCTTCTTCATCCCAAAGTCATGAGGAATCAGAGTATAGAAGCGGTTGGAGAGGTCCAAAATCTGGGATTCTGAACCACTGTCAGAAACTGCCTAGACAGGACAATAAGCACCAAAGAAAATTACTGAAAGACTAGGTCTCCATAGCAATAAAAACACAGAAGATACTTAAGGACTGACATAGGAGCAGCAATACAAACGGTGCTTATGCTGAAACTCTCACAGGACTAAAAAGAACAATTCTATTTAATTGTCTTGCATGTAGCAGGTCACAGTGTTTGCACAGAAATACACAGAATTGTGTACAAGAAAAATTCAATGGGGATTCTGTTTCTGGAGGGCAAAATAAAGTCTTCAGGATATTTAAGTGGTGTATATCCTTGTGATCTATTCTAGTGACTGAAGAACTTCCTGTACCTATGCCTTGCCAGGGAGCCCATGACAAAAACAATGTATTATTCTGGTGATGTTTTTGCAACCTATACATGTAATACTGTGCAGTGATTCTGGAATGGTTCAGATCACGATGTGTAAATACAGCAATGTTATCAAACCAGATCCTTTCCTGTGTCAACTCAACCTTTATTCTCATCTTTTGACAGACTTCTCTGGGGGGGAAACACCAGCTCAGTACTAGATCAAGGCACCAAATTCCTTTAACTGCCATTTATGTTTGGCACAGCCTAAAGTTTGTGCTACAAAAACGTGAAAGACACAAGTACTGCCCACAGTGGTACAACAGTGAAGAGAAGTAACTGGTTACCCATGGAAGCCACATCCTCTTCTCCAGAGAGAAAGAGAGACATAGCACAGATCTTTATATGCACAGCTCAAATTCACCCCACTGGGACAAGAACAACTTCTGAATTCCCTTTTTGCTCTTACATCTCTTTCATACTCACCTGCTGAACCTCATTCAGGATGGAGTATGCACTTGGATCTGTCGCTTGCTCAGTTTTCCCAATGGCATCTTCTGCAAGTCAATCTGATAAAGATATAAGTACTAAAATCAAATTTCACTACATTTAAACCACTGCAGCATCCCTCTCTATGTTTCTAGAGAACTAATTTCTCTGTGCTAATAGGACTGACCACACAAAGAATTGGAAACATTTTAGACTCTGGGGGTTGAGGAATTATGTCAGAAGGACACACCATTGAAAGGACATCCTTATAACCAAAGGAATACTGCAACAGGAAGCTAAGCACACATACTAGGGCAACAGAAAAACAGGATATTAAGTGTGTGGCATGAAGTTTAATATTAACCTGGTGTCAGATGCATTCCTTAATCATGTAAGTAACAATACACTTAAGGCAGGCAAAGAAGCAAACTGAATGAAGTAATTCTTGCTCATAAGATCATCTGTGTCTCTAGGTACAATCCAGACGCCCTCTTCCAACTTTACCCTACAATTATCAAGGGTCAAATGCAAAGACACTGTGAGGTGCTTCATATTAATGAAAAATGAGCCAAAAATCCCTCAACTAAGTTAAAAGCAATGTCTTGGTTGCCTGCATTTACCCATCAATTTAATTTAGATGTTGGTTTTATTTGTGTATTGATGGATCTTGGGAGAGTATTGGAAATCCTTACATTGTTAAAGGACCATCTGAATGCAAAAATGTTCAAGAAAAATCAAGCCCAGTGGAGTCTTTCAGGAAGATCATACACCCTCTAGACTCCTGATAGTACCCACCATACACTCTGCAGGGCAAACTAGTTTTCACTGAAGTTGATGGATTTAAGATTTAGCTCATGGACAGAAGATCCTATGAAATCATGACTATCACATACTGTCTGGCTAAGTCCCACATTATTCATCCACTATGGAGCTAGGAAACCCAGCTGTATGCAAATCTTCTCAGAAGGCTCTTCTAAGCCACAAGACTGAGATGAAAGCCCTGAAGTGATTTTGCATGGAGATTTCCACCTTGTACTGGGCTTAGGAGAACTTTCACCTTCAGTGACAGCTAAGCATAGATAAAGCCAGATACCAAGAAAAGCCAAGATGGGCTGCAAGGGGGAAGACAGGCTTCAAAACTGATCATGTCTTGGGGACATGAGAGGTACAAAGCCAAGACTAATAATGTAATGAAAATCAATCTGCAATAGATTTGTAGCTCCCAAACTTTTTGGGGCCGATACTCTTGCAGAGTACCACACTGTACTATGCCATTATTAGCTGAAAAATCACACAGAAGTAATATGGGCCACTTACTAACACCTATAAAATAAAACATCCCCCAATCATGTGATTTAGGAGCATAACTCTAACAGAACCCACAAATAGCCAAAGGGCTGGAATTTGTGTCTCCTACGACTCACAGGAGGTAGGCAGAGCCCTGCAGAGCTAAGCTCTGGTTTAAAGCTAAACTGCAACCAAAGCTTTATCATTAGATGTGCCTAAAGAGCACAGCAGCCAAGGGGCTGGGCCTTAAACAACAGCACTGAAATTACTGCTAGGAGCACTGAGGTCAACGGGAAGAACCAGCTCCACACCCTAGATGTGTGCACCAGGATTATCACAAGAGGCAAGGGGGATGTTTGCCTTCCACCCAGGCAAGGGAGGACACAGCACTAGAGTAGACTCAACCCTCTAAGCTATTTCATCTAAAGCAATGACATAGTTAATGGTAATAAACTCCTGTATGCTTAGTGAGGTGAAATTCTTGAAAGTTAAGTTAGAGGCAGGAAGATAAACACATCAGATAAATCCACTGTCATGCAAGGGAAAGACTAAGAATTTGGTACATTTTTGGCAAAGCAAGAGGTGCCTGGATGGAACAAAATACTCAAGATCAGGCTGATTAAAGGAACTAAACAGTTGTTTCTAGAGGACACACAGAAACCTCTAACCAGGAAAAATATTATTTCCTCTGACAGAAAACAGCTGTTCAGCAGCATCAGTACAGGAAGATAAATCTAATAGGAAGACTGGCCCATCTGGAGTCTCAGTTCTGCTATAGATCTGCAGATGGTATGAATTAACATAGTTTCAAGAGAGTTCTACAAAACCAAATGACATGAGATGATGATCAGCTCGGTGTCTTTAGCCAGTTACAAAAATATTCATATTTTACAAGACTTTGATGCACTTTGAAGCACCACTGAAGATATAGAAGAACATAATGAACCCTAGGTACTACAAAATGTTGGGCAAGCCATCTGAAAGCTTTCAGGTAAGCTGCAGAAAATGGTGCAAAGCCTGTTCTGAAAGGTAGGTACACCAAATAATTACACAGAGGGCAAAGAGTTGCTGCTTAAATATTAAGTTTTAGGGCAGGATAACTAAGCTCGCTGAAGAAAACTGAAATTTGTTATTTAGAATTAATCCAGTTTGAAAGGCTGCATTAGAGCAAACAGCAGTATCTCTGTACACCAGTAAAACAATGCAAGGAGAAACATATGCTACCAAACCACTCTCTGAAAGCTTGATAGAAAGATGGATCAAGGAGTATGGAGCAAAGAAAAATGGATGAAAATAGTTTTATTAGAACCAATGAGAAATACAACCAAAACAATCTCAAGTTGACCCTGTGCAAAAGAGAATCTGGACGTTTACCAGACACTTCCATCAGTGCATGCATCAACTGGCAGCATTCCTCTAGTCTGAGCTGCATCTCATTTGCTACCTAAATGCATAGTATTCCTTCATATCCCAGCCCCCAAATGTGGTTCCCTGCTTAGAAAAAAGGAGTGTCACCAGTGTCACATGACCAGCACACTGGTTATCTGTGTCAATACTTTAAGAGCATTCAGCAAACAGCAGTCACTACGCAGGTGTGACTGGGAAAAAACACAAACAAAACCACAAAATGATCACTGATCCCAGGATTGGCAGACAATTCTCTCAAAGGCTTCTTAAATTGGACACATTGATAGACAAAAAATGCACCTGTGTTTTAAGAACTGCAGGTATCATAACTAAGTTACTGCTTCCAGGACTTGGCAAATTCCAGTTGGACTCTTGCCTTTATTTTAAAACAGATCTAAAACTCACACTTGACTTTTGGGAAGTATGAAGCAATCCAGATTGCAAAGAACTTGGAAGGTTAGAAGGGAGAAATATGAATGTGTGTAGTCACCTCAAATTCCACCATTGCTTTCTTCATGCTCTCCACATCAAAGATCATCTTAATAAGATCTTGGATTGGCTTAGCGAGTTTTGATTTTGTCCCAGCACCTACTGTCAGTTTCCTGACAGCTTCTTCATCCTGGAAGGTAAAAAATAGTATCAGAATTAGCAAAATCACAAAGATAAAAGTAACAGGCTAGCTGCCATGGCAACAACTCAAAACCAATTTAGTGTGTGCATACTATGACTAGCCTGAAATTCATAGAGAGCGTGGGACATTGCTCTGACATTCTGGAACAAAGTAGGCTTACAAAACTACCTATTCAGTAATTTGGCAGATGTTATTTCAAGAGATGGCACTGTATGAAATAAGCAGAAAGTAGAATTAAGGGAATATGAACTCTCTTTGCATCTCTGCTTCACCTCAAGCAAGTATTAATTACTTTTTCTGCAAGCTTTCTGCTGCACAGACACTTTCACATGAAAAAATGACTGTTTACTTTGCTGCTTTTATGACAAAATAGATGTAATAACTAGTTTCACCAAGTTTTTGTAATAAAAACTATCACAGATGTGTACAGGAATCATCAATTAGCCATAATATGATCTCGATGTCTTCATGGAGAGAGCATTACACGAATAAATCAGCAGCCAGGTGCTTTGAGTAACACTGTACATTACACTGAGACAGACACTTTGCCACTGCAATATTCAAATTTCCAGAATTAAAGCCAAGCTTTGAGTGCTTTGCACTGAAAGACGACATCCATTAATTTGGCCATAGAAAAACACAACGTCTTGAAAATATGTCCTCTGGCAACTTCATAGCTATTAACAGCATTCAACTATTTAGTCTGAAAATAGTTCAGGTTACAGGTATGCCTTTAAATAAACACACAAACCCTCACTGGAAAGAAGAAGAGAATTCTTATTTAGCTTAGCTGTCTAAATAGCCAAATCTTACTGGCAGTGAATAATTTCTCTTTCTCAGCCTGCTTAGTATGTGCACTAAGTGGAACGTTGCATAGGAATTGCTTCAACATTTGGGAGGATTTTGGAGGCAGCAGACAGATGAGAAGCATCTATTTTAAAAATTTTTTAAAATTGAGTTTTCAAACAGGATGTATATGAACTGACTGCTGAATTAAGTTCAAATTAATATCCTTAAAATTACAGAGGAACAAGCATTGAAGGGACATCAGATTTGATAACGGAAAACTCCTTAAGTTTCCCAAGAGGTCTATTTTAATGGATGGTACTCCTTGATCTACAGCTCTCCCCTGTAGCAGAGAGAAGATGCAACAGCTGCACTTAATTCCCCTGGTTTGTTAAGCGCAAGTGATCCAAGAGCAAGCACAGAATAGTGACAGCAAGGAATCTCAGCAATGCTCCACCTGAGACAGGGACATTTCAGGGTTACCTGTCCGTAATCTATTTCCAGTGGGTAGAATTTTTTGGGGTATTTAGTGAAGTTCTTTGAATGCCAAGAATTGCCAGTTTTCTCTTCATACAAATTCAGGAAGTGTTCAATGGCATCTTCTTTTGATGGCATCTGCTCCAGCTTGTTGCTGCCGATTACAGTGCCCACACGGCCCCAGGATCGGAACACCCAGTATCTGGAGAAATGGAATGGGAGAAAAGAACAGGCATCAGCTACCCCAGTGCTACCAGCCATTGGCATGCCATTCATATTATAGAACACATTCACTTATCAGTGATTGTGGGAAATCAACAGAGGAGTCACCTTGGACCGTGTGTCCAAGAACCGGTGTGAAAAACGCCCAGTGTTAACACACCAGAACCACAGCCCTGAGGATAAATGGGTGCACAGCAGGAAAAGAGAGGCTAACATCTCTTCAGTCTTAGTGTTTTGCAAATACAAATCTTCAGACTATTGGAGTCATATATTTGAAAAACAAAGACAACGCCTCTTTAAGCCTCAGGCCCTGGAGTTCAGTGTTTTAGAGAAACCAGAAGTAAATCAAGTATTTGTTTGTACTACTGACACCACCTTGGGTGAGCTTCTATAGTGTTTATGGGGATACAATCCATCAATCTTTCCAATACATCAGGTATGAAATGCAGGCACTGAAATCCCTCCACGTACTGAATCCCAGACTTGATACAACCTCACGCACACGAGGCAGCAACAAAAGCTTATTAAAAACATGGTAGAGTGCAATAAATCTGGAGCTCAACCACAGGCATTGCTACCCTGCATTTCTGTGTCACCTATGTGTTTGGTGGGGCAGTTTCATTTTAAAGAACCCTCTCAATCTCTTCATCTAATCAGCAATGCAACCACTGGACAGCTCTGCCATGCACCCAATGAGACTGGAAAGCTAAACACACGAACAGCGCTTGACTATTTCACTATTTCATGCATTTTGTTATGCTTCAGGGCACACAATTCAGGCTAACACTGTGGTAGAACAGCAAAAATCTGGTTTTGTTTCCCAAGGTTACAGCTTTGCAATTAGAAGACAAAATTAATTTAGAGAATATGGGGGAAAAAACCCCACCTTAGGTTTTGTCAACACCCACAAGGAACGTCTTCAGGCAGAGCAGAGATTTCTCCATGGATGGCTTGTCTGGTAGGTTTGGAGGAGTTATTTTAGTTTTGGTTTGGCTTTTTTCATTTGTGTTGTAGTGGTTTTTTTTCCAAGTAACTATACCAATCCGTTATTTCCCCAAAGATGTTTTACTCATACTTGGCTTTTGGAGTGTCAAAAATCCAGTATTTATTTGAAAAAAGTGAGAAAAGTATTTCAAGGGAAAACAAAACTCACCTGTTCTCTCTGTCATCCTCTAGCAGCTGCAGTTTATAATAGGAATTCGTTCCCTTCACAATATCTACCAGTCCCAGGGTAGCACTGAAAATTTTCCCCCCTTTTTCAAAGACATGAGCAGAATCCTCCAAACCTGCAGAGAAGAGACAAATTAGAACATAGAGGAGGTGGTTACTGTTTTAGCTCTCCTTCCTGCATTTGCACTCATCCAAATGTTTCATGCAGCAGCGTGATTTAACAAAAATACTGCAAAAACAGTGACCACACAGCTCATTCAAAACGACTTGGAGCATGTTTTCTTTCTAATGAATTGTGAGCACACACCTTCAGATAAACTGGAGTGAACACCAACCCTAATTAGAGGGAAAAAAATTGTAACCTTTGACAGAGGATGACCTAAAATTAGGATCTAACACAGCTGAAGGAATCCTCAGGAGAGATGCAGCTCTGCAGGTGTCACATTAGCAAATGGACTGAAAACCACAGGCTGGCCTTGGATGCAGAACAAATTGTCCAAACATCAATGCACCACAGATTTGGAGAGCAGCATCAGTAGATGCCCATGCCAAACCTGTGTCCTCTGCTGGCTGGGCCTTTATTCACTCCACTGACAGGAGATCCTAAAGCTGAACAATGTGCACACCTTAGTTTAAGTGGTCCTTCTGAAGAAAGCTGCACTAGAAGATCCTGGAATATCTAGCCTTGGATGTCAATCAATGTGCTTCCTTTGACAGCAATGAAAAAGGTTTAAAAATTCATGCTCCTTTACAGAACCCTCATCCTTTCACAGAAAAACCCTTTTGCAAACCATCATGCATCCTGAAGACTGTGGGTGGCACAGGCACTGTTATCACTCACCAGAATCAGGATCTACTGCTGCTCCACCCTTCACTGTTAACTTCATTTTCTTTTCAGACTTGCTAGGTCCTGCAGTGAAAAAGTTTTTTTTTTCTTAGGTGAGCAACACAGTCGGACTTGAATCAACCTTAAAATTCTTAATTTTCCTAATTATCACCCTAAGGTGAATCAGATTCCCAGTATATGAGCACACGGATTTCAGTGGCTTTTTTTAACCTAACTCTAGCAGCCAAATCACAGCCCCCAACCCACCAAGTAAATGAGAAATTAGATCTCCCCAGATTCTATCTATCTGTTTCTTTTCTCCTGGCCCCAAGGGGTGGACCATATCATTTTTTCACCTGCACTGCACATAAACACAACCACAAGTGTGAAAGTGGGATTTAAAAACCTCACAGGGCATGGGGAGTGTCTGGACTCCCTGATGATGGTAATGTGGTGTGACAGGCTGGCAGTAACACACCCAACTGTATGACAGAAACCTTCACTTGGGGGACACAGAGAACAGACTCTGAAGAGAAGTGAGCAAATGTGATGGCTTTGTTCACCATCCAGTGTTAATAATGCAAGCTTCTCTATGGCATTGGTGTGCAATGCCACCAATATTTTTCCTCCTCTATTACAAAAATTCTATGTTCTAAACCAAGCAGCACAGAGACTCAGTGCTCTGGACCCCAGTATTTTCTCATTTGCCAACACCCTCTGGGTAGTGTCTGTCATTTTGGTGTCCCAGGACCTCCCTGGAGCTGCAACACTGACCCAAACTGGCAGAGAAGCTGATGTGTTATGAGGAAGAGACTGGACAAACGGCAGGGAGCCTGGGCAGGCTGAAATAAGGGAAATAAGAGCCAGCTCAGGAGACAGTCTCAGGTTTACTTAAAGCTAGTCTTGCCCTGAGGTCCATTATATAAACTTACCATGCAGAAAAGGGCAGAAAATTCAAGGAAAGGGTAAGGACAGACCATACCCAGGTTTGCTTTGTGCATGCACAGTACTGAACAGCCCTGTGGAGAAACAACCACTTTGTTCCTCACCTTGTTCTTCTTTGACCTTCCCTGCACTCTTTGTACTTGGGGGCTTGCTGCTCTTCCCATCCACAGCCATTTCCTCGTGCTCCATTTTCACCTCTGCACCCCAAGGTGAAAGTGCATGGAGAGACACAAGCTCCTGGAAGTCCTTGCTGGAAGATTTCACATCCTGAAGAAATGCCTCTGAGACCACACGGACTTTGGCCTCCTTCACTTCTTCCATCTTCTTGCTCATTTTTTCCACATCCTCTGCAGAGGGTAGGAAAGGGAGAAAAATACTCATCAGTGAGGTTTCAGACCTCAGCCTCCCCCTCTGGCCATGATTCAGGGCTCTGTACCACTTTGTGAAAACACAATTCCACATTTTGGATTCACCATGTTCTCTGGAGAGCCAAGTCCCTCCTTGGTTCAAAGCTGCAGCTTGGGCTAGAGCAGGAACACTCCTGTTTTACCTGGCTGGTCCAGCTCTCCCCTTCCCAGAGCTTGGCTGGAGCAGCACTTTTTGATGGATAGGAGCAGATCTCCCACCTCAGCAGTTAGTTTGCACAACTCCAACACAGAGCAAGAGCAGACTCTAAGCTGCCAGCAGAGCAAACAACTGCCCTCAGGCACCCCCAGTCAGCTCTCAGGATTCTCCAAGGCAAGCATGGACACAGCACCCAGCATCCCTCATCCCAACAAAGGTGGCTTGCACACCACCATGGTCTGCACACAAACCCCAGCTGCCACTGAGCTACGACAGCCTTAAGGCACAGCCTGCTGGGTTAACTTGCTGGGTAAGCAAAACTCAAACAGCACACATCTGTCTTTACATTTCCAAGCACACTCAGGCCATTTGTGCACATAAAACACTCCCCCTAATCCAAACACTGATCCCAAGACAGCTCTGAGGACAAGCATTCCCTGTAATCTGCTCAGCTCTGTTACCACTGCTACCAGTAACCACAGCATGGCTGCTCACTCTGGGTGCTGATGCACAGGGTGGCCTTGTTAGATGTTGTCGTCATCTTTCCTCCCAGGTCCTCCACAATGCTCTTCACCTCCTCCTTGTTCTTTGACAGCTTCCCGACAACCAGGATCTTCATGTTGGTCAGTGGTTTGTCTAAAGGTTTGGAAACGACATGTTAGCAACAGGCACAGAGTCCCCTGGACAAACAGCAAGCACAAAGGGACAGCGTCCCCCCTCCCTGTACAATCAGCTCAGCTGGCAGGGAGATGAGGGGTCAAGCAGGTCCAACCTGTGCTAAGCAAGCAGGAGGGAGCTACCCTTCCCAGAGGAAAGGCAATGAAATTCAACAGCTGCCAACAAACAGACGGGATCAAAGACAGGGAAATGGTATGTAGGCATATTTGCCCTTTTCATGGTTTGTTCTGTTAAGTAAAAAGAAAAAGAATCAGTCTTCTTCAGCACTGTGCTACTAGGGACTGTGCTCTGCTCCCCTTTTCTTTTGATGCCTAGATAGTTTGGGAGAAATTCACTGTCACATGAAAGCTCCTGCCTTTTCAAAAGGAAATCTTTTTTTGAGGAGCTGCAGAGAGAATTATCTCTCAAGCAACACTGTTCCAGTCTTGATCTTATAGACAGTACAAGGTTCTATCATGCAAACCCCATAACACGTCAGGAGCAAACTGGTAACCATCTGAGGCTCCATCACATCGTGTTAACACTACAATTCAGGCTGGTCCAGGACATGGCAAGTGCCTAAGAGCATATTTGCACTGCTAAAAGATAAATGCTATCAGCTTTGATTGACCAACTGAGGATTGTGCTTCCTCTTCTCCCCTCAACTCAGATTAGTTTGGTTGTTAGCAAACTAAGTAACCTGGCTATAAATCTGGTCAACCTTTTGAGTTTACTTTCAGGTGACACTGGGGCTGGAATGAGATTGCTAATCAGAAACAAGACCTGGGTTACTTTGCCTTCATTGCTAAAATAACACGATCTGGCTAAAGTTAACTGCAGAATTACTCCCACCTTTTTAACCAAGTAGGAATAACGCCCTGCACCCAAAATTATGGCCAGAACTAGAAAGGCTGAATAAGAAGGAAATCAGCATAGTTCTTAACAGACAGGCTTCATCACCAAAGCATGCAACTCATTCCAGCAACCTACAGGGAGTTTCTTAAGTCCAACCTTTTGCCAGTTGCAGACAGCACATCTATTTTGCATAAGGGGAGTCAGTGATTGGTAAAGCCAAATCTCAGTAGGTGATTTAGACACAAAACAAGCCCCTGAAAAACCCTCTTGTCCTTAAAACCTAAAATTATATGGAATATCTGGCATAATGGACATTCCTGGATGGTGCTCAAGAAACCAAGCAAGGCAGCATTTTGAAGAGGTCTCCCCTGAGACACAATTTGCAACATCAGCCTTTACATTTCTGATTCACTGCATACACATCATTTCCTCGCTATCAAGAAACACCCGAAATTATCTGAGTAAACAACAGGACCTCAAGCCCATGACCCCAGACAACCCAATATACCAGGGCCTGCCTGTGCTGGCAAGATGAAGCACATGAGACACTTTTCAGGGAGTGTCTGCTCAAGGGCAGGAGAACAGTGGGACTGTTCAGATGGCACATCTGTCTGGCTGGGAATGGCAGCCTGAACACCATCCTGAACTGCACCAATCCATGCCCAGCCAGACACTCACCTCTGGGTGCAGAAACGGTCTCTGACAAAGGAGCAGATGCAGAGGGAGGAGGTGCTGAGTTCACAGCCACAGCATCTGGAGGGAACACCCTGTCCTGCTTCTTACATTTAAATTTCTTCAGGTAAGGAATCTCCCGGAACTCCTGTGGGATGGAAGCATAAACAGTTTAAAACCAACAAATATTACTGTAAGATTTAAAGGATAAATTGGACACTAGTCAGATGTTGGCATTTATCGCAAGTCTTGGAAATAATTTTTGAGACATTCACGCTAAGGTGGACAAAACTCCACTTTACTGACTGAGGAAAAGAAGCTGGAAGAGAGCAAATGATGAATTTCAAATCAAATCAGCAACATCTTTCAATTTAGTGTTACTGAAAAAAATACGATTTGTTTATGCATTAGCTGCCTGCTCCTGGAGGGATGCGGCTGTGACAGGACTTCCCTGCTGTCACAGCTGCTCAGCACTGCAGAACGCTCTGCTCTCTGGCATCCTGCACTGACTGCTGCTCTTTCAATCAGTTCAGAAATGTGCTTCAGAACATCGAATAGGCAGTGAACACCCACCTTTGGGATTACCCAGTCTTTCCTGTTGGGAGTCTGTGTTTTAGCAACGCACTTGGTCCAGGCAGTGATGTCCCCTGAACAGTAATAAGCATCACTCTTGAACACAAACTGCCCCTTGCACTCCTCACAGGGCAGCAGAGCTCCAAATGCCATCCCATCTGCTACTCGGTCCAAGATCTAAAGCAACGAAGAGCACAGAGCAGGTCATGGCAGGAAAAGGCTGGATGCACACGCACTGTGTTACCCTGGGCTGCACAAGAACACAGAACTGCCAGGCTGCTGGCACACAGGCACAGACATTTCCAGCACGCCACACACACTCTGAACATAAACCAAGCCTCTCACCCACACTGATGGATATATGACACCTCAGAGGCATGACAAGGTTTCTCCTGCTCACAACCCTGGCTCAGTCTCTCCTCTCCAGGAAGAGGGAGGTGATTCTTCCCCTCCACTAGACTCTCATGAGGTCCCACCTGGAGAGCTGTGTCCAAATCTGGGGCCCCACCAGAGCATGGACATGGACCTGCAGAAGTGAGGCCAGAGGAGAGCCAAAAAAATGACCAGAGGGTTTGAGCATCCGTCCTGAGAAGACAAGCTGAGAGATACGGGATTGTGCAGCCAGGAGAAAAGAAGGCTCCAGGGAGATCTTGAAGGACCTTTTGGAATCTAAATAGGGTCAACAAGAGAGTGGTGAGGCACTTTTTACAAGGCCATGTAGTGACAGGACAATGGCTTTAAACTGAAAAAAGGTGCGCTTAGATTGGATAAAATTCTTCACTCTGAGGGTGGTGAGGCACTGGAACAGGTTGCCCAGAAGGGCTGTGGATCCTCCATCCCTAGAAGTGTTCAAGACTGGGCTGGATGGGGCTTTGAGCAACCTGATTTAGGGGGTGGTATCCCTGCCCATGGCAGGAAGATTGGAACAAGGTACCTTTAGAGTCCCTTCCAATCTAACCCATTCTACAATCCTGTGGTTCAGGAGGACCTACCACACAGCACCTGACCAGGCTGCTGTGCCAGAACAGCCACGGAGGAGACCAGCTACTGCATCTGAGCACATGAGTAGGTAGGTGGGAATGTAGGCTCAGACAAGTCCAGGTTTTCCTGCCTAAGAGTATTCCATGACCATTTTGAGTCTAGACACTTCCCACACTCCAGGCCCACACTCCTTACAAAGAGTCTTGATAAATACAAATACTTAAAGCAGTATGTGGCTCTGAAAGAGAGCAGACTTTCACAACTCACATAGACCGAAATGGACTGTTTTTAGAAAAAAAACTGGGAAAGAATTTGTACAGTTTTTCATTCATTTTGCATAATTTAACAGTTGAGGGAGGCAATGTGAAGTGCCTTAACTAACCTGCTCATGAAGAGCCAGCATCAAAAGAAAATATGGACCAATTTGAGCATAGCAGAATAAAGGCACTACACCACAGCTAAGGTCCTGAATTCAGCATCACTCACCACCACACCATCCTTCACAAGCAACAGCAATACCAGAGTCCTGGGACAGAAGGACTGGGCTTTGCACCAGATTTCTTTCTTAAGTGTTATATTAGGAACATTCCTCAGACTCATGGACCTTGCAGCAATATTGTGTCAGGTCAGCTTCACCAATCCCAAGACCCCACGCACATGCAGAGCAACTACAACCAACTCACGGCATTCTCCCCTGAGGGGACCTCCTGCTTGTTGGCGATCAGCAGCTCTTTCAGGTCATTGGTGGAGCAGACCTTCCTCAGCTCATCCTTGATGCCCCAGATCAGCTCTGTCTGCTCCTGTTGACAGAAGCCAGCAGCTTAGAAAGCAATCAACTGCAAGTAGCTAAGAACACTCCCCAAACTGCAGTATGGGCACAAGGTTTTAGCAAGTGCATGTTATCTTAAACACAGACTGTGAGATTAAGAGCTCCAAGAATCAGTAACTTTACTAGAAGGGAGAGTCACACATTTTACCAAACACCTAAACCAGATCCTTAAAGTCACATCCTTCAAATGTCAGTGCACTTACTTCTCAACATTCTTTGCAAATTTCACCTACCTAGCTGACACCGAGAACAGTGGGGATGTAGCTGCATTTGAGCCTTCCACAAAAAAAAAAAAAAAATCAGAAATGCTCATTGCCACTGTTCTTTTTTAAAGATAATTAAGCATTTGAGGAATTTCTATGAGATCAGACACCTGCAGCAGTGTGGAGGAGCATGCATATTCTTTTGTGCCTTTCTACAAAACTTGAAAGGGTTGGGAAGCAAAGAAGCATCCTAAAATATCTCAGATAGTTTCTGAATGTTACCTGCTGGCTACAGTAAAAAATGTAGTCTACCCTGGAAGGAGTGGTTGATAGGATTAAATTTCAGTTTAATTTTCAGTGTTAATGATCATGCTTAATGAAATGCTGTTAAAAAAAGTGAACCCAAGGTTAACCCTGATCCAGAAAGTGCCTTGATCTATCCTAAACATCTGCAGTGCAGCAGCAAAACTGGGATTTTTGAAAATTAAGGCACTGCCAACACAACAAAAAAGTTCAAAGCCAGAGACACTGTTTCTCTACACTTCCACTGAGACTTCAATTGCAGCAAAAGCAGCTTAAATTTTTTTTCTTGGGAACTTTCAGTAAATACAAAATTCCTGAAGCTCTACTGGGAATTCTTCCCACAATATTCTAGAAAGTGAAAGGTAGAAAGCTGTGATCTATCACAATTTGTACCCAAGAACTGAACACATCTCCCCAGAGGGTGAAAAAGGCAGGATTTTTCATTAATCTACTTGCACACTTTATCTCTGCTTAATTTTTGTGATGAGCTATTTATTTGTTTTTTTATTTATTTATTTATTTAAAGTTTGTTTTCCAAGCTCTTCTGCAACAGTGCTTGGGCTCCAAGCTTCAGCCACCACAGCCAGATGATCCAGGAAGAAGCACAGAACCAGTCTCTCAGAAAAAAGGCATTTAACCTAATCTGTTTAAATCCAATAAGCACAAGTCCTAGAGAACATCCTTTCTGTCTTTCAAGAGAAAGGGGCAGAGTCAATTGACTTCAGTAAAGCCTCAGTGACAGGGCACCTGCTGTGCCAGGACACAAGGACTATCTGTGCTGCCACTGCTCTGTCAGGGTACAAGGTACTGCCTTCTCTAGAGGCTGCAGCTTTTCAGGTAGTGCCTGACACTGCACCCTTCCAACAAAGAGGCTGCGAGCAGCTAAAACTCACCTTCAGCTGTTTTTGCTGCTTTGAGTCTTTCTCTTTTTCTTTTTTCTGCTTCTTTTTCGCAGTCACATTTCCATCTATCTCTTCTCCTTTTCTCTTTCTAATAGAGAAAAACAAAACCAAACCACACACACATGAAAGGAAGTTATTGAAATGGCTGTCCAGTAGTTAGCAGAGCTCAGATTACTGACTGCTGATATCTGCAGAGGCTTGTATATCCTCGGTTTTGGCAGGCAAACCCATTTTTCAAATTCCTCAGTGCTAGATTATAGACATGGCACTTGGCTCTGCAATGTGAGCTGCCTCAATCAGGTCAGGTACACTTAGAGGTTTTCTGCTGGGTAACTGTACAGTGTGAGAGAAGAGCACGTGAAAGACTGCAACATTCCCAGGCATATTCATCTACACCTCTATTAATTACACCAAGGGCATACCTAAGGATCACTGAGCAGCTCTCCAAATCTGGGGAGCTGTAGCAATGCAGATTAAAAGACCACATTGTCTTTCAGCTGAATCAACAGCTTGATCAGCTTAGTCCATACTGAAATAAAGGACAGCAAACACAGCTTTAATGAGCTAACACACTGAGAAACTAAGTATTTCCCACCTAGTTATTCTTCAGACTGGAATTAAGTCAAGTCAGGCCTCTGAAATCAAGGGGGTGCAAGTTTCTGCTTGGAAAATGCTTCCAGGCTCACAGTGGTTTTGTGACATACTGTTGGGAGTTGTGTGTGTGAAAATTTATTGCTATTTGCTAGGCCTTAAGAGCTGAAGGGAGAAGTTAGAGAAAACACTGCTTAAGAAAGACAAGAAAAAGAAAGCCAAATGAAAACTGGGGAATTTTGGCAGATTTCAGAGTGACAAGGGACCTCAGAAGAAAATAATTTACATTTCCAGAGTCCTGTCAACCCCCTCATCTGCCTGGAGTGTGCGTTCTCCTTGTGAGGACACCAATGGAAATTTTACTCCAGCTGAGATGGGACAGGCCTGCAACTTGAGGCAGAGCATGAACACAGCTTGGATCTCACACTCTATTTTGACAGAGCTGCTTTCTGTTATGAAACATGAGCCAGGTTTCTTTTTAAGAAAGCCTTTCTCAACTTAGTAAGCTGTGGCTGATGGTTAAGTCATGAACTTGACATTCCTGATTGTTCTCCTACTTAAAATTTTAAACAGTTCACTTTCTAGGACTGTGCTCCCGTTAAAACCAACTCTGTGTGACAGCTATAAAGCTGCTGCAGGAGGATGGCAGGAGGTACCCTCCCACCCAGAGACTCCTGCATGAGACCTGTATGTTCTAGGAACTATATTGGCCCTAAAATTGGGCTAAGTGCTCATTTTATTTGCAGTGGCCACAACAGCCCATCATTAGCACCTCTAACCAAACCGTGGCTCAGAGCACTTTGCAAGACTTTTTGAGGGGCTGGCTTTGCAGAAAATCTCATCTTCAAGCTGTGCCCCTGGGAGGTGACATCAGTGAGCTGGGATAATGCTGTGCATCTCCCTGCCTTGTGTGGGGGGAAACAGCCACATTGCTGCTAGCCACTGCTTGAGGAAAACTTCATCATGTGTTCTAAACCAGGCAAGTGGCTACCAACATGGCAGCACTGGCTCCAGCACACACAGAGCAGTGGCTCCAAAAGTCCCCAGACCAAGCAACTCCTCTTTCCTCCTCAGCTGCAGCCCCTGCAGGGAGCAAGACCAGAGCATCCACTCAGCCCCACCAAGAGCGTAATGATTCCTTCAAGTTTTAACAGAGTCAGGAGTACACAACAGAATCTATGAAAAACTTATCAGTCTGAGTGTACAGCGTTCTGCTGCACCTTCCCAAACCAGGGGTTTAATGATGGAAGTGCTTAGGAGGGGTGCCCAGTCCTGTGTATCTGCAGTGTCTGCTGACAGTCAGGCTGCCTCCAGCAAGCCAGCACTCATTCCCACAATGTAACTTGTCTCCTAGTCTCCAAAGGGAGCAGATCCAAGCACAGTAGCTGGAAGGCGATCACTCTGCTCAGAGGCCCTGTGACCCAGGGAAAGCGTCCAAATTCCAGCAGCAACTCACACTTCTGGCAGCTTCTCCTCACAATCAAGGGGACAGCAGTTGCTCTCCCAGAGATGACTGCATAGCAGTTATCTCTGCAGCAGTGATAACTGTACCGGCTCCAGCCACTGGAATGAACCACAGAGTGGGAGGAATCATCCCAACTGCAGGGAGGCATAAAGCTATCAGTCACCATCTTCTCTTCCGTGCCCAAGGCTAAAGCAAACACTAATCATTTTATATAGCCTGGAGAAGGGAATGGCAAAGTTGAATTCATCTTGCATATTCCCAACAGTACACTTTAGAACACCCAGTAAAATACCCCCTCACTGATACACATTAAGAAGACACACACAAGGATCTTCCATCCTTGGGCCCCAAAATTGTGTATTGCCCACAGCAGTGGGGTGCTACTGCATACACCCTTTCACCTGCTGGGCAAGGGACAGCCTTCCACTTCTGACAGGTACAGCCCAATAGCTTGCCTGGAAGGATTCGTACTTCCCAGGCAATGCAAACTAATTCTCACCTTCATAGAGGACAAAAGGATTTATTCCAGCTTCAGAGAAGATGAAGAGGGAAGTGAACTGTCCCACTCTAGCCTGGCCCTTCCTGACCATCTACTCTATTTTTCATGTTCCCCTCTTCCCCTCCCCACAATGAAAAGGCGGAAAGGACAGTCACAGCAACCCTGGATAAAGCAAGCAGCCCACGCAGGGAGGAACAAGAGCTCCCCTTCTCACCTCCTCCCTGTAAAGCACTGCCAGACTGGTGGTGACCTGAGCACTTAGCATTTGCCTCAGATCACCTCTGAGCTAATCCAGTGCTGCATGACATTTCCAGAGTGACACTGCTCCTGTCCTGGGCAGCAATTCCATCTAAACAAGCAAAGCAGAAAATACAAGGAAGTATTACAGCTCAGAGCAGGAGGGCAAAACACACACTGCCAAAAGGAGCTCACAAGCTGCTACTGCATTTCCTACTGCAGCAGACAGGCATTTGTTCCACAGAGAAGCTGCAGACAAGGACACAGGATCCTCCTTTCCCACGTCTGCAAAGTGCTGGTGCTTAGGCAGGACATCCCATAGTCCAAGGGAGGCTTGCATGCCTCACCCAGAACTGGCTGAGGAAAGGAGCCAGGATCCTTGCAGTAAATCTTCCCATATTTGGCCTTCTCAGCAAAAGGATTTTCCAACCTATTCTTGGTAGCCCTGCTCAGCACCTCACCTCTCTCATGTGGAAAAGGCATATCACAAAGCCAGTCTTACACAAAGGGATCACAGGGCAGTCCCAAAGTCTGAGATTCTCCCTGGAGTATGGGCTGGACATGCAGTAGCAGCACCTCAATTTGGATGTGTCACACCTGAATTGCACAGACTTCTGAGTCAAGATATAATTTTAACACAGCACAATTAGAAATATCTTTAAAGGTCATTTTGAGAACCTTGCAACAGACACTTTAACATAATTTCTGCAAGAGGCTGTAATTTCTGTTGTTAATTTCTGTTATCTGATCGAATGCACAAGGTGAATTATCTAAGCTTACTGCATCTCATTCAAGTTTTTTGAGTGTTCTTTTGGCTTCTCCAAAACTCCTGTGCTCTGTTGGCAGCAAAATCACCAGATAGTTAGCACACCACACCTCTCCACTCATGCTGTTATTTACACTCTCACTCATTCAGTTTGTTTGACAGACAGTGATTTTTCCAATTGACCCTTACCACCCTTGGCTCAAGCACACAGCCCAAAGAGCAGAAGGCAGTGGAGCACAAGAGCCAGCCAGCATCTTCATGGCGGAGGGGCTTGTTCAGGCAGTGCTTAGAAAGCAGGAAAGATGAGACATCCTGCTGCGTTTCTGGCGTGAGGTCCTGGTTCACATTAC
The DNA here is from genome assembly GCA_034509425.1 of Eopsaltria australis. Taxonomy (NCBI): domain Eukaryota; kingdom Metazoa; phylum Chordata; class Aves; order Passeriformes; family Petroicidae; genus Eopsaltria; species Eopsaltria australis. The sequence continues at coordinate 2,401,488 of JAVTVJ010000051.1, read as the reverse complement.
CCTACATCACCAGTGCAAGCTTTTTTCCACAGCAATTCTAAGCTTTTATTTATGCAGTGACTTGGCATACTACTTCGTGGCCTTTCTCTACAAAGCCTTCATATTTTGCATAGCATCCCAGAAGTGGCCCAGAAAAGCAGAGTCAGGGCAGACAAGAGAAGCACTTACACAGTGAAATCTCTAGAGCTTTGCTGAGGACATGGGAGAAAACTACAAATAACCCTATTAAACTCACTGTTCTAGGACAAAGCAGAACTCACATCTCAGCACAAAAAAGCAAAGCACTACTTGAAAACCTGTAAGTGCATTAAAAGACTGCACTTCTGCTTACACCAAGCAATGCACACAGAGGGAAAATCCCTGCGTGGAAAGACAGCAGGCTGCCTGACAGAGGCACACAGCTCCTCTTGGTCTGTGCCAGCTCTGCTGAGTGAGGTGAACAGAACAGAACCTGACAGGGCTCTGGCCAAAGCCCCCATCCTGTGCTGCTACAGGATCCTCCCCACAGCACCCACACCACTGCCAAATGCTGCTGAAGCAGTGGCTTGCCAAGCAACTGCACACCACACACGTCAGCTGCACATCTGAAGGACCAATATTGACAAAGACTGCACAGATTTGACGTGGCCAACAGCTTCTCAGAACAGATATCAGCCTCACTGGACATTTTCATGGTGAATCCTTGCAAAAGCAAAGCTGAATTCAGTCTAAAATGTACACAGAGAAGCCTAGTGTTTTCCAATGACAAGATCTTTCTTATTTGCAGGATCCAGAAATACCTTATGTTCCTTCCTCCATGGGAACAATGCAACACTGGTTTGTGTTATGAAGCGTGACTCTAGGCAAAGTCATTTCAAGAACAAGTAACAAAAGCCTTATTAACAAAGAAAGATTCACAAAGCTAGCAAGTCACCTGGAAACACTTCTCTGTCAGTACAAGTTCTGTCAAGAGCCTCCACTGAAAATCTCAATGCAAGGCAATGAGATTTCAGACACACTATAAAAGATTCAGCAAACAAAAGCATCCAAGTGTAAGCACTACATGGCCAATAAACACCATTATCAGATTCTTGCCTGTCACAGATCAGCAGCTCATAGATAAAAGATGTCAAATCAATTCTCTAACAAGTGGTTTGAGCAGAGAAACCATTGCTGATAACAGTATCACAGAAGGAGATGCAGAGCTCAGTACCCATTTGTACTATACAGGCATTATTCTATGATTGAAAGCCCTACATCAGCCTTCCAAGTCACAGCTGTAGGTCTCTGCATTTCCTCAAGGCAGTCACGGGGGGCAACTGGACTGTGAGTTCCCAGGGACAGGGAATGTCTGTTGTCATCTGCCTGAGGTCACATGAACGACCAAACCCTCCTATGACCAATATTCTTCTAACAGAGACAACAACGTCCCACAACATTTATCATGAATGTATTTAAAGGCAATGGCTCCTCCAGACAACACAATTTCTTACACTAACCACCTACCCT